>JALNQF010000007.1:0-592313 GCA_028456385.1 Ophiosphaerella korrae | reverse complement strand
CTAAGTAAGATAAAGATACACCTAATATTCTATATAGCTCTACTAGAACAAGTATTACAAGAAGTAGAACTACTAGTGTATAAAGTAGATATATATAGGAAATAAAAAGAATAAGAAGTTAAAGAAATCCTATAATACTAGTTCTACAATAGTAGGAACTACTACCTAGTAAAATAGATAGGTATAAACGAAAAAGGGTAACTATAGGAAGAAATATAGGAACTAGAAGACAATCTTAATTACCCTAAGAAATTAGAGGAGTTCTAAAATTAAAACCCTCTAGAACGCCTAGCGGCGAACTAAGAGAATCGACATTACTAACAATAGATAGAGAGATAATAGGGACGTCTAGTGTAGGACCTACTACAGCAACACTAAACACCTTATCTAGATCTAGCTTAGCTTCTAGAGCTACTAACTACTTAGCTAATTTCTTATTATTTAAAGCCTTTATCTTATAAAGACAAGAGAGATAAGCTTAATTCTCTACTAGCTTACTCTACGTAAGCTCCTAGATACACTTACACTTAGCTTTAGCTTCTACGATTTAAGATAGTAATTTCTCTTAAGTCTAGTTAATAGCTTTCCCTATTATTATTAAGCCTAGACGTAAGAATAAGCGTAATAAATATACACTTAGAAAGAGAAATACTAGATACGTTATAAGAACTACGTATATTCGCGCAAATATATACCTTATAAGCTCTACTATTATTTATAGAAATAATATAAAGAAGAGATTTAGGGTTTAACTTAGGAGAAGTATAACAAGAATAAAGAAATATTTTAACACTATTACGTAATACATAATTAGTAAGAAGATAGTAATAACGCGTAGATAAAATAGGTATTAGGGAGGATAAAGAACTCTATATCGACGAAGAAATAGGATTAATAACTTTAGCTCTAGGATAGATAAATAAGGGCCTACTTAGAAGAGGAGATAGTATTATAATAGTAATAGAAGAACTATAGATAGAACTAATTAATCCTACGAGCCTAGTCTTATATAATTCTAAAGGCTATAAGCCTAACTAGGAAGCTACGTATAATTAGGATACCTAGAGTAATTTATAATCTATAGACTCTTAGTAGTAGTAGATTGTAGATTAAGCTAATCTATAATCTATTAATCTTAGTAAACACAGATTATAGATTACAACAAGTATATAGTTATTAGTAATACGTATTATTAGGATAGTATTAGTAATTTAATCCTTTAACTACAGAACACTAATATAAGATAGTTACAAAACATCTTCTATTATTTATAGTTATTATAGATCCTAATACAAACTTTTGTTATTATCTCTTAATCTACTAACTACTTAGATAGGCACCTATAGTCGACAATAGGAGGCCTGTTATAATAACTATAAGAGAAGATATAGGAACTAGAAGATAATCTTAATTACTCTAAGAAACTAAAGGAGTTCTAAAGTTAAAACCTTCTAGAACGCTTAGTAGTAAACTAAGAGAACTAATATTACTAATAATAGATAAAAAGATAATAAAGACATCTAGCGTAGGACCTACTATAGTAATACTAAACACTTTATCTAAGTCTAGCTTAGCTTTTAGAGCTACTAACTACTTAGCTAATTTCTTATTATTTAAAGCCTTTATCTTATAAAAATAAGAGAGATAAGCTTAATTCTTTACTAGCTTACTCTATATAAGCTCCTAGATATACTTACGCTTAGCTTTAGCTTCTACGATTTAAAGGAAGAGACTTAAGGTTTAACTTAAGAGAAGTATAATAAGAATAAGGAAATATTTTAATACTATTGCGTAATACGTAATTAGTAAGGAGATAGTAATAATATATAGATAAAATAGTTATAAAAGAGGATAAAGAACTCTATATTAATAAAGAAACTAGACTAATAACTTTAGCTCTAAGATAAGTAAACTAGGACCTACCTAGGAGGGGAGATAGTATTATAGGTGTAATAGAAGAAATCGAGATAAAACTAATTAGTCCTAATCTAAGCGCTAATAAAGTATAGGACAAGTAGAGTAATAACTTTAATTAGGAGACTATATATAACTAGGATACCTAGGCTAATCTATAATCTATAGACTCTTAGTATTAATAGATTATAGATTAAGATAATCTATAATCTACTAGTCTTAGTAACTATAGATTATAGATTATAATAAGTATATAGTTAGTAAGATATATATTATTAAGATAGTATTAGTAATTTAATCCTTTAACTATAGAACGCTAATACAAGATAGTTACAAAATATCTTCTATTATTTATAAGTTATTATAGATTATAACCTAAGCTTTTACTATTAACTCTTAATCTACTAATACTCTTTAAGTACTAGGAAGTTAACTCTAGTAACAACCTATTATAATATAACTAGAATACCTAGGGTAATCTATAATCTATAGGCTCTTAGTATTAATAGATTATAGATTAGAAAGATCTATAATCTACTAGTCTTAGTAACTATAGATTATAGATTATATTAAGTATATAGTTAGTAGAATACGTATTATTAGAATAGTATTAGTAATTTAATCCTTTAACTATAGAATACTAGTACAAGATAGTTATAAAATATCTCCTACTATTTATAAGTTATTATAGATCCTAATACAAGCTTTTAATATTACTTTGTAATCTACTAACTCTTTTTATAATAGGCTTTATAGTTAATAATAGGGAGACCTATAATACTTTACTAATTTAGTTATTATAAGAAGTAAAGTATAAGTAGTATATAGTCTAGCTAATATAATAGTAGAAAGTTTAACTAAAATAAGTAAAGCCCCTAAGAGTAGTTATAAGTTTAATAGTACTATATAGGAAATAATTAAAGACTATATTAATAACCTAATCTCTAATAAAGAAGATATAAAGATAGTAATTAATACTCTAGAAATATAGAACAAGAAACTATAAGATTACGCAAAATAAAATAAGGTATAGATTAAAGCTATTATTAAAGGATAGAACTAAATAGAAATAATTATATAACGCCTAGAAATAAGCGTAATAAAGAAACTACTAAAAATACCTATCTTTAAGAAGTTTAATAGAATAAGAGAGAAACTAAAACCTTTTATTATATTAGTATAACTCTAGATAGATATATAAGTACTATACTTTAATATAGAAGAGAAGAAAGTAATATATATTAGACTATATCTTAAAGAAGACATAATAAGATAGTATAAACCTTACTAGACTAACTATATAATATACTCTCTAATAACCTAGAAAGATAAAACTAGAGCTATCTTTAGAAGTTATAAATACTTTACTAAATAAATAAGAGTAGTATTTAGGGATATAGATATTACCTAATAAGCTAAAAAAAGACTTAAAAGACTTATACAAAATAAGAGTATTCTAGAATACGTATTATAATTTAAATAGTTATTGTAAAATATAGAATAGAATAAGTTAGCCTTAATATTACAATTTAAATAAAGACTAAACTTTAAAATTTAATATAAAATAATCTATATAGAAAAACTACAAATACTAGAAGTCTTAAAATAATAGGTAATATAGATTAATAACAATCTCTAAGAATAGAAAAAAAATAAGTATAGAGGTTATACCTAGAATTATAATAAGAGAGACTTTATAGTCTTTAACGTAAACAAAGATAAGAAGAGAAAAAAAAATAAAGACTTTACGTACTTTAACTATAGAAAACTAAGCTATTATATAAGAAACTACTAATTAAAGATAAAAAAAGATATAGTATATTATAAATATAGGAAACTAGGACACTTTATAAAAGATTATAGAAATAAAGACTAAAAGAAAGATAAAGAAACTTAGTTAAAAATAACTAAGAAAAAGAAGGAAGTACTACAAGTATAAGCTAAACCTTAGAAAAAGGTAACTAAGAGTAAAGAAGTATAATACATAATACTCTATTAAACCTTTTATTATAATAATAACTACTATATATACCTTTCTAGTAAATAGAGAGTAGTATAGTTCTTATAAAAATAGAGATATAGAGTAGCTATAATAAAGAAAAATAGAATAAAAGTATAGCTAAAAGAAATAGTATATATAATAGACTTACTAATAGAAGATTTAGAAGGGGAAGAGCCCCTAATACTATTAATCTAGGCTAAAGAAGAAGTATAAGATAGAAAGACTACTATAGCTTTCTCTAAAGAACTATAAGAAAGTAAGAAATAGATAAGTATAAGAAGTATAGAGTATACCTAACTAAATATATATAGCTATAATAGCTATATAATAATAGATATAAAAGAATAAAATAAAGAATAGAAATTTATTTAAATATACTTAATAGTTATAAGTATAGAGGAAGTGTATAAAGACTAGAAAGAATATAATCTTAAAGAAATAAAGTTTATACTATTCTAAGAATAGATAAAGTAATATATATTTATAGTAAGAAGAATACTTATATAAAAAGAGTAGTAATACTTTATAAGAAAAACGCAATAAATTAATAAAGCCTATATACCTAGAGTACTAGTAGTATACTATATCCTAATAATAGATATACCTAAAAAAGACAAATACTAAGAAGGGGATAATAAAATAATAAACCTAAAATATCTAGTATATTTTAAAGTATTATAGATATTATACCTAGATAAAAATTATATTATATATAGAAATCCTAAAGTAAATAATAACGTATAACTTATATAAAGAAGAGGCTATAATTATATAAGAGTAATTATAGTAAAAGATATCTAAAGATAAGAAATAACTCTAGAAGATAGATACGTAGTAATAAGACTTAGCTTAAGATTATCTAAGAAATATATCTATAGAGGACTATAGTATAAATATATAAATAATAAATATCTAAAGTATAAAGAATATAAACTTAAAGTAAGACTATAGCCTTAGAAAGATAGATAATTTATAAAAATACCTTAGTAAGAATAATTAAAAGGTATAAAAGGCCTATATATTATAAAAATAGGTATATACTAAGAAAGAAAAGTATAACTAATAATTAATAGTAGAGCTACAAGAAACTTTATATTAAAAAAGTTTGTAGAAATATAAGGAATAAAGTATACTACAAAGAAATACCTTTAATAACTAAGTATAATTAAAGGAAAACTATTTTAGGAACCTATTAGGTTTAAAACAGTTCCCTCTATATTAGAACTAGAAAGAATAACAATTAAAAATATAGTTATAGATATAACAACAATTAATAACAAATAAAATATAATATTAGGTATACTATAGTTATAAATAACTAACCTATATATTAATTATAGAATAAGAAAAATTAACTACTATAGAATAGACATATTAAAGGCTAATATAAATACCTATAAAGGAAAATTCCTAGAAGAATATAAGAAATAAGAAGGATAGCTTATAGAGCTAGAAGACTATCTTCTAGAATATTAACTATAAGATTTAGTAATAGACTTAAAAGAAGATAAAGATATAAGATAGAGCCTAGTCTACTAAAAAATAGAAGAAGAATCTAAAATTAAATAAGTATTTATCTAAATTGTAATAAAAAATAAATAGATATAAGAGTCTAAATCCTTAGTAGCGTATAAACTTATATTTATAGATAAAAAAAGAATAAAAGATAAGAGACCCTATATAAACTTTAGAAAAACTAACGTAATTATAAATAAGAATTAATACCTATTACTATAAATTAATATAATATAAGATAAACTATAAAAAATAGAAATCTTTACAAAATTAGATATCTAAAACGCCTACTACTAAATTAGAATTAAAAAAGGTAATAAGTAGAAAATAGCATTTAGAATATAGTATAGACTATATAAATATTTAGTTATACTATTTAGCTTAATAAACGTACTAGTAGTATTCTAAAAAAGAATTAATATAGTACTAAAAGAGTACTTAGACGTATTTATATTTATATACTTAGATAATATCTTTATATTCTTAGAAATAGAAGAAGAATACGTGTAATATATATATAAAGTACTAGAGAAACTAGTAGAAAATAAGTTATTTTTTAAAATAAGGAAATACAAATTCTATATAAAAGAAATAGACTTCCTTAGATTTATTATTAAACTAGGAAAAATTAAGACTAACCTAGAAAAGATTAGATTAATTAACAAATAGCTAACACTAAAAAACCTAAAAGAAGTATAATAATTTTATAGGCTAGCTAACTTTTATAGAAAGTTAATAGTAAGATAGTCTAAAGATATAAAACTAATAATAAGACTTATAAAAAAAGATATACTATTTAAATAGATAAAAGAATATAATAAAGTATTTAATAAAATTAAAAAGAAGTTTATAGAAAATCTAGTTATTAGAATATATAACCTAGACCTACTAGTAATAGTAAAAATAGACGTATCTAATTTAGTCTATAGAATAGTACTAATACAAGAAGACTTAGAGACTAAAAAGGAATACTTAGTTAAATACTTCTCTAAGAAAATAAAGATAGTAGAACTTAACTACCTAATCTATAATAAGGAGATACTAGTAATCTATAAAGTATTTAAGTAATAGAGAGTATACTTATAAAGAGTAAAGTATTAGATAAAAGTCTATACTAACTATAAGAATCTTATAGGATTTATAATAAATAAAGAACTATTATAGTAATATATAAGATAGTAGGAATTCTTATTAATATTTAATATAGAAATTATATATATAAAAGAGAAAGATAACTAATTTATAGATACTCTTAGTAGAAGACTAGACTTATAAGAAGAAGTAAGTACTACTAGTATAGTTCTAGTTAAGAATAAAGAAAGATATCTAGTCCTAAATATACCTAAAATAGCTATAATACTTAAAAGAATAAGTAGTAAGCTAGATAAATAGATTTAGAAAATAATAAAAGAAGTATCTAAAGAAATAAAGAAACTAGAAATCTAAAAAGGATTTATATAAACTTATAGAAGAATATATATCCTAAGAAAAATCTAAAGAGAATTTATATAATAATTCTACAAACTACTAGTATATAGATACTAAGAGATTAATAAAACTCTTAATAGGTTACTATAAGACTATTATATCTTAAAAGTAAGGTAGCTAGTAATAAAAGTATTAAGAGATTATATAGAATACTAAAGAAATAAGTATAATAAATATATACTATATAAGATACTATAACTAGTAGAAAGACTAAAATAACTATAGAGAGTTATTATAATAGACTTTATTACAAAGCTACTTAAGTTAAAAAACCTAGTATTAAGAATTAAGTATAATAGAATCTTAATAATAGTAAATAAACTTATAAAGTATATATACTTCTAACTATATAAAGAGAAAAGTAAGATAGAGGTTACTATATACTAAGTCTTAGGAACTATAATTAGTTAATATAGACTACTAGATAAAATTATTATAGATAGAGATATATAATTTATATTAAAACTATAAGAAATAATAATAGTGTAATTAGGAATTAAATATATAATATCTATAGTATACTATCTATAAATAGATAGATAGTTAGAATAAATAAATTAGATAGTAGAATAGTACTTAAGATACTACCTTAACTATAACTAGAACAATTAGGTATAACTACTACCTATAGTATAGCTAGTATATAATAGTATAAAGAATATAGTAATAAGAGTATTACTTTTCTTTATAAACTATAGACTTAAGCCTAATATATACTAGATACTAAGAAACTAGATATCTTAGTTTTTAAGAAGAGAAAACTTTACTAATAGACTTAAAAATATATATAATTAGTT
This sequence comes from Ophiosphaerella korrae, assembly GCA_028456385.1. Taxonomy (NCBI): domain Eukaryota; kingdom Fungi; phylum Ascomycota; class Dothideomycetes; order Pleosporales; family Phaeosphaeriaceae; genus Ophiosphaerella; species Ophiosphaerella korrae. The sequence continues at coordinate 584,597 of JALNQF010000007.1, read as the reverse complement.
AAGATAGGTTGTAGAGTTTCTATATAATTAAATAGCTAAGTACTATAATAAAAAATATAAAGAAAGACCTTAGCTTAAAGAAAGAAAAAAAGTATAGTTAGTATAAAAGAATATTAAAAGTAAATAACTAAGTTTAAAATTAGACTATATTAAGATAAAACCTTATAAGATTAAGAAAGAAGTTATACTAGTTATATTTAAACTAAAGCTACTAAATAAGATAAAGATACACCTAATATTCTACGTAGCTCTACTAGAACAAGTACTATAAGAAGTAGAACTACTAGTATATAAAGTAGATATATATAGAGAATAAGAAGAATAAGAAGTTAAAGAAATCTTAGTATACTAGTTCTATAATAGAAGAAATTACTATTTAGTAAAATAGATAGGTATAAATAAGAAAGGGTAACTATAAGAGAAAATATAGAAACTAGAAAATAACCTTAATTACTTTAAGAAACTAGAGGAGTTCTAAAATTAAAACCTCTTAGAACGCCTAGTAGTAAACTAAGAGAACTAATATTACTAATAATAGATAAAAAGATAATAAAAACGTCTAATATATAATCTACTACAATAAACACTTTATCTAAGTCTAGCTTAGCTTTTAGAGCTACTAACTATTTAGCTAATTTCTTATTATTTAAGGCCTTTATCTTATAAAAGTAAAAGAGATAAGCTTAATTTTTTACTAGCTTACTCTACGTAAGCTCTTAGATACACTTACGCTTAGCTTTAGCCTCTATAATTTAAGATAGTAATTTCTCTTAAGTTTAGTTAATAGCTTTCTCTATTATTATTAAGCTTAGACGTAAGAATAAGTATAATAAATATATACTTAGAAAGAGAAATACTAGATATATTATAAGAACTATATATATTTATATAAATATATACTTTATAAGCCTTACTATTATTTATAAAAATAATATAAAGAAAAGACTTAGAGTTTAATTTAAGAGAAGTATAATAAAAATAAAGAAATATTTTAATACTATTACGTAATATATAATTAGTAAGAAGATAGTAATAGTATATAGATAAAATAAGTATAAGGGAAGATAAAGAACTATATATTAACAAGAAAACTAGACTAATAACTCTAGCCCTAAGATAGATAAATAAGGACCTACTTAGAAAGAGAGATAGTATTACAAGTATAATAGAAGGAATCGCGATAGAACTAATTAATCTTAACTTAGGCGCTAATAAAGTATAAAAGAAGTAAAGTAATAATCTTAATTAAGAGACTATATATAACTAGGATACCTAAAGTAATCTATAATCTATAAGCTCTTAGTATTAATAGATTATAAATTAAAAGGATCTATAATCTACTAGTCTTAGTAACTATAGATTATAGATTATATTAAGTATATAGTTAGTAGAATATATATTATTAAGATAGTATTAGTAATTTAATCCTTTAACTATAAAACGCTAGTACAAGATAGTTATAAAATATCTCCTACTATTTATAAGTTATTATAGATCCTAATATAAGCTTTTAATATTACTTTATAATCTACTAACTCCTCTTATAATAAGCTTTATAGTTAATAATAGAGAGACCTATAATAAAAGACTAGACTATATTAAAGTTAGACTATTTTTAGTTAAAGAAAATAATAGGCTAGTTACAAAAACGCTAAAACTACCTAAAAATACTAAGGTATACTCTAAGTTCTATATAAGCCTACTAGAACTAGCTAAGCTAAAAATACTAGTATAGTAATAATTCTAATATTAGAAAGAAGAAGATAATAAGTTTAAAGTTAAAGACCTATAGAGATATTAAGAAATAAGACGTAATACTTTCTAAAGTATATAGTTTCTCTAAAAGTAGCTAGTAAAATAGAAAAGCTACTTAGTAAGTAAAAATATATAAGAACCTAAAGCTAATCTATAGAATTATTAGTAAATACTTAAGAAAGTAAAAAAGAAGTATTATATACTAGGATATAATAAATATATTAGTAGAAGTAAGTTCTATAATAAACCTAACTATATAGAGCCTATAAAGCGCCTTTAGTTATAATAAACTTATCTAATAAGCTAATAGTAGACTAGATAGTAAGAGAAGAGGTAATATTAATAGTAGTAGTAGAATAGTTAAAAACCTATACTAAAACCTTATTACTTTCTTACTCTAACTCTAATACTAGGTATAAGGCCTTATAATAAGTACGCTCTTTAGTAAATTTTAATATTTTCTTATTATATAGTAAATAGGTAATAATAATAGTAAGAAGTTTTTTATTATTATTAACTTTTTTATAGAACTTTTTATAAGTTTAATTAAGAGACTCTTAAGTTATACTAATATAGGGACACTCTATATAAGTATACTTAGTATACTCTAGAGTAGAATCTAGTATAATAAAATAAAGAATACTAGAAAGAGAATAATATAGATAAGGTATTTTAGAAATATAGTTTATAGTAAAGATTTCTAATAAGAGATAAAGTTTATAAAACTATAAAGGAAGTAATATTATAGTAAAATAGTTTTTAACTAAAAGGTAGAGTAAACTACTTATAAGCTAGACTTAGCTAATAGAAGCCTAGGCTTAAAGATAGACTTAGCGTAAAAAAGGGGGATAGTATTACAATACTAAGTAGTAGGTAAGCTATTATATTATACGCGATTAGGCTAGGTAATATAGCGTAGTAGAATATATAACTATTTAGTAGTAAACGCTCTAGAGTAAACGCTCTAGAGTAAATACTCTAGAATAAGCACTCTAGAGCGAACGCTCTAGAGTAAATACTTAGGAATAAATACTAGATAGTAAGTATATAAGAATGTTAATAGACCTTTATAGACTATTATATTTAATTTCTTCTTTACTTCTTATCTTAATAGAGTATTACAACTAATACTTTAATTAGATTCTTATCTACCTATTAATACTTATATACCTCGTAATACTCTAATAAGAGCTAACTATTAATTAAGTTAAGTAACTAACTTATTTATTAACCTTGCCCGTCTTATAGAAGCCTACTTGCCCTCGTTACCCTTACCTAGTTCTAAGGACTTAATAGTAGGCTTCTATAAGACGGGCGAGGTTAATAAACAAGTTAGTTACTTAACTTAATTAATAGTTAGCTCTTATTAGAGTATTACGAGGTATATAAGTATTAATAGGTAGATAAGAATCTAATTGAAGTATTAGTCGTGATGCTCTGTTAGGATAAGAGGTAAAGAAGAGATTGAACACGATGGTCTATGAAGGTCCATCGACGTCCCTATATGCTTGCTATCCAGCGTTTATTCCCGAGCGCTCACTCTAGAGCGTTCACTCTAGAGCGCTCGTTCCAGAGCGTTCACTCCAGAGCGTTCGCTCCAGAGCGTTCACTACTGAACGGTCACGTGTTCTGCTGCGCCGCATTGCCTGGCCCAATCGCGTGCGATACAACGGCTTACCTGCCGCTTGGTATCGTAACAGACAGTCACAAAAACTGCCAAGATGGAATACAAATAGACAAACTACTGCACCGAACACACCAAAATTTTGTCTGGCTCGATTCGGTAAGGCCAGTGGCGGAAACTAAGGCACCCTCAGCCACGCTACCGGCGCTACCTCCAGCATAAACTATTTGAAAAACAGCGGGCGCACCGAACAGGCCCTAAGGCGAAAGCCACGCGGGCGGCAGTTGGCCAATTGGCAAAGCTTGATGGCGAGGCAAGGCGCGAGAACCAAGATCTGCGGCACGGCTGGGGCTCCTTGGCTGATGCTTACTGCTCCATCATTTTTAGCGATCGACGTCATGGCGTCTCGCGCTCGCATTTTGCCGAACCAACACCTTGCAGGTTGATGCCGCGCATACATTGTTGATGTGTTTGGGGTCTGAAGATGGCCTTGTCGATACTGGCTATACTGTTTGCAGCGTTGCACGGTGGTTAAACATGGATGGAATGCAACTAAGCGTACTCCTCGCGCGTGTGGAACTTCTTCCCTGTGCCACATGGCTACCGCGACGCGGGATGCCCGATAAGCAGAGGGTTACGAGGTTCTTGCTACGTCAGAAATGGTAGTAGTGCAGAAGGATGCTGAGCCGCTTTGATAGGCCGTTTTCAAGCTCCAAACAGCTCGACCAGGGATTAGAAAGGTGCGAGGACCCACATAGGCCTTCATCCCTGCAGGATCAAGCTAAGAGCTCGGTCAGCGCCATACTGTCTTGCCTCCACGGCCCATTTAACTTTTAGATCTCACCCACCCAGTGGCACTGTTCCCTCTTGCTGCTCGTCTTGCGCGACCATTCAACTCATCACCTCTTAATTACCAAAAGACTGTGATTAATGCCCCCGGGAAGTGCCTCTCGTTATCGTTTCCCTTGCACTCCCTACAAAAGGAGCATCCGCTGTGTAAAATGGCGATAGGTCTTTTTGGCTCCTAGAAAGGCGATGCCCGCCGAAACAGCACCAACAACAATCATGAAGCCATCGCGGACAAATCAACAGACCCTGAATTGGGAAGGCTTGAGAAACCCAGTCGGCGCGATGTAGATGATAGCAGCGAGCAGGGTATTATTGTAGGAAAGCAAATGGAGATGGAGGCTGAGAATGCCATCAAGTACCGCACTTGTAGTTGGCAGAAGGTATAGTTGATAAGAAGCGATACTCGAAGTAATGATTCAAAGCTAACTTAATCCAGACGGCAGCACTGCTGTTTTCCGAGTATATCTGCTTGGCCATCATGTCCTTCCCATGGTCTTATTCCATCCTTGGCCTGGTACCAGGGCTAATCTTGACCATCGTCATTGCAGCCCTCGTTCTCTATACCTCCTTGATCACTTGGGAGTTTTGCCTCCACCATCCTGAGATTCGTGATGTTTGCGATCTTGGCCAGATGATCTTCTGGAACCAGAAATGGGCCTTTTACTTCACCGCCGTCATGTTCCTTCTGAACAGTAAGTTCCAGACTTGGTCGCTAGATTTACATTAGCTAACGCGAATAAGATACTTTCACCATGGGTCTGCATTGTCTTGTGGGAGCTAAATGGTGGAATACTATTACTGGCCACAGTCTCTGTACCATTGCCTTCTCCGCCATTACAGCAATCATCTCGTTCATCGCCTCCGTTCCCCGAACTTTCAATGGCTTAGCCAAGATTGCGACATTCTCTGCCCTCTTCACATTTATCTCCGTCATTCTGGCCGCCGCCTTCTCAGGCGCAGAAGGCAAACCGGCCGGCTATCCCAGCAAAGGCGAACCCACAGTTCTCATCATCCCAGCCGCAGGCACCACCTTCGTAGCAGGAATGAACGCCTTCATGAACATCAGCTACACCTTCATTGGCCAGATCACGCTCCCGAGTTTCATCGCCGAAATGAAGGAACCAAAAGATTTCCCTAAGGCGCTCTGGGCCGTCACCATCTGCGAGATCATCGTGTTCAGTCTGGTGGGCGGCGTTGTCTACGGCTACACAGGCACCCAGTACATGACCGCGCCCGCGTTCGGATCGCTGGAGAACGAAGTCTACAAGAAGGTCGCATTCACGTTCATGGTGCCTACGATTATCTTCCTCGGAGTCCTGTACGCGTCTGTGTCCGCACGCTTCATCTTCTTCCGCATCTTCGCCGGCACCCAACACATGGGCAATCACACCCTGTACGGCTGGGCCAGCTGGATCACTATCCTTGCTATTCTCTGGATCTTCGCCTTCATCATTGCTGAGGTCATTCCGTTCTTCTCCGACCTCCTCTCGTTGATGAGCTCGCTGTTCGACTCCTTCTTTGGCTTTATTTTTTGGGGTGTGGCGTACATGCGCCTGCGGAGGGCAGAGTATGGCGAAGGTTTCTGGAAGACGCGGGGCATTCGCGGATATGCTGGATTCTTCTTCAACATCGTGCTTTGTTTGATCGGATTGCTTTTCTTGACGGCGGGCACGTATGCGACTGTGCAGTCGATCATTGATGGCTACCATCAGGCGTCATTTGGTGGGCCGTTCACTTGCAAGGATAATGGTTTGTAAAAGTATACATGCTGTGTGCGATGAGTCTGGGTACAACTTTGAATATGTAGGTGTGGTGGGAAAACACAAGCACATGAATAATTAGGAGACAGGTCATTAGACCTATTCTTTAGTAAAAACAAAGCTATATGAACTGAACAGGGACGCCCGAGCATTATTTCCCATGCTCCATACAGGGTTTAGATCATTTGATCTGAAGAGCTTGAGAGCTCTCGCAACAGTGGGTATCACATTCTACCCGCTTTCCTACGATTGTCCACTTCCTTCTTTCTCCGCGCAATCTTGAATGCTAAAAAATATCCCTTAAGCCAACGCCCACGATGTAATTTGCAGTAACGCCTGTGTTTCGTCGCTGCTCACACCGTGTTTAGCCCATGCCTATCGCATGCCGCCTTGCTCCAAGCACACAGCTGTATCGTTCATGCTGCCTTCGATGCGCGAAGAACATAGAAATCGGTGGCCCTCTCGGATGCGATTGGCGCGATAATCGCAAGTGTCCTCGCTGTGCCAAGTTGAAGAAGGACTGTCTCCCAGTTCCCGAGACTCATATTGCCAGCTTCAATATGCTCCAGCACATGGTCGAGGGCTACGACCCCGAAGCGCAGGACATAAAACCACAGCCTTTGTTTCTTCTCTGAAGTCCTACTAGTAATAGGCAGGTTGAGTAATATCAATAAGTTATTTAGCGCGGCCCTAATATAGCTGAAAGCTAAGTACCTATAGCAGGAAACCCCTAGATATCTTCGTTCGTCGCAAATATATGGAGTGGGATACTAACCATTTAAGATACAGTAGCCAGAAGATACTTAGGCTACCAAGAACTTTCCTCCTAGGTATCTGTAAGGATAGCTAGAGTAATCAAAGATTCCTAACAGAATTCTTTGATAGTATATAAGCTATAGTATATATCTAGTGTATATACGAGTAGCCTGACGTATGTACTTTTTTTTTTAGTTTACCAGGAGTCGAGGTAAAAAGGTTCAGTAGTGTTGAGGTAAGAAAGTTGAGTTACAGTTGCGTATATAGGGTATACACTAGTTCCAAAACGAATGTGAACGCACAAAACGCTGTGCCAAATCTGCAAAGCAGTTGCTATAAAGAGATGAGGCACATGATACACAAGTTAGGGGTTTGTTAGAAGAGTGTGGTTTCACGACTATGGTTTCTAATACCAATACCACGGTGTGTTCATTTTCTCAAGTGCGATGGCTGTGGACAATTCAATGGCGGCTTGAAGCGGTTCGGGACTGGGAGCTATGACGTCTCGCTAATTGCCGTGTGCACATGCCCAACAAGCTGTCAACATCCCCCCACATTGTCGCGAGAACTCTTGCACACCTTCTATCACCCATTCTACTCGTCCCAAAGACTGAGCTTATTATTACGCATCATGAGTGACCTCGTCGATTTCAGCCAACCCAGTTTGTGGAGTGAGTCGCCTACTTGAGTGTGCGGCTGAATAGCTAACGGAGCTTGGTAGTATCTATTGGGAGCATCTTGTTCAATCCTACATTCTGGAAGTAAGTTTGGTAGGAAAATCGAGCGATTGTGGCGCGGACTGACCATTGCTTTAGTATTGCGGCGCAACAAGGTACGTGGTGCCATGGTGCACTTCCATGAGCCATGTTTGACGAGTTTAGAATACCACAACAAGGTCATCACCAAGCTATTCGGCGGCAATGCGCGACTCGGCTGCTATGGCCTTGCAGTCGCCATCTTCTCGCTCGGCATCTTCAGAGACTACCTGTACGTCTATACTTACTAATAAGTTCGTGCCCATACCACTCTTCATATCATCTAACCATTCCGTGTAGATACACCGAAGCCCTCGCCGCCCAACCAACCCACCCCACCCTCCTCTCCCCGCTAGTCAAATACTCGGCCATCCCCCTCTTCACCATAGGAAACACCCTCGTCCTCACCTCCATGTATGCCCTCGGCATCACAGGCACCTATCTTGGCGACTACTTCGGCATCCTCATGGACGCACCCGTAACGTCGTTTCCCTTCAATGTAAGCGACGCGCCCATGTACCACGGCAGCACCCTGAGCTTCCTCGCCACCGCGCTCTGGTACGGCAAGCCCGCAGGCATATTCCTGACAACCATTGTTGCTGGCGCATATGCCGTCGCGCGACGATGGGAAGATCCGTTCACAGGCATGATCTACCAAAAGCGCGACGAGGAGCTCGCCCGCGGCAAAAAGGGCTTGTAAGCCTGCTTCGCAACCCCTCTCTATACCTCAACAAAGCACATCCCCAAGTGCATAGTAACCCCGTTTAGAAGTAAAGATGGAAATGCATAATATGGGTGTGGATCTTTCAACATACACAGTGTTCTCAGCAGCGGCCCCTTTTTTCTTTCCTGCTTGGGGCGCGGATTGTGGTATTCAACTGCCCAATATGTGCTATCATATAGCATTTTAAAAGTTAATTGTTTCATTCGTGTAAAAGCCCAAAGCGACAATACCCCATGCGATATTTTTCTTCATTTTTTTTTTTTCATATGCGTATCGTGACTTTTCAGGACGTAGGAATTATGCACATGGGATCATAGTTTGTAGTTTTGGTATCGGCATGTAAGTTTTGATTTGCTCTGGGGTAAGTATGATGATTTCTGTTCTATCTCTCGTATCTTCTTCTTCTGGACAGATACATCTAAAAAGCAGATAACTTGTAAGGAAGCGGTAATCATGCATGGACACATCACTAAAGACACAGCATAATCGAAATTATACCTATGTCAATTGGAGCGCATTAAGGGCACAAAGTCAACTGTATAGACATAAATATTAAGATATCTATCACGGGACCAACGTGCCCCTAGAGAACACCCTACTTTAACCAGAGTATCCTACTCCTCTTCATCATCCCCCTCAACACGCTGCTCCACCTGCTCCACCCCATCCTCAACAAGCCCTTCCTCGTCCTCTATAACCTCGCCATTCCCAATCCCATTCACACCCACATCCGCACCACCACTTACGTGCCCAGCATCGTGCTCCGCATCCACGTCCTTAGGCACCGGATTCGCATACTCCACCTCATCCGTCACATCCTCGATCCTCCCGCGCTCAATCACCGCCTGCGCCAAATCCAGCGCGCCATTTGCAACCACCTTAGCACCCTCCTTATCCCGGCGCCGAATCCCCAGCTCGCGAATCGCCCGCTGCATGCTCTCCAGCCTCGCCTTCTCTGTAACCACCATCCTACGCGCAAGATCCTTGAGCGCCCGACGCCCCATTTCGACGCGATTTTCCTGCCAACTGGCGAGTTCGCTGGCGACGACTTGTTGCGTGTAGCGCAGCTCGCGGCCGAGGTCCGCGAGCTCGAGTTTGGAGCGGTCCATTTTGTCTTGGGCATCGCGCTGGACGCGGGAGCGGGCGTCGTCAAGGAGGCCGAGGGGCCAGCGGTCGGAGCGGCGGACGGAGAGGTTGTAGCGATCGATGGCTTTTTGCGTTGTAGACATGGAGGTTATGAGAGTGGAGGGGCGGGAGAGAGAGGTGAGGATTGCGGTTATGGTGCTAGAGATGGCGTGCATGGAGTAGTAGAAGCCGGTAATGGGGCTTGCTTCGCTGTGGGATAGGGTTTTGGTGTATCGCTCGAATGAACGGATGTGCTTCTCGGGGAGGAAGTGGAGGGTGTGGATGGCGGCGTTTGAGAGTTTGGCTGCGTCGTTGAGATCAGTGGCTGCAGTGCGAAGCTTGTTCGTGCGTCGGAGAACAGATTTCGAGGCATGGTGGAGCGCGCGAATGTTCTCACGCATATGTTGTACGAAGAGCTCGACTTCTCGGACGTCGTAGATTGGTGCATACTCCTCGCGTAATCGTTCAATACGTAGTTCAGCCTTGCGTGCCGACCGCTCAGCGAGCATGGCAGGTTCTATGTCTGGCACCAGGAAGAATTCCCATACCATTTCGTGGGTAGAAAAGGTTGGGTGTCTAAGCAGTATCTTGAGAAATGCATCGAGCCTTATCTGTATATCACGCAGAATGGCGCGTGATGGCCGTGATGGTATTAGGTACGGTGACGCCAGGTCATCAATGGTTGGCAGCCAGGACGCTGGATGCTCCTGCGCAAGCCACTTGGCTAGGTTCTCAAAATCTTGTGATGATCTACGGCAGGTAGTCACTGTGATTGTGCCGTTACCATTGGCGGCTCCAGATTTGAGGACTAGTCGTACGGTGCCGTCTTCTACAAAGAAGGATCGAACGACAGTGGTGGTTCGCCCGTCTGGGCCGGGCTCATTAGAGAGCAATACAAGATCATCAATACGATTGCGAACTTCGTCATCCTTCGCAAGCTCGACAGCCGTGAGGCCACGCGCATCTCGAAATGAGAGGTCCACTCGTGGGTCTTGGTACAATACCCGTACCATATCTGTTCGGCCGTACTTGCTCGCAACCATGAGCGGCGTAAATAGCCTGTCATTGGTAGCGTTGGCGTCTGAGTCGCAGCGGTACAGTAGCTTCCCAGCGATTTGAGGATCTGTACTGATATGCAACAGGCTATTCCCTTTATTGTCCACATGCTCATCAAGATGCAGTGGTTGTCCATCATCTTGGGCCTGAGTCGCAGCCAAGAGCCCCCTTTCCACCATGTCATGATACTGATCATGGTCGTAAGATCTGCATAGGGCAAATATTGGTGTCTGGCCGTTCTTGTCCTTTAACCGCCAGGGGAGGAGGTGCCCTATACGATCAAGAAGTCGAGGTTGGTGGAAGAGATAGTGTGCCATACATCGCCCCTTTGAGTCTTGCTTAGCGAGATGTTCTCTCAGGGCTTCTGGAGAGCTACAATTCTCCAGAATGTAGGACAATATTGTGTCTGTCGTTTTCGCGTGAGCCAACTGGACCGCCGCACTCAACAATGTTGTGCCTTCGTTGTTATGGTCTTCAAGAACCCAGTTTGGAGAGTAGTATTCATTAAGACTAAGCAGATACTGTAATGCCTTATCTTGCTTGCTTTCAATAGCCATCATCAGCACGGATTCTCCTTCTGTGCCTTGAGTCATTGTAAGCTTTTCAATGGATGTGTCACCTTCAATGCCAGCGATGTGAGAGTCGAAGGTTGTTCGAGATATAAATGAGTGCGCAGATCCGCTTGACATGCTTCGTGCATCCATCGAAACTCTTTTCTTCAACTTTGGCCGTTCAGGGAGCGGTGGCGTCTCGGCTCGCTGGAAAGGAAATATATGCGCTAGTGGGCCATCTTCGCTCTTCCGTTTACTTCGAGGTCGATGTTGGTGTCTAACTTGTGGATCATAATCGCCGTTCATGGTAGTGACCTCAAGTGAGGCTAGATCTGAGAGGCTTGCTGCGAATCTTACAGGTCGAAGGTTCTCTCGTACGTCGTCCTCGTCTGAAGAAACATCCATATTCTCATGAAAAGACCTGTCCGGCTCGAGGATGCTCTGCATCGTTGCAAGATTGCCCGACTTCGTCGCTTGCCAGAGAGTTCTATTCCGGTGACTCGCCCTTCGCAAACCGCCAGAGTCAAGGGATAGATATGATAAAACAGCCTCAAAAGTGCTGAGCGCATATCCCATCTCGCCGCTTTCCACGTCATCGATGAAGATAAAATGGCGCATATATGATAGCCGCGCTTGTAGATGTCTGACTGGAGCCCGAATCACTACAATTAGCAGTAGTGATACTAGTGTATCGGCATTGATTGTGAGGAGAGGGTCGTGCTTCTCTGAGATGCGCTCTCCATTCGTTGGGCTTTTCAGATTGGTGTTGCTGGGTATTGGCGTCGCATCTGGCATCGTGATGTGTTTTTGTACCCCTAGCAATATCTCTAGCATTTCCTGTGGACTGCCCGCCACACCCATCTTCTTGAACATGTCAACAGCTTTGGAGATGCGTATAGAGAGCTCCTGCTTCCCTTTCCGGCCATTGCCGATATCGATGCCCACTTGCGAAATGTCAATGTCTACCATTTGCCGTGTTCTTCGCTCCAACTCGATGTCTTCGAGTCGCCGTATCTCGCATATTCGTGGAAATAACGTCCTGTGATGTACCTGCTCGGCGATGTATCGCTCAATCATGCGCTCTACAATTGGCCCTGTTAAATCTGTTGTCGCGCCCAGTAGTGAAAGCTGTTGCTTGTCTACCATTTGGAACAGGTCGATGGCGGCTGTGACTGCGGTTTCTAACGAGTTGCGCATCTGCACTTCCTCGTCGCCAAGCTCTATTTGGGACACGAAGCCATTGGGCCCTGACATGCTGCTGTGTATGGACAAGTGGGCAGTCTCTGTGGACGACACTGATCCACTCCTCCGTCGCGAGCTTATCGACCGCGAACTCGTTGATGATGGGCGTGAACTCCGTGATGGTGTTAGAGGTAACGGCTTCTCCAGTTCTTTTCCAAACTCCTTGAACAGCCTCTCTAGACCAGGTTGCATCTGGCGTGCGATCATGGGGAAGTGGTTCAGGAGGTCACTGAAGGACTTGACTTCCTTTTTGCGCGGTAATGCTGGATTGGAGGCAGCTGAAGAGCTTGATGATGAAGCTTGTGTCGCAGACACTTCCTTTGTGATCTCTATGGTCGCCGGTATAATGGTAGCGGGCTCCCACGTGCCTATGAGCGGCCTCGAGATGTAGTATACGAGCCATGGTTGCGCATCGAAAGTATCGGGGTAGTAGATGGTGTCAGTCAAGAGCTGAGCCTGGTTCAGCGTCTTGAATCCCTTGTTGCTGTATATGAAGGCATCTTTGACAATCACCGTCCGGCCATTCGCGGTCGTGTATTGCTTTGCTTTTCCTCTAGTCTCCCTGAAGCTCCCTGCATCCCTGACATGATTATTGGGGCCAACCCCTCCCGGCACGCGCAGCACATGGCTTGCTAGAAAATCCTCGGAGCCGCTGAGATCGGCGTACAAGGTGTTCGTTTCCTTGTCGCGAGACGTGAGGAGGACTTCGGTGGTCGGGACCAGCAGAACCTAGATGAGATTATATTCAGCGCTTGCGATAAGAAAGCGAGGCCTGGCTAGATAGCGTACGTGGTGCTGGGCCGGGAAGCACTGGCTGGGGAGCGCACTACGGAAGAAGGCCCGTAAGAAGGGATTCAGCGCGGGAGGCATTCAATCGACATTAAGTATGTTTCGCAGGGTGTTCAGCGTGCGGGGAGCATCAGAGCTCGCTCGCGATGTAGACCGGGCGGGCTGTGGGTGGAAGTTGCCGTCCTTTTGGGTATGTGGTGAAGGATGTCTGCCGCCTGGTGTGATGCGACCAAGCGGATGCGTGAGCCTGGGACTCGGTCGGCCTTGGAAGTAAGGGGATGTTGGGCCAAGAAGCAAGGGCAAGGGAGAGCGCTGGCCGGCACAGACGGGTCCAAGGCGGCTTGGGATGGGTATAGATGGTGGGTGGTTGAGATTATGATAAGTCTGGATACGGCTCTGGCTTGTGAAGGTGGTTGCAAGCCCCGTCCCTGACTTGTTGGCCAATCGCAGCCTAGCGGCTCGGGAACGTCGTCATCGTTCCGCGCTTCTCCACACTACGCATGCATATCACCCTGTGAAACATAGGGCCGCGCCATCAACGGCTGCCAGGAATTAATTAATGTGCACTGTACACGCTGCGTTTTGTATCTCATTTCGTCTACTTTCTATGCCTCTCCCTTTTTGCACAGCTTCGTGCCATAATCAATCACCTCCCAGTTTTCTGTTCCAGGTGTTGTCTGCGTGTAAAAGACGCCGCTGGGGTCGTACTTTTGGCGAATTTTAAGAAGGCGTGCATAATTCGACCCCCAATACGCTTGCTGCCAGTTTGGTTCGTAGAGATCGCCCTATCTCGGCTGTCAGCTCCTTACTCTCGACCGGTAGCAACAAGTCGCAAACTTACCTCATTGACATAGCTGGCACCGTTAGGCGAAGCGTCCCTCAATGCCTTGCCAACAACGTTGGTGTTGAACCTCTCCCGCTCCTTCTTCACCGCCCAGCTCTCCTGTCCGGTTGACAAAAGCACGTTCGTGATGACGAAAGAGCTCGCGTTACGCCACGCAGGATGGATGGCATTGTCAGTCTTAGGCACCCCGTGACCAGGGTTGACAATGTGTCCCACGTTGAACCCAAGTTGTGTAGGTTCTGGCGAGGCAGCGAATATCAGCGCATCGGCAATCTTGTCGGCGTTCTGCGCAATATCTGATTGTGTAAACAGACGTCCACCAACAACGGAGACCGGGCCTGGTGTTTCGTCCTCGAACATATCGATGTAGAGCTCGAAAAATGTTGGGAATGCCTTCGTGTACGCATCATAAGGAACCTTGGCGGCGTCAAGCTGTTCGAACAGCAGCTTGAGAACGGTTTTGATCTTTGCCTCATCCATATTGGGCCCAACAAATGGGGCAATGTGGAGGCGTCCCGGCCCAGGACCTTGCTCGAAGTACACAAACATACCATGGTCGGCATAGTGATTCGCCAGATTATGGAAGATCTTCACTCCCTTGTAGAAGAGTGCGGTGTCGTTGGTGTGAGTTGAATTGATATTGACAATAGTTCCAGCTGTGGGTATCTCTGGGAACGTCTTTACCGTGATCGAAGTGACAACAGCAAATGAGCTGGGGCCACCGCCCTTGAGCGCCCAGTAGAGATCCGGGTTTTCTTTGGCATTAGCCGTGACATACTCGCCCTTGGCTGTGATTGCATCGAAAGAGAGGATATTATCGGCCCCCATGCCATAGATACCAGACAATGGGCCATGACCACCACCTTGGATATAGCCTCCAGCCCAACCAACAGTCTATCTGGAATTAGTCATACATCCCTTGCTGTGTTTTCAAGCACGTACTGGGCATTCTCCACCGACAATGACAACCTTCGGGTCTTGAGCAAAAGCTTGACGGTATAATTCACGTCCCTGGACTCCCGCACCAACAGTAGCCGCACTGCCAGTCCAGTCACCAGGTCCATTATACTTTTTGATGAACTTGGCCTCTTTGAAGCTGTGAGTGTTGATTATCAAAGATCCATAACCAGTCGAGCGGCCCCTTTACTTTCGTCAGTCTCGAACATTTGCAAGCTTGTGGAGATTTCCTCACATAAAATCATGTCCAGTGTTGCGTATGATCAGGCGGAGATTACGATCTCGCGCAAAGTCAACGCCTGCTTTGATATGATCCTTCGTCTTAGCCAGAATAACATAATGTCCGTAAAAGCCCCGAGTGCAAGGTTCTGAGGGATTTGAAGTTGGCATGCAAGTGTTATTCGTATACAATGGCCAGAGATTTGCAATTGGATGATCGGTCCTAATCAGTTGATCAGTATTTGGTCAATATACAATCTGTTAAAATACCTACAGCCATTGCTCACTCGCCCAGTTTGCCTGCGTGTCCGCACACTTTGTTGCATCGTAGACACTAGTCGAGTTGCCGAAAGTCTTGTGGCAAACAGCACCAGGTGGAATTGCGACCTGAAGCGTACCCTCGACAGTCTTGTTAAGCTTCTCCCAGTCCCGATTGGTAGGCCAGCAAGAGTTGTCCGAATAGCACTTGCATTGATAGTTGACGCCGTCTACCTTCTTGACCTCACCAATCCACTTTGCACCCAACACGCCATTGGCAGCCAAAAGCACAGGCGCAAGTAACGAGATGCGACCCATCTTGAAAAGAGAGACTGAAAAACAGAGCTTCCCGCCTTATCGCAGAATCCTCCAGACTTCCTACCTATCTATATATGCAGCACTCAAGCATCCCTACCCCATTTACATCCTAGTACACCTCAAATCGGTCAGGACTTTGTAAACAATAAACGACCCTGCACCGCGTTGCTAGATTATGGGCAAGCCAATACAACGCCCAAATGCCGCGCCCACAGAGCCAACCATCTTAGGGTCTTCGCTAAGACAATAAACGCCACGCGGAACGATAGCCATTAAGAGCGAACGAGTCGCGCTGCCAAAGTTTGCTGGGGCCGGGCCGCTGGGGGACTTGACTACATGGCGGATTTGCGGGGTGTTGATTGAGCCGGGTAAATTGTAGGTTGACCAGCAACTCCTGTGCTGGAATTGCCACGGCGAGAAAACGTGCAGCAGATCTAGTATCGGACGCATCATTCCGGGCCATTGGAACGGCCGAGACAAAAGTCCGACCGTCTTGGGGGGGGGTAGGGGTGGAGGTTCTAGGGCGTGCTTGCTATTGGTAGCTTTGGACCTTCCTTTCGGACATTTAGTCGTGGATCTAGAAGATACTGCTGTGACGATTGATGCATAGAACCGGTAAGATTTGAATCAAACGTCCGATGGCTCGCAATCTGGGTAGTGGCAAGCGAGAATTATAATATATGCGCGCTTTAAAGGCAGATGGCGGTCTGGTGAGTAGGGGGCTGAACGGCGGGGCTGGTAAGCCATTCGTCTAGATATTCACCACCAAGGTCGCCTATTTTTCTCTTTATGATGTTTGAGGTTCCTCTTTCTCGTGGAATGCGGCTGCAATTGATGTGATGAGGCATCAAATTACAGGCTTCTCGGGTACCTATCTTGGCAATTGAGGCTCAATTATGTACATCGTCCTTGTAGTGACAACCAGCTGCTTTCCTCCCCGCCTTACTTCAGTATGCTTCGTCGGCCCTTCTCGCTAATCCTCGCATCCAGCAGGGTTCTTGTGGATCCTGGATCATGATAAAATTACGATTGGTTAAAGATGCGGGGATAGCCATGGACGACCCGTTGTTCTGACTCGTTGTCTAATCAGCACATCTTCCACAAGAAGTCGCTGGTCCAAAGTGTAAAATGACAACATGGAAGCGCGGCGATGTAACCTCAAATACACAAGTAAATCTCATGTAGGGTATCATGTAAGATCAAGACTCACGGTCAACTATGAGGTAAGGAAATTACTTGCCTTACATCAACGCCGGATGCAATTAGCAATATACCGCAGATTCATTTACATAGTAACAGGAGATTTGAGGTTATTCTTACTCTACTTATGACTAGCTGAAAAAAGACTATAGATAGACTAAAAACTTTTTGGCTAGTACATCTTAGGTGGCCTATCCCCCAGTTACTCAGCTGACTGAGAGCAACATAACAAGCATCCCATCGGCACGAGCATTTGCCACGTAGCAATCAGAATTGAAGTAGACCTAATTACAAACTAAACAATATTCCTTTGAGTAGAGATACTTAGTGCATACTCGCTCGATGTACAAGTCGTCTATAATCGTCACCGCCAAGCAAGCTACAACTTCTCTTCGCCGCTCAAATTCAGTTCAGGATACTTCGGCAAATCCAACCTACCCCCACGCTCGGGTAACCTGGCGACAATCCAACCAGCCATTCTGTCAACCCTCAGACAAGACAATACCCATAGTATGGTAGTTGTGACTCTGATCCCCAAAGCAGAGCTGGGGAAGAGGCCACTACCTCCTACGAACCTTTGATATTTCTTGCATGGTGCTTGCATGAGCTCGTGATACGATTTGAGAGCCGCGCCGACGTCGTTATTGTGCTTGGCTAGCTCGCCAGCGAGAATATAGGAACCAACGAGTGAGAGCGTTGTGCCCATGCCTGTGAAGGGGCTAGGGCAGTACCCGGCGTCACCAAGGAGAACAACACGACCATTGTATAGCTGTGGCATATGGATCTGGGCGACTTCATGAGCATAGAAGTCGTTCGTTGTTTTCATGCCTTCCAGGAATCTCTTGCACTGCCATCCTGCGTCATGGTAGATCTCAGCCCAAGCCTCCTTTTGCTGCTCGATAGTCTGCTTGTGCACGCTTCTCATATGTTCGTGGCGTGCGTCGTCTTTCATGATGAAGAAATAAACTTGTGTTGTCGAACGATTGCCGGTGCGTGTCATGACCATTCGACTACCAGGAGCAAAAAAGATTCGGGCGTCACTGTCATCCGATTCGACGCGTGGTATTTCAAAATATGCTGCGTGGACACCACCAGCAACGGGCTTGAAACAGTTTGTTTTGGCATCGTCTCCAAAGACCATGCGTCTAGTATGTGAGCCCTGGCCATCTGCTGCAACGACGAGGTCAAAGTGCGACTTTTCATTGCTGGAGAAAGTAACAGTCGCACCTGTGTCGGTTTGGTCGATGTGTGTGACAGCTGTGTTGAATTTGTATGTCAAGCTGCCCTCCTCTCCCTTTGCTCTTATTCTCTGCTTCTCTGCGATGCTTTCCTCGTAAAATACCTTGACCATGTCTCCACGCATGATCTCATACTCATTCGTTAGAGCTAGCCCTTGTTTCGTTGCATCGTTGACACCGAACTGCAGTACGGACTTGCCATTTGTATCAACGAGCTGCACGCCAGTTTCTTCAACGCATACTGCCTTGAGTGCCTTCAGGATACCCATTCCTCTTGCAACATGGACGCCATTGTCTTTAAGGTCCAGTTGCTGACCTCCAGTGCGGAGTGAAGAGAATCTTTCAATGACCGTGATATTATGTGTGTGGTTGGCCTTTTGGAGGAGGAGAGCAAGAGCTGGACCAGCGCATCCAGCTCCTATGACAAGAATGTTTAGAGATCTTACACTCTTGTTGCATATTGGTAGACTGCTCATTTTGGGAAGTAATTGATGTGAAATATGACTCGAAGACAGAGAAGATTCAAGTGCAAAGTTGCTAAGCTATCACAGCATTACCTCGATACATCGGACTGAGAACTTGTTTTATACTATTTCTTCATTGCTCAAAGCCGATGGTCAACGGTAGCTCGGACTCTTCGACTAGTCGGCGATAGCTATGCCGACCGCGTCGTCCGCCCCGACTATTACATTTGGGTGGCCTTTGTGGTGCCACCTAGTAATCAGGTAATCTGGTGTGTCCAATGAAGTTGTCATGCATATAGTTGCCTAACGGGCTGAGAACATCCGAGCTTTATCCAAACAACCATGTGTGGGAACGACACATCGTATGGTGGTGCATCGTCATGCGGCACGTAAGTAGGTGCCTGCATTTTTAGAAAATACGCAAAGCTTGACAAAGCCTAAGCCTCTTGTGACGTATGATTCTGGAGGAGAGTATGTGTTGAAGATAGATGACGATGGTGTTGACCGAAGTGCCAAGCCCTCTGCCAGAAGCTCGTCGCTTCGCGGCACCATCGCCTTTGTTCTTCATCTTTCGCGCGCAACATCAGTCAGCCACCAAGCGTCCCAATGGCTTTCCTAGGCACCATTCTCAACACAGTTGGCACGTTGTTTTTGACACATGCGTACGTCTCCCATACACGCCTCGCATAGCACTGCCTAACATCATGATAGCGTCTATTCCAGCTACGAACACACAACCGCATCCGCATCGACCCCACTCCCTGCTGACATCACCCTCGAGCTGCTCTTCTCGATATTCTTGCTCTCTACTGGCATCGTCATATCCTCACAACCACTGCGCCCAATAGAATCTGCGAAATGGGCTGGCCAGATATGCCGTGAGGGACAGAAGCCAGAGGGAGAATACACAAGGGAAGGCGAGGCGATACTGAGCGAGGGGGACCCATATGCCTTCTTGGGACTGGATGGCGGCTTTGGCAACAGCCAGGGAAGCAGCAAGGGAGAGGGCAGGAGGGGGTTCTGGGATGTTAAGTCTAAGAGAAAGGAGTATGAGGGTTGGGTCAGGAGTGGGAGTAAGCAGTAAAGAGAGCAGCTGACAGATGAGTATGTGGGCAGGCAACCACCTCAAGACGCCGAAAAACTTGGGGTCAGCGACGTTCCCTTGAAAAGAAGGACTTGTCTACCTGAGATAGTGTCAAGAAGTCAGGGAGAGAGATATCATAATTCATTTTGGTTTTGGAGGAAGTACCTCCCCACCTACAGTCGCCAAAATCCCAGACGCCTCGCTAGATCGAACAATATCCAAAGCTCTTCGCAATTTTGACACCGCCAATTTTCCAAATCATCATCCTCACACATCCCCAGTCAATTCCTTACCACCACCACACGCATGTACCTTACATGCCCAGCACTCCTTCCCCTCCATCGCCTTCCCCACAGCCTCTACATCCGCACTCTCCCGCCTCGGCCCCTCCTCCCCACCACGAACATCAATACCGCTAACCCACCAAATACTCGCCGCCACAATATCCATGACAACCTTGACCTCAGTCTCATCGCGCGGCGCATACACTAACACAAACTCTTTCGGCACAAACCGCCGACACCACCCTCCCCTCGCTAGCGGATGGCGCTCCCCCCATCCCTTCTCCAGCATGACCTTCGCATCAGAGGGGTGTAGCGTAAGATGCAACGACCCATCCGAAGGATGCGCATGACATATTTCGCCCCCACACGTGCGCGTAATTGGAATACTCGTGAACAAACCTGAGCTATGCTTCTCAAAGCACGACGTCCGCTCCACCAGGCGATTGTTCGGGTCTTCGGCCAGGGCGTGGAGACTTGCGACTAGCGATTTGTAGATAGGGAGGCTGCTCTTGTGGGTTTGTTGGCGCTGGGGCGCGATGCCTTGGACGAGGGGGCGGCCGCCTTTGCGTTGGGGGAGGGCTGCGTCGTTGAAGTACCCGTTTTGGGGGCGGAAGTGGGGAGGGATGGATATTGGGCGGAAGGGGTCGCGAAGACAGACGAGAGAGAGCAGTTTGATTTTCAGGTAGCCTAGTGGTGTTGAAGGCGTGCCGCCTGGGCCGAGACTTAGGAAGGCCTTGTAGTCATGGTGGATGTAGAATGCGAGGAGCGGTGGGAGGAGCAGCGTGAGAGCCGTGGTGAGGAAGTGGATGTAAGTTTCGGTGACCATGCTTGCGAAGTAGAATGGTGCTCTTGAACTCACGGCGTCGACCAGTGCTGGAGCTGAGGATGCATGTGTGGGTGTCAATTGGTTAGAAGCAAAGCCGGTGATCCAATTTACCAGCTCCAGGGGCTTCTTGTGCGATTGCTGTGCTCAAATTATTCAAGTATTGACGAGTACACTCCGCGGAATCTGAGTCAATTGACGATGTAGTGACAGACACTGCAGATAGTTACAAGGCCACCTTGCTTGTAATAACCTGATACTAGTAACACGTCCGGTTTCGCACATACTGAACCTTATATACTCGGATCCGTTCTCCTCAGCTCACTCTGTGAGCACTGTCAAAGGAGACAGTAGTCTGGCTAGGCACTTCCTGTGCCACGTGCTAGTTTCGCTTCGAGTTAGCTCCTGCCTGTAAGCGCCTTTGATTCGTCCACATGGTCCTGTGACGCAGCAGCTTTCGTGGATTTGCTCATCGTTTTCTCCACATGGCTACTTTCCAGGCTTCGTCACGATGCGTTTATTCGTTTAAATCGGCACACTGCACCAATCGGGGGCCTAAGATAGTTGCCGCCGTAAAGCAGAGTCCGACTCAACATGAACGCCAGTACATACGTGGGGTTGGGGATGGATGTGTTGGTATAACGACTATCGTGACTCAAGGGTGCGTAGATGCATTAGTTGCCCTGTCCATTTATCCCAACAAGAGGAGCTTTGTGCTTTCCAAAAATCTCGAGTTTTGGGGCAGCAATACAACTTCAGACGGGAGCATCAGGTGGTGCACAGCTGACACGACGATATCAAAGATTGGTCTAGGACCGCGGAAGTCACGTCTCGTGATGATGCGGAGCGGTCAGCCGAAGGTAATTCTGCATGCTATAAAGGGTAATTTCTCAACATGCAGCATGCAGAGCCCAGGTGCTGCGTGCCAACGACAGTGGTGTCGTGGCGGTCTGTGAGCATAGCTCCGATTAGGCCGGACTCGGAGGGCTCTTTAGTTTTGTCGTACGAGTAGCCACCCCATTCCTCGTAGAATTTCCAGCCTCCACTGTGATAGTGCTAATTAGGTATCCCCTAATGAAAACTCGTTCGATATTCTGGGAGGAAGAAATCGTGATAACCCAGGGAAACTGCCGTACGTGAAGTAACTCCATGATGGATGATTCAATCAGACGGATTGCAGCAAGCGTAAGTATGACAAGACAATATAGATTCAAATCTACTAGACAATAGTGTGGCGGAATGTGACCAGTAGGAGGTATGCGTAAGAACAAGGGATGAGAAGAATCCGAGAGCAACACAACATGAAGCTACCAAAGGGTTGATGTATAATTGAATAAGCTGCTGCAGGTGGACATGTACCTCGCAATATATACTTGCTAATCCTATAGCTTCCTACTTCTAACCAAGCCCTTCTTGATACCAGTCAACTCGCCCCCGTAATTTGCGCCACCCGCTTGTTTCTTAGCGCTATCAAACACTGGCATCATACTCTTCAGTTTCTTCTGCTTCTCCTTGTACTTCTCCTTCTTCTTAACTCGTGGATTTCTCACGCTCTTTTTCCTGTGTGGTGTAAGACCCTTGTTCTTTGCAATCTGGTAGCTAATCATGCGGCGTCCGTCATCGCCAATGACCTCCTCTTCGATTACTGTAGCATTTTGTTTCGCTGCCTCAGCATACGCCGCTGCTCGCTCAGACTTGGTTCGCTTTTTGGAGTTTGATCGAGCGGCTATCATGTCGTAGTAACCTTCTTCGTCTTCGTAGTCTTCGTTACGAGGCGGTGGGCTCTCGTTCCCTGAGCTATCGCCACCTTCTCCGAGGGTGACGCCTGGAGCAGTGTCCTTGTGCTGGCCACGCTTTTCAGCCTCGGCTTGCAGACGGGCTTGTCGGTCCTTGAGACGCTCGCGGTGTGGTATATCAGCATCAC
This sequence comes from Ophiosphaerella korrae, assembly GCA_028456385.1. NCBI lineage: Eukaryota > Fungi > Ascomycota > Dothideomycetes > Pleosporales > Phaeosphaeriaceae > Ophiosphaerella > Ophiosphaerella korrae. Next base: position 561,998 of record JALNQF010000007.1, on the reverse strand, counting down.
CACCATGATCTTTGCCAGCTGCATCACGCTTGTTCGACTTTTGTGTAATTTGAGAAGTGTAGAAGCGTAGTGATTTCTTCTTCTTCGCCTTCTCGGCAAGTTCATGGGCCGTGAGCGATGTCTCTTCACCAAAGTCTGAATCTTCGACGTTGAGCAAGTTAAGCTTCTGTTCTGCTGTTCTCTTCTTCTTAATAGCTTTCTTAAGCGCTGATTTATCAGTAAGGGTCAAAAGCGAGGCCAACTCCTGCTCCGTCTTTGCTAGCTTAGCCGCACGACGAGCATCTGCCTCTGCCTGAGCAATCTCTGCTGCGCGCTGTGACTTGCTCTTCTTTGGTTTCTTGGGTTGCGGGTTGACCACGGCTTCAATCTCATCTGCGAGGGGACTATCCTCTTCAACTGCCGATAAGTCATCGTTGCTCACTTCAACCAGAGGATCGGCTACAGGCAAAGTCTCAATCTTTGTCCATATTTTTTGGCATGTGAGGAGACTCTCCATGACTGGATGATCGTGGAGCTCGGTTGGGTCTAACGCAATGACTGGTGCGCCGTCTTCCTTTGCGGTTGACCCCAGCACTGCAAAATACATAGCCATAGCCGCTAGGTACGCTGCGCAGGCACGATACTTCGTCACGGCTATGGGCGTAGACGGGATTTCCGTGTTTAGATTTTGTAATTTGGCGCTTCGTGACCTGATCAATCGTTCCGCAGCATTAGCAGCAGCAGCGAGTTCATCGTGTACCGGCTGGAGTCGCAAATATTCTCTTGATATGTGCTCGAATTCTGGGTATCGGGTTTTCATAATCTTCAGTTGCTCTTCTTCTGACATCCCGTTTGTGATTTGCAGCTGCGGCAACACCTCAGTGACCACAGCGCCAGACTCTGCATCCTTTCCGCCGTCTTTTCCTAGCCACTCATCCTCATCAAAACCAAAATCTGCCTCCGTCATGGCCTGTAGTTGCTTCTTTTGGATGCGCCGTGCTTCTGCTTCTTCATCCAGAGCATCTTGCTCCGTTTCTATAGCATCGGCGTTGTAGTAGTCTTTCTTGGACGCACCCCAACCGCCCAAGTCTTGGTCGTCCTCATCAGGGTGCGCTTGTTGTTCGCTCTCATCAGCTTCATCGGATTCGACGTCTTGTTTCGAGTCATCTTCGTCATCTTCGTTGTAGCCGAGAACCTCTTCGTCAGACGGCTGTAGGAACTTGTCTGTAATAGCGCGAGTTAGCTTCCATATACAACTGTTAATTGAGATTTTTCATACCTTGTTCTTGCCACTTCCTCAACTTCTTCGCTGCAGGCCCCTCATCCAGCAGAACCTTATCACGGTTGATGTGAAATTCGTCTTCTGAGTCTGCAACGTCCTCCCATGTCTTTATTGCGAGTTTTGAGTTTTCATCTTTGGGTGCCTTGGGTTCGCCGTATGCGCGACCACCTGCTTTCCGCTTTTTACCCATCTTCTCAATTATTTCACTTGTGCGCGTGCATGGGTGGTGTTGGATGTGATGGCGCCTGAACTTTTTTTGCCTGAGTCTTGGCGAATGCATTAATGCTAACGGGACGACTAGCCTGCATTAGTGCATTTCCGAGCCATACCCCCGTCCCATGGAGACTCGGACAGCAAGAACATGCCGTGTACAAAGACATGCAGGATATAAATTAAGGACCAGAATCTAAGTAGACACAGACCCTAATCCTTCGAAGGGCCCAGTACCCTCGTCGTCCAACGCCCAATACCTTCCTTCCATCAACAACCTTGTTCACAATCCGGAATAGTGCGAAGGATTGTTTACTTTTTCGGCAGCCCACGTTTCCCTCAAGACTTAACACGCTGCCACACAAGTCTTGAAGGCTTAAAGTTCGACTCCATGACTCAATTGCTCACAGTAGCGACAGTCATCTTCGTAGTATTCGTCGGATACATAAGTGTAGACATCATGGGCTTTGCATTCTGGAAGAGCAACAAATTTGTTGTGGAGGGGAAGGTTGCTAACATTGCTCCATCTCTACTGGCACGATTGCTAAACATAATACAGACAATCCTTCTTACCGGCTCCTCTCAGGGCATGGGTAAGGCACTCGCAGGCCTTCTCTCTGCCCGCGGCGCAAACCTCATACTCGTTGCACGAACGGTCAAGAACCTCGAAACTGCCGTCGAGCACGCACGCTCTAATTCAAAGAACCCTTTGGCTCAACGCTTCACCTACATTGCGGCTGATGTGAGCTCTGAGGCCGAGAACGAACGTATCATCGCTGAGTCCATTGCCTGGAATAATGGTCGAATGCCTGAGATTGTATGGGCTATAGCTGGATTCTCTGTACCTGGCTTGTTTGTAGAGACCAGCACAGAAACACTAAGGAACCAGATGGACGTGAATTACTTCTCTGCTGTATACCTTGCACACAAAACGTTACAAGCGTGGTGGTATCCTTCCGTACCTTACACCACAACCGCGTCTGAGCCTGCGCGCAAACTCATCTTCACCTCCTCTGCCACGGCTTTCCTCGGTATCGCAGGCTACTCGCCATATGGTCCGTGCAAAGCAGCCGTACGGTTGCTCGCCGACACCCTGAACTCCGAGGTTCAGATATACAACGCTGCACGCCGCTCAAAGTCGCATACCAATGGTGTCTTACCCGCCCCTTTCGATGTCAATATACACGTCATATGCCCTGGTACTATCCTCTCCCCCGGTTTTGAAAATGAAGAAAAGACTAAGCATCCGCTCACACGTCAGCTGGAGAGTTCTGACCCCAGGCAAACGGAACTAGAAGCAGCAACAGTGGCGTTGAAGGGACTAGAAGGAGGCAATTTCATGACAACCACGACCTGGATTGCAGGTCTGATGAGGTGGGGTGCGATGGGAAATACTCAACGCAACAGTATCATAATAGACACCCTTGGGGCCTGGCTTACGTCCATTGTTTGGTTGATCATGATCCCCGATCTAAATGGCAAGATCTGGACATGGGGTAAAAAAAACGGAATGCCAGCGCTCAGAAAGAACGCGCACTAGACAAGTAGACAGATGATGTCTTATGAGCCTGTGATTAATCTCTTGCAGTGGCTATCGCTTGCCGTTCAGACGTTCAGAACCGTATATTAAGGTTAGTAATTATATAGAATTTTGATATACCCAAATTTATGAATACTTGAACTAAAATAGTGGTCTAAATAGTATATACGTCTGGTAGTGACGTTCAGTAGAGCGGGACAGACTTATAGTAATGGCATCTGATCGCGATGATGAACGCGACCTCGAGGTGTCAATTGACTGAAAAAGTGGGCCAACCACACTGCGTTGCAAATAACGCCAGAAGCATACTGTAGATACTATGCAATAATAATAAATTGCGAAAAAATTTCCACTCCTGGCACCTTGAATTACAGTTGCCTAGAAAAGTGATTCCAGGTAGCCTCAGTACTATCCAGTGTTACTCTACTTTTCGTTCCCCGCTTTTTCGCTTGACCGGGAGGGGCCTTCCTCTCCACATATCTTTGTGTTCCTTGTCCCTACCTTTCAGCAAATTCCCTGTTATGAATGATGAAACGATTACAATCTAAGGTCGATCTCGTCGAAGATGCCAAAAGAATTGTATTGGGACATGTACAGTTCCCACTTTAAATAAGACACCAAGACCGGCAAACCTATTGATTCATTATATCTAAATCTCACTCCCCTCGGACATCGAAGCGCTATGCTGTGTGTCAAAAAGCTGGAGTGTCGTCACTACGGAGTATCCATATGCTAAGATTGTGCTCGACATGAATTTCTACGATGATCAACTGGAAAATTTTGAAGCCAGTCTTCAACGCGGCGCTTCTAGACACCTACGATAGACGAGAAGCTTAAGTCTATACGACCCATTGAATGCATGGGAGCAGGGCAAGTGTGGGAACTTCGAACCGCCCTCAAAAGAAGAAGAAATAGCGAGGCAAAAGGCCGTGTTACGAATTCTGCGCTTGTTGCAATAATGATTCCTACGCCTTCGCCAGTACCTTGTTCAATATAGAATGCCTATTCGTACATCATATGCAGTAATTTGTTACTATACTTAGACGCACAGGCTTGTGTAGCGTTACCTCCCCTGACTTTAGAACCATGATACAACGAGTAATTTGCAACTTTCAGAATGCTTCTTGTTCACGTTAATGCAACTATGTATTTCGCTCGATACCGTACACATTCTTGCAATACAAAGATGGAAAGCTAAAGCCTATCAGATACGCCTCTTTTGATGCATTCGACGCCAAGTTTAACGCCAACTGTATTCGCTATCTTGATCTTCATCAAAAATCCATCCAAAATCTACATGTAACATATTGTAACCCACATCTACTTGTCAACTCCTACAGACGCAGCATTACTGCGACCCTATGGACTTGCGACCAAACTACTCATATTCTAATTAAGTTCATAAAAGCATTACCACCTCTTAAATCACTATCCTCGGACAAGGTTTATGGTTGGAGTAGAAAGAGCCATAAGTTCTGGGAGGATAACCCAGTTGACCTCCTGGCTGGCACCAAAATTCGCACAAAAGAGCTTACAATTGGGGGCTGCATATCTGAACATTTTGCCTCTCGTATGGACCACATAGTTGACTTTTCACTTGTTACTAGCCTTAGCCTGTACGAGTTTAACCTATTATTTTTGTTTGATCATGTGGCAAATATCAAAACCCTCTGTCGTTTGACACACTTTCAATGCGGAACCATCGACAGTATTGGCACTGAAATGGTAAGTCCGCAGAATCGTAGCATGTTTAGCAGTTTTCTCAAGCAAAACCAATGCCTCAGGTATATCAAGCTTACTATTGAGGAGTTGGGAAAACTTCTAATACACTTGTTCAGCCTTATGAGTACTGGGGACACATCCGCAACATCGCAACCGCTAATGCCTCAGCATAATCGCCTCCAAAGCCTATTGCTGCATAACCATTCAACCACGGACTGTTATGATGAGACAAGGGTGTTCCGCGGCTCTCCGGCCTTGGACTCTTTCAAAGCTATATGACACAACTTTCCTCGCCTGCAACAGCTCGGGTTGAAAGCCGATGAAGAGGCTTTATTTGGAGATCCTATACCACTGACATGGGAACAGCGCCTGGTCAAGTATTTTGTGAGCTAAATCAATTCTAAAGCCTTGATTTGTGTCCATCAGCTGACCGGAGAGTGTTAGGAGCCACTCTTGATGCTCAATGATATTCACATTCTCCAGCTCTATCAAGAGGCTTATCGACCAGTTCTCAGAGGGGAAAACCCCCGATTTCAGTATTAGATTGGATCTGAAATTCGGGGGTTTGTTACAGCCTTGTTTCAGTGGGCCAATGTCCATTGTCCACAGTTGAAAATCATCATATGAGGCTCTCACAATAGACTTTACCCTCTGCACCTGAAAGAGGACATCAAACAGGGTACTTTGGAATATTTCCCTCAGCTGCTCTTCAGAAAACATGATCTAGTGAACGATGCAGGCCAGTTATGCATTTCCACTACAATCCGAAGCCGACTGCTCGATGAGTTTCCTGAACTAACTTGCTCAGATGGGGTGTTGAGTTCAGCAACGTAGAACGAGAGGTTGTTCGATGATGATTATGATAGGGAGACTGGAAACACGTATCTTTATTTAGGAAATTTTCAAATTCTAGGAGTACTTGGTTGCAGTCTGGAACCCCACCGTCATAGTGCGGCTAGCTGCGGGTGACGTCACCCCCCGCGCGTCAGTGAGGTAACGCTGCAGCCTGACCATTTCAATCAAACAGCCAACATCAAGAAACATAATCGCAGGTCTAGGCAAGGGTGGATAATCTGCATAAAGTCTCTTCCATCCCTCCAGCCCCACTAAGTTACAACCACGATCTCCGCGATACGAAAATCAATACATCTACGCCTTCTCACTTCAAGGACCCTCAGCACACAGACTCTCAAGATGCCTCTTGTAGTTCCTGGTATCCAGTCCAAGGACGGAAACTCGAGCGATGACTGGTTGACCAAGCTTGCTGGCAAGAAGCTCGGTGACCAGCATGATGAGATTGTATGTTCATCTCAACAACCTCCCATTTTCCACTGTGTTCTAGAAACCCCTTACCCCGTGCAAGCAACCTTAAATCAGAGGCAAAAAGAAGCACACTTGCTGACACTTTTTTTTTTTTTTTTTTGATAGACTTTCGCAAAGTCCGACCTCCCCAAGGAGCACCGCGTCCTCAAGCCTGATAGTATGAAGTCCATGGACCACAAGCCAGAACGACTCAATATCCATGTTGATGACGATGGCACGGTAAACAAAGTCACTCATGGCTAGATGGGTAGAAATATGTTGGAAGTGCATGTGAGGTAGCCAAGGCATATTTTGTGGACCTTGCAAGGTACAATTTGGGCAAACATGTATATTATAATGGATCAATTCGCAGTACTTTGTTTGAATTTGGCGACTACATATATTTGAATAAGTAAGCCCCTTGACTCAACAAGTCAGTGGATAGTAATCGTGCATGGAGTTTACAAGGCTGAACTGAACCCAAGTTATATAGCATGTTATACATTCGCAAAGCAAGTCCGGCTGCTCTCTAAGGTAAATGAGCGAATCCCTTAGCGTTGTAACTTCGCCGCAAGAGTGACCCTCATCTTTGATCATATGTTTCTTGAGCTGAAAGTTTCTTAGCATAGTAGGAGTAGCGATCAACTCTAAAACCTCAATCTGTTCCTGAAAAGATTTAACCGCTAGCACACAAAAACAACACTGGCGAAATGAACGCCAGGCAATCTGTGCCTTCGCGAGTAGCAGTGATACCAGTTCAACTGATAAAAACTCTATTTTGCTTAATGCGGCCATTAGCAAGATCCCTTGTGTATATGTCAGTACACAGTAATATAAAAGATTTATTTTGAGATTGGGGTGGAATAGCAAGAATGGGAGTTTGTGATGGTATCTAGCCATACCCTCTCCTCTGCAAAATAAACACCGTTTGCTGCAAGACTAACTGTTGGGGTAGGCTGCTGGGTTCTAGCCCACATCAGATGGAGACACAGACCTCCTCACATCAGATGTTCAGACATCAATCAACAATATGATCGCTTCAGATGGAATAATTTTCTGCAGTTTCCTAAATTTGAAGCAATAGAGGGCGAATCTAGCGTACGAGACTCGATATTCTAGTCGTTAAGCTCCTACAGCAAATCCCACTAAAGACCATGTATGGTTCTCTCGATTGGCAAACATCTGAGACTGAAATGGGTGTTTACAAAAGCAAATTTGAAACATTTGTTCATGAAAAGGAAATATTGCACGGATATGTCTGCTGTGTGCGGCGAAAATGTTCGCAATGTTACGAAACGTTCGCCACTCTGCTTGCTACGACGCATTAAGCCTTTGTATTGCGGTAAACTATATCTGCGCCTATAACTACACGATAAAGTAGCCTTCCAAAGGTGAGTTGATAAGACTGGATAAGGCAGATCCGCAGATAGAGCCCTAGATTCAGTCAGGAGGTGATATTCGCCTCCACATTACAGACGTTGGTGTTCTGGGTGGCCCTGAAAGTAAATCTATCTTTCTGTCTGATATGGTTAAAACCTTGGATAAGCAGAAAGCCTGGCGAAGTGTCTCGGATGGTTTAGCTGCATGCTTCATGCAACTACTGCGTGGCGAGAAGCCGTCCTTCTGGTTGGAGTAAAGTAACGGGTCTAGCATAATACACCTTATGATTTTAAGACACAGAGATCGAGCTACTCTAGTAAAAGTTGGGATACCATAAGTAACCCAGATAGCCAATTTACGCAGCTCCTAAGTCTTCACTTCTTATCATATTCTTACAATAATCAAGCTGTTAGTAGGTTTTCTAAAATATAGAATATTAATATACTACGCGCTTTGTCTTCAAAATCCACTCATAGTATAGTACGCTACTCAAAGGTGGGAATTATCAAAAGATAGTTGATACACAATTTAAAAAGTATACCTTAGTCTAGTCTACCCTAGCCACTCAAGGAGGTATACCACATTATCGACACCGGTTATGTGTCTGCCGGTATCTAACCCGATCATTGAAAGTCTATACTCAGAAAATCTGTGTTGGTATTATTTAGAGAGCTGGATATTGTTTCCAAATATAGATACCATTGCCTGGAAAATGGCGAAAGGGAGGTAGGTAAGGAGCTCGGGGAACTAGCGAACAACCTCACTGTCTATAAGTAGGTAATTTTTGAGTAGCCGCTGATCGAGTATCTTCTTTGCCTCTTGCTGCTCATTTAGCTGTAGAAGATTAATCCTAGCTAGCTTGACTGTAGACTTTCAGGTCCGGGTAGTGGGGGAGATAGAGCCTTTGCGGCTGTGCGGGAGGTAGTCAATCAGCTGGTCTTTGCCGTTTCCTTCCTCAAGCGAGTCGAAAAGGATACTATTGTCGTCGGCGTTGCTAACGATTATAGGCCACTATATTACGTTAGGGCATTGCATAAAGTGTTGACCACTAGTAAAGACTTCTCTCGGTCAACTAGAAAACCGGGAAGTTGACCGCTTTAGATGTAGTAGCCTCGTAGTGACCAAATTCTTCTTCTTGCATCTTCCCAGCGTGTTTTTTGTATCAATCCAGTGGATTATATAATGATATACTCGCGATGCTACAATGCAACGGCTTGGTGGGGTTGTCGTTGGACATGGAGACTCCGTGGCATTATGCTTAGGGTCACACTTTCTCGAAGCTCACGATCTTAACGTGACCTCGCGGTCTTCTCACTCCAAGAGCATGAAAGATGCTCAGATATTGTCGTTGTTGCACTACCTAAAGAGCGCACACCAACTGTATGGCCTCCTTGAATCACGCCAGCTCCTGTTGTCAGTTGACGAAAGACTTGTGATTTTTATCTTTTATATCCAGCCTAGTACAGAATGATTCACACATCTTTATTCACAGAAGTACTTCACGAGTCGTTCAAGTTTCTACTAGACAGGGATCAAAACAGGATAGAGTGTACATTAATCAGCTAAATTCCTGTACTCGGTTTGTTGAATCAGCGAAATCTAACATGATCAGTCTGCCCACGTTATCCTCCCATGGCTGATCGCAGAACTTGCGATCACATTAGACCCCAAGATGTCTCTCTTTCAAAAGAAGCAACACCACTAATCCTCATAAAAGCCCATCGTTCGAGTACCATATCAAGCTTTGCGAAGCTAATTTCCCATCAACTATCAACCATCAATCTCGCTACCGCAAGAGTCATGTCACACAAATGACCCACCACCACAAGCCTCAATAACCAAGACAAGAACAAATACTCCACAACATACCGCCCTCCCTCAAACGGCCACGTCCCCAGCCCCCAAAGCACCCCACATAGCCACACTACCCCTTCCCACCCGATTCCAGCCCAGCCTAGCCCAGCCCAGACCAGCCCAGCCCACCCGTGCAACCATCGTATTCGGCATCTTCGGGACTGTCAACCCACCCAAGCAGCCTAGCCGTAACGATCCCCCATCCACCACATATGCCGTGCAGCAAGCAGGAAATTTGCCCTCACCACAGTTGTTTCCAGTGGGTGCACACAGACCGCATGCTCGCGTCATGCGGTACGACGCTCGGCGGGGCTTCCGAGTCGGCTCGCTTGGGGGCGAGCTAGAAGATGGGAAGAGGATACGGCAGGGCCCGGGGGAATGGTAATTCTCCGACCGTTTGCGTACAGGGTGTTTGTGGTGCGGTGACTTGGGAGTGGGTGGGGAGGACGTGGTACATGTTTCGGAATCGGCGAGGTGATAAGGGGGAGGAGTGGTGATAGGTGCTGGTGGGTATGCAGCTGGTTGCTGGTAGTTGTCTGGGTTCTGGGGCGATGCGGGTGGCACTGGAGTACGGGTGAGGTTGGGTGTTTTATGGGGTCGGGAATTATTGGCTTTGAGACGGAACAGCTCATGAGTGAGAAGATTGTTTGATTAGCCGTCCTTGGGCTTGGGACTGTAGTGTAAGGAGTGGCTATGCTGCACTACGATTAGAGAGATGACATTATGACCCTACAGCCTTCACCGTACGAACAGATTCACGATGCCTTTGGGTGTATGAACGCACTTCAGTCATGATGTGTTCTCTCAACCTTGGATGTTTCCCATCGCGCTAGAGAACTGTCAGTGGCTTGCATAGATAAAAACGATTGGACTCGAATTGCTTGCATTTCTTCTCAGGATCGATCTTGCTTTGATCAGTACCACAGCCGTCAATCTCTTATGCTAATGATACACCAGCCTGATAACTCCATCAGAAATCTCGTTGGCACCTTTTGAAGAATATAAATTAGGGTTCCGCTATTAGCCAAGAAGACGCAGGACACGACGAAAGTCGGACCGGGTATATGTCATATGCCTGCACGAAAATCCGTCTTCACCACCAGCTCCGCACGCTAGATGCAGAGAAAAGCACAAACAAGAATAACTAAAGTGATATAGAGAGCAGATTTACAGTCGTGGTGCTTGTGGGGTAACAAAATTGGGAGAAGCCAGTATGAAAAGGGTGAGGGGCTTAGGAACGCAGTCTAGAGAGAAAATGAGATCAGCATTGACGGGCAAGATCCCCGCTTTGAGAAGGATCAACATCCTCAGGAAGGCTCGACCTGGGATTGCTCAGCATCGAGTGTAGAGCACTTGCTGTGAATCAACGTGTCCGCTCTTAAGCCAGCATTCTTAGCAAGAGGTAAACGGGATGTGATCCATCACCAATCGCGACCATTTCCGAACTGCTAAGCCCAGTGCGCAGGGTTTCCTATTCACCTTATTCTCCAGATCAGGGCGATCTTGCTACTGCCCAGGACAGCATTGCCATGTCACAGATGCGAGCGAGAACTTGCTGCGAGCCCTGTCGGCTCTCATGGCTGATGAAAGACATAGCAACAACAAGCTTATTCAGGTCGCTGTCATCAGCCTGATTGACAACTGGCGGTAATGCGTTGGGGAATCCTGCTGTTCGACTGCCACAGTGGCGCGCAATCGCAATGGAATAGATAGCATCGCGGACCTCCTGGACCTGCAATACGCTACGCATAATGCCGAGTGCGTAGTCGGTGGCACCTTGAGGCGCATTTTCAGCGCCAGAGTACTGAACGAAATCGCCGAGATGCAACCAAAAGTCTATTTCGGACTTCTTGGTGTCTGGAAGATCAGCAGGGTACGATAACTGGCGTAGCGGATTTGGTGACAGATTCTGATTCGTAAGAAGACATTCTAGGACGTCAAATCGTGCTCGTGCTTCTCTTAAAGTCAAATCGTCGTTGTCAGCGGGGTGCGTAGATGCGTGCATGCCGTTGGTAGAAGGTGATGGGTGTTTGCAGGTTCCTAACAAGTGCCAGATGAGACGAGCCTCTTGGCTAAAGACACCTGCCATGTCACCTGTGTGTGATTTTGTTCTCATACACTCAGTAAAATAGGCGGCTTCCTCATGCAACGCACGGTCGGAGAAAACCCTGTTCAGCGCATTATCGTTTGTGGTGAACCAGGTTGTCTGTAACATAACATCAAGCCCTTGGCAGTAGTCGTTGGCGAATATCTTTGTGAAATCTTCGTTTACTTCACGGGGTATGGGTGTGAGTCTAGTAGGGACCTCTGGTGGGCTATGGTTACAGATACCGAATATGTCAGCCATGGTCAATGCTTTCCCTAGTTGACGATTAGCGCATGTGACTAGGCAAACATTATTGGCAAGATTAGGCAGAGAGTCCCAAACACTTTGGTTAGACAATGACGAGGCATCCGGCTACAACAAACCGTGGCCTACTCAAGAGATGGGGTCAATATGGCCACCGATATCTTAGAGAGGAACTAGCATATTGAAGTGAAGCGTTGGCACTATCCACTCAATGGCCATCCAAAGTGTTTGGTGCCCTCTGCCAGGCAACAATGATCGGTACTAACCTCTGACTGGCTCGAGTGCTGGTGTATATGGGTTTGCGCCTGGCGGTCCCCTTATCGCAGGGTCCATATTATGCAGACCGTTGTAGGACGGTTGGCCAGAGTGCATTCCTTGTCCAGGCGGAGCAGCTAAAGCAGGGTCAATGGCATTGAAGTTCTCTGGCGCATGGGCTCCGCTGGTTGCGGATGCAGCAGGAGCGTATCCTGAGGACGAGGCTGGAGCGTACCCTTGGGGCACAGGGCTCTGGCTGTATGTGGAAGAAGCGGGCGGCGCGGGGGCAGGCGACGGGGCGGTTGAATGCGGTACTGGGGCAGAATTGGGAGCGGGCTGTATCTGTGCTGGGCCGGGTTGCTGTTTGAAAATGGGGTCGTAGCCTAGACATTCGCGTTTGCTCTTTTGACAATTTCTGCACATGGGATGGGCTTCGTCGCACTGGAGAGGGGTGTGTTAGCGCATGTGTAAGGTCAACATGTGAGGTTATTATAAAGATTGGCAGGTCTTGGGTCGCTCGCTTCAATGGTGGCTCGGTTATTTCTGACCACGGGAGCGCAACGCGTCGCGTCGACCAATCAACCGATGAAGCTGGACAAGGTGCACAGCACAGGTTTACAGAGTTAAAACTAGAGATGGACGATGCGCTCACCTTTATTCTCCGTTTGCGACACGTCAAGCACCCGGTCTTGGTGCGGCGTTTGATCTCCTTCTTGTGGCGACCACCGGACAAGACTCGCTGATCGCCATGCTGGGGCGGCAATTGGTATCGCATCGCGCTGTTGAACTGAGCAGGGCCCATGTTGGCCATCATGGGCTGGCCAGGCTGGGGGTGCTGATGCGGATGCGCCTGGTGAGAATAGTACTGCGGCATGCCGTGCGGCGGGGGTGGCAACGAAGAGGTCATGGACTGCTGGGGCTGCTGAGGTTGCGGTGGTGGCGGTTGCTGTCCGTCTTGCAGGCGTATTGGCGGCAGGTTGAGCGGCGGCAGCGACACGTTGGTGCCCTGTGGAGATGCTCGGTAGGGTTCATTACTCTGCTGGCCTTGGGGTGGCGGATAGGTGTAGGTGGGCTGCATGGAAGGCGAGGGATAAGAGTGTGGTGAAGGATAGGCAGCCGGCTGCTGCTGTCTAGTTAACTGCTGGACGTTCGGATCCGCCATGCTGGATTGCGAAAAGTGGGATGGGGCGGGCGAATATGGCCCAGAATGGATCTGGGTAGTAAATTCGTGTGACATGGGCCAACACTATGAGGCCGCCCAGGCGCAGCGCAGGCTGGCAGGAAGAATTGGGAATTGTCGACGACGGGCTCGGGTAGGCGACGGTAGTATGTAGGTATCTCGCTAGAAGAAGCAGCGATGGAGAGGGACGGGGTAGGGATGCACAGTTGGCGAGCGGCCGAGGCGTGTTGGCGGAGCTAGCGGCAGGGGATGGGCTCCGTGTGCTGCACGGCTGCAAGTCAGTGCTGGGAATGTAGGTGGTTACTAGGAGGTACTAGGCTGAGGCAGGGCAGGAAGAAAATGGCGTGAATGGCGTGAATGGCAACAAGCAATAAGAATAAGGACCGAAGCAGACGCAGAGGAGGTGCAGGCCGCGAGCGCCGTGCAGCGCCGTGCCTCTCGAAAAACACGTCAAGAATGCGGGCCAGACATGGGCATGGCAAGATAGCAGCTGCTAGCCGCCTTGAGCAGGTCCTGGACGTGGCAGTGCGCCGCGCGATGGACGACACTGACGGTGAACGGTGCTGGGACTGGGGGAGGGCAGGGCATCGCTAACCTGCCTGCGCTGTGCTCACCTCGACTAGTGTTGGCTCGCTTGAATAGCCCCCGGTTCTGCTCGTCCCGCTGTTGCGCTTAGCAAGCTCGGGAGCTGGATGCTGGGTGCTGGGTGCTGGGTGCTGGCTGGCAGATGCTGGCTGGGCGCACGGAATCTCCGCCAACGCAGGCGTCTGGAGGGGGGTGGACAGGTGCAGTGAATGGTGAATGGTGAGCGGCGAGCGTGAACGACTAGCAGCGCGAATGGCGAATGGCGCTGCGGAACTGCAAAAGAGAAAGAGAGAAACTAGGGCCTGCCCCTGTCACGTGAGCCTTCGCATGTCCTCCGCCCCCGGTTCTTCCTGCAATCAGCGTCGATGCGGCGCTCCCTCCCCTCCCCTCCCCTCCCACGCAGTACCTAATAGCCTGCCTGGTGCTATTGCCTGCCTGTCTTTGCCGGCCAAACTGTCATGCACCCTCCCTCCCTCCCTCTCGTCCCGTCGCTGGTGGACGCGCTGCACTGGTTCGCCATGTAGCACAGTCCATGCAGCAAGGCGCGCCCGGCTCTGGACGTGTTGTGCTCCCTTTGCGTCGCGGCCAGGCAGATTTGATTAAGGCTGATTGCTGCAGTCCAACCCTGGCCACAGCCTGTCTTCCCTAACGCTTTGCGCGCCCTCCTTTGGTCCTGGCCGTGAAATCATCCAAGTCACAACTCCCTGCCTGCTGCTCCCTGCTGCTCCCTCGCTGGCGCTGGGCCGTCTCGCTTCGCGGATAGCGCGCAGATCGTTCCAGACGCCCAGCTTGGATAACGTGCGCCGCACCCTCAAGCATTGCGCCCGCTGCCATCATGACCTCATCGCTGCTTTGGATGATTGGGCACACGCGCATCGACCAAACTTTTGCTGCAACGCCCGGCCCGGTTTCCCTTGCCCTCGCCAAACGACGCGTACTGTCATATCAGAGAGCATGCTGACAAGGCGCGATGTAAATCTCCGTGGTGCACTCTCATTTCCCTTCCTATTTACCCGTCAGCGCCGATATCAAGTGCAGCCTCAGCTCCCAGCCACCACAGCGCTGCATATGAGCAACACTTGCTCCGTCCCAACGCCGTTGCTCCCTTGTTGCTACCAGACTCAGCCTGAGTGCCGGCGACGGGCTTTGTGCTACTGAAACCTATCAACGGTTAAATCACCGCGTACCGCCGCTACTGCCATTGTCTGACCGACATCGAGTGCAACCACTGCGTGTAGCAACATCATTAGGCAGAAGCCCGCTCATGCGGAAGTCGACACCCGCCATGTTTGTGATAATGACCCCGATGCTGGGTTTCGGTCGTGTGCTGTGACTGCCTTCGACCACTTTGGCCTCGTCCCAATGACCAGACAGGACTGGAAAGCCTCTAGTCACGCTGTTGTCGTATATTGTCTGTCCAATGTAGCACATGCTGTTGCCAGCCAGATTGATCTGATGGCGTGTTGGCCGGCCTCCAATACACATCTGTATGGTGCACGATGAATGGGCTGCTAGTGATGAGTCGCACGAGTGCAGACCCTGGAAGCAGGGCTGAGTCCAAGGTGCATGTCGATCCGGTTCGTGTCACCGTGGACAAGTCACCCTGACCTAACATCGACTGCTCAATCGTCCTGCTGCCGACTTCCGGCCCACAATTGCAGAACTGCACTCGGCATCCTCGAGGTGAGGTCCATTTGAGATTCCTCGCTTAATGATGATAGGACGACCGGTGCAAAGCGAAGTTCAAGGATGCCCCAGCAAGCCAACGTATGGAAGATTCTTCGAACCGTGTAGAAGCGCCAACCGAGCGACATGCGCATCCTGCCGCCCCCAGCTCAGGAACAGCGTCACAACCATCAGGGTTGACGTGTCCTTCCATTTCCGTTCCGGCGGTTCTATCGGGAAGCGAATGTTTCGCATATACGTCGCCAACTACTTCAGCCGCATGCACCCTTTTTGTCTCTGGTTTCTGCCTGCCATATCCTGTTTAGGACATGTCTTTTCAAAGCGGACAGCAGAGGCGGTGACACAAGTGGATGCACACAAGGAAGAAGCTCGCACTCGAGATTATCTCTATTCTGTGATTGGCATGTCACTGCCGTTATTTTCCTTTGTGCCTTGCACTTGCCGCTTGCGGTAAAGTCAACAGGACGAGACGCGCCGCGACTCACAACTCATGTGGCCTGCGATACAGTCATCCTTCCCACGCACTCCCAATTCACATGTGAGGGGCATGCGCAGAAAAGGGGTGCAGCAAGACGGCTAGCCTTGCCGTACCTTCGCTTGCTGTAGATTGCCGACCACCTTGACCAGCTCCCACACCATCGTCTCGGTTTCATTCCTGGGTAGGATGCCTTGCTTTGCTCAAACAGGTGGTCATATAGGACAGCGCTGCTATAATTCTGCACTGGGTTTGCAGTTCGGGACTGTAAGTGCCCTTGGTCGCTTTCTGAAGCACACATGAGCACTCATACTATGGCCAAGTGAGCAATCTAAACTAAACTCCAGACGTACAGGAGGAATGCCTTATTTTCACAAGCCCATCTAGTCTACAGTTTATAAATGCTGGGCATTAGCTCAAGTGGCTACCGATCAGCGCCTCTGCCTGCTCTCTTCAGCACCATCTTCCAAGCATTCAGCACAAGCCAGCCTGCTCTGGCACAGTATTCCTCAACGCCCCAGTCTCAAGTGCTGATCGTACGTTGGAGATGGTCTTCTCCTCCATGGCCGCTTGCGTCTGCTCACGTAGTCAGCTCATCTGAACTTCTTAGTGGCTCCTTCCTGTTGGAAGCAGGCGAAACAAACGAGAGACGCCAGGAAATGCGATGAGGAAGGTGCGACCTGCTAGTCTAGCTGAACAACTTCCGAGGCCTTCACCACGCATCCGTGTTCCCACACAATATGTTGATGCTATACGCGCTACGAAATGTATTGCAACCCTACCGTAATGGATACCACGTCTCTGACGTTTTGCACCACACGGCGAACTGTAGTGCATGCACTGCAGCCTCGACTCGAACGTTGTCGAGAAACGGGGGAAATCAACGCCACGGAGCAAGGAGTAGATTCTTGTAACTCACCTCTACAGTCCATGTGCCCATATGCGGCAGCAGCAGCACGTGCGGATTTGATACCAGGCCCGAATGGATGTTAGGCTCATCTTCATAGACATCTAATCCAGCGGATGCAACTTTGCCGTTATCTAATGCTTTGACAAGGGCTCCTTCATCTATGACGGCGCCTCGCGCAGTGTTCACGATCACGACGCCGTCTTTCATCTGGCTGAACTCGTGCGTAGAAACCATATGCCGTGTTTCTGCCTTCTCTTACGTCAGCTTTAGAACACTCTAAGATTGAACTACGAACGCGTTTAGGCGATTGTGAACACGGCATCTAGTTCATGTGACAATCATCACTCACATTCAGGGGAAGATTAACGCTCACGACGTCGCTTTGTTCCAGCAGGTCCTCAAATGTCACGTATTCTGCGGCTCCAGCTTTCTCTTTACTGAGTCGTGAACGGTTGTGGTAGATGATCCGCATCCCAAAAGCCTCAGCTTTTTTGCTCAGATTTTGCCCGATTCCACCCATGCCTAGGATACCAAGGGTCTTATCTCGGGGGTTATGACCAAGAGGGGGCTGTTGATACCCACGCCATTTTCCTTCTCGAAGCGTCGTAATGGGCATGTTCAATCGCCGAATTGCTCCAAGTATAAGAAACATAGCCGTGTCGGCGGTCGAATCGCTGACGATATCCGGTGTGTTAGATAACCTAATACCTCGTTTTGAGCAAGCATGAACGTCAACTTGATCGTATCCAGCACCTGGATTGTCATAGGTAAGCAGGCTAACTCGTTCGACTCAAGATGTACTATGGTTGCGGTTCTATTTAGCCGTCTACAGCGACCGAATCCAGCAGGAACAGAAAGGGGTAATAAATTTGGTCATACCATTGTGACAGATAAACTTCACACTCGCTGGTAGCGAACTGATCATTTCCTCATCGAATCGCCCCGTTATATCAACACTCTCAAAGGTCCGATATATTACCAGTAAATTTTCGAATTCTCCTTTGCTACATTCTTCGGTGAACTCGGCGCGGTTTCGGGCTCGCGACTCGACCAATTCGGCGAGAGAGGATAGCGACTTCCATGAATTTGTGGCACTGTTGGTCAGCGACTTGATCAGCTAGTGGCAGGATCAACCTTGAGCTATCCGAAGACACCACATTGTTGAATTTGAAAGAACAAGGGATTCAGACGCCCAAGACAGCGCTGGCCCAGAAACACTTACTGTGCAATGCGGCCTAGTAGTAAGACTTTGGGTCTCATGCCTTCTCTTGCCCTGGATGCGATTCCTCACACGTATATAACCACTCAAATCGAAGGAGCCGCTTTAAAGTGAAGGTCTGTTCTAAGTTAGTCGAATCTTATCACGGCGTCGAAAGCGCACTTTAGGATTCATGAAGCTCGCTCTTATGTCGATAACGAAATTAACAGAAGTAAGTTTAGAAGTTACGAACACAAAACTGAAACGAAGAAACAAGTCACAGCCCTCAATTCCAAGCCCGCTGTGCATCATCTCCGGAATAATGTTACAATCAGCCTTCCAGTGCGCTCAACACTACCCCGCCAAAGCATGCGATTCGACCAGCACCTACCCCACTAATGCGCTACATCCCCTATCAGAACATGTCGGTCAATAAGAGAAGCGAAAAAAACAGGCGGTGAGTATGTCACAGTTCATGCTATGCGTGAGGTGGCAGTTTGTCGAAGATAGGTTTCCCGAACATCGGGCACCCAATGGCACTTATCTACCGGTGGGACTTCTGCCATGTAGTGCGACGACTTGTTATCTCTCGCTAGGAGTCGCCATGCATTTCCAGGCTCTAAGCGACGCTTTGCATAACTGTATGCACGCTACTCGCTGTGGACGGAACAAACGCCACGTTTTGATAGAAGGATGAAGAAATATAGCGTTCGGAAGTTTTCGGCACGACATGTAGCCTGTTCTCTAGGACGGGCCTGGCAGCCAAGGTTTGCTCGTGTGGGGGAGCGAATTTATGACAACGCCCGATCCGGCGTTGGGCATGCTTGCTGGCGCGGTTTGGTGGGGGTTTGAGTGAAGATCAATTTCGGTAGTCGGTCGGTTGTTGCACCCGCGTCGTCATGGACGGACTTCACTTCATCGGGTAACATGCCATAGACTTGGAAGTACTCTCTCTTGCCCAATCACAACCGACTTGCTCGAAGACATGGATGGTGTGCCCATCATTCCTTGCAACGTCACTACAATGAAACAAGAAATTTAAACTTCACACTGGATAACCACGCAACATAGTCACACTTCATTAACTTTGAGTCACACTCCACCTCTAACCCATCATTTTCATAAAATCATTCATTCATTCAAGCAAGTAAGTATATACAATATCCGCCGAGAGTCCAACTCAACCGGTGAATGCCATGCTACTCTCTACATCAAGTAGTCGAAACATGCCACGCTGCCCTGTCTACTCATCCATATCGACATATCCCTAGACCCGATAACTAATTCAAACGTAGATAGGCCTGATGCGAGTGACGAATTGACTGCGCTTGGCGACCTTGCCGTCGCGGCACGTGGTCCCGCCTGCAACGGCCTGCATGAAGGCTTTGCCAAAGTTGCAGATGCCGAATTGCGTGCCGTCGCTACTGCACACGATGGCGCCATCCGTGGGGCAGGTTTGACCTGCCGTTGCGCCGCCGGGTGCGGGGACTGGGGCGGCAGAAGCCTCAGGGGGAACAGCGGGTGTGCCTGGGGAAGCGGGTGCTTGGGGTGCGCTTGGAGCAGCAGGAGCTGGAGGTGGTGCTGCTGGGGCTTGAGAAGCGGCAGGAGGGGACTGGGAGGGAGCAGCACTTGGTACAGGGCCAGATGGAGCGGTGACGGTGTAGACTGTCCTCAGCGTCGAGGTAAGTTTGTTGTCGGGGGCTGGGCTAGTAGGTGTCTTTGAAGGCGCGGCTGGGACTCCTGGGTTGGCAGGAGGAGCCTGTGAAGGGGCACCTGGGTTTGCAGGAGCAGCAGGAGCACCGCCAGGAGCTGGCGCAGCACCACCAGCACCACCTTTACATAACGGAACGAACGGGCCTGGTCCCTCTTCATCTTTGGTGACATATTTGCCTGGGTTTGGGAAGATGTAGTCATTGCCCTCTGTGGTGGTGCATGTACCTTGACCAGCAATGTTTGCAACGGCCATGTCGGGAAGTGCGTCAAATGCTGCTTGGTCGGTGGCTCCACCAGTGATGGTGACAGGCGCGCAGACCATGTACATTTCACGCTGCCCGATCTTGTTGAACCACGTCCAGGCCATAATCCAGACGCCGTTGGGAACATCTGAGGGAATAGTAAAGTCAAAGCCGAGCGGCCCGGTAGCCTGACCTTCAGCATAGTTGCCCCCTGCCTTGGGAGGCTGAGGGCAGCCGCCGTGAACCGAGTGGATAACCTTCCACTTGGACGACTTGGAGGGTGCCTTGTCAAGGGTAATGGAAACCTGACAAGATCCTCCGCCATGGACGGCAGTGCCTTCCAAAACGATCCTCTGCTTCGAACCAACGGGCCATTCGTTCTTTGCCGTACTAGTGTAGGGTACGCCTTTGCAGGGGAAGTTGCTTCCCGAGCCTGAGAGGGGACCGTTGTCGGGGTTACCAAAGGGGACTGGGCTCCTCATGAACATGTGGGCATTAGTGGATATAGGTGCCGCCGCCAGCAAGGCGGTCAGAATAGATGTTGTGAGCATGATGTTGGGTAGGCCGGCTACAGAATTAGTGTTCGCAAGTTTTGAAAGAGTATGTGAGACTTTGGTAGTCGAGAAGAAGTTGAAAGATACGGTAGTGCACTAATGAGAGGTAAGTATATGTAGATCTAAGTCGGTGTGGTATATACCCTTGGCACGCCTTGTGGTCGATAGTTTTTGCTTGCTTGGGAAAGTTAAGCAAAAAAAAGCTTATATAGACGGAATAGGAAAGGTGTGGAGAGTGGTAACGTTGTAAAATAGGATTAACAATAGCTACTATAAACAATAGGATTCACAATGATATGACGTATATTGTGAAAGGTGAGGTGAATAGGAGTGACAGGACGGCGACATCGCCATGCCGTAACACTAATTCAAGGTGAAGAGGTATGAGTGAGTGCACGGGTCAGAGGGAGGGGGGAGCTACCTGTCTCTGTGACGGTCGTGCTGCCAAGAGGGGGACCTAGGTCGGGCTAGAGCCAGTGCGTTTGACGTTGTGAGGCAGCAGCAGCACTATGTATGTGGATCAATCAAACGAATCGCAGAACAAAGAGGGAAATGGAACAAAGTAAACGAGATGATTATGGCTACTATGTCACTATACATCTTGGGGTGAAGATGAAGGTCTGAGTTGTGCAGACATTGTACCGTCAAGACTCGTTGCCCTATGACCAAAAACTAGCAGGAGCGATGAGCTGCACTAGATTTGTTAGATGTGTGAATGCCTCGACATCTAATGAGAAGCTGTAGTTGGTTAATGTACGCTCTGAAAACGTGGATTCAGCATGGCAACCCCTGCGGGCGAGTGGTAGTGGCGATGAGTATTTATGGTAGGGTATCGCCAATTGTGCGACCCATGGTATTTCAATAGTATTATGCAGGGTTTTCAGCGTTCCAGAAGAACTGCTTCACCGGCACTGTGGACTTGTTGCAAGGCTGTGACAACGACAACAACAGTAAATACATCATGTTCTGCGCGGAGTATTCATCCTTGGCCATGGCCGATTATCCTTTTGGATTGTATAGCATAGTGGTGCAGATCTGCGTGCTGGACTTGTCTTTTCTAGAAAAGATATTATTCTATATCTTGGAAACCAATGAAGCTAAGAAAAGCATGATCACGTTGGTGGTTGGTCTGCGAGAATGGAAAGATGGTCTAATTTGTCAAATGACTGAACGAGTTCCAAAAGATGCTAGAAACGGTACTCTATGATTAGCTGTCTATTAAGTTCCTTTCAATAAGGTGATATCTCGTGAGACTTATCGCGGCGACTACCGGCGGATTCCGTAGAACCTGGTCTTGGCTGAGAGGGGTACGATGTGCATATGTGCGCAAGTGCGCGATACAATCGATGGGGTTTTTGATTCCTTCCTATTGTAGAAGGTTGAATCGCGAAGTGCCGCACATCTTCTGAGGGCGGATCTCGGCGCACGCCTCCAACGTTACATGTTAGATAGACACTGCCTAAGGCATCAGCACAGGAGAAAGCTTGCTTGTTCTCTTATCGCGGTCACCAGCCACAGCGATAGACAAGGCCTGGACGCTCGGACCGTCTCCACAGCAGCTGCGCCTTTGTTGACAAGCACGTGACCAACCCACCCGCCTGTTCACCGCCCCAACACGACACAGCCACGATGACCCTGTAGCAAATCCCGCCGCATCTCCGCCAGAATGAGCATCGCAATTGAGTCCACTACCTCGCAGTGAGATGGCCAGCGCAAATGCAGTATCAATTGCCGGTAGAGCGCCATGACGTATTGGCCCATCTCCTCGCCCTCTGTCTTTGCGGCCACTAAGCACACGAACCCTGAGCAGACGCGGCTCTCCAATGATGAACTCGGACAGGATGGGGTAGACCATAACTTGCACTCTCAAGCTGGGGATGAGGCAGCTGTTAAAGAAGATGTTGATAAGGAGGGGAATAGGAAAGATATCGAAAAGGATGAAGCGCACCCACCGCTACCGCTTGCCTCGCATGATTTGGCAGAAGACGACATACATGGCGACATCATTACTATTAGAGTTACTAGGAGTGGGCACATGTTCGCCACGCTCACTGCGACTACCTTGACTATATGGCAGACAAAGGCATGTCTGCTGCTCTTTGCGTCGTTGTTGTTTTGCTGATACCTTGCATAGCCTACAGTCATCCTGGCTTCTGTTTTGCGTTCTACACAGTCGGTGAAAACATACGGCCCTAATACAGACATCCTTCTCCGTCCCGATTCCCACATTGTCGTAGTGCAAACAACCCTCGGCTTCTTGATTACATATTCTTTGGCGACGGATCACTCCTCCCACATATACAAAACCCAGTTCACCAACACGCATGGAGGCCACTCACGGCGGACTAGTACAATCTCTGGCTTCAAGCAACAGCGCCAACACGATACCAACGCAGGACCCGGCGAGGGAACCGGATTGAAAGAACTCAGCATCCGCTTTCGAATGGTTATTCGTGTTGATGCTGGGATTGTGCGGGCTCTGGCTCTAGATGACGAGCTTGTTGTAGCGACTGTCAAGCCGGCCGCTGTACAGTGCATTCGATGGGCCCCGGATAGTAGTGGGAGCCAAACCAGTACAGAGTTATTGAACAAAATGTTGTGGTTGGGCAAAAAGGAAACACTTTCTGATATGGTTCATGATCGGCCCATGAATTTGCTCTGTTGGTTAACCAGTGGAGGACAAGCTTTCGCTGTCCAACGCATACGCAACCATACAGCCCAGGAGAGCGCCAACCTCTTTCGTGGATACGGCTTTCACAGCCCAGAGTCTGATGCGGAACACGGCGTGAAGGCTGCCATCAATGCAAGGTTTTCACTGCTTGCTGTTGGGTGCGCAAATGGCGACATCTGTGTTTACACTGCTCGAGACTATACAGGGAATATACCACTTACACATAGGGTGAAACCAAACGTAACATCACCAGGCAAGTTAAATGTACTGGCGTATTCGCCTGATGGTTATTGTTTATTTGCAGGCTATGACCATGGCTGGGCAATGTGGAGTGTCTACGGCAAACCTGGTGCTACCAGCTTCATGTCTGATCGTACGCTTTCAGAGACCAACAACGAAGCGTGGCTTCTGAGTGTACAAGATGCATTCTGGATCGGCTCTGGGGCAGAGCTTATCATTTTGGGCAAGAATAGTAATCGCCTATTTGTTCTAGAGATGGCTCGAAGTGCGATTACTGGCTGCTTCTCCTCGGCCAACATTTCGAGGTCGCTCATGCAGACCAGCACTGGCTTTATGATCTATCGTGGTTATGACTTGCCGGACCTTACGACAATATCCACAGAGATTTCTCTCTGGTATCATGTGCAGATTCCACCTCATTACCTTGTGGACCAATGGCCGGTTCGATGTACTGTCATTTCGAACGATGGCCGATATGTCGCAGTTGCAGGCAAAAGAGGGCTTGCACATTACAGCGTCCACAGCGGCCGCTGGAAAATGTTTGATGATCCATTTATAGAAAATGAGTTCACTGTTAGGGGTGGAATGTGTTGGTTTCAACATGTTCTAATCGCTGCTGTCGAGTGCCATGACTCCCATGAGGTAAGAAAGGCTACACCTAAAACCTCTCTCGAATCAACTAACGCACTGCGCTCTAGATACGAATATACTCACGGGAGGTAGCACTCGACAACAATCATATTATGCATGTCCAAAAGTTGCCTGCACCTATTGTCCTGATCGCACCGTCAGGAGAGGATTCCCTTCTTGTCTATACTTACGAAAACGTTCTATATCACTATGTAATCAACGTCGCAGATGCTGCTGTAAAATTGGTCCAAGTCGGTCAGATTGCATTGCACGGGATTATTCGGGCACCTCCGAGAGTTCGAGCTCTTAGCTGGATACTGCCTGAGGACCAGATTCGTATGTCTTCCATGAATCCGTTGTGGCTGAGTACTAAAGTCTCTAGATCATGGGGACCCATCCCAGGATGTGGCGGTCGCCACTATCTTATTTCTCGTGGATGGCAAATTAGTGTTACTCCAACCTACTACGACGGAAGGCGGTGAACTCAAGTATGAGATGCGGATCATCGCTCAAAACGTCGAAACGTATGCGCTCATGCGTGACCACCCCGCATTTGCCCTGGATCTGCAGGCGAGCTCCCTACCCGCTAGTCCTTCGTCAGGGCTAGCGATGGATAGTGTGCATGGCCACGATCTGCGCGACTCCCTTTGGTTCTTCGATGGTCATGACATGCGCGTGTGGATTGATATGCAAGACGTTTTGGCATCTGCATCCGCCGAGCTTGGCAGAGAGCTGCCCACGCCGGTCAAGATTCCGGTGGACTTTTACCCTCTTTCTGCTTTGATCAATAAGGCTATTGTCTTTGGCGTCGAATCGGAACTAATTCAGAGGCGGGACACCAGTTTTGCCTTCATGCGCTTTGGAACCAGGGTAAGCAGCACACATTGCTTACCATACCATAATAGCGTATCAAGCGAACCGTTGCTGACGATCTTGCAGACGCATCTCTTCCTTCCCGCCGTATTGCGCTATCACTTAGCGCAATATAATCACCCTGCAGCACTGCATCTCAGCCACCATTACCAACAGTTGCAATACTTCCCCCATGCTTTAGAGATTTTATTACATGAGGTTCTTGACGAAGAAGTCGATACACAGCCACCACCCGAACAGGCACTGTTACCGAGCGTGATATCCTTCTTGAGTTCATTTCCTCAGTACCTTGAGATTGTGGTACAATGCACACGCAAGACTGAGGTTCGCTCATGGCGTACCTTGTTCTCAAATCTTCCGCCACCAGAAGACCTTTTCGAGGAGTCGTTGCAGAAAGGTAATCTCAAAACAGCAGGCGGGTACCTCCTTGTCCTTCATACCTTTGAGGAACTGAGACCGACCGGCGATCAAGTGGTGCGCTTGCTTCAGCGTGCGAAAGATAAGCAAGATTGGGAGCTATGCAAAGAACTGGCGCGATTCCTTATGGCACTTGACGAGTCTGGTGCGACGTTGAGAAGCACGCTCGAACATGTGGAGCTTAGAACTTCGTCCGCAGAACCAGACAATGGGCAAGGTCACTTCACGTTTGATACTACGCGACTAAGTATTCCAATCAGGGGTCGCAGCAACGGCCATCGTACAGTAGCTACCCCTAACATCGGCAATAGCGTTACATCTCCTACTCGGGTATCAAGAGATAACGGGAGTATATGCTCCGGTGGCAGCGCTGCTAGCCCGGGAAACGGCGCAACACAGCAGGGAGCCGGGGACTACTTTGGCTTAGGTTTGGGCGGTGCGAGACAATGATCGATACGAATTTCTTTTTCATGGCGATGTATATACCGTGTGTTTGCTAGAAGAACAAAGGCAGCTGAAATAACATCAGAGCTCGGCGCTTTGTACCCTAAAGAGTTTAGTTTTTTTTGTCGTTAGAGCTCGGAAGCGGCTGCTGACGCAAAGCTACCGTGATTGTGGGAGGGCCGGTGATTGGACCAACTATTCCTCTCTAAGAGTCCTATCCTGAGAGCATTGAAGATACGATATACCCACGCTACTGGAGCCATACAACGAAGGCGATTGGGTAAGATTAGACTACCCGTGCGGACCATTGGAGCTGACATGCACCGCTACTCTACGGCGAGCAGGTTGCGATGGTCACTGATTGGGCAAGTAACCGAAGGATTGAAGACGAGAACGGTGGCTTGACGTGGAGAATCATCTGGGGGGCGGTGAGAGTCGCTTGATCGTACATGGGTCTGCAAGTAGGCGTCAGCGATGCACGTGTACGACAACAAATGGAGCCCGGAATGAGATGGAGAGGTAAAGATTTTTGCTTATGTCTTTTGCATCTTATCGGGGAACATGGAGTACGGTGCTACAATGACAGTCTTGGTGTTACAAGGATCGAAGACCATACCTCTTCCATGCTCCCCATCTTTGTTGCAACTTTCTTCTCAAGACGCGGTCAGCATAGAATTCTGTGGGCTTTCCAGCCCATTTCCCCGTACGGTATTCTTGCATGACTGATAGGGCACCGTGGCCTAGGCCAGTTCGTCAGGCAATGCCTTCCGGCCCGTTGAGAGCGGTTCGCTCATCTCTAGCAGACACAGCCACACCACAAGCTCACCGCGCCGTACTGCGCATCTTTTGCGCAACACCTGCGCAGCGAGATTGATGATGCATGACGCATAATTGCGATTATGTACGTCTAGCGTGCAAGGGAGGTAAAACGCCACTTGGATCGGTGCGCAGTAAAGTAGATTCAGATAACCTACATATACCTACTTGGAGCGGCCCACTCCTTCAGCCCTATGACCATCGATCGAGCCTCAGCTTGCGGAACGAACGCCTCGACTAAATCAAGGCATGCTGTGAACATTCCGCTTCCACTGTTGTTGTAGAACGCCTGCGAGTTTGAGGAATTACAATGTCGGCTCCTCCCAGCACACAGATGCCCCTCTTTACTTCCGGCCCATACCTGAACCTCGCTTCCTCCTACATCTCACCTGCGTCAACCTTCGCATCCGATTCGAGCTTCACGTGGCCCCCGATGCCGCCGCATCAGGAAACATTTTGTAAGCGAGTATTTTTCTATGTAAAGAGATGAGTTGGAGTTGCATCTGTGAAGCGCGACTGTTGAAAGAGGCTGGGACTGCTCGAACCGCATGTGTTTACAGCCAACTTGGGCATCCACTACCTTCACAACTGCAATTCATCCTAGGCAGGCGCTACGAGAATGAACGCTCTCAGAACCAACACTAACATGTATCGCCACAGCTCAAGCGCAGGGCCCCAATTCTAGGGCCCCAACCGATCCAGCCAATCAACAGCCTTCTAGCGATGGTGGCCTTATTTTCATCACCGGCACTACGCCTGAAGACTTCAAGGACAAGAAAACCATGACTGCTGTGCGCAAGAAGGCCATGAAATCCTATTTGACGGAGAATAATAATAAATTGAGCAAGAGGCCGAAGAGTTCAACGAGCCGGTCAAGACTGAGCAGCGTGGACTCGGATTCCAAGGGATCAAATATATCTAAGTGGAGTGTGGGAAGTCAAGAAACTGCTACAGGGTCTTTGACGATTCCAACAACAGCATCACAGGGAACGGGGAGTGTTGCGCGATCGAAGGCGAGCTCCCCAACTAGGTCTTCTGTGCTAAGCAGTCACGACCAAGTTGGGCCCAGCGCCTCAACTTCGATAGTACAGAGGCCCGCGGCTTTTATACTTCCTACAGGACCTATGATTCTTCCCTGCCGGAAGAATGTACCACTCCCGTACGATTCACATCCACCGCCATTGCTCAAATCGCTTGGCGAGAATTTGGACCCGTTCAGGACGATGTTCCAGTCTAGTCACCCTAGTGTTTCTGTAGAGAACCTCAAGTATCACTGCAGTACATACTTCGGCACAAGGGCCCTAGGCGTTCACTGGATCCCGACTGCCCTCAGCTACCCTCATACCTTTCTCGGAACATTATGTCTAGCAACAGCGTACCACGATGTTGTGCACGAGGAACCATTGGAGAGTTTACGGACAATAGCGCTTCGCCAGGAGGTCATCCACTTAGTTGGCCAGAATATGTTAAATGCCGAGGAAGGGGTGTCAGATCACAACATCATGGCCGTCATTCAGCTCATTATCTCCGAGGTAATTGGCAGAGAAGAATCGGGCCTAAAGTATCATGAAGATGGCATCGAGGTAATGATCAAACAGCGTGGCGGACTCAATCAACTGGGTAAAAAAACGCTCCTTGCATCGGCGGTATCTTGGGTATCTCTAGCAACCGCAATCATGCGAGAGGAACCACCGCGAACCATGTATGCCGACTACTGCGTCGCCAACTCATCAAAAATCTATCAGGCTAATGCTACGATACCTGAATCCCCAATTTTTTGCCCACGTTCGGCATTCAAGACAATCTTGAGGTCAACAGCATGTACCTCAAAGGCACGAGAGCTTATAGATGACGTTCACCAGATGATCAGTCTGTTCCTTCACGAAACGAAATTGAGCCGCCGGAACTCGTCAAGCCTTATGAATATTTACAAGAGGATTATTGATCCGAATGTATATCCACCCATTTCTGAGCTTTGCAAGAGTCAGGGTCAGGTTCTTACGTGTAATGACTACAAATACGAAGCGATTCGAATCGCTTCAATCATCCAAGCCACCGCTATCATCAGACGGATACCTCTCTCTGAAGCTCTCTCGATAGCTGCTGAGTCTCAGAACCTTTTGACAATCTCCACATCCCTCACAGCTTCTGCGTCGAACGAATCTCTAATCTCACCCTTCGACGTGAGCGAGGAGACACCAATCTCAACCTCAACTTCGCCATCATTTACTATTAGCCCTGCCATACCCCAGTCATACTTCCCCACTGCAGGGCCTCGCTCCTCGATCTCTTCAGTCTCCTCAGCTAGTGTACCTCGCCCCTCATTCTCTTCAGCATTCGGCGCCCAACGACCGTCGATATCATCCCGACAATCAGAGCCCGACAATTACTATTTCCCGCCACCTCCTGCACCTGCACCAAACCACACCACTTCACTGCTAAGACACCTGAAAGAAACGATCGAAAACTCAAATATATCAGCGTGCTGGGGCGATATGGCTGGTGTACTGCTCTGGGTTGGTCTAGTTGTCGGTGCTGCGAGCAAGTCGAGCGAAAGCAAAGTGCTGAAGAAGTACTACTCAGCCCTGACAATGCGCGCGGGTGTACTGCTATGCTTCGCGCACAGTGAAGCGATCAACAAGACCTTGCTGCGCATGACTGAAGTGGTGGAGGCACTAGCTAGCGAAAAGCAGAGCGAGGCAACAGAAGGTCGTGGAAAGAAACGGCGAGTGTAATAACGAGGAAAATAACTGTGACCCATCAAAGGGGCGCTCTAAGGAAGCTTTTCGAAGACGTTGGAATAAGCTTCCCTAGAGTGGCGGACCTTTCGGCGACGCCGAAGGGAATGATCGTTTGTGCAGTCGAGGACGAGGCTGAAGACTACACCAAGCTTGGCGGATTCTCTTTCTTTTGTTGATTTATACCCTTTCTTCGTTTCTAATCTTACACCATTCACTGTTCCATATTGGGCGTTAAGCATTGCATAAAATATTTGGTAGAGACGTAGATTCGTCGTCAAATTTAGTCTCAATTACTGCGCTTAGACGTATACTCCTTTGACTCCACTGCCCCCCCAACTTCTATCCTACAATTACATGTGCTCTGCAAACTCCTACTCCCCGCCCTGCGCTGCCTGCGCTGCCTTCCATTTCTGCGCATTGGCCATGAGTTTCGCCAGTTTCGCCGCGCTCTCGTCATCCGCGGGGAATACATAATCCACATACTCCTCAAACTCGCCGTCATCCAGCTTCCTCCTCTTCTTCACCTTCCGCGGCATCTGCTTCTCGATCTTCTCCTGGTCCTCCGCAGTCCCGTGCACGCCTTCGAACGAGCGCCACGCGGTGAGTAGCGCCACGCGATCTGTCGTAGCACCCTGATCCTTAAGTCGCGCATGTGCGCGCGAGAAAATGGCGCGCGCGCGAGCCTTTGCGGCCTCGGACACTGGCCGCTCGTCGTCCTCGGCCGTATCTGCGTCGCCGTCTTCCGGAACGGAGATCTCAAATTGCGCCCATGACGTCCATACCTTAACGTGATCGGTCTTGGCCAGCAGGCGTTCGTATAGCGCGCGCGTGCGCTCGAATTCGCCCTCGCCGTCTTCGAAATCGATGTATGCTTTCCAGAGCAGTTCTGGCATGTCAAGCTGGGGTTCGTCGACGGCGAGTTCGAAGATTGCGCGCGCGCGGTCAAGGTCGTCGAGGCCGCGTTCGAGCTCGGCGAATTTGATCCAGGTTTGGCAGTTTGAACCGTTCCACTCAATGTATTTTGTGTACAGTTGGCGGCACCGGGTGAATTCGAAGAGCTTCATTTCAAGCTCGATGTAATCTTTGAAAAGTTTGTCTTTCGGACACATGCCGATTGCTTGGCCGAGGAGTTTGCGCGCGGTAGTGAGTTGGGTTTGGCGGACTTCGAAATGTGCGAACATTAGCCAGACTTTGGCGAAAGTGAAGCGTTTATGGGGAAGGAGGCGGACACATTCTTGGTAGATTTGTCGTGTTCGTTCGATGTCACGGGATGTAGTTTCTTCGTAGACGGCGTAGAATAGCCAAAGGTAAATATACCGTCTCCAATGTCGCTTTTCTTGTGTAGGTGGTATTTGTGCAATCGCTCGCTCGTAAATGTCTCGTACTCGGTCTGTGTTGCCAGACGTCTCTTCCAATCGTGCAAAGTCTATCCAGGCGTCGTAGTTCTTCGGGTTTTCCTTGACCTGCTCTTCATAGTGAACTCGTCGTTTTGAAAGGATAACATCTTCGATGCCGTCTTTGTCTCCGAATTGCTTCTCAAACTGGGTAAAGGCCTTGTGCAAATTGACCGACTTGGACCGTGGCATGCGGTCCAGCGCAAACTTGTAGATGGCTCTCGCACGCTCTAGCTCTTTTAGTCTAGCCTCGAATTTGGCATACGCCATAAACAGCTTCTCATCCATAAATTCGTCACCAAGAGTCTCCACTGCTGTGCCATATACGTCGCGTACAAGATCGCTTGTGCCATTCTCTTCCTCAAACTTGGCCCATTTGATCCAGTTCTTAGGCTCCGGGTGCACGACGGTGAAGCGTTCATAAATAGCCCTCGCCCTCTCAAACTCGCCATGCCTCTTCTCCAGCTTGATATAGGATGACCAAGCGGCCTCTTCAGGTTCCCATTGCATCCAGCGTTCAAAGACTGAGCGAGCACCATCGATGTTGGCAAGAGTTTCCTCCATGTACACATATTTGTACCATAGCTTGTCGATTCGCGGCAGGATTGTGACGGCACGATCAAGCAAATTCCTCGCATGATTGATGTTCCTGTGCTTCATCTCGGCCTCGATGTATCGGAGCCATAGCGCAACGGCAGTGCTGTCGACATCCAGCGCACGTTCGAAGATAGATCGCGCCCGCCTGAACTCTTTCTGCTCCAGCTCCCACTGCGCATATCGCATCCAGTTGTTCATGTTTATCCTGTTGCGCCGTACATAGTCTTCAAACTCCTTGCGCTTCCTACCCTGGAATTCATGCAGCTCCTCGAGGTCAGCAAAGCGCTGCGTTGGCGCCTTAAGTTTGTCATCTTGTCGGTCAACAGCTTCACGGAGCAGCTGTTCAGCGCTGATCTGAATGGGCGCGGCCGCCTTATTCTTGACACGCGGAGGTCCTCGCGAGGTCTCCATGGTGTTGAGCTTGGCAGGAGAAGAAAAGCGTATTGGGCCTGAGGCAACGAGTGTATGTGGATGTCGCGTCTACGAGAGGAGAGATCGCCGATCACGGCTCGGTGGTGTTGTATTGTAGCTGGTGATGGCCAGTGTTGGGAAATTCAAGGACAATGCCTTACCGCCTGGCAGTATTAGATGTCCATGCCAAGCCTGCACCTTTCACGTCACCGCAGTCGCGACTTGGAATTTGCCCCAACAATCACCGAGCCCACTGTCAACCCCATCACCGGCGGCCGTGTCAGGCAAAGGTACGTAAAAGCCTACGCCTATCCGAGCTCAACGACTATTTGTGGGGTTGTTCTACAAATTGCGGAGGCGCATAGACAGTGCTCAGATACGCCGTTTTTGCGCTTGAGGAGCACTTCACTTAACCACATCGCAATAGGAGCGACAACTCGGCCGCCTGGGAAACTTTGCGACGATCGCACTAGCGCTCGCGTAGTTAGTGAAGATGGCAACCCTCGAGCAGGAGTTGATGGCTGACTTTGCCGACTCGGGTGACGAAGATCTGGCCGACTTGGAGAATGACTTTGCTGCTGAACCTTCCCCAGAAGCTAATGGAGATGAGGAAGATGAGGAAATGGTTGATGAGGAGGCACAATATGCCGGAGATCAGGACAAGAAGCAGAAGAAAGGACCCGCAGATATCAAAGGCGCTCAGACTCTCATGAAGAACCTACAGCCTGTCTTGGAGCAGATTAACGAGGTCAAGGATCATATGGAAGAGGTTCTAGATGGCGAATCCATAGAAGACAACCCTGAGTACCAGCTGCTCAAGGAAGCGAACGAATTCTCAACCCAGATAGACGGCGAGATCCAAGCAGTCCACAAGTTCATCCGCGACCATTACTCTCTCCGTTTCCCGTACCTTGAGGAGCTTATCAAGAACCCCGTCGATTACGCCAAAACCGTCGTCATTCTTCAGAACGAGCCTTTGAACGACATCAAGACAATCGCACAAAGGGCAGACAATATTGTAGGCGTTCCTCTGAAAAACATTCTAGACGCACCATCGCTCATGGTTGTCACCGTTGAAGCAACCCGTGCCCAGGGTCGCGAGCTTGATGAGACTGAACTTAAAGTCATTGTCGGTGCATGCAAGCTGTTACTAGAGCTCAACAAATCAAAAGATATCCTCATCGACTACGTGCAATCGCGCATGAACGTATTTGCGCCAAACCTCACAGTTTTAGTCGGCTCACTTACCGCTGCCCAATTCATCAACTATGCTGGAGGTCTTGCTGGCCTGGCAAAGACACCTGCTTGCAATATCGCACCCCTGGGCTCAAACAAGGCCTCTGGGCTCGGTCTGTCAACCAACATTGGTATCCGGCATCAAGGCTATCTCTACCACAGCCCCATTCTCCAAACAATTCGCCACGATCTCAAGAAACAAGCTATGCGGATCGTCTCAGCAAAAGTCATTCTCGCCGCGCGGGTAGACATGGTCCACCAATCTCCCGATGGTGCAACCGGCCTCCAACTAAAAGAAGAATGCGAGCGCCGCCTCGACAAACTCACTGAGCCCCCACCAAACAAAGGCGTACGCGCTCTTCCTGCACCCGACGACAAGCCCAGCCGCAAGAGAGGCGGCCGCCGCGCACGCAAAGCAAAAGAAGCAACCGCCATGACCGAAATCCGCAAAGCCCAGAATAGAATGGCCTTCGGCAAAGAAGAAAAAGAAATCGGATATGGCGACTCTATAAAGGGCATGGGCATGATCGGCGCCACAGACACAGGCCGTCTCCGCGCCCAGCAAATCGACCCCAAGACGCGCGCCAAACTGTCCAAAAAACAGGGCGCGGGCTGGGGCGGCGACACCACGCTCGGCGCCGCCTCCTCGCTCAAGGGGTTCGGCGTAAGCGGAACAGCCACGTCGCTGCGCGCCCAGGGCCTGCGTACCGGCGGCGTCGGGCTCGGCGGTGCGGGCACAAATTCCATTGCCTTCACGCCCGTTCAGGGCCTGGAGCTCGTGGACCCCAAGGCTCGCGAGGAACTTAGTAGGAAGCGGAAGGCGGATGAGGATAGATGGTTTAAGGGCGGCTCGTTTACGAATCTGGGGGGGCCGTCAAAGGTCGATGCGGGGGGGTTCAAGGTCCCTGCGCTGCCGGCTAAGAGGCCGAAGAATGGGACTTCGTGAGATGGGGTGGAATAGGAGGGCATGTGTGGCGCTTTGGGGAGTATATTCTTCACAGATGTTTGCATGGGTGGCGTTAGGTTACGGACGATATCCATGTTTGGGTAATTATAGTCACTTTGCATGTTGCGGAGTTAATTCAGACTTACCTGAGCTTTTGTGTGTGTGAGCGATTCTGTTATGATTTTGAGCAGTGCACAGCTGCAAGTCCAGGTTTGCCCTGATGATAGTGCTGCTCACCTTAGATATCAAAATGTGCTACAGGGCTAGTATCAGAGCACTTGACCTCACTAGGCACCACACCACGCATGCGGTCGCACACGTAATCCAAAGATCCAAAAAGGGTAACATCGATCCTAATCATGCAATTCATCCTGTTCCCAAATATCTATCGTACGAACCAAATAAACCCGAGGACCAACAGAGTGGTATCTTGAACGACAAGAAACAAAAATAGGGGCAACAACGCAGGTCCAAAGCAAAAAGGCATCCAAATATAACTCCGGGATCTGGTGTCGAGGGACCAAATAAGGTATTAATGCAAATTAGCCGCCCTGGGGTAAGGAAGGCTTTTGGTATCGTCTCCGGTATGGTACAAATGAGAAAGAGGGAAAGGGCCATGGGGGTGTTTATGTACTCTGTTGGGAAACGCCGGTATGGTACAGATGGGGTGGCAGAGCGAAGATGGGTTCGCTTGGGAGGGGTGTGTGTATTAGGGGTGTCTAGCGTGTGTATGTCGGCGGCGACAGGGCGAGGAGATGCGCGACTGGCTTATAATGTAGCCTATGGAAGAGGACATCATAGTGGGGCCGCGATGTAGTTGACAGGTGTAGATGATACAGATGAGGGCTGTGTGGATGGCAGGAGAAAGACTTCTGCCTCTTGGTCGGGTATGGCCCATTGTACTTCCATCTTCCTTGATCTTTCCCGCCCCGTCTCCACGAGTCATTTTTGTTGTTGTTGTCTGAAATGGCTCTCTTGCGTCGGCGAGGATCGTGGCGATCGGCGGAGATTGGGCGAACGTCGAACGGCGTCTGAGGCGAGGGTTGCAGCCGCGGTAGGTGCGATAGGTGTCGTGTTTCCGACTACTGGAGTCCCCTTTGCTGAGCCACCACTACCAGATGCGTGGTGTATGGATCGGACTGTAGACGGTGTCGCAGGAGAGCGGCCGGCAACGCCCGGGGGGGCTCGTGGTGTAGTGCTTGCACCACTCTCCATACTAACATGTCTTGCGCGCGGCGTCGTTTCTTGACTACCACCACCATGGAAGCGATGCGTGTCTGACCGCGGTGTGTTCTCGTGGCTGCCACCCTCCTTTTGTTTGGGGGAAGGCTTGCTAGTTGACGCTGATCGACTCCGTGTTCCGCCTCTAGATTGGCCGTGGGTAGCAGCACTGTTTATTGGAGGGCCTTCTGCTGCTCGTCTGCTGCTTTGTGGACTCCGTTGAGCTGTTGTGATATGAGCGCTAACGCCGTGTCCATGGCTGCCCCCAACCGTCTGAGCTCCGACCTGTGCAACGGGCTCAGGACTGCTCATGCCAACACGTGGTGTTCCCTCCCAGCTTTTGCGTTTCATCATACGGCCCAAGATACCCACAAGCTCTGCAGCATCTTCAAATTCGGTATCATCCATTGCTTCTTGGGCACGGTATACATCCTTGATCGCTCGCCTGGCAACACGCCGGGAGCCGTCATGATCGTGCACGCAATCCCATAGAAATGCGCTGTGCTCTAATGCTACGGATAATCTCAAGGGATGCGAACCATGAAGATATTGCGTTGCGTACTGAGTAGCTGCTGTAAAATAACCGCTCGCTAGGGGCACAAAATTCAGAGGTGGTAGGATGAAGGATGAAGGCTGGGGAATTGGGATGGGATTTAGGCCGGGTGGCGCGTTGATTGGTGGCCCTGGTGATGGCGTAGCGACTGGTCCGCCGGGTGCATAGGGGTTCGTGACGAAAGATGTCTCGGACACGATGGAGTCGATGGGGTCGCGAAGGGTCGGCTGTTTACCTGCACGCTTTGACGAGGGTGAAAGCCCAACTGGGTCTCCTCTGCGTCCTCCATTTGCTCCTCGAGGTGATACCGGTAATGGAGGCGCGCCCGGCATCCTAGAATCAGTAGAGGTCATGTTGGTTGTTGTTACAGGCGGTTGGTTATGAAACAAGCAGAAGATGTGGTAGAAGCTTGCTCGTAGCTTCACGCTCAGAACTCTACATTCGGGTCCATGCTGGTTGTCCTGAGCATAAGGGAGAACGTAGAGCTCTAGGATAGACAGCCCCTCGCGAGACATCCATAGGATGTGCTGGTAGGCGGCAAGAGATGGCGTGTCTCGACTCGTGTCTAACTTGCGAAGCTTCCTTGCTCGAATAAGCCGTCGTGCAAGTAATACTGATAGACCTAAGATTTGAAAGAGAGCACCTGAAAGGAAGGGGTTGGAGTCGGCTGTCTGCTTGGCTATGCGGCCGAGGAATTTCTGGTCAAAGTCCAAAGAGGCCATCTTCTTGTGAGGCCTCTTGCTATTACCAGTAAGCTTATAGATCGTGAAGCAGGGGCGGTGGTGGTGGTGGTGGGGGAGGAGGAGGGCGTGGCTGGGAAGGAGCAACTGCCCAGCAGGTAAACACAATCACCAATGACACATTCAAGTGAAAATGCATTGACGAGCTGGCCACCCAAATGCTATCAGCAGCAACACCTGCCCAGTCAGAGAGTGCAGCTAGAAATAGATGCAGAGCCCCATGACAAAAGGAGACCAGAGGTGCATTCACTTACTATCAACCGCCAACCCGGACCGTTGCGCTGTATCTCCAAATCAAGACACAGTGCAGCCCGGCCCGAGCTGACCGATGGCGTCTTGCGATGACGCCGGCAAGGAGATGAGGAGGTGAAAGCAAGCAATTGGTGCTGGCCAATTGATAGGTTTCAACAGGCGACGTGCGCTTGGCCCCCTCAAGTGAATAGTGAATCTCGTGAGAGCCGCAGCCGGAGATTGACACTTGACCCACAATGTGATAGGCGCCACTCGGAGAATTCCTGGATTAGGCAATGTTGGTGACGGTGGTGATGGTACAGTATGCAAATGTTGTGCAGTGTCGAGAAGGGGCTGAATTAATGGTAATGTATGATGGATGGGCGAGTGAGGCCAGGACTAATTGGGAGAATATGTCTGATGAAGTGTGCGTCAGCATTGCAAGCCAAACGTTGACATGTCGGCATGGCGTGCGTGTCAATGCTTGGGGACGTCTAGTTACCTGTAAAGGGATAAGGCAAGAGGGTATTGCTGGACAGAGTCGACTAGCTACTCTCATTCGACGACTGGGATGACCACGGAGCCAATGGCAGCGCTCAATTAATGAGGCGACACGGAGACTTCTTTACGACAGACTAGCAGATGTCGGGCATGGATTATTGCGAGGTGCAGTGTGGCTGGAAGGTCGGAATCTGGCGCCTCGCTCTGCGCATCGCGACTTCGTCCAGCTTCGAGGACCAGCAGTGCTCGAGGTGATGCGGCGCTGTTATTAGAAAGCTGCGACGTCCAGGCGGTGAAGGGAGGGTCAGTGCAGCCTGTTTTAGACCCGACGAAGCGAACTTGGCCACACAATCGACGACTCCAGATTTCTGCGTAGGTGCACGAGCAAGTACCCTTTGTTCGACCCTGCGTGCCGGCCCTCTCTCCGCGTCGCGAGGCGGCGGGCAGGTGGTGTGGGAACGAGCGACCACAACGAGCAATGGAGAATTGGAATTGGCAGGGCGAGCGAGCGAGTGCACACGCCGACGACCATTGTACAGTATTATTAACTACCTCACTAACCCACGCTCCATCTGCACCGGCCTCCTGGTAATGCAGGTGCAGCTCCTGCGTCAATCTGCAGAACACGCGAGCTCTGTTGGTTGTTGACGTGTTCTCCGCTAAACCGCACCCGCTCTCATGCATCCTTTTTCCCCGTCCGTCGTTCAGTCGGGGGCGTTGCCAGCTGGCATTGGAGGCTAAAGGCCTGCCATCCATCTCGACCTTGATCGACAAGGCCACCTCTGCGATGCTACCGTTTTTGGCGGCTTGCCAGCACGCACCTACAGGGCTGTGCCTCACCAAGCTGGTCTCAGATGAAATACCACCGGCTGCCAGCGCATCAATTCACGGCTGAACCTCCCACCACTTCGCCATCATTCTTCTCCTCCACATGTTCCAGCGCGTGTTTGACAGCCCTCGACGACCCTCGACAGCCCTCGCCAGCCCTCGCCAGCCCTCACCAGCCCTACATATCTGTTTGGACTACAGCTGTCGCGACTCGAAACCTCGCACGCTGACCCCACGATGGAGTCCACCAGGATACTTACAGCTGACATGCTATCTGCCTCGAAGTGACAGGCCCTAGTCGCATCATGGTCCTCGGTTGATGCAAGCTGAATGACGTTGTGCTGCTTTCTGCCTCCCCCAGCCTTCATACGCAGCTGGGCAATGCTCCCGCCCACCTATATTTGTCCACCTTGGGCCAAATAGGCTTAGAGACAGACTACTAGCCAGCACCAACTACCGTTTCGTCATATCTAAGTACTGTGTACCTATGCGCTACTCTGCCGGGCTTGCAGCCAGTTTGCATCGATAGTATCCATTCGAATTAGCGGTGTAAGTGTGCTCCTATTGGTCAGTATTTTCAAAAATGCCAGCCAACGCATTTGACGGGAGGACTACGGAGCATCCCATGAACATCATCTACACACCACCAACCTCCTCAACATTTCATACAGCATCATAACAATGCAGTAGCTTGAAAATTAGCAGTTTTGCTCCTTCACCGCGTGGAAGCTTTGGCCTTCAAACCTTCAAACCAAGCTTGAACTGGCGCTGAAGGCTGTCGAGCGGGACTGGCCCCAGCCAAGTCTCACCGCCCGTCACCGCTCGGATTATAGACTGAAGGATAGTCCTTGTCATACCAATACCTCAACCCACATCCTTACATCTGTTTTTTGTTGAACGATAGTAAGATAACCTCCTTACGTGGCCCGAGGATGCACCGTTTTTTTTTGTTTTTTTTTTTGGGGGGGGGGGGTCGACCCTGAGCGACAACCGGCAAACAGACAAACCTAAATGAGCTCGTGCGACCCTTCTAGAAGCATGTAAGGACCCGACCGCAGGCTTCCGAACAGCAAGCCGGCAAGGCGCGATTGCCCCAACGAGGAGAAGACAACCGAAACGAGCAAACATCACAAGCTTTTGCACTGATAGATGTTCTTTCCTTTGTTGGACAAGATCCCAAGTGTGACTATTGTTTCCATCAAGGCTTGGGCTGCTCCTGTATTATATGTGATTGTACTACACATAATTACACACTATGAACAACCTCAACGACTTGCTTCACAGTTGATGCAAGGCACCTTTCCGATGCAACTTGAAGAACGTGCATCATTCAATCAGAAATAATTCCGAGAAAGGGAATTGTCATATCACTCAGCCCACACGCAAAGAGCTGTGGAACGATCATGGCTGTCTGTGGTCATAGTTTGCGAAATAGCTGCTATAGTCATGTTTGACAACCACCCTAACAGTTATCTGTAATGTTGGGAGCACATATCCGGAATGGTTTGTAGGTTGCTCCCGTCAAGATCAGAGTAAGCAAGCGGCATATACAGCCATATAAATTCCCGTCATGTCACAGGAGAAGAGTAGAGACACAATACACCATACATGTGATCTTTTACTACATTTCCTCTTGTTCTAGTCAATCTCGCCTGAATAGGTTTGTATTCTCTGATTGGAGTGTCGGCATCGTTCAATAAAGCTTCACAGGTACAAACCCAGATATTCTTGAAAGCATACTTCTGACCCGTACTTACAAGTACATGAAAGTCAGCCCGTAAACTTTTTGTGTGCAGAACGACGACTGAATCTGTCAATACAACCAACAACGACGGAAATTCTGATATCAGCGCTCTATCTACGTCGAAAATACTGCTCGTATTTCACAATGTGCTTCTACCACGCATACTCGCACAAATGTGGCCACACGGAAATGATCCTGCTGGAATTTTGTGTAAAGGGCCAAATGATCCAACAGAAGTGTGCTCGAGGTCAGGATGGCACTATAACAGCATCAATCAAAATCGAGACGCCATGTAACCTTTGTCCAAAAAATGTATGATCTGCAAAGAAAGCGCTGACGAATAAAACGCACCTTGCTAACAATTCATTCAGTGATACGGTAGCTGAAATAAGGGCGACGAATGCTCTACGATAGTGTAGATTTAGTCTTGCAAAACTTGAAAATAAATGCTGTTTTATTTGGTATCTCTCAACATGGCTGCATTTGATGTCTCCACGTTATTCTCTATTCATCGTTGATATAGGGCTGATAGATCGGGGTGATCTGTTTCTATGATTCAAGCTGCCGCGGACACGAGTGACCCGTCACACTGGTTCAGTAATGCCTTTGTACAAGGGTTTTTCTGGAAGGGGAAAATGATGACTTATAACCTCTATGTGCGGTGCTTTCAGAACACCATGACTTGCTGACTCAACAAACTCGCTCACACATACGTGTGCCTCGACATGAAGATTGCTAGTCTTGCTTCGTGAATATATATATACACGCTGGTCTAAAATGAGTTTCGGCCTCGCTTCTGAATCCTAACGGCCTTGTTCCAAAACACCGCGTGAGGCTTACTCGCATGCAACTGAGGGGCACGGAAGTTTTAGTTTCCATCAATGCCCATCATCGAATGATCAAATATTTGCCACTGAAGATCGATGCATCCATCTACTCTGCAAGTGAGATTACCTTTCCTGCCCAGGCCATACTAACAAGTGGTCAGGTTTCCAGAACACCTCGATAGCGCCACAATCTCGAAGCGCAGGTCGAACCGAGGCCACAAGGGAATAAGCCTACCCTTGTGCCGCACTGATTGGCCCCTTAGGCTCGGAACGCCATGAACCGCGCCATCGTTCATATTAAATTCTCGGTTCCAGGTTCTCTTTCGAACACAGTTCCGTCCCTAGTGACACTAGGGACCGTACTCTATACGGTCACCGCTACGCCCGCGCTTGGCTTGCGGTAGTAATAAGATATCTATTCTGTCGGGGTCCCAAGTTTTTCTTTGAAGCTTTTCCATTTCATGTGTTTGCTTAGCCCTTTGCTACACGAACATGCTACAATTCCTTGCATCATAACGAGTCGGTGTTGGATCCACCGCGTAAGACAGACCCTAGTCCTCGACGTCAGCAGCTTTGGTTGTTTTCCGGTATTATCCACTGCACCGTATAGCAATATACCCGGGTGGTGCTCTTGCTGACTACATACGGTGGGCGCAACAATGAGTGTCAATAATCCCGGTCCAGAGACAAAAACTCAAAGCAGCGAAAAGAACCCAGAAGTTGTCGACAAGCCAACAAGTAGTCACGATGAAGCTACGGAAAAGAGCACAGTAATTCCAAAGACAGAAGAGGAGCAGCTAGGCTCGACATGTAATGAAAAAATCGACGAGCAACCAGTAGAGGAAGTTGAGGATGAGTCAAAGTATCTCACTGGTATCAAACTTGCACTTCTCTCACTTGGCCTTTGTCTCACAACCTTTGTGATCGCTCTCGACAACACCATCATCGCCACTGCTATCCCCAAAATCACATCGGTCTTCAACAGCTTGGAAGATGTTGGCTGGTACGGCTCTTCCTATCTCCTCACGACAACATCGCTCCAACCATCCTTTGGCAAAGTGTACACCTACTTCGACGTAAAGTACACCTATCTAGCCGCCCTCGTTGTGTTCGAAGTAGGATCCGTTATTTGCGCCGCGGCGACAAGTTCGCCAATGTTTATCGTCGGACGAGCCATTGCTGGCGCAGGGGCAGCCGCACTGTACAGCGGCGGCATGACCATTATCGCCTTTTCTGTCCCGCTGCGCAAAAGAGCCATGTACATTGCTGCATTGTCGTCCATGTTCGGCATCGCTTCGGTCGTCGGTCCCATCCTCGGAGGAGCATTTACCGACCGGCTCTCCTGGCGCTGGTGCTTCTGGATCAACCTTCCATTCGGCGGCGTCTCGCTCGCCGTCGTGTTCCTCTTCTTCTCGAACCCCGAGCGCAAATATTCGCACATTTCCGTCAAGGAACGTCTCAAGCACATCGACATGATTGGAGCCGTTTTCCTGATTTGCTCGATTGTGTCGTTGTTATTGGCGCTTCAGTGGGGCGGCTTCACGTATGAATGGAATAACTCAAAGGTCTGGGGTACCTTGTTGGGCTTTTTCTTGATGATCGCCGTCTTCATTGGGATCCAAGTGCGTCAGGGCGAGCGCGCGACGATTCCCGTTCGTGTATTCAAACAACGGACTATATTGGTCAGTTGCGTGTTTTCTGGGCTGATATCGATGGCGTTGTACACGTGAGTGGGTGTTTTTTTTTTTTTTTTTTTTTTATATACGATAGCGATTCCTAAAGGGCTCGTTTACTGACAACTTACTAGTCATTTATTCTACCTACCCTTCTACTTCCAGGCTATCAAAGGAACAACTGCCGAACAGTCAGGCATCCGAACAATCGCCTACCTCGTCAGCTTAACCTGCTCTAGCATCGTAGTCGGCGGCCTCATCACTGTCCTAGGCTGGTATGCTCCATTTATGTGGTTCGGTAGCGCCGTTTTTACCATTGGTTCCGGCATGCTTTACACCCTAAAGGTCAACAGTCCAGCGGGCCAGTGGATAGGGTACCAAATATTAGCTGGCATAGGCGCAGGAGCTGGCGTGCAGATTCCTTTCGTTGCAGTGCAGGTTGTTGCGAGCCAGAAAGACATGCCAACAGCGAATGCCTGTGTCTTCTTCTTCAATTCGCTGGGCGGCGCGCTAAGCATCAGTATCGCGCAGAATATTTTTGTCAACACGCTCGCCAAGGAAATCCCAAAGTACGTGCCCGGCTTTAACCCCAAGATTGTGTCGGCGGTAGGAGCCACGAATTTCCGGAATTTCGTGCCGGCTGAGTTGTTGCCGGGCATTTTACAAGGTTACAACGTGAGCATTGTTACGGCGTTTATATTGGCGATTGCTACGAGTGCGATTGGGTTTGTTGTTAGTCTAGGTATAGAGCACAAGAGTGTCAAAGGGAAGAAGATTGAAATGGCTGGCGCGGCATAGTTAGAGCTCAGCGTTAACCTATATATATATATATTTGCAAGAAAACTATTAATACACATGACGGGAATACACCAGGTACCTCCCGATAGGCCCCTCTTGATATCCAACAGCGATACTTCCTTCGTAGCTCATGGTGCGAACCCTCCTTCATCAACGTCGTGAATCTCTACACCAAAGGTTGACCTGCGGAACGAGATGGGCCCGCAGGGCTCTCTGAAGTCTCGTCCACTGTGGCCATCTCCTCCGCGACCTCGGCCTCATCACCCTCATCATTCCCCACCGAATCCCGCTCATCCACGTAGTTCTGATACTCCGCACACAAACGCTCCCAGTACGCCATCGGGTAGCGCAACAGCTGCCCTCCCCGCGCACCCACCATACCGCCACGCACATGTCCACTACTACTACTACTACTAGTAGTAGTCCTCATAGGCCGCAGCACCTCAGGCATAAACATACTCCTACGCTGTTCCTGCACCCTGTCCAAATCGGTGGCGTCGCTAAAAGCCCGAATAGTTCGCTGCCATCGGTTGAAGTTTTCATACGTCTTGTTATTGTCGAAAACTCGCATGGCTTCGTCGACTGCGCGGGAGAGGTCTACGATCTTCCTAGCCTCGGTGCGGATCCATTGCTCGCGGGTGGCGCGGCGAGCGGCAAAGCGGGCTTCAGCTTCGGTTTCATGACTACTCCTGTGTGCAGTCGGACGTGGGGTGGGAGGGTCCAGGCGAGCTTGGGGTAATGGGGGCGGCGCGGTATCAATTTCAATTTCAATTTCAGGTTCCGCTGCGGTGGGCATGGGGGTTGGTGAAGAACCTGCTGCTTCTCGGAAAAGAGAAGGTGGAATCGTTGGGAGCAGGTAGCTTGGTAGATCTGGGAGATTCAGTGGAGGGTGCACAGCCTTGTTCTTGTTCTTGTTCTTGTTCTTTCCCTTGTCTACTCGGTCAACAAAGGGATCAGTCATGCTGCGAGTATGGTGGCCGAATCCAGACTTAGGCTGTGGCAGATGCGGATGTCCAGTCTGGTGACTTGTTCCTGAACGAGAGTATAATAGTGTGGTCTCCAGAGGGCTTTCTTGAACCCTTGGATTTTGAGGTACGCCTACGCCTTGTGTGGAAACGGAGAGTGGTGACGACGAACTAAAGGCCATTGGGTATGGTAGCGGGTTGGTAAAAGATTCACCGCGGCTGCGAGAAAATGCGTTTGATGGCAGCGTGGACAAACGCTTGTAAACTAGTTTGAGTGTAACATCCTCAGGACTCGGGGCACTTGGATCATTTGGCGAAGATGATGCAATGGGAGATCGATGCTCTAGACCGGGAAGCCTTGCAACTGGTTGAGCTTGAGATCCGTTACGGTTATGGCGTTTGCTAGCAGTGAGCATTTGCTCCAATCTCTGTATCTTCCAGTAACTGTTGTCGACTTCTGGAGTTCTTGGGGCGCCATTGCTGTTTGGGGCCGTTGTCTTTACGTCCTGCGTACTTACATCGTTGTCTCCAAACAGTGGTGACGAATGGCAGTCGCTTGGACTATCTTCTCTCGGCTGTAGCAGCGATTGCAATGAAGCATATCTGTCGGATAGGGTACACCGGTACGCCATGTGTTCGATGGCGCCACGGCTAGGCGAGCTGGTTGTGAGAAAAGGA
This sequence comes from Ophiosphaerella korrae, assembly GCA_028456385.1. NCBI lineage: Eukaryota > Fungi > Ascomycota > Dothideomycetes > Pleosporales > Phaeosphaeriaceae > Ophiosphaerella > Ophiosphaerella korrae. Next base: position 517,406 of record JALNQF010000007.1, on the reverse strand, counting down.
GGGTTCGGATGGGTGGGCAGAGAATGCGGATAACTGGAGGGGACACAAATATGAAGGGGGGGGGGGGGGCTTGGGGTGAATTCAAAAGCCACTTTGATTTAAAAACTTTCACCCGGGACTCGATTGTTAGCCGCCCAATTTACGTTTTAACGCCGATTGTGATAAATTCTATTAAATTTGAGGAACCAGTACCTGCGCTACCAGGCGAAGAGAATTTTCAGACGGAGCTTCTCAAGGACCCTAAGAGCTGAGATGACGTTTTTTTCCAATTGTTAGTAACTTTTTATAAGGGAAAGATAGGAACAGTGTTTGTTAACATTGATAAGAAATGTACGCATTACACAACATGCACGATGACCTTTGAACTAACTATGTTAAACAGCCCTTGGTTTATACACAGTTACCCGGACGATAAATTCTAGAAAATATGAGTGACTTCAAGCGATTATTTCTCGTAAAGCCTATTTCCCGCTTATGGGTAGGGCAACCTAAAACCAAGTAAGATTATAGATTGAAAAGTCTACTTTATCCCAGCACATCAATTGATTTCTCCAGAGTTGTAGCGAGTGCAATTTCTAAAAGAGAAAGAAGAAGTAGGTATGCCAATGGAGTCGGACGGGAGGTCTTTTTGTTCTTATAATGCCACACTGAACTCCGGTAGTAAATACGCCAGGATATCTGAACCAAGGTGGAACGTCCGGGTCTCCTCAGCCGAGCCGTTAATTCAAAAGTACCGAATGTGTCCACTTCTGAACCATGGGTCAGCCGCCCACAACCACAAAAATCAGATAGAAGTACTCACTAAGGCCACTGTTCCGCCCTACTATCGCTGTCATTAGAATTTAAAAAAAAAAAAAAAAAAAAAAAAACTTCTTGCATACATTGCAATAACTATTCGCTGCACTGTCCAACAAGTCTCAGTCAATCCTCGAGATTAGATAACAAAACGATAACAAAGGGTTGACTCAAATACATGACTCGAGCAACCACGCACGCCAGGAGTCGAGAATCGACATTCGGGTGTGCCATTAATAAAAGAAAATTACCTTCAATCAGCTTTCATTCCTATGGGGAAAAAAAAAAAAAAAAGTCGAGAGTAGTAAACCTAGTCCAGTTTATCTTGAGCGCAAGCACGAAACCCGAATTTGGCTAAAAGTTGTTAGAAAATTCTTAGTACGCGCCTGTGATAGCGTAGCGCCCAGGAGAATGGCCTGATCGAACAGCTCATCAAAGCTCTTAAGCGCGCTTTGCAGAGGCAGTTCAGCGGCCGCAATTATAATTGAGGAAAGTTCAGCTCGGATGATTGTACGCGATCCCTGCTTGCGGTTGTAATATAAGCGGGAAGGAAAGGATTGTCTAGCGACTACGGGTGATTATTTTCTTATGTGGGTGGTTGAGCTGCGTTGTGTTAATTTTTTTTTTTGATTATGCTGTATGCCCCCCCCCCCCCCCCCCCCCCCCGGTGGGATGGCTATATGGTAGGCAAAACCGTATCTGAATTTGCGGAAAGATATGATGTGTCTTCCAAAGAAACAATGGGTATAAGGGAGTAGCCTTTGGGAAGGCGTAAAGTTTGGGTGGCTTTGTCGGGGTGCTTGATAGCTAGTTAGCGCGAGGCTTGGGTCCCGTGAAACCCAGTGGCTTGTATAGATCCCGATCCTGAACTGAATCATACTTCAGGTTAAGTTTGACCACGCATATTTATACGGGCGCCTAAGCTTTGCCTCTGGGAATATATATATACCTAGATACTCGATCTCTATTCCTACTTGCTTCAGGTACCCAACATATCGGCAACACTTATTTCCGTTGACCCCCAAGGTGATTCCTAATACATCTCAAGTATCAGACCAAAGAACTGGGAGAAAGTATGTTGATAAGACAGATAACATTGCGATGCTATATTCTTTCTATATACTTCATAATATCAGCGGGGCAGACACATCCATATCAAGCCTCTACCAATATCCTACAACCCAGTCTCCCCACTTACCTTTACGCAAGCCTTCCCTACGCCAACTTCCCTACGCCAACTTCCCCTGCACAAACGGCATCCCTCCGCTCAACCCACCATCCACCGCCCACGCCTGCGCATTAACATAGCTTGCCTCATCGCTCGCCAAAAACAGGACCGCACGCGCAATCTGCCTGAGTCAGCCCCGCTCTCCCCCCAAAGAACAAAAAACAAAAACAAAAACAAAAACAAAAACGACTCACTTCATCTGGCTGCCCGCCGCGCCGCAGCGGATTCAACTGCCCAATCTTCGCCTCGCTGCCGCGCGCGCGGGCGGCGTCATACGTCACTTTGGTCATGCCCGTTTCAATGAGGCCGGGACACACGGCGTTGCAGCGGATGCCGGAGCCGACGAGCTGGTACGCGCACGTCTGCATGAGAGAAATAACAGCAGCCTTGGAGGCGGAGTAATCGGAGGGGCCGGCATTTGATCGGAGCCCCGCGACGGAGGCGGTGGCAATGATGCTGCCGGCGGGATAGGGTTTGGCGGCGCTGGTGTGGCGCATGGCTTTTGAGGCGTATTTGGCGGCGAGGAAGACGGAAAGCGCGTTTGTCTTGATGATGTGCATGAAGCCGTCTGCGTCTTCGTCCCAGAATACTTTGCCGCTGCTGATGCCAGCGTTGGCGAAGAAGACGTCGAGGCGCGCGTATGTGTCTAGTGCTTCTTGCACGACGGCCGCGACGGCGGGCTCCGAGGCGGCGTCGAATTGGCGGGTGTGGATGGTCACCGAGGGGTAGAGGGTTGTGAGTTCGCGCTTGTGGTGGGCGAGGTGGGTGGCGGCGAAGTCGCAGAGGTAGAGCGCGCGGGCGCCGTGGCGGGCGAATTGGTGGGCTGTTGCGCGGCCAATGCCGATGGGGGAGTTTGCGCCTGGGAGGGAGTTAGTGGGTGGTGGTGGTGTGTGGGCTGCATGGCTGGAGACTGTACCGGTGATAATTATGACTTTGTCTTTTACCCGCCTACCGAGAGCATCGAGCATCAGCTTGCTGGTTTTGATTGATGTGAATAGAGAGGCTAGTTTCCATACTCACTGGTTTCCTAGATCGCCGGCTATGGTCCGCACTCCTGGCACGCCTTCAAAGGTGCTCGGTTCTGGGAGGGGCTCGGAGAGCTCTTTGCTCAGCGCTGTGGGCTTTACTTTCGGCACTGCTGTAGGCATGTTGAAACGACCAAAGCTGATGTATCTTGGTATCCAGAACGCAAATAGAAAGGTCTATTGGGAAGAGAAAGACTGGGCTGAGGTTTCAGCGGTAAGTCGCTTGCGGAGTTGGAGCGGAGATTGTGAAATCTGGGGAAGATGCCGAGGCAAGTTTGAGGAAGCGTCGTTCTGGCGTGTCATTGGCTGGACTGACGACAGGTGATGGTCAAATGTAACTGCTGAGGAACATACCTCATGTATCTCTTGGTTGTCATAATAATCTTGCTAAAAAAAGTAGACTACTTTATTGGACCATGGGTCCAAGCAGCTCTCTATTCTGCCTCATATTTCTTCGGCCATAACCGCATCTCTACAGCCCTCAGCGAAAGCAAGTAACTAGCCATCTTAGAACCAGAACATACTCTAAAACCACAAGTCCCACCACCCCACGTAAATAGTAATCACATATCCATTATCCCAGCAACAAAGCACGCGTAAAATTCAGCGCTCGTAATCCAACCCAACGCCATGCCAAATGCAAACCACCAATCTACCTCTACCTCCCCCTCCCCCTCCCCCTTCCTCCCCCTCTCCCTCTCCCACCCCCTTTCCTACCCTTCCCTCCCCTCTCCACCCCCCTCTCCCACACTCTAACCCCCCCAAACCCCCCCTCCGCAACCCTCACAAAACTCACAATACCCTCATCAACCACCGCAACCAGACAATTCCTCTTCCCTTGCTTCAACCTCTGATAAACTTGCTCGCCCTCTCGCGGCCCATCATCCGGGACCTGTGCAAACAAATCGTTGACCTGCGCGCCCGTCGGGATAGCCGTGGCGCGCGCGTTGAGGACACAGACGCGGAAGTCTGGCGGGCCTGGTGCGGATTTGCGGAAGTGGGGGGTGGAGCGGTGGATGCTGAAGGTGGGGGTGAAAGGGTTGTGTGTGGAATCGGGGAGGACGAATGATGGGGCGGATAGATCGGGTGTAGGAATGAGGTGGATCAGGCGGAATATGTCTGCGTACGACCTATACAGGCCAGGCCGCACAAGCGGGCCATATGCAGGACATCCAGGCGCATATCGCGACTGGCTGATGCGGCGCCATATGCTGGCGAGGAAGCTTGCGAGCGCGGTGGGCGGAGCGTTGACGGGGTCGTTCGGCGGTGAAGGCGGGATGAGCACACGGTGTGCGTCCCATGAGCCCGCGCGGAAAACAATGTAGCCAGAGCGCTTGAGGCTTGCGTACACGGTGTACATCTCCAGCGTCAATTCCCTCCCCACGCCATCCTCGAACCCAATAAACGCCGCATACGCCGCCTGCAGACTCATGGGCGCGCCGTCCTCCATCCTACATGGCGTGTCATCGCCGTCCGCGCGCGCGACGGGCCACCGACAATCCAGCGTGCCGCGCTCGATGAGGAACAGCGCTTCTTCGGGCAGCAGCCATTCGCGCCTGCCTTTGGGCGTGCCCATGGTCTGGAAGTGCTGCGAGCGGGCTTTTTCGACGTATGCCATGTTACTGTCGGGGTCGTATGTGGCCATGATGTGGTTTTTTTGCGTGTGGGTGCGCTGCCATGAGAGCACGCCATGCATGGCTTGGCGCGAAGCTTCGAGCTGGTCGGATTGTCGGTTGGTGGCATGGCTTTCGAAGTCTTTTTCGCCGCGTTTGGGGAGGGTTAGGAGGGAAGTGCTGTTTGCGCTGGCGTTCTGTTGTTAGCTTCGGAAAGTGTTATGTTTTGTTTGGGGAAATAGGTGAACAAACGTCAACTTGTCGAGGAGGCGAAAGTCTTGTGCTTCTTCGGTGAGATCGATTCCTGCCGTGTTTGGCGCCCCAAGATGAGACAGGTCTTCGTCTTCGTCGGCCATTTTTTTTTGTTGTTTCCCCGTTTGATGTCGTCGAGGTGAATTGCGGGCAGCTGGTAGCTTTTTAAATTCTAATCGATTAAGGACGTCGATGGCTTGGCTAGCCAATAGTTATCATCTCTAAACAGCCCCATCCTTTCACATAGAAACAGCCCATGCCAGAGTAATGTGATTGGCGGTGGGATTACATATTTGAAAAGAAGCTTGGATAATTCGTCTAGATTTATATATCACAACAACTCCCCTCTCCTCGCAGCCAAATACACTCTCCCACTCTCATACGCCCCAAGATATAACCCAGCGCCCACAAACGTCCACACCCCCCTCAACGCACCCCCTCTCCACAGCCCCCTCACTCCCTTCTCCGCCACAATCTGCTGCCCAATCCGCCAACTGCTCGGCCGCTCATTGCCCGCCTTTACATTCCTCGCCGCGCTCTCCCCCAACGCATCCACCAACGCTCCTTTCCCCTGCGGCGCACCCCCTTCCTCCACCGCAGCAAGCATAATCCGCGTCTTCACCACATCCACCGGCGTCGTAACCACCGCCGCAACCGCCCCCGCCACACCCGCACACCCCGCCGTAACATACCCCCTCTCCCACACACTCCCCGTGCTCACCCCCCTGCGCTTCCTCCACTCGCCCACCACGCTCTTCATCTTCTCAAACAGGGGAAACTGCATGGCAGTAAACGGTAGATTGCGGCCAGCCAGCGCCGCATAACCGCGCCACAGGGCGAGCGGGCTGGACCTGAATTTGGCGAGGGTTTGGAGCGTGGCGTTGGTGGGGGAGTTGGCGGGGACCATTTGGGCGTTTTGCTTGATGACTTCTGCCGGGGTGAGGATGGCGCAGGAGACGAGTTCGGCGAAGGAGGAGGCCGCGGCGTGGACTACTGCTATTGGGAGGATGCCATGGGGGGATGTTGGTGTTGTGTTGAGGCGGGTGAAGAGGGCTTTTGTGTGCTCGTAGGTGGTGAAGAAGGCTCCTGCTGCGGCTCATCAGCGCTGTGCTCCCATATAAAGCATGCTGGGGCAATACATGAAGGGAGCGTTGCTATAATGACGCTTCCAATGCCCTGGTACACGCCTCTGAACAGCGCGGCATTGGGCTTGCCTGTCGACGCGGTCGTGTAGAAGCGGGCATAGTCTGAAGACTGGATTCGGGTCTTGATGGTGTCGAGTGGGTAGACAAGCAGGTCGACTGTGAAAGCTGCGATTGCGCCGGCCTACAGCGCTATCAGCCTCTTGCTCATAACAATCCAATCAAGCATGACTTCATGATGGAGTATTCGAGTACGTACAATAAGAATATCAGAATGGGTATTCCCCGACATGGAAACGTGCGCACAACAAGTGACAAACACTACTGGCGTTTTTTTTTTTTTTTTTTTTTTTAATCGTCTGTTTTCACGTCATGCCACCATCGCCAGGGTCCAGTACTAACTTTTATAAATGCATACGTCACTGATAACGCTCCGACGCGCCAGCACGTCTTCACACACCCACTCGTTCACTGCGATGTCGGCGCATACTCGGCGATCGTATGATGATAATTGTCTTATCTGATGTGTGTCACGTGCGTGTGCAAAACGACACGCTTACAATAAATACCACGTTATCGATATTCGCGCTGTCTGATGCTATTCTGCAGTGGAAGCAACTTTTGATCTACCATCTAAATACCTTTTTCACTGGCCATGATACAGCTGCCCGTGATGACGCCAAGGAAAAGGGTATATGCTCAGCCAGTCTTCTGTGTTTTCCTCAAAACACCAATCGAAACTCGCTCAAAATCACATTCATAAGACATACCTCGTAAATCTACCACTGATAGTGGTAAGCAGAGGGCCATCAAAGCTTCGTGTCTTGCCTTGGTGTGTCGCTGAGCCTGCGGAAGGGTTGCAGGGTCCCATTCGTGCCGGCCCTGGCTCTTGCGGGCTGTGTGACGTTGCCGCTGCTCGCTGTGGCATTTGTGCTGCTGGTGGCCCTAGCAGAGGAGCTGCCGGTGGAGTTTGTGCGATTGTGCAGGTGCGAGCTCATGAGCCAATGCAGCTGCATACGCATGCTGTTGATGGCGGTATTCGTGCGCAGCATTTCCTCCTTGACGCGCGCACTCTCGTTGAAGACCATCATGTTTGCACGGCCTTCGAGCTCCGTCATTGCGTTGGTGATGCGCGAGACTTCTTCGCGCAAGGAGTCGTGGAGGGTAAGGAGGTGGTGCACCTGCGAGTCGAAAGGCGGCTGGGCCTGTGCAGCCTCGCTGTCCTGTGCAACGGGCGGAAAGGAGGCTGGCGGCAGGGCAAAGTCTGGCGTTGGGGCCAGTGCACTGGTGTCGTTTGGATCCAGCGGGTCCGTGACTGGGAAGGATGCGTCGTTTGCATTGGCGGGGTACAGCATGTTGGTGATGTTGGAGAGGCCATCCTCGAGAATGCCGACCTTGCGAGCCAAGGGCTCCATGCGCGCCTCGCTGCGCTCAATACGTGCCTGCTGCTCGCGGAAGTGGGGAGCCATTGTAGCCATGGGGCACGACCCCTCGTGGAGGAGGACATGGCCCCGCTCCTGTCTGAAGGTGCAGCCCACAATGGCGCCCTGGCACGACATGACGTATTTGGCACAGTCGGTGTTGACATGGCTCTTGAGGTCCAGACGAAGCACCTCCAGCGCACACAGCGAGCACGACGTCAGCCGGTTGGCACACGACCTGCGCTGGTGGTCGTCGAGATCCTTCTTCATCAACGACGTGTGGCAGTGCTCGCAGCTCACCGCGTAGTGCAGACAGCCCTTGTGGTAGTCCTTCTGGGCAATGTGCAGACGGCACTCGCGCACCGGGCACTCGACGGGCGTGTACTCGCAATACAGCATGACGTGGTCGCGCACATTGGCGCGGTGGTCGACCCAGTCGCAGCCCGCGCGGGCATTGGAGCACCGCACCACCAGCTCGTCCAGCATGTGCTCGACGATCTTGGGCACCGCGCGCACCCCCTTCTCGGGGTCGACGTGCAGGCGGCAGGTGGGGCACGTCTTGCGGGCGGCGGGCTGCGGCGCCCAGGCGTGGTGCAGACAGTCGCGGCAGAAGTAGTGCTCGCAGGGCAGCTGGACGGGGCGGTCGAAGGGCGCGTGGCAGATGAGGCACACCAGGTTGGTGTCGGGCGCCGCCACATACTCGAGCCCGGCCATCTCGGGAGGCACCTTGACGATGCGGCTGCGGCGGCGCTTGGAGGACGGTGAGTTGGAGACGCGCAGCGCCAGAGGCGAGGGGCTGTTGGGAGGGCCACCGACCATGCGCAGCTCGGCCGGCGCAGCAGCCACGTCGTCAGCCGTCTGGAGAGGCAGGCTGCTGGCGCTGCTCGACGCCCGTGAGCTCCGCCGGTCGTTGGGCGGAGGGATGGGCGAGGGAGCGGACATGGCGGTCGGGGGGGGGGGTGAGGGCAAAAGGCGGTCGAGGGCGCCGGGGGGGGGGGAGGCGGTTATGTTATATAGCAGCAACAAGCGGCAGTGGACGCATAGGCAGAGACAGAGGCACAGACACAGACACAGACACAGACACAGGCACAGGCACAGCCGTGGGCATGGGCGGCCTTCATATCTGGCGTTGTGCAAGAGCGAGACACTGGCCGTGCGTGTGGGCGTCACTTGTCACTCGCCCTGCCTCTCGGAAGCGTGCCGGCCGCTAGGCCCACCACCAACCACCACTGAGCCCCCAGAGCACCGCGTCCTCGCAACACCACCCGCACGCATACCCGTCCCGCAGACAGATTGCCGCCCGCTGCGATGGCAACCAGCCCGCCGCAGCTGTTCCTCCTGGCCGACCACATCAAGCTATCCCTCCTCGAGCGCCAGCGCGCCCGCGCCCTCGACGTCTCCTCCGCCGCCCAGGACAGCCAGATCTCGCGGTCCCTCGAGCAGCTGCGCACAGGCATCGCCGCGCTGCAGTCCCAGGTGCAAGACATCCCCGACGAGTACGCGGCCCCCCCAACCAACCAACCAACCAACCAACCCCTTCCCCTCCCCAGCTAACATCCACCCCCTCCCCAGCGCCATCTCCTCACAACTCCCTCGCCTACACGCCCACCTGCGCGACCTCACCACACAATTCGCCCACACCCCCTCCCCGCCGTCCTCGCCTACCCCCAAACAACCCCCCCGCCAACCACCCCCAAAATCCGTCCGCTTCACCGACGCCCCCGATGCCGCCGCCGCCGATGATGACGACAACAACGACCCCAACCGCGCTGCCCTCTTCCCCTACCGTGACAACCCAGACCCAGACGCTGCGCCCGACCACTCGCACCTCGACAACCAGCAGATCCACGAGTACCACACCCAAGTCATACGCGACCAGGACGACCAGCTGGACCAGCTAGGCGCCAGCATCGGCCGCCAGCGCGAGCTGAGCATGGCCATAGGCGACGAGCTGGACGGCCAGGTCTTGCTCTTGGACGATGTCGAGGACGGCGTCGACCGCCACGCCGCCCAGTTTCGTCGCGCGAGGGGCCGGCTGGAGCGCGTGTCGCGGAAGGCGCGGGAGAATTGGAGCCTGGGCGTGATTGTGGGCTTGATTATCGTGCTGGTATTGTTGATTGTGATTACCAAGTGAGCAGGGTCAGCAAGTGCTATGGGTACAGTAGACGCGTCGCTTTTGTTGCATACATGGCGTTTGGGGTTGCATTGGTCTTTTCTTTTTTCTTTTTTTTTTCTCTTTTTTTACTGCTATATCATCCGTCCGCGATCTACATGGCACATGTACGGACGTCGATCAATTCATCAAGTGCGCATCGCATTGTCTCGGAAACAAATTCAGATCCAACATGCGTGCAATCTCATTTAGAAGGGCGGCGCATAATACCCAACGCCGCGCCGATGCTATCAAGGGGAATCTAATCGATGCTGTGCGTACGCTGGCTCGTAATCATGCTGGTAGGAGCACGGAGGGTATCTCTAGGATATACAAATGAAATCGCTCTAGGGGGCTATGAGCATGAGGTCCATACAGGTACCTTGCAGAAAGGCGTCGGACCTGGCCAACCAAGTCCGCGACATGTCCAATAAAATAGTGGGCAGAGTAAGCCATGTGGTTGTCGCGTTGAGTTTATAGGAGAGGTCACCGCAAGCCGATGACCTTTTTTGACTTGTCGTAGACTACGTATGTGATTGACACGGCCGGCACGACCTTGAGGAGATTCGGGGTTAGGCCTTTGAAGAGCCCTCGGACTCCTTCGCCCTGTATTGTCTGTCTTGTGACATCTACGATTCCTGTGTAGGTTCTCGGATGGAGCACGGTGCCTTGGCTTTGTAGCCGCGTCCTCAATACGTTCAGGGGGTATACAGCGCTTGCTCCAAAGGCTCCGGAGAACCCCCCAATCGCTGCCGTCATAAAGCCGCCTGGTTCAGCATCTTGCTCGTGACAGCCGAGGCGCTTCGCATTGCGCTGGGCAATGGCGCGCTTCAAATACTCAAACGTGCCTAGGTCGAGAGCCGCATAGGGAAATATCCCAAAGATGCCCATGGGCAGCCCGCGGTAGTAGGCAGCAACGCCACCCTGAGCCCACATCTTCTTTGCAGTGGCAATTATGAGGCGATTGCCATGCAGACCACCAGACACAGTTTCGCATTGCATGCGACTTTGGCGTATTAGTTAGATCAATCAGACGAGGCAATCCTACTCACAACTTCAGGGTATCAATAGGATAAACAGCAAACTGAGAGACCATTCCTGCAAGGCCACCAGCAACAAATTTGGACCAGGAGTGGATGATTGCCGGATCATTGTGGCCTTCGATCTTGGCAAAGACGCGTTTCGCAGCCTCATATGAACCGAATTTGATTGCGGATTCAGGCATCACTTTAATCACGTTGAGGCCGTTGCCTAGCATGCATAAATAAAGGTCATTCCACGCTCCAAATGTACTCACCCGCATACATGCTGCGCATCCCCCCTGCTTGCCACAGCTCCTTCGTGGCGGCAGCGAGCGGCCTCCAGGCATTCAGCGCGGCTCTGAAGATATTTCCGGATTTCGCCGCAGGAGCAGCTTCTTCTGTTGCGCTCGTCTGGGCGATGAGGTACACTTTTAAACGGTCGAGGGGCGCAGTTGAGGTGCGAGAAACAATTCCTGCAAGACCTCCCGCCACGAAATAGCCTGTATGGGGGACACAAGCAATCAGCACGGCTCCTAAGCTTTCTAAAAGCCCCGTGTGAACCTCAGCGAGAGGAGCATCAAGCCCCTCTGCGCCTTCAGAACGTGGCGGGAGTGGTTGCGAAATTGCGAGACTCGGAGCAGGTGATGAAGCCATTTCCAAAGAGGCGTTATAATCTGAAGGAAAGGAAGTATAGGGTGGCGTTCTCGCTATAAGGAAGAGAGAGCCAAAGAAATAGTGAAGAAAACGCTGTGCTGTACCTAAACCATGGATGGTATCGTCGCTAATTAGGACGTCACCCTCGGGATTTACTTTCATAGTTGCTGAAAAATAAGACATGACTGCATGAAGATTGGGTGCGCTGACGGGTATAAACAGAAGAAAATCCCTGTTTCGGTCAGCGGCGCGCTTGATTGTTGTCATTTGGCGGTTGACTCGATGCAAAACCACGGTCGCGAGTCTCGGCAAGACATGTCTGGATTCGGCACAGACGCTTGAGGCGAACTTGCCATGCCATATTCTTGTCCTCTGAGCAGCGACCTATAGCCAGCCGAGTCTAACCCGATCCATTGGTAAACATACCGCCATTCTTCAAAACTGATATGTCCATCATTGTTCGTATCTACCTCCGTAAAGAAGTTATCTAAGCTGCTGTTGGGGACAGCCAGCCCAGCGCGACTGAGCGCGGTGCGCAGCTCAGCTTTGGATAGTTTGCCGTCGTTGTTATGATCGATGCTCTTGAACAGCGCCAGGAGCTCTCTTTCGGTCTCTTCTACAAATGTCCGGAATTCTATGGCCTGGTCAGTGACCACCATTGGGGCGGCGCAATTGCAGTAGGTAGAGCCAACCATTGTATGAAATATGCCCATTGCCATCTGTATCAACAGCCTTCATCACCTCGCCCAGGAGCTGGTCGGCATTTTTCAAGGCTACAGTGTCCTCTTAGCCAACAACATGCATATGGTCAGGCCGGCCTTACGATGGTCCAGCTTGCGCAGCCCCTTTTTCAGGGCTGCCAGATCCAAATGGCCCTGTTTGCGCGTATCGAGAGTAGCCCACAATTGGTCTACCCGGGCGTCCGCGACGCTTGCGCTATTCGTGTCCATTGTGAAGCTGGCTATCTTGGGTCTATCATGACTGTGGGTCTTGGCGCGAGGAGTATGGTGGCTCTCGGTCCTGGGTAGATACAATGCTGGAGGAATGAGCGAGGATGCAGGTGAGGCCCATAGGTTCGACGTGGGGCGCGAGTATGAGGTCAGAGGATGGCTTGGAGTTGCTGGCTTTCCGAAAAAAGGCTAGCCAGCAGGACCATCATCGGCCAGTACCTGATTGGCTGTAGCACCACTCCTTCTCAAGAAAGCACGAGTTGCCGTTCTCAACCGGCACCTTCATCCCGTCGCTTGAAGCATACACCCCCTAGGTAGGGCCAGTTACGGTATCAGGCCTGTCTTTTCTTTCCTCGATAGCACTTTTCGGCATTTCATTGGGAACTGTGTGGGCTATAGCCATCGAATCTTCGTGTCGTAGGCAGCATCACTCAACCTGTTGGCATATGCGCCCAGGCGGCACGCTCGATTTGTTTGATTCTAGTCCTATCGAGAGCGTTATATCACGCTGTTGAGATAGCTTAGTATGCGCTCTGACTGCCTCTATTGCTAGTTGTCGGGTATTAGGGCATCCACGCCACATTCAGTCTCAGGTGTGCCAAATTTGTCTGCAATTTGTAAAGAACTACATCATTTGCATCAACGCCCAGGGCCCAAAGATAAGGGATAATTGCTACAATATCACACCAACTTGAACTGGAATCTGGCGTCCAGTCGACGGCTTTCAGCCCACAGCTTCAACAACGCACATGGCTTCTAGCTACTGGGAGTCAACACAACGCAAGTTCTGGACATTTACCAAACAACAGCTCGCCCAGGAGCGAAAAAAAATCGAAGATGGAGAACGAAATCTAGTCAACCTATATCCCCTACCAGATAGGAGACATCTGAGCATTTACTTCTACCACCGTAAGTATGCCAGATACCATACTAGATATCCATTAACTTATTCAGAACTCACCAAGATGGCAAGACCCCTAGGCATCCGGCAGCAGGCTCTAGCTACAGCTCAGGTCTACGTGCGGCGGTTCTATGCCAAGGTTGAGATTCGAAGGACCAATCCTGCGCTTGTGCTTGCTACTGCGCTCTACCTGGCCTGTAAAATGGAAGAATGTCCACAGCACATCAGAATGGTGCTTGCCGAAGCCCGTCACTGCTGGGGTACGTGAGCCCCAATCAAATGCATATAGGGCTGACTGACATTCATACAGACACGTCTTTCAACGACATATCTAAGATTGGAGAATGCGAATTCACGCTCATATCCGAGATGAACTCGCAGCTCATCATACATCACCCATACCGCAGCATCGCAGAACTGCAGACGCTATTTCAGCTGACGGCAGAGGAGAACGCTTTGGCCTGGTCGATCATCAACGATCACTATCTCACAGATCTCCCCCTTCTGCACGCTCCACATGTGATTGCCGTTACCGCAATGTTCCTAGCCGTAGTCCTCAAGCCAACTCAGAGCGGTATTCAGTTGAATGCGGCAGGAATGACCACAGCTCTCCAATCACTAGGAAGCGCTCGAGGCGCGTCACAAGGGACGCAGAACAGAGTTCAGAAACTGGTAGACTGGCTAGCAGATAGCAGTGTTGACATCGAAGCAGTTGTCGAGTGCATGCAGGAGCTCATATGTCTCTACGATGTGTGGGAGAACTATACAGATAAGACGTGTAAAGATCAAATTGCGAAGTTTGTCAAGGCAAGAGGACTCGACAAATGATGTATAGTAGCGCAAATGAAACGATCTACTGAACAAGCAGTGGCCGCTGCTAGTAGGCCATGGGTCTGCCGGGAAGGAAGTTGCAAGCAAAATGCTAAGCCTTGAGGCGTGAAGATTCGGGTGAGACGCGAGTAAACAAGCCCCATAGCACTTAGCCTCAAACAAGACAGAGCTTTGGTTTGCAATGCCGCTAGCGAGAGACGAAACAAGATTCATCACGAGGTCACAGTCGGTCGGTGCACAGCATGATATGGTGGTCTGCGCCACTAATGACAGAGATGGGGAACAGCATCGCCATGCAGCGAGCTCAACCGCAATATGGATGCTGAGAAAGGGTGGTCAGCACTCAAAGCAGCAAGCGGGCTAATGGCGCGCTCGACACAATTCGGAGGTGCAAGTGCAAGCGAAGCGACAGGCCTTCACATAGATTGAGCCATGAGACACGCGCGCCTCCCCAGTGGGGAGAGGAGGAAGTGAGGCGTTTCGAAGGCAGAGATGAGCGTTCATGCAACGAGGCTTGGCGTTGTTCCAGGGCTGTTTGCGATGCGTGTGGACTGAGCTCGGCTGAGTCGCAAGTGCGAAGGATTACGCGATGGGTTGGAAGACGTGGGATCCGAGTGCGACAGGCAGTGGGGAGATGTCGACGAGAGAGAAAGACGCTCCGATTTGCAGGTGGCATGTTCATCTCGAGATGGACGCATCCAGGGTGGTGAGGGATGGATGGCAACGACTCAGTGAGCAACGGGAGGCGGGGCGCGTCAGGTCAGCTAAATTTGGGGCGGCCTCGCTTGCGCCCATTGGCCACCGTTCATGCCGGTGGCCAGGGCTGGGAGACGTCACGCACGACTTGATCCGGGCGACCACGGGACAGGACGCCAAACACAAGCACGCCTGAACGAGCATGGCAACGACGGCGGCCGGGGCGCGGTAGGGTTACCTCCAAGATCAGCGAGTTCACAGTCCGTCCCTGGTGTGTAACCTCAGGCCATGCAGCCATGCAGTCAAGCGCGGGCAGGGTAAAGCTGCTGGTTGCTGCATTCCAGAACCGCCCAGGACGGCTGGAGAAGGAAAGGATGGGCGCGCATCCGCAGGAACTTGCCACCAGCCGACCGGGCAACCCTCCACGGCGCAGCGACGACCTGCTGCTGGCTGGACAGGCACCGCCGGCTGTGCGCCGGCTGGAGATGGGAGATGGGCACTTGGACGAGTTGGACAGCGCATCATCGGTTGTGGTTAGGCGGGGAGGTCGGGCATCCCCTGGGCCTTTCTGGCGTGCAGCAAGCAGCAAGCAGCGGTCAAGGCGAGTGGCTTGCGGTCACCAGCCCACACCCCATCTGCGTTGGCTGGCAGGCCTAGCGGGATAAGCGTTGTTTGATAATGCGCCGCCTTGTCGACGGCCGGGGTGCAGGGCCATCTCCTCATCTGCAATGGACGGCCGCCCAAACGGCACGGGCAGGACAGAAGCAGCACGGCAGCGACCCAGTGCGCCAGCTGGGAGTGGTTGCACAGAGCCCAGTGGTTGCGAACCGCACCAGAAGGCAGCCGAAGCGCTCAGGACAAAGAACGGGGAAGCGCTTCTCGTGCTGGCCCATCTGGCAGTAAGGCACGCTAGGCCTGGAGCGGTTTGGGCGGTGGCGATGTGCATGGCCGTGACACCAATGAGTGCAGTGAGACCCACCCGCGGCGCACGGACGGCCTGGGAATCCAGGTGGTAGGTGCTGGCCACCGGGCGCCTTCCTTTTCATCCCATCCCAACCCTCCGAGTCCCATCCTCTCTCTGCTCTGCCCCAAGCATTCAACATCTACTCAGCCTCGCATATCCATCGCATCGCAGCTCTTCTAGTTAATACCCTCCCCCCCCGCCTCGCACCACCTCCACACTGCACAACCTGCATCCGCTCTCAGACCTGCTGACACCGCCTCGGACCAATTTCGCCCCTTTGTTTCGCCTCTGTTGTCATCGCGGGCCCTCGTCTCGACCCCTCCTCAACAACAACAATAACAGCAACACCCACACTACCCATCCAAACTGCCTTCAGCCTCCCTGTAACCATGTCGCAGTTCTTCAACTACGGTGGGCAGCACCAGCAACAACACCACAACGCCCACACCCACAACCACCACGGCGGCCGATCGCGGAGGGCGCCCCGGATCTCGGCCCAACAGAGCCACAAGCAGTTCCGCCAGGTGCGCACGCCCAAGGAGTTCCACGTCGAGCCGCCCACAACCATTGCCTTCAAGCGCGACTTCGAGGCCGCCCGCTCCTTCGACATTGAGGACGACGAAATGTTTTGCCCCTTCCATTTGCTCACCGAGGATGATGTAAGTTGCTCGGCCCGCGATATTTGCCACCCGCACCTATCAAGTACCGCTGCAACACGCGCTGACCCTGCACCAACAGCTCCAGTCCATCCACTCGTCTGGCTCTGACCGCTCGTCGCTGTCAAGCGGCTCACCTGAACAGTCTCCTCTCCAGCACCAGCTCCAGCCTACTCCGTCTTTCGTCTTGTCTTCTGCCCCCAATCCATACACGCCTGTCGGATTCCAGCACAGCAGCTCCTCGCAAACAAAGCTTCACCAGCCACTAGCCCAACGCACCCGCAACGCCATTCCAATAGTAGACCCCTCGACACGCACTGTTGCTAGCCCACCACCCTCTGTCTCGCCAAACCGACAGATGCAGCAACAGTTCTTACAGCGCGGTCGCTGGTAGAGCCTTGCAGGCACGAGGCCAAGCGTTCTATTGGGTATTGCGGCGACCTCCGTTGCCAGGCTAGTGGCTATTACATGTTCCAGGATTTAATTACCTTCTCCCTGATATCCTCTGGAGGATCATACGTCTATACTATCGACTCTCCCCTGTACAAATCTACGATATCTCATTCGACATCTTTGGAATACCACTCGACTCGGTGACGGCGTTGCTTCGAAGCGAAAATATATTCTCGTATAGAGCGCATTGGTCTCTTGTCTTTGAGCGCTAACGCATTCACGGCGGCTTGCACACTCGGTGTTTTGGGTCACATCCTTGGTCATCTATCATCAGCGTATTAAAGAGTTCAGAAAATTCGTGCTGCAGACATGGGTTGTCTGCAGCGTTAGTTAGTGTCTTACATTACTTGTCGCCCGACTGCCTCTCGGGCTCCATGAGGGTAGATTTCATTTGTGCGGTTGGTCATGCTTCTAGCGGTCGGTATATACCATTGGGGTGACTTTCGAAGCGGTCTTGTCTTACGGTTTTGGGTGCATGCGTCGGCTTGTCTATCAGTAACTGTATGACGCTGGGATGATTCTACGCAGTCAATCGGCGCAGGGTTTCGTTGGTTTCTTTTCATTGTACGAGGATTTATATGATCCCGCGGCGAGCGGTTCCGGCGATTTCGATTCCATGTTTTGGTCTATCTTTCCTCTAGGACCTGTTCTCCTCATACATTACACGCCTCTGCTGAGGGCAGTGAGTTATCTTAGGATACAGAATCGCAACTTATTCACAATATTATGACAATCTGCTTGCGTGATGAGACGAGCTGAACAGCCTGACCTGCATGCTCACATGGTACTGACTGACCCATTGCCTCGAGCGGGGTAAATAACAAACATGGCCTCCAAACCGGCCCAGCGTCTCACTCAGCTCTCCTCCAGAAATCGGCAGGCCAGGAGTCAAGACCAAAATGGCTCGTGGGGCCACGAAATGCAGGTACACCTCTGGCCCGCGCGCCCTGCTCAACCGACAGGCACGCGCAGGCATACCTCGCCGCAGTCACGAGGCTATGCTCGACCCATGGTAGATAGCAGCATCGCCACGCCACATCCCGCTGTCAATGCATCAATGCCACTAAGTAGAACTAACTGATCTGGCCGACTACGTGTGTGCCTACCTAGGTAGACCCGTGGTCCGCAATGACCGCGCATGACGTAATCAATTCCACCCTCTCTCTATCTCCATTTCGCACCAAAAAACCCCCCCCCTCCCCAATTCATTATTATCCAACCAACACTTAACACAACCACGCAAAAATCCATCGAGAAGAAAACAATGCCCTCGCCCAAAGAAGCCCTCATGGCAACTATGCGCGCTACCCGCGCTAATTTGTTTCCTGCGCTGCAGCGGCGCGCAGGATTGCATCAGAGTGGTGTGAGCGCCGCAGGGAAGGAATCTTCATTACGTATGTATTCTCCCGAGTGTTGGAATGGAGAAGTTAGGAACAGGAACGGGAATGGGAATAGAATAGAATTTGGTGCTAATGGTTAGTTGACAGATGATGAGGGGCGTTCAGCGGAGGTGCAGAGTAAGAAGGAAGAGCAATTGAGGAAGCGGAAAGAAGGCAAGGGGCATTGGGAGGGGGCCTTGGCGAGTGATAGCGAGAGCGCGGTATGTTTCTTTTTTTGTTGTCCATTCAGTTTTACGTTTTGAAAGGGGGGAGGGGGGGGGGGTATTGGATGGATGAATAGGGAGAGCTGACAGGAGACAGATTAAGGCGGATCGCAACGAGAGCGGGACGGATACGCAGGCGCAGATTAAGAAGTTGCAGGAAGAGGCGAAGAAATTGTAGAGATTTTCCGTTGTGTGGCACAAAAAACTTGGAAAACAGGGGCGGGGGAGAGGGCGAAGTCTGCTCTGCGTACCAACGGCGTTTTTTATCATGGAGTAGCATCGAATCAATTTCGCTGTTCTATGGGATTTTTCTCAACGATGGACCTTGTTCCGCTGTGTGAGGTTGGATGTGTCTGGTGGAGATGTAGAGGTGATGCTAGCCTGGGATGAGCTGGCGAAGACCCACTATGGACAGCAGATGGTACACCACGTTTGCTACACCGCGTTTTTGGGGTCACATGGTGATTTGGCGATATTGTTGGGGCCGTATAGGCGTGGTGTGCGAGGTGAGATGCGTATTAATGCAGAGGGAGGTTTGGTTTCGGGAGGGTTTGGGCCTGGTACATTTGCGTGCTGGATCGTGGTTCGACAGAGTGATGTATGCTTCCATTAATTATTCTTCCTCTTTTTTTTTATGCTGGAGGGTTGTGTGTGTGTGTGTGTGTGTGTGTGCATACCGCCCAATCTCCTGATCATTTATATGATTATCATATAAAGAATATAAACTGCGAAACTAGACGAATAATTTCCCCAAGTCCGTTAGTCGGTATTTCGCATATACCACAAACAAATCTACCACTTCAAAGGCCAACTGGGATATCGAGAAAAGCAAAATACCCCCAAAACCATGTTCCCATCCTCCCATCTCATCTCTCCAAACCCACACTGTTCTCCCCCCGCCAACCCAACTCAATCCCAACCTTGAACATGTCCCTCACCTCTTCATCCCCACCCATCTCAATAAAATCACTCACACTCAAGCCCTCCCCATTTCTCACATCTACCGCTCCACCCTCCCAATACACCACATCAAACACCTCCACGCGCCCCCTCGCAACAGCATGGTGCAGCGGCGTCCACCCCTTGCTATCAACATGGTGCACGCTTGCCCCCGCCCTTAAGAGCGCAAATGCGATTTCCGCACTGGCGCACACACACAGCGGCGTGCGGCCCGCGTCGTCTCGTGCCGAGGGGTCGGCGCCCTGTGCAAGGATGGCGCTGGCGGTGTCGACAAGTGAATTTTGCGCAGCGATGTGTAGTGGCGTTTGGCCTTGAGCGTCTCGAGCAGCAAGGTTGGCGCCGTGGTGGATGAGAGATTGGGCGGCGGGTTCGTTGGCGGCGGCGAGGGCGATGTGGAGCGGGGAGTCATGGGCTGCGTTGGGGAGGTTGATGTCTGCGCCTTCTTGTATGAGGCGCGCGATGAGGTCTGGGGAGCCTTTTGTGCAGGCGAGGGCGAGGGGCGTGTAGCCTTTGTCGTCTTGGTCGTTGACGTCATGGCGATGCCATGAGAGGATTTCAGGGACGAGGCGCGTCATGCCGTGGCTGGCGGCTATGTGGAGCATTGTTTGGCCGGCGTGGAGGGAGCGGGTGACGGCAGTTGCTAACAGTGTTAAGAGGCGGAGGGCTATGGTTTCGTTGCCTTGGATGGTGGCCCAGGTCAGTGGTGTGCCGGCGTCGCCTCCTGCGACGTCGATGTGTATGCCCTCGTTGACGAGGAAGTAGATGACTTCGAGCTGGCCACCTGACACCGCGGCATGGAGGGCGCTGTGGCAGTTTACGTCTCTTACGGAAATGTTTGCTCCTCTTTCGATAAGGAAGGAGAGCATGGAGGTGCTTCGTTGACACTCGAGGAAAAAGGGTGTTTGGCCCTGAGCATTTGCTGCGTCGATTTCGAGCCCCCTTTTCAAGAGTATATCGACCAAGTCTTTCATTCCGTGCCGTACAGCAACGTGGATCATTGTTGAGCCATCTTCGGATTTGTCATTTTGTATATCGAGGTGGTGCTCCAGCATCCGGAAAGTCAGGATTTCACCAACGCCGTGATCCCATTTAGTATAATGGTCCAACACATAGTGGAAGGCAGTGACCTCAATTACACTTCCTGCCATGAGCTTACACCGCCCTGACCGGAGAAGTGCGTCGATCACCGACGTGTCTCGGTCGATGTCTTGGTCTAGGCGATGCAATGCTTCGCCCAGAGGATGAGTCTTGCAACCATCGATGCCCCGCCCGTATAATGCAGGATCGCCACCTCGCATCAGCAGTAATTCTACTAGTTGGGCATTCTTGGTTGTAACGGCGAGAATGAGCGGTGTCATTCCTTCCCTGAGGTGCTCATTAGGATCAAGCCCGTTATTGAGCAATTCTTCGATCAGGTCTAGTCTCTGATCTAGCACCGCAGCGTACATCATATTTGACATCGCGTAAGGTTCGATAATGTCGCCGCCTTGTTCCAGTATTTGGTTGATATTGTCGGCATTGATCGAGAAAGTGGATATAATGTTAGCAGGGCACTGTGCCATGGCGATTTCAAGAGCCTTGGTTTCTTGTGGGTAATCGCTTCCGCCTAATGACTCAAGTATAATACCGACTGTGTCAGCATGACGCTCTCTAAGTGCGATATCAAGTGCTGTGCCTGAACTATCACCTGCAATACTTAGATCGGCTCCATTTTCGATTAGTATCTGTACCACATCGGCGCAGCCAGCCATGGCAGCAGCATTAACTGGAGTAATACAGTACCCTTCGTTTTTGCAGTTCACGTCCGCGCCCTCGTCGAGAAGCAACTCAACGATTTCTATGCATCCTTCGGAGCTTGCTTGGTACAACGCACCTACCATGGTCAACTAATGAGAAAAAATTGTGGTTGGCAGACGTGAGAGACTTACTATGACCTGTATCATCGCAACTGTTTACATCAAATCCCTCCTTTAGCAGATATTTCACCGTTTCCTCATGATCGTTGTGAGCTGCCAAAATCAATGCGTTTTGACCGTCCCGACATCGATGGTGTAAATTAGCTCCTTTGGCTAAAAGAAGACTCACAATAAGAGTCTGCCCGTGTTCGGCCGCTAAAAGTAATGCTGTTCGGCCTCTCCAGCACGTTCTCTCCATATCCATACCGTGGGTGACGAGAAAGTCGACTGCATCTATTCGGCCAGACCTAGCCGCCCAATGAAGTACGTTGAAACGGTCATCGTCTGTGCTAGGGTATAAAGCTGCACCGAAATCTAATAAGAGCTTGATGAATTGTGGTGCTCGCACTAATCCCATGGCTGCATATACAAGCGGTGATCGCATATCAACTTGTTGATGCACACTGGCCCCTTGTTCGAGGAGAAACCTTGCAATTTCTAACTGATTTTTGGTAATAGCGGCAACGAGCGGGGTTTCTCCGTTTTCTCTTCTCCGCCCAATGGCCAGGCCGAGGTTTTTGTCGGCCTTGATAGTCTCGATATCTCCATATGCGATCGCATCATAGAAGTATCCAAATTCTTCCACGGAAGATGAAGAGGTATCTATGGTTGTTTGCTTGGTATCTTCTTCACTTAGGTCCGCATCTGGGGTCAACACTGTTGGGCCCGAGTCGCTGTCACTAACATCTTCGACTTGGGGTACAATCTCTTCTGATATGTCCTCCTGGTAGGTTTCGTCATATTCGCCAATGTCGGATAGTCTTGTGGGATGATGATTCTTTTGAATATCTGTGTAATAAGATGAAAATGGGACAGCTGAGGTGACATAAGTAAAACGCTGTGTATGGTTGCTGACGGCTGATGATGACTCTATAGTTATTTGGGGCATTGCGAGGGGCGCTCGCTATTGTTGTGGTCTTGCTCAGCTAGGTTCTATACACTACCTAGTTAGATACGTTGATTACAGATGCAGTCCTTTAGAAGATGATCATGTAAAGGACTTAGGAGAAAGAGGCTCCTTCAAGGCTTGTAGTCTCCATAATCGCCAGGCAGCAATCACGTATCGCGGCGACAAGGCTCCAGTGGAGGACGCGACAATGCAATTGTCCTAACCGCATTGGCCAGGCGAGGCGCATTATCCAGTTCTGGAGTTCAGCTCAGACGAATCCCTGTCCACACCCCTCCATCCATCATCAGCCCTGATGGTGGGGCATTTGTGGCGCAAGCCGTCGTCCGCATACCAGCAAAGCCTTGCAAAACAGCTGCATGTGGCAGTGGATGCGACGGCATAACCTCCTTGGCCTCAGATATTGCCGGGAAATGATAGAGGAATGTAGCAACCTTGTGCGCACGACTGGTGGACCCCTCATGACGTATGATGTGGCGCTATCTGACCGCCGCCGCCTACCCGTCGAGTAAACAGCTGACTATGATGGTGCCCAAGCGATGCAACTGCAAACTTCTACTTTGTTTCCTTAACCTCACCCCACCTGTCACTTTTCGCTCATAAAACACCATGGGGGTGTCTTCCAAGTATCTACTGTTGGTCGCGATCGCGATCCTAGTTTTACTACCCACTCAAGCTGAAGCTTTTGGCGCGGGGAACATTGCGTCTATCTCCAAAATTGAAGGCCAGAACTGGCGTCATGGAGATATTGAGGATATGCTCGCCACCGTGGCTTGTCTCAAAGGCCATAAGTGGAAATCGCAGATGATCAAGGTTTGATAGACTTCCACTGTGTAGCCCGAGTTGTAACTGATTTGAAGGCAGCGCGTATACTTTGGCAATTGGCTTCGAGATTATTCACAAGTGCGTCTGCTACTCATGAGGCGGCCGAAAGATTGCTGACATCAGCAGGCTGTCGACACTGCCACCCTCGCAAAAGTGCAAGCTGAGACTATTCGTGTTCTTGTCTGGGTATTGTCATTCATGTCTTTTGGTTATGCGACTGGCGAATTTGAAGTCACTGCTGATCGCCTTGGTGTCTACCGGCCTGAAGAGCACATTGATAACCCTAAAGACTATGCCGACAATGTGGACGCGAGGAAATTTGATCCACGGCTGCGACCTCCTGTATTAGAAGCTGAACTGGCTGTTGACCCACAAACCGGAATGAAGAATTATATAGCAAACGAACGGGGAGGATGGGCAACATCCACTGGTTATGTCAAATTCTCCTTTGCCCGAGCCATCCACTTTGGCCGACTGTACACACATGGTTCATCCGGCCAACGTGGACGAGAAGAAGACCTATCAGAAGCCCTTCGTTGCTTAGGCCAAGGGCTGCATTGTCTTGAGGACTTCGGCGCTCATACTAACTACACCGAGCTGGTGCTGCGCGAGCTTGGCTACCACGACGTCTTTGCTCATGTTGGAACGCAAGCTGGCATCACCCTCAATGGTAAGCATGTCTATCCGCTTGTGACAGGTACTTTTGGCGGAGTCGACTTCTTTCACTCGGTCTTGGGCGAGGCAACTGATCATATTACTTCGTCTGAAATCGACGAGGTAAATACCGCGCTTGTGGATGCTGTATCTACCAATACCACAGGCAAAAGAGGACCCGGTGGCGAGAGCCCTGCATGTAGTGGGCTTATTGACGCCCTTAACAAAGTCCCGGGGACAGGACATCTGATCCAAGAAGCTCAGTCCTTGCAGGCTGCATCAGATGCCCAAGCTGCCCACAACGCCCGTTCCGGAGGATATGATAACTACGGCTCTCACGCTGGAGGATATGACGACTATGGCTCACGTGCTGGAGGACAGGGTGGCTATCAGCAAGCTCCCACATTTGATGCGCCTCCAGGCTCGGTTGGTGGACCTCCAGGACCCAATATTCCAGGTACAAATACCGATCCTGCAACCATCATCCCCAAGATCTACCCCATCTTGGTATTCAGGGACAACGTTGTCCGAAGCATATCTGCGATCATTTCCAAGATCCCTGGCTTGGAAAAGCTCATCGAAACCATTACTGAGCGTGTGACCCTCTTTGTGCTGTCACTTCTGGCACCGTTCATCTTGCCCATCATCAAGAACGCATCGGCACAGCTCAAGAGCGGCTCATCTGCAGTCATCGATTCAGCGGCCAAGCATCAATTTGAGGTCTGGACAATCCCCACTTCTACTGACCCAACGCACAGTATGCTCTCCAAGGATCATTTTTCTAACGTTCTCAACGAGCCTGCCGGCCAAGTCGCTGTAGCCATCCTTCAGTACGTCGCCCCTCGCGTGATTTACGCCTGGGACCATCCGGATGTGCCTGTAGATCAAGTCTTGAATGATTGTATGCGTGTGTTCCACCATCCATCCCTTCGAGACAATCGTTGCGAAGTCCACGTCAACATGTTTGAAGTCGTGAAGAAATGGGCACACAACTACCGCGGCAAGGATCTTAATAGCATTCTCAATTCCGATGCCGTCCGGGCAGGCAAAAACCATAGTGGTGAACATGACCATTCTCACGGCGCAGCCGCCCACGGAGCAGCAGGTATTTCGGGATTCTCAAGCCATGGAGGCAGTCATGGCAGCAGCAGTCATGGAGGTAGTCATGGAGGCAGCCACAAATCGTCATCAAGTGGTAGCGGTGGTGGTCTCCTTGGCTCTGTTGCCGGAAATCTTCCTGGTGGTCTAGGTAGCGCCTTCAACAAACTCAACCTTGGCGGCGGAGGCCGAACCCGTGAAGCTGGAGACGACTTTGATGCATCAGCTCCCCCATATCAAGCACCTCCATCCCCCCAACCTTCCCAGTGGGGCAATTTTCAACCATACCAGTCCTCGTATGCCGGCGAAGGCTACCAGCCTCCTGCGGAGTATAGCCATGCCGCGCCGCCAGGTGGCTATGGTTCGGGCCAGGGACAATACTCGGGTGGTTATGGTGCAGAGCCGAGCTATACAGTTCCTACTGCGTATCAGCAAGGCTACGAGAACTATGACAATACTGGGCCGGGAGGATATGGTCAAGCTCCTCCACAGCACCAAGCCCCTCCTCAGCACCCACCCACGGGTGGGTATTCGTATGATCAGGGTACATCTTCCGGAAGCGGAGGAAGGAAGTGGGGTGGGGGTGGTGGGAACGCGGCGTGGTAAACGGTTCAGGCGGTCCTTTGGGAGTATCGGGCGGGATGCGACGGAGCAGGAGGCAGTTTCCCGGTCTTGGCTTGGAATGGATCTAACGAGTGATGTTTGCGAGACGAAAGACTGCGGTCATTGCCTACCACAGCAATTGATAATGTTCAATGCAATAGAGTTGAGATTCTTTGTATTCCTCTTATCTCCAATCTTCACCTACCACATACCAACCCCACTTCAAACGTGGCTACATGCGCTGAAGATGGAAAATCCGCTTGCCGAAAGTCAAAATATATGTCCAAACGCCTGCTCAGCATGCCAGCGTGTCGTAAAGGTTCTGTTTTAAAACGGGCCATATTGGTACATTACAGTACAGGTATATATCATAAGAGGGATTATGTTCGTTGCCATCAGAACCATTTCAATTAACGCCTACTCATTGATCTTGGCCAGAAGCTCGTGGTCGCGGAAAAGCGAGTACTCATCCTCGCCGACCTTGATAGGGCTACCACCAAACTGCCCTCTCATTAGCACTTGCACACAAACAGCCCGGCTCGCAGGGACATATAATAGCAATGCCGTCCACGTACCTGGGGAATCAAGACCTTGTCACCCGGCTGGACGCTTGGGGCGATGCGCTTGCCCTCTTTGTCAAGTGCGCCGGGGCCGACGGCGAGGACTTTGGCTTCGTTGAGCTCTTTGACGGCGGTCTCGGGGAGAAAGATGCCGGTTGCAGTCTTGGCCTCGGGCTTGAGACGCTGCACGAGGATGCGGTCGAGGAGAGGGGCAATGGAGCGGATTGACTTGATCGCAGACTGGTATTGTGCATTAGTTGCTCAGTCTGGGAGATTGCGGGGACTGCCGAGCTCACCATTTTGATAGGAAGGGGTTGGTATAAAGTATGGAACGGGATATGCGTGTGATATGGAATTGGAGGAATTCGACGTGAGAGCGGGAAGTTGTTCGTGCTTGAGACTACAGAGAAATTTCCAGAATGGCAGGGGTCTGTGCGTTGGTTCGAGAAACGCAAACCTCGGAATGTGCGTCGAGTGTGTTTCCGATCGATCATGAGCATTCGCCGTGTATTTCCCTCTCTAGTCTTTCTTTAAGCTTCAAGACTCTTTCTGTCTATCTCTACGGGTGCGTTCAATGCTACGGCGCTGTATATGTGGAGAAGCAATGTCTTCAGACTGAGGAGATGTTCCTCCACTGGCCGTAGATGGTATGGCTCTGGAAAGAGTTTGCCAGTCACTGAGGGCGAGTTCGAAGATGCCTTGAAGGGTGTGCTGCCCTGGAAATGGGATGTAAGAAATAGGACACCGCTGGGTATGTGAAGCACTGTATGTTATAAGAGCCAGGATTGAACGTAACATCAGGTTTCGCAATCAGCGGCGGAGTTGATTCTATGGCACTTGCTTTTCTATATTATAGAGCTAAGGAGATCAATCAACTCTTGCCACGGGCTCATGGCTTCATTGTGGACCACAAGGCGCGCCCGGAAAGTACAGAGGAAGCAGAATGGGTGGCCGAGCAATTACGAACGAGGTGTAAGCTGTGGCCAAAATTATCCTCTTATTCAGGTTCACTAATCGAATTAGTTGGTATGAAAGCCTCGATCCTTACTTTGGCCTGGCCAAAGGAATGCTACCCAGGCGAATCGGAGCGATTTGAATCAAACGCGCGCATACTTCGATACCGGGCCCTAGGCAGAGCATGCAGGGACTGCAATATAAAAGCCATCATGGTAGCACATCATGGCGACGACCAGGCCGAAACAATTATGATGAGAATGGCCAACAACAGACTGCGGACAGGCCTCCAAGGTATGCAGAGTGTGGAATGGATACCTGAATGTGAGGGTATTCATGGTGTCTATCATAGCGATAGAAAGCCGAGGACCGACGCCCGCACCAACATCCCCTTTCCTATCGAAAGAGGTGGAATCAAGATCCTGCGACCGCTCCTGGCTCTGGAAAAGTCGCGGCTGATTGCAACATGTGAGCAGATGGGTGTTCAATGGGCTGAAGACAAGTCGAATCAAGATCCGACACTGACATCGCGCAACGCCGTTCGCCATATATACAATAACTACAAGCTACCGGAAGCGCTGAGTATTCCATCGCTGATTAAAACCTCTCTCTACATGCAGAAGCGTGTTGCGCGTCACCTTGCACATGGCAATCGGCTGTTTGAGCAGTGTCTGATAAAATTGGACATTCAGACAGGAACTTTGATCGTTCGCTTTCCGCCCTTCTCTTCGCTGCTACCCCGGCCAATTGAGACTGAAGCCGACAAGGCTGAAGCCAAGAATACTGCATATTGCCTGATCGAGCAAGTTGCTGATCTTGTAACGCCCAGATTCAAGTCTGCACTCGGCCAGCTAGCTGCCAGGATCGACAACATATACCCAGAATTTCTGACATCCGAGCAAAAACAGGAGGCAGCCGCAGCCGGGACAAAGAACCATAGGGGTAGCTTCACGGTTTACCATGTATGGTGGCGGCAATGGGATAAGGCTTCTCCTTTTGAAGATGACGGCTTACCAAGTAAAGACTTTGGTTCTTCCGCAGCACACCCAAAGGAGTGGCTATTAACCCGCCAAGTACCGCAACCCTCCGATGCAAAAGAACTACCGCTTGTGATACCACCTCTACAAGACCAGGTACTAAACTTCGATTCGTCCCCAAGATCAGATGAAGAATATCAGCTCTTCGACGGCCGGTACTGGATCAAGCTTCTCAACCATACCCTAGACGACCTCGTCCTTCGCATTTTCAACAACGTAGACATGGACCACCTCCGCATATCTCAAATCAAGAACGAAACAATACAAAACCTGCAATCAGGCCCTATCCCAGAGCACTTCTTCCTCTCCGCCTTCACCCTCTTCAAGCCCAAGGACATCCGCTTCTCCCTCCCTGCCGTCTTCCGCAAAGACCGCACAACTGGCGACGAACATCTCGTCGGGTTCCCTACCTTGAACGTCAGCACCCACGGCCACGGCCCGCCGTCGCATATCTGCGACTGGGCCGTGCGCTACAAGAAAATCGACATCGGAAGCCGCGCTCCTAGCGGCATCATCGCGCCTGGGATGAGCAAAAAAGACATAGTGGCCTTGGAAAAGAAGCGACGGGCAGAAGTGAAGGCAAAACTGCAGCGCATGATCAAGGAGAAAGAGAAGGCTGCTGGCGGGGACGATGGGGCATTGAAGGGGAGCAACACCGGGGTGGAGAAGGGGAACAGGGAAAAACGCGGGGCGAAAGATGAATGGATGCACCAGATTCGGAACGTGCGGGACGCGATGGAAAGGGATGAGACGGAGGGGTTAGGGTTAGGGTGGTTGGAAGATGAGAGCGCGACGGAGCCCGATGAGTGGAAAGAGGAGAACAAGACTGGGGCAAGGAAGGGGAAGGGGAAGATAAGCAAGGCGAGGGATGAGTGGACGCATCAGGCTCAGGTTGTTCGGAGCGCGATGGAAAAAGGAGAAATAGAGGGGTTGGAAGACGCAGAGGCGAAGGGGTATGAGGAGTGGAAGAAGGAGTTTAAGAGGAAGAAAGAAGGCGTAAGCAAAGAGTAATGCTGTGATGAAGGTCCTCAGGTAAAAGGTAAGATGCCTCACTCAGTATTCAAACACGCGAGCTTGAAAGTGCTTGGTGAGAAGGTGCCTCATACATCACTACGGTGTAGCAAGCGAAAGGTCATTCAAGGTTGGCCATCCTTTAATTCCAAAAACATTCAGCCTTGCGAGCCAATTCGCGAGACTTAATGACACAAGCATGCATTGAAAACACATGTCCACCTCAAAAACCCGGAGAGATGGCCCTGGCACAAAGACACAACATGCGCTTCCGATCACTACGGTCTTATCCCATCTAAAATGAGCGATTACTTCCACTTTCTACCTTCTCTAGGGCCAAAGATAAAACATTTAAAATAAAAAAAAATAAAAAACATACAACAGTGGGGTTTCGACGGTGGCCATACACCTGACTACTAATCCACCGGTACGCCGTTTATGTATGGCTCAGCTGACAGGAAGCGCATGCATCACCCTTCCGATCAACACCATTGCCCTTGATGTTACTATTTCCGGTAGCGCACGGCTGGGAACCGAATATCTGCATTAGGAGGGAGGACGACTAATTATAGCGGGGGGAGGTTAGGAGGCGCTGGGCTGAGCTGATGGGGGGGGGGGGGGCCTGCAAGTGGAGCTCGAAGCAGCGAGAGAGGGGCAAAAGCTATGTGGTGGTTGGATTGCCGTGGAGCGCCTGGCCAAGCCGGCCCGAATTGCGTTCAACATTTCGACTGTTGTACTTGTAGAAACAACGATAGGATAGTTCGCGCTACGGTTTTTCTCTTGCAGAGAGGAAGCATAGGCAGTGAAAAGTATTCTCTGCTGAGATCTGGAAATGCGTTGCGGCTGCGCTAGCCTGGCCTCAGGGACGATTCGTACTAAAGAAGTTTACTAGTGGACATGCTTCCTATCTAGTAGGTGTCGTAAACTGATCACTTGCGTCTAGTTGGCCTGATTGTATTGTAGGAAATTTAGTTGGTGTTGTACTAGGCGTATGTTTATGTATGCTCGTTAAGCATAGAATCAGTCTTGGGGTAGTGCCGTGACGACCCGGGGTGCCTGGACGGTATCCGTCGTAGATTAGCAGACGTAGAGGCGGCTTCGATCTCTGTAGAGCACTCTGGTGATATATTGTGTTGTGCCCGCAGGGAGTCTACTGCGCTTTGAACAACCTTGAGATGCTCTAGAATGCCCTCTGGAGAGTCTGTCCACCTGCTCTGGACAGATAGGGGTTCTTCAGGTACTATTATTGTGCTGACTAATTCCATATTTTGTTGAAGTTTGTAGAAAGATGGTTGAGAAGACTGGAGTTCCTCTTCAAGCTTGGTCTGCTGCGCGATGTAATAGAACCTCTCTCCCTCTCACTACTTTATACGCTCTCCAAGTTCCTTCTCACTGGCTTTTTTGGCATTAATTAGATCAGCCTTCTCTGATTCTAGCGTATCGTGGGACGGCTGGATAGCGGCAAGGGCATTAAGGAGCTCCGCCTTCTCACGTCCAAGTTTAGTCTGAGATAGTTGGAGAGCCTCGTGGGACGATTGAACAGACTCAAGAGTGCTCCGAATGTGCCGAGTATCGTTCCCTAAGCGAAGAATATGTCGCTGTGTAGCTAATTTCCAACAGTTGATTTCTTGATTTTTCGTTGATACCTTTTTTATTGAATTAGTCCTCTTTTTGCTTTACCCAGTTGCGAAAAAAGAATCTTGGCTAGCCCTGTGGATTCTGCCGCTATAGACTGTGCTATGAATTCGAGGTGACGTTGGAGCGAGTCGACAATTCCTTCTTCTATCATCTCGTACTCCTTTGAGGGGAGTCTAATTCTAGTTAGCGCCTATACATCCTGCCCCTCGTGTTTGAGATTTGCATCGATGGACGGCTTTACTGATACCGTTACCGACTGTTGTATTTGCAATAAATGTTGGGCTGCTAAAGATTCCACAACAAAATCGGCGAACGCCTTTGGAGCTAGTGGCTGAGGCGGATCGTGCGATGCGGAGGGTATCGGGAGGGCATCTGCGGATGTATTGACATGCGGATTGTGCGATGTGGAGGGTGTTGGTAGGACAACTGAGAGTGCATTGTCACGGGGATTGTGCGATGTAGAGGGTTTCGGTAAGATGGGATCTACATCTTGTTCTTCGTTTAGAATTTTTGTAAAGTCTACTGCTGAGACTCTTGCCAATGAAGTACAAAGATGTCAGAGAGGACAAAGTGAGAAGAGGCGATTAAGAGGTGAAGAGATCTGCTGGGCGAGGAAATAAGTACCGGAGCACCACATAACCTCTAATACCACCTAAGAGCGGTTTATACATAACGCTTAACCAGACAGGCGGCTTGTATCATCTAGAGGCTGCACGGCTTCTTAAGTCATATACGGCAGTAGATGCGCGACGCTTGACTAGACAGGGGACTTCTGCTGTTCAGTTAAAGTATTGCATGCACAGCGATTGACTAGACAGGGGCTTTTCGCGATCTGAAAACTGTAAACAAGAGTTGGTGTTAGTTCAGAGCATTGCATGCACAGCGATTGGTTAGACAGGGGCCTTCTGTAGTTAGAAAACTGCAACTAAAGTTATGATGTGTCGTAAGACCCACAGCAGGCGTTTGCCGAAATAAGTGAGCTCATCCGAGCCGTCTTTTTAGTAGTAGTACTAACGATCTTGAGCAAAACAAGGCGAATATGAAGTCGTCGATGCATGCTATAGTCTATATTGAGCTTTCTAGGCGGTGCTGCTTTGCGCCATGGACTGTTAGGCTTGTTGTCGCGAGAGCGATTACGAACTGTATTAAGCTTTCAAAAGCACTGTTGATAGTGGCGGCGTCGTCTTTATTC
Organism: Ophiosphaerella korrae; assembly: GCA_028456385.1. Classification (NCBI taxonomy): domain Eukaryota; kingdom Fungi; phylum Ascomycota; class Dothideomycetes; order Pleosporales; family Phaeosphaeriaceae; genus Ophiosphaerella; species Ophiosphaerella korrae. Next base: position 485,654 of record JALNQF010000007.1, on the reverse strand, counting down.
ACTACTACCGTCGCTTATATACTTATTCTAGTACTTAATATGATATTAGAGTATATAGTCTTGTAGTTATTCAGATATAGAGTTTTAGGTCTAAAAGCAGAGCTATTTCTAAATATCTTAATGCATCTTAATAACTACAGGATTGTATGTCCTAATATTATAACAAGTAGTAGAATAATATATATGAGAGCTGTTGATGGGGCTTCGTCCGCCGCAAAGGCTTGCAGAGAAGTAAGGTATACGCTAGCGTACGGTAAATGAGGAAAGGATAAGTAACGTTCTTAATTGTGTCTATCGTACGCAGTTAAGGTAGGTGTTGTATATATATGTTTCCGTGCATAGGCCCTTAGGCCTGTGCGTCCTCCTACCCTTGATGCCGTGCGTGACAGCTCGTTCATCGGTTTGGGCTGGCGCGTACGGACAAGAGCTTATATTAAAGTTTTTAGAACATATTATCAAGCCTTTTTTAAGATATTTTTCCAGCTTTTTGGTGTATTTTGGGGTGGCCAGCTCGCTTGTAAATCACGTTATCAACGAATAAAATACCCTTTCTTTTAACGGCTTTCTTTTCTCGAGGTGGTGCACAGGTATTTTCAGACAATGGCCGTACCAGAAAATATTCTAGTCTCAGGTGCTTTTTTGAATCTCGAGCTATCCAACGCTGTAATATACTTCTTAAAAGCTCTCCAATTAGAGCATGGTGCGAACGTTGACTGTATATGGTCTCTAATTCGCCTGGAGACATACGATACTGACCCGTAGCTGCCAGAGTGACGATGAAGTTCAACTGTTTTTTTGGTAATGATTGAATGTCTGGTCCGCTGCACCTTTTGGTTTTTCGGCTTCCTCTCCGGTAGAAAGCTTTAGTGCCCCCCCTATACCGACTCTTTCTCTGGCCTTCGCCCAATCAACGAGTGGTTTTTCGATCTTGTTGTAAACCCTTGATCTCTTTGTTCTGCGCATTCTGGATTCTTTTCACAAATTTATATGGTTCCGTAAAGTCGATAGTGTTGCCGTTCTCGATTTCGTAATGGTCATGTGTTGGTGCAACGGTAGCGTTGGTCATGCACACTACAGCTTGTTGTAGGGAGCGCTGGCGGTAATAAGTATCTCCTTGGGGCATTGCTTCGCAATGTCTTGCGCTGGGGCTTGCAGAATCAATTGCAACAACAACGGCAGCGCGCTGCCGAGACAATCTCCGATGATGGCTGACATTTCTAAAACAAACCGACGAACTATGACAAGCGAGGGGGGAAATGAGAACACGCGTTAATGATGTGGTTTGAGTGGATAGAGAGAGTTACTCTCTGATGCGATGACCAGAACGTCAGCTACCTCTAGTTTCGGCTTGTGGCGTGAACTGCTTACCGCGCGACAAGATTTATGTAGCCTCCTCTCACAGTCAAGTAAGCAAGATGCATAGTCTCCAAATTCTGTCTATCGTTGGCAGCGCCATTCTTCTGGTGATAACTTTTATTAACGTTCCTGTATTACTGTTGTAAACTCCCCACGTCAGACCTGGGATCAATCACCTTCACATTACTTTGGGAACTATATTGCTATCGCTTGTAAAGTACGTTGCGCTCATAGTTATCAGTTCCTCGGGAGATTTCAAGTACCTAAGGCCTGTCTGTCTTAGCTTCATTGCATGGCTAGTTCTTATCCGTTTAGCATGTACCTTGAGCATCTCACCGTTCAATAGACCAACAGTCCGCAGCTTTCAATGAAAGGGAACAGCATGATAGATATTTCGTTTGTTTTCGGTTGGGCGGCAATAGAAGCCATCCCAACTTTCATTTTTACCGCGTATGTTTGAATTCGTTGTATCTCAACACTTGCTAATGTTTTAACAGTAGACTATCTGGTTCCGATTACAAGTTTTGGCAAATTGGAGTCCTTATTTTTTGCTCTTTTTTGTACTTTTGCATTGCGTGCATGGTAAAGAACTAATACGATCGTTTATTCGCTCGTCTCTCACATAACCCTCATCATTGGAGCCATTTTACAGGCTTCAGCTATTTGAAAGGGCTGTCGTAGATTGGCCTTTTATTATTGTTGTAAGTTGCAACCTTTTGGTTGCTATCAACGCAAAAGTAACAATGCCTAGTTTCTTGGTCCTGTTAACTTGCTGATACTTATAATATACTAGTAAGGGAGTCCTAAGGCTATACGCCCATCTTGTGCTTCAGAAACCTCGAAACCCTCTATTTTGAAGCGACCTAGTACGATTGCCTCCGGCTCGGACACCTCCACAGACATGGCTTATCAAGTTGTTCGAGATTACATCCACTATTCCTTCGGGCCAGTACCACCTATGACGGTGCTGAAATAGTTTGATGAGAAGCAGCTGCTCTTGCTAAGTATTATTGGTCAATATACAGAAAGGGGTTCGCCAGAAGTGCATCAGTTTATCATTTCTGGAACTAGCGTGCCTAAGCAGGTAGAGATATCAAAAGAATTTTCGTCCCATGGGATAAATTGGTCTCAGCACTCTGGGAATATACTAGTAAGCGATTGTAGTTCAGGCCTTAATGCCATGCTAATGATCAAAAGACTAAGATGGAATGGAGTATTGATTGATACGGATCTTTTTCTTGAAATTTGTAACGAGCCGGAGCCATGAGTGGAGCCACACTAGAGTGCTAGCTCTGCCGAACGTATATAAGTAGCCTAACCCATCTCAGATAGCCAATTCAGCGCAGTTCTATTGTTTCCTCCGTAACGGTTATGAGCCCGGAAGCCTTCAACTAATCGCTGCGTTCAGCCAACCCAATCCAAACAATGACGATCAATCTTACGAGTTCCACGAAGAGCTTAAAGAGCTACTAGAGCTAAAAGAGCTATACAAGAGATGGAGCCCCTAGTAATGAAGACGTCGGTTGTTTTACGACGGCTAGATGATTGGCTGCTGATAATCAGAGCCTACGCAGACCAGTATCGTCTCTAGAGCTACGTTGATCCAGGTCTTCCAGGTGATCAACTCAAGAAGCTGGAAGAAGAGATACCCCAGAGAATACTGGTGGAGAAATTCAAGGCGCCTGAGCCAGAAGGCGACATACAGCTCTACGAGCTGAGCCAAACTGCCACAACCCAGGTAAGTTGATTAAGCTCTTCCAAGCTCTTCTCTGCTTCCTCCATGCTCTCTGGCACTGTGTTGCCCACCGCGTCGCTCTCTCGCGCCTTCAATAGTAACATTATCGCACCTATATAATTGTTGTACTACCATCGTCACGTCTCTGGATCCAGCGGTGATCTAGTTGCTTCGTACCGTGCTTCTCAATATGTCAATAAGGCGTACTGCATTGCCTTTATCGTCACCCCGATACATATCACCTGAGCCCTCTTTACTTTCTTCCCTGTTAAGCCCCACCCTATCAGCTAATTATAGGTCTCCCCGGACACGGAGGCCCATTGTTTCGCATCACGTTTCGTATCCTCTGCGGACCGGCGAAGTAGCTGGATATTATTAGCAAGAATGCACAGCCTCTAAGGCAGGAGTCGCTTCTATCTCTTCTAAATAGCGTTGATGTCGCTAGGCTCCTCTAGTGGAAACTTTTTTTTTGAAGACGATTTCACTAGGTACAGGTACCCAGGATGATTGCGTCCCCCCTAAACCTCTGCTGTCGATGTCGGTCTGATCTATTTCTGGAGCTCGCATTGTTCCCTCTACCCGTGCTGTCACGCCATGGGCTCTGTCAAGGCAACAGTAAGCGCTTCAATACTCTAACAGTGGCTTGGTCAGGTGAAGTGAGATACAACTGTGGCCTTGCTCCCTTCCCTACCCTTTACCGGCCAAATCAGACACTCGCCGTATCACATAATGTCCGCAAGGCGGCTTCGGGCGTCGTGTACATAATGTCGGTGCCGTCAGTGGTTTGAACAGTTCGTGCTAGAGTGCTCTTGATCGAATGAAAGAGCAGATAAATCTGATTACAGGCCAGACACCCTTCATCTGCATGAATATCCTGCCACGGTGGCGTACGACTGATGGAGCTGCTCCAACAGCCCCCCTGTGTCTCAGCCGCAACGCTCATTCGCGGCAGGGTCAATGCAAAATTTTAATTTTAGTAGCAAGCTACTATGCCATCACCAAAACATTGGCTCTAGGCTCACAGAGACTGTATATTCTTTGACACACAGTCGCCTTTCTTTCTGCTAGTGTCTCTATGAGGCGTGATGGTTGAGGCATTGCATCTCATTGAATTATGCGGACTAGGATATCAGCATCGACAGTATAACGCCAGGCTTTAGCTCTTGCCAGAAGGGTTGCCGATCCTTTGGAACGAAACAAATCTCTCTGCCTATGAGATTGATTGGATTCAAATGCTTCTTGGTCTCTGTCCTACGGCTATATGCGTCACGAGCAATGCCTTCTTCTTCAGCGGATTGGCCCCATTAGGTTCTAACTGATGCATATGCTACTATTTCAGGTATCTCTAGTTCCCTAGCTTTATATAGATTGCGGGTCAAGCATATTTACATTAACGCTATTTCCCGTGCCATCGAGGAGCTTCTAAGTAGGTATAAGAGGTTTATTATAAAATTTTAAAACTTATTGTTAAGTTACTGTTGAGATATTAAGATACAGTTTTTGCGAAACTTAGCAGCTTACTAGACCCCAAGAATTTTCTTTACGTAATTGATAGAATCATTGTGCCCTACATACGTATTCGCAAAAGTCTGAGCAAAAGCTCTCCGATGATTGCTGTCCAACAAGTGTCTGAAACTTGGGACTGCAGCGCCGTGGTTATTGAGAAGGAAAACCAGATCTTGGAAATCATTGTTGTTTGAGGCGCCGCGATCGGAGAAGGCGCTTAGCTTTGCCTGTAGCTGATAGTAGACGCTCAGCACGACGGCAGAACCTCCGAGTGGTGTGGACACGCTCGGGCTGATCCGTTCGCATGCATTATTGAGATCGGGTGGTGTACCGAGATATCCTGCTAGTACTAAGTACATAGCTACCATTTGATTCATATTGGTAATGAATGCGTACCAATAATGACAGGGTCCATGCTTACAGCATAATCTGGCGTGTCAGAGGAACCCGTATCATAACTTCGAACAGTCCAGATGAAGATCTGTACACACATTGATCCATGTGTTGCTAGAAAGCAGATACTAAAACGTCTTAGTATATATCACTTCTAGAGTCTAATAGCTTACCGATTGTCTGTAAGCAAGACTTGCTTGAGATACGGCATCGTCGTTGTAACGGCGATATCCACGTCCAGAGTTTGCCGTCCACCTCCTCTTAAGAACGTTGCCCAGCCGCCTATGATTGCGAATGGTAATTTATATGGATTAGACAATTCACTCACGTGTTTCGCCGCAAGTCCTAGATGATCGGTAGTAGGCTGCCTTGATGTATAGTAGAGCTGGCCGAATCGAGTAGTGTCATAAATCTCCGCCATTATGTGTGTTGCAGGTACGTAGTAGTAAGAAACTACGCTACGTTATCAATATGTTGCCTGTGAGAATTCTTGCTAAGGTAAAGTATGGTGAAAAAAGACCTACATTGCACAATACATGCTTTGGCGCGTTACTATATGCTCTAAGTCCGCTTTTAGCACTCTCCTGCAGCACGAGCATCACAAGGATAAAAATATGGCCGTCTCAGACTTCGCAGAAGCGAAGCCTGCTATGCCAAGGTATAGCTGCCTACTAGTCTATTAACATACAATGCTTTCGCATGGTGGAGCGCATCCCTATCAAAGTTTGGCGAATCAGAGCATAACAACCAGTGAGACCTAGAGCCGTAATTCGTCAAACTTTGGCAGGGATGCGCTCCACCATGCGAAGGCACTGTACATTACGCGCTTTCTGTGGTTGGTTCGTAACAAGTGCGGAACCTTTCAGGAATGAAGGCTTGGATACGCTGCATAAAGCGCTGAGATACGCTAAGCTTAATTTAGAGGTTTGCAGCTAACACCCATCTCATCCCATCTCCATCGACCGACCTATTAGTGGAGCGGTTAAATTTTGGCATGGCGGGCTTCGCTTTTGCGAAGTCCGATATTACGTATGTTCAAGCCAGCAGATTTCGCGTCGTTCTCTCCAACCAGTCGCCTCTTTTGTAGCTCTGACAGAGGCGCGACATCTCATTTTGGTCTCATTCTAATCGTCATACAGTCTGCAAGCCTTCTTCACGCCCGCAGGCATCCGACTGGCAGGTACCAACTGAACAAAGACGCGTGAGAACGATTCTGAGGCCGCTGTGACCTGGTTTGGACATGGGTGGAGTCACTGAGTAGACCAACAAAATCCAAAACTTAACGGGTATAGTAAGACAACCTTTAGCCTTTGCGTTGTCTATCTGTCAAATCACCATTGCGGAGCGAGCTTCACAGATTATGTCAGACGCCAAGTTTTCTCGTACGAAGCCCTCATGCACGCATCCTCGTCGCCGTGGCTGGAAAAATTCATTGGGGATTTTTTTTTTTTTTTTTTTTTTTTTATGAATGGTAAGTGGAGGGGCGATGGATGATTGCTTGAGGCTCGCCGCTGCCGGCTGCTGCTGGGGCGCGGAGCCTCTTTCTCAAGGCTCATTGCGGTTAACGTATCGCAGCTAAAACCCGAAGCCCCCAACCGCGACGAAAGCCCAAGGCGCCTCCACGAACACCTATCTTGTTCACTTAATACTGTAGGCGTGATATGCGCAACCTAGATCACAGCGACCAGACAGTTTGACGAGGCGGATCGCCGTAGGTACAACATGGGCAAAGCTCTTGGTGACGGAAACAACAGGCGTGGTGGACGCAACCTGAAGAACGTGTCCAATGTATAGGGGGAGGGCTCGGAGGAGTCATAGGCCAATCGGTCGAGGACTAGATGGTGATGGAAAGGAGACTTCCCAAATACAGGCGCGCTGATGCTAGGGGAGGTTATAAGCAAGTGCTGGAGGATGGAATATGAAGCCGTTAGCGAGACAGTGAACGATATCATGCGTATTCAGAGTAAATACACAAAAGCGGCATGGAATTGTTTAAAAGCGGAAGTAAGGAAACAACACAGTACCGGAGAACAAAGCAGAGTGCTCGACCTCTGCTAGCAAGCACTGGTAAAATGGCCGATGCGCGACCGGGAATACAAGCCATGCCTAAGCAAAGATCAACAAATACGGTCTGCAACTGATGGGGTCTCCTATCGACGTCCGTTCGAATTAGCTCCCAAAAGCTGAACCTAGATTAGCCACTCGAAAGTTTATAAGTGATTGTGGTTGAAAGGTAGCATCAAAACTTTCAGCCTTGCGAGCCAATCCCCGAGACTCAACGACACGAGCATGCACCAAAAACATATGCCCACCTCAAAAACCCAAAGAGATGGCCCTAGTACAAAGACACGAGATGCGCTCCCGACCAGCAGTCTCATCCCATCAAAAATGAGCGATTCGTTCCGTTTTCTGCCTTCTCTAGAACCAAAGATAAAGCATTAAAAAAAAAATCAAAAACATACAACAGTAGGGATTCGCCAGTGGTCACCCACCTGACTACTAGTCTACCGGTACGCCGTTTATGTATGGCTGAGCGGACGGGAAGCCCAGTTTGCGACGTCCTATGGTCGTATGTGAGAGTGTAAGATTTAGGTAGGTATATAAACATGCAATAAAAGGTACGAGCCTCGAAGTATCGAAGCGCTCGAGCCGCCTGTTCTGCAAACTGAACTTCCTGTGGAGCAAATGGTTTCGAGCATTTAGACTCATCAAACAGAACCCCGTGCTAAAAGCCGTCATCGTAGTCCTCGCCACCGCCCTACTCCAGTTCCTCAACCCCCTCACACAAGAGGTAGGAGACATCGTGATCAAAAACCTGCTCGTAGACTACACAAATAGCCTTTCGACAGACTCCTGAGTCTGTCAAAATGAAGCAACACACGCAATCAATTGGTCATACGTCGGATATCTCCTCCACGGCACGCTGACCATTTCCCTCGTTGTCACCATGTTCGAGCTCAGCGGCCAGCTAGACTGTGTCGTGCCGCACATGTAAGTTTCCCCCTCCTTATTTCAACAAACACAACCCGTTGACGACTAGATGTAGGCTGGCAATCTTTATCACTAAATGGACCGCCGGCCACATCTCCTCAGAAAGCATCTTCAACCTCGCGCAAACCGTGCTCGGACACCCGTTCCTCGACCCAGACACTGCCCTGTCCATCGTGTGCAGGACCAACTTGTCAACGCGGGTCCTCGTCCCGCTGCAACGCACCATGGAGGAAATCACCATCGTTGTGCCGCACGGGAATACAGTGCCGTATTTGCTGCTGAGAGATAAGCCGCTTCAGTTGAAGGCTCCCAGCCTCATGGATGCGGGTCTGGTGTTGGTGCAGTCGGTTCCGCCGGCGAATACACGCTTGTTGCAGGGCTATATCTCGCAGTCGGAACTCGAGCTTGGGCTAGTGAAACTTGTGCCTGAGTTGGGTTCAGAGGATTTACAGGTTCGTGTTTTGGGGAGCCGGGGAGGAAGTGAAGATGTCCCGCCCGACTGTTTGGAAATTGACTTGACGCCATTTGTAGATCGAACGCCGTTGACTCCATGTGCAGAAGCGCGGCTCGAATATGCGGTCGGGATGTTTTCCAAGTTAGGTTTGAGGTATTTGTGTTACTGAGGAAGGTATGGGGAGGTTGATTAGTGTTATTATCAAGAAGCACCTGGTTGGATATCTAGAAAATCTGAGTGAACATGGTGCGGATCAAGATTAACATATATTCAAAAACATCACGCCAAAGCAGTCTAGATGTGACTGGCCGATACAAAATGATTATCAAATCTTTGCATTAACAAGAGTTTCGCTTTACTCGAAAATACGCATGCTGCACGTATGGTACCACAGTTTGACATTATGAGTGCCAGTGTTGCTTCCCATCATATACAGACATGCCACCTGCCAATTACCAACAACCAAGCACAGCGTGGTGTCATGGGAATATCAGGTATTCTACTCCTCCGCATCAAGAGGAGCCTCCTCATCATACTCCTCCTCACCTTCGGAGATGGAAGCCTCCTGGTACTGCTGGTACTCGGAAACCAAATCGTTCATGTTGGACTCGGCTTCAGTGAACTCCATCTCGTCCATACCCTCGCCAGTGTACCAATGCAAGAAAGCCTTGCGCCTGAACATGGCAGTGAACTGGTCACCGACACGCTTGAAGAGCTCCTGGATGGAGGTCGAATTGCCAACGAAAGTGGCAGACATCCGGAGTCCGCGGGGCGGGACCGAGCAGAGAGCGGTCTGGACGTTATTGGGGATCCACTCAACGAAGTAAGAGGAATTCTTGTTCTGGACATTGCGCATCTGGTCCTCGACCTCCTTCATGGAGACCTTACCACGGAAGTAGGCAGAGCAGGTCAGGTAACGACCGTTGCGGAAGTCAGAGGCAGCCATCATGTTCTTGGGGTCGAACATCTGCTGGGTGAGCTCTGGAACGGTGACGGCACGGAAGGAGTGGGCGCCACGGCTGGTCAGAGGAGCGAAGCCAACCATGAAGAAATGGAGACGAGGGAAGGGAACCATGTTGACAGCCAACTTCCTCAGATCAGAGTTCAGCTGACCTGGGAAACGCAGGCAGGTAGTGACACCCGACATGACGGCGGAAACGAGATGGTTCAAGTCACCATATGAGGGGTTGTTCAGCTTCAGAGTCCTCATGCAAATATCGTAAAGAGCCTCGTTGTCAATACAGAAGGTCTCGTCTGAGTTCTCGACCAATTGATGGACGGAAAGGGTGGCGTTGTAGGGCTCGACAACAGTATCCGAGACCTTGGGGGAAGGCACAACGGAGAAGGTGGCCATCATACGATCGGGGAATTCCTCGCGAATCTTGGAGATAAGAAGGGTACCCATACCGGCACCAGTACCACCACCGAGAGAGTGAGTGATCTGGAAACCCTGGAGGCAGTCGCAGCCCTCAGCCTCGCGACGAACAACATCGAGAACCTGGTCGACCAGCTCGGCACCCTCGGTGTAATGACCCTTCGCCCAGTTGTTACCAGCACCAGACTGGCCAAAAACGAAGTTGTCAGGGCGGAACAATTGTCCGAAAGGACCAGCGCGGACAGCGTCCATTGTGCCTGGCTCGAGATCGACGAGAACGGCGCGGGGCACAAACTTGTTGCCGGATGCCTAATGCCTATGTTAGTATGCGCCACACGGTGACTGGCAAGTGGGACAAGTAGCGTACCTCGTTGAAGTAGACGTTCATGCGCTCGAGCTGGAGGTCAGAGGTACCATTGTAGACACCTGCACCGTCCAGGCCGTGCTCGCCAGAGATGTTCTGCCAGAAGGCGGCACCGATTTGGTTACCCTATGGATTGTGAGCTTTCATCTCAAAAGGAGACAAGGGAGTGACATACGCATTGGCCGGTCTGAAGGTGGACCTATTGTTCGCAATACACGTTAGCCGTAGTCCTACGATAGTTTGTTGACCCTGAAAACGCGGGGTTGACACGGGGAGGAGAAAATCTGCATAGGCAGGGATACATACAATCTCACGCATGATGGCGGTTGCGGGTGAGGTAAAGGTGTTTGGGGAAGCTGAAGATGGGCGTGTAGCTGGGTTGAAGCTTTTGGCGTGGTGGTGTCAAGAACAAGAATGGAGGAGAGCGAGCGAGAGGGCAAGTTCAATGTTGCGGTGTACTAACGCTAGCCGAAGTGCGTTAGTCTATGCACAACAGGCAGTCGCGTCTGGTCCTGGCCCACTCGGAAAACAAACAAGTCACCCACCCGTGAAGCCTTCTATTCCCGGGAATTATGAAAGAAAGATGTGTATTTTTAATGCACAGATGGATGAAGTTGGTGACATCTGCATTTACCTTTGTGTTCATTGCGGGATTTTGCTGTTCAAGCATGCTGCAAGCTTGTGAGATCTTCCCGTCAATAGGCACCGGCTTTTGCGATCTCGTCGCGTCAGTAACACGAGGAGTGATAGCCCCAATATATAACAAAGAAACCATTGCAGAGCCATCATGATCTCACCCACCACACCCTACCGCTTCTTCTTTCCTCCGCTGGTGCTTTTAGCAGCTGTTCGTCTCCTTACCACATCTGGCATCGTCCAGATATTGGGCCACAGAAGTTCATACTCATCCTGTCTATAGTTCAATTGGTGTCTCAGCCAAATGCCCCAAACAATGTAGAAGTATGCGCCTGTTCCAGTCATCAAGTGCCTAGAAGATATTAGTCATTACTCTCTCGCATTCATATGAGATACTGACCACCAGCCATGCCCTTCGAGTACGAATCCCCATGGCATTCCCATTTCCCTGCGCCACTTGACAAGCTGTGAGCAATGCACATTGTCCAAGTGCCAGAGCCCAAAGCCCCCAACAAAGATGCTCAACCCGAATCCAATCATTTTCCACATGACTCGAAGCGTTTCCTTGTCACTCTCATCTTGCTTTGCCTTGATTGTCTTCACACTGCCGTGTACCCTTAGATTAGCCTCATCTCTTTCTTTGGAACGAAACCTGGGTCGGATATTGGCCTCCATGACGTAAATCGCACGCAATAGCACAATAACTGTAAGAATAGTATATGCGGTCTGATGGAAGGTCGGATCTTGAAGGTAATGGTAGTAGAGTGTAATGAACACAGCGAGCGATACTAGCCCTGTACCGAGAATGGAACAGTATAGCCGAGATTTCCCATAGGAGAACGTTGCATAGTTCATTAGACACGTCGTATAGATCATGGAAAGCTCATCGACCAGCTGCATTGGATCTGAATTCACTAGTCAGTAACGGACAACATGCATACCCTCAACTCTACACCTCCACATACATTTCAGTGTTGCATGAAACAGAAAACTTCCACTTCCAACGAGCATGTAGCCAATAAAAGATACTAAAAAGACCGTGTCATGCCCATGGATTATGCAACTACGGATACCTTTTATAGCGAGGTACACGAAAAGTAAGTTGGTGAGAGTGTTGATGATCTCAGCCGAGTACTGCGTCACAACATAGTTCTGACCAATTGTTAACGTGCATTGAAAATCGGAACATGCGTACTGACCTCTTCACACCAGTCCAGAGTTGAGGTGACTGGTGACCAACGTCCATCCTGCTCCGGGAGGTAAGGTATTGAAGGCAATCGAGAGAAAATCAATGTAGCCATTTCATCAACGAGTAGTGAAGAAAAAAGAGAATGGTAAATTGTAGGAATGAGGATGGAATCCGATACCTGCGTATTCGGAGTTGTACCTAGGCCCGGAGCACTCGGATCTTGATTTGGGCAGGAACGTGGCAGTGGGGTTGCAACGAAACTCAAAGCAGATGCATCATGCTAAAACAATAGGCTAGCGATACGTAGCCGGGACAAGGACCGTATTCAACGATCTGTGTCATCTGTAGATCTACCTATCTTTTTGACACGCGTTCCTTGTAAGCAAACGGCACCACCTGCTGTGTTCACAGCGAAGGTTTAGCCAATCATGAACAAGATTGGATGCGGTTACCGAACCGAGAAAGCTTGGCCCTTGCAGCCTTCAACCCACCTTGCAAGTGGCACTAACATTATCTCACATACAGCCACGTCCAAAATGTCAATGCCAAATGAAGCCTTGCAGAAGGCATGATGTATTTTGTAATGTGTTTTACGGTGGTTCAACTAACACACCCAGGTCCTACAAGAAATCGGCCAAAAGAAGGCCTTTGCCGAGCAACAACTCATTATCGTGAGACAGCAAAAGACTGCACGCACAAGAGAGGGTCGAATGCTGCAGTTGACATCATCAGAAGTATCGTCACTGCCTGCGGATACCAAAGTGTACGAGGGTGTGGGCAAGATGTAAGTTTATTGTCTCCTTTGCGGCCCTGTTTCTCCTGAGGGAGATGTAACGCACGCCGAGGAGTAGCTGACTGTATACCATAGGTTCGTCTGTACTCCTATTCCAGATGTGCAAAAGAGGCTGGAAGCAGAGAGTGAGGCACTGGCCAAGGAAATGTCAAACTTGGACAAGAAGGAGGACTATCTGGAGAAGACATATACGAACAGCAAGAACAGTCTTGAACAGGTATTGAAGGGTGCGAGTTGAGTGATGATATGTAGGCCGAAAGATGTCAATTACTCAAAATCATTGATTCATGGCATGTAGTTAAAATCAAATTCGATATGCAACCTCGAGACCGAAATCCTCCACTAAATGGAGTACATCAAGACGGGGCAGTGATTCGAGCACAACGTAACATTACACGAGAACTCATGAGAACTAAAATGCGCGAATTCTGCAATACTTTAAGTAGCATGATAATGTGAAGCTATGGACTTTTGAATTGGAGTTGTACAACTAATCTATGTACTAATCCCTACATTCACCGTCTGTCATCTCAACCTCATCAACATACTCTCAACCCCTTCAATACACTTCCTAACCTCCTCTGACACTCTTGCGACATATGCCCCATCCACAACCCTATGGTCAGCACTCCAACTGAACACACACTCTTCCTTCTTTACCAACTCGCCATTCTCGCCAAACGCGGGGACTACTCGGGCTCTTCCAATGCCCAATATGCCAACTTGGGGTGTTACAATGACTGGAGCGACAGCTGTTCCGCCTATGCTACCAATGTTACTAACTGTGAAGGTAGCGCCGGTAAGATCAGTAGACGTGAGCTTGCCGTTTCGTGCTAGAGTCGCTAGACGTGTAATCTCGTGGGCAAGCGAGACGATACTGTGATTTTGAACATCCTTAATTACGGGAACGAGAAGACCAGAGGGTGAGTCTACTGCGACCCCGATGTTGTGGCTACCTTTGAGCACAATCTGGGGCTTGTTCGGGTTGGAAGTGACGTCGAGATGCGAGTTAAGAAGAGGAAATTGTTGTAACGCGAGTGAGACGGCCTTGACGATGACGGGGAAAGGTGTGATTCGGTCAGTCTTTTCGCGACCGCTGTTGTACTTTTTGCGGAGGGACGTTAGACTACTAAAGTCTACCGTGTCCGTGTAAAGGAAGTGTGGTATCGATAGCGATTTTGTCATTTGCTTGAACATGCCAAATTGGATTGGGGTAAGGGGCTGGACGCGATCTTCCACCTCCTGTTGTTGGAAAATTGTAGGAGCCGATGGTATGTTTGCTGCCTGCCTTGCTGCTTCGGCATGTCGCAATACGTCTTCCTTCAATACACGTCCTTCCTTTCCTGTGCCTTCTATATCTTCAATCCTTATATTGAGTTCCTTGACCATATGCCGTACAGCAGGTGTTGCGAGAGATGCATGCTTCCCTGGTTGTCGGTGTGATTTTGAATCTTCGCTCGCGGGATTGGGCGGCAGAGGGGTTGCCTGCTCTTGAGGGGCAGTTTCTCCTGTTGAGGCCTTTGTATCATTTCTTCCAACCTCTAGCCCCTGTTTCTGTTCCTGTGTTTGTTGCGGCGTGTCTTGCTTCGTTTCCTTGTCCGATGCGCCCTTGAGCAGCGCCTCATCAGCCGCGGAGATGTCGCTTTGGATATCGATGTCTACAAGAGGCTTTGGAGGTCAGTTCATGCTCTCTCTATGTCACTATAGTAGATATCTTACCTTTCCCACCTTGGCCATGTCATCCGGGTCATAATACAACTTCTTTATGACACCGTCAAACCGTGATGTGATCTGCCAAATTTTTAGTCTACTGTCTCCCGTATAAAGCCGTTGTTCCATACCTCTACAGATGCTTTGTCGGATTGTACTTCGCATATTGGATCAAATTGCTCCACGCGCGCTCCAGGCTTCACGAACCACTGGATAACTTGGCACTCGGTGATACCTGATCACCACATTAGCTTCCTGTATGTTCTCGTGCATAATAGCATAACTCACCCTCTCCAATATCAGCCAATAGGTATGGCTTGACTACTAAAAGCCTCGGTGAACTGTGAAACTCTCTGCTCTGCCCTTGTCTGTATGTGTTTGTCGACCGCGATGCCGGAATGCGTCCTCTGCAGGAGACATTGGGCTGAGACAAGAGCCTGGAGGCTTCTCTGCGTGCAAAATTCTTCATGGTGGGACGTAAGTGCAAACAGTTCCTACCTGGAAAAAGAACATAGTCAAGTAGTGTGGCCCCGAGGTGTGGTAATCCAGCTGTGAACGATAAAGCCGACAGCAACCGACGTCCGACACGACCGATGACGCTAGCGAGGCTGGGGTAGTGCTTGTTCTAGCTGTTTCGGGTATGATGGGTTGCGGGTTAGGATGACCTTCTGTTTTCCACATCGTGATGACCTCGTGAGAACTCTGATATTTTCACAACTTCTTCAATAAGGGTTTTATTCATCGCATGACATGGCTTTTCCCTAATATGACTAGTGGATTGGAGTCTGTTGGCTGAACTCTTATTTACCGTCCTTCGATACTATCAATACTTCACGACTCAGATCTATCTTACATCTTAAGTATATCATCGATTCTGTTTGGCAGACCATAATCTCTTACAGAAAGCTGAATAGCTATCCGATCTCTGTCAATTTCCATGTCTCTGCTTGGCGAAGATGCCATGGGTTAGATGAAGATAGCAGACCCTTTTACAGTGATCTGCGACGAACAACGGACGTAATACGCCGATGCAGAGTTTTCTTTCACTATCAAATCCTATCAGGCCATTCTCGTGTTGAAGGGATTGTGCATTGAGCTGCCACGAGCTCTTGCTGGGCAACTATGAATTTGGCGATGGAAGAGAAGAGAACTAGTATCGACCATCAAATGACTAGTTCTTCAGTCAAACATTTTGCTGGTCTACCTTTAGACAAGGCTTGAGAATAAAACATAGTAATCCTCAATGTGGTAGCGCAACAAGTGCCGTAACACTTCAACAACTTCGGGAGGGCATAGTGTTTCCAAGCTCACCATTCTGGTCAGATTCTTCGAGCGAAGGCCTGACACGCGTACGATCAAATCTACGAAATTCGATTATGGACCCGAGTGGCCAGGCTATAAGAGTAGGCTGATCGGCATTGTAAACGGGCCAGGAACTGTGATCAGACCCCGCCTCAGATCGATACTGATGCCTGTCGTTGGCTTCGGAAGGTACTTGCCCGCAGGCTATTTAGATTTGCGGGCCATTGCCGCGCCGTCATCCACAAGCCAAGATATACTACCGGCTCAATCTTTCGCAACTACAAGCCTTCTCAAAGACCACGACAACCGAATACGGTACTCAATGAACATCTTCCTTGATCTGGATAGTATAGATTACCGAGAAATAGGTTGAATACCCACAAGACCAGGGATTTACCATGCAGGCGGTATGGCCTAGAAATGGTTATATGCTACCTCATCTACTTTTCGAGCAATATACCCGGACAACCGGTCGAACGCCCAACAAATAATCAGCCATTTCCATTGGAATGGTTTACTACTCATAAAAATTGATGAAAAAGCTTTGGTATATTACTCCGTTGAGGTATCTCATCAAATGAAGTGGTGGATCCAATAGCTCAGGAAAATACAAAACTGGGTAGATAAACACAACCCTGCCGTTACTTTCAACCCCGAGTACATTGAGCTTCAACACACTACGAGTCAAGTCAGATAGACGAACAGCTGTTCGGTACCATCGAACCATCCTAGAATGTACCTTTCAACGACAATTCTCCTTGCGCTGGCGGCAACAGCCATCGCTCGACCCCAAGAATCAGGACCCTCTATTGCGGGCTCGAAGAAGAATGTGTATCTAGCATCTTGCACATCACGCGGCTTGATTGACAGTAAATATCCTCCTAGCTAAATGCATTCAAACACTCATCTGTCCTTAGCCAGCACATATTCTGCTGCGATATATTACAATGGACCTGTAAACCGCATTTCGCCAACTGATATTGGCCTTGTTTCTGAACCAGCGCGGCGCTGGGAAGGTTCGACAAGACAAGTTGATCTGAGCGATGGGAGGTTCACGAGCAGTATTTCGGCAGATGCTGCTGGTTTGCCGAAGAACTCAATAGCTGGGACTGCGAAGTTGGATAAGGAAGATTTCGTGTGCTTCGTCGACGGGACTTCGACATTCCAGTTCAGAGAAGGCCTGCTTTGGTTACGTAGCTCTACTTGCAAGGCAGATTACTGGTGTGCTAGCACTGCCTCTTAATATGCTGTTCAGAAAGGGGTGAAAATAAGGATATGATGGACAGTCCCTGATTCTATAAATCATAGTAATCACTTCGTGGAAGCATGTGTATGGCAGCCCCCATGACATACTGAGAACGATTTGTGAGCCGCAAGAGTCCAAATTGTGTCAATATGAAGGTATCGTCCTGTATCGAATGATCTGGCCGATTGAATGCTACCCGGGCGACGACAGTATCGTATGGTAGGCGCAGTACGAACTTCTTGGGCAGGGCTGGTGGCTACAACGCATGATTGACACGTGCGCTTGAACGTCCAAAATGACGCCCGTCACTCTACAATCCGACAGTAATCGACGGACGATGAAAACCTTCCTAAATAGGCAAAATTTACGGAAGCGGCTAGCAGCCTTGGCGCGGATCAACCTGCCGCCGCAGCCCCGCGGCCTATGCATGGATGCTGCAGCCATCCCACCTTCCGGCGCGCAATTCACTCCACTGTCGCGTCCCGAACTTTGGCCTACACGCTATAACTACACCGGAACAGCCCACTGGAGAGCAGGCGCAACATGGACGACTTCAATAGCGATACAGATAGCGACTACACAAGCTACTGGCGCGATTGGGTAGGTGCTTCACTTTCATACATACATTCACATACATTAGCTCGCATACTCGGCTTGGGGCCTACATTCCACTATGGTCGTTCGTATGAATTACCACCTGGGATACAAAATCTTGTTTGCGTGGTGCGTCAGCAAGTTGCTCGCAGAGCTACTAGATTGACCACGTACCAGTCGGACTTGTTATATCAACGGTCTCGCTGCGGCGGTTCGATGCAGACATGCTTGGACCTCTCCCTTTCCTTTACCTCACGTCTTTATACGTTGGTCGTCGGCTACGGTTCTTCTGACCCACAACTGGCCATCGCAACAAAGTGACCTAGATCAGCCTGTAGAGAGAACAAGCAGACCACTAAAGACACTGTTAACACCATTGCAGTTTATATCGTCACGAGGAAACGAATACTTTTGCGAGATTGATGAAGAATACCTCACCGATCGCTTCAACCTAACGGGCCTCAACACCGAAGTTCAGTACTATCAATATGCCCTCGACCTCGTAACTGATGTCTTCGACTTTGACTGTGACGATGATATGCGGGAACAAATAGAAAAGTCGGCACGGCATCTGTATGGCCTAGTGCATGCAAGATACATCGTCACAACTAGGGGTTTGGCGAAAATGGTATGTCTCGTGTCCACATGACATTTTCCACGAGATTGATACCTTTCCAGCTCGAAAAGTTCAAGAAATCGGACTTTGGCAAATGCCCACGCGTAATGTGCGAGTCACAGCCCCTCCTACCCATGGGCCAGTCCGATGTGCCCAACTCTTCGCCCGTCAAGCTCTACTGCTCGCGCTGCGAAGATCTCTATAATCCCAAATCGTCGCGCCATGCCGTAATTGATGGTGCGTACTTTGGCACCTCGTTCCACAACATCTTATTTCAGGTCTACCCCACACTTCTCCCACCGAAATCACAGCGGCGTTTTGAGCCACGAGTGTTTGGATTCAAGGTACATGCCGCAGCGGCTCTGGCGAGGTGGCAGAGCGAACAACGAGAGTTGATGAAAGACAGACTGAGGGCGATAAAACTAGACACGGGGTTTGAGGAGGAAGACGACGAGCTAGAAGAGGATGAAGAAGATGAGGACATGGAGGAGGGCGTTGAGGGCGCTATAGTGCAAGTGTAGGAGCAACATGTGATACCAAGGTAGGAACAGCGCCCGGCGGGGCTTGCATATTTGCGGTGCCTGGCGTCATGAGAGGAAAACCTAGCATTCTAATCATATCCATTATGTCCTAATGTCGCCAGTAACCTGGCTCAACGTGGTGTTCACGTAAGATCTTCGCCTTGCACCACCAACAAGAGCCCTCCACGACGCCCCCAGATGACTCACTCACACACACACACAGCACGCAGCCAATCATGACAGCTTCATCCCAACACACATTTCATAAAGAAGGGTATCTATCTCATGCCTACATAAAACTAACCGGCTCAACGCTGCAAAATAAAAGCCAAAAAAAAGAGAAAAACATAACGTAACATAACGGTACAAATGCACTCCGCTCTTACAACCTCGACATTCAAAACACAAAAGTAGCTACTAAATGCTCGATAACCCGTGCATGTGCTAGGATAGAAGGGGGGGAAAACGAAGGTGAAGGGGGAGGGTATGTGCAAGCCACTCTGCAACAAAGAACAACGCTATCCAATCAAAAACTCAACGCCCAAAACAAAACGCCGCGCAATGCTGATAAAGAGAAAGAGAGAGTGCAGACCATGTTTCTGTTTTGTGTGTTTAGAATATCTTCTTGAACCAACTGCCCCTCTTCCCGCCTCCGGCGCCCTCCAACGCGGGCCGGCCATCCCACGTGCGCACGGGCTGGTCGTCGTACACGGGGCTTGCGTAGCTCTTGCGGCGGTTGCGCTTGTCGGTGATGTCTTCGACGGCGCCGCCCTCATAGTGCGTTTTACGCCGGTGGTGCTTGCGGTCCTTATCTTCGCGCGCACGGTCGCGGTCGCTGCGTTCGCGCTCTGCGCGCTCCGCTTTGTCGCGTTTGCCCCCGCGGCGGCCCGCGATGCGGAGGCGGATGTCTTCGTCTTGGGAGGGGGATTCGTCGTCGTCGGGCGCGTTGTGGCCGGGCATGGGGTCTAAGACGGTTTCGGAGATGGGGGGTGGGAGCGGGGGTTCGTCGGAGAGGGATTGGACCCAGGAGGAGGTTTTGTCGGGGCCTTTGTTGATGTAGGGCTGGTTTTGCTCTTCGCCGGGGATGCGGCGGGAGCGATGTTTGGTGGGCTTGTGGGCTTGGCCGTTGCGCTCGTCGAAGTAGTCGGCGATGGGCTCGGCGGCTGGGTACTCTGAGTTGCGACGGGCGGCCCGGCGCTCTTCGTGGCGACGACGACGCTCTGCATCTTCATCTAGGTGGGAGCCACGGCGGTCGTTGTGTGGCCGAGATGGCTCGCGGGGCTCCTTGTCCTTGCGGCGCGATGAGCGATGGTCGCGCGCAGTTTCATCTGTTGGCTTGACACGAGACCGTCGGCGGTCCTCCTTGGTTTCGGCCTGACGTCGCAGTTCTTCCTCAGCCAGCTTGTTGCGCCGCTCGAGCTCGGCCATCTGGCGTGCCTTCTTCTCAGCAAGCGTGTTCTGTTCGGTGTCGCGCGCGCGCTCACGACGACGCTCAGCCCTGGCCTCAGCCTCCTCGAGCTCAGCACGGCGGATCTCCTTCTCTTGCTCGTGTCGGGCTCGACGGGCGGCTCGTCTCGCATCACGCTCAGGATCAATCTCAGCGCTGCCGTTGGCACCCGTCATCATCGGCTCCGGCTCGCCATCAGGCATGCGCGTCGGCTTGCGCACGCTGCGACGTTCATGTCGCAGGCGCTTTGCCTCATCCTCGGTGATTCCATCGCGGGCAGTGGGTCGCTTGCGTCGTCTGCGCTCGTCCTCGGTCTCGTACGCCGCCTTGCGACGGTCACGGCGGTCCTCGTCCGGCGTGCCCTTCTTGCGGCCCAGGCCAAACATATTCTTAAATCCACTTACGGCAGCAGCAGTTCCGGCAACGCCTGCAAGGGTGGCCATGGCATCAGAATTGCCTCGTTCGCGGCGTGGGCGTTCTCGTTCACGCTCTCGTTCGCGGTGGCGGGGACGTTCAGCCTCAGCTGGGGGTGGATCCACTTCCATGCGCTCAACAACAACCGGATCGTCGGCGCTAGGTGGGGCGGTCAACGGCTCTACAGGCTGCGCGGGTTGCGCCGAATCACGTTTGGACCTGCGACGCGATGGCTCTGGGCGCAATATTGGTGCAGGAAACTCGTCGTCGAGAGGCTCCAGGTCATCGCCAATAGGATACGGGTCTGGCATAGCTGCGCACTCTGGGTTAGTTTATCAACTGCTGACTGGCCCGCTAGCCAATAGCGCGCCAGCACGGCCGAAAAAGAGGGGATCTTACCTCGTGATTTGCCCTTTTCCCTCGTGCTTGCTCTGCGCGAAGACGACTTTGCACCCGTTGCCCGTGCTGCCTTGGAAGATATCTTGACGTCCGTGTCGGTTTGCGGTGGCGACATCATTGCTGCGTCTTGATCAATTGATGGTCGGCGCGAGAGCACCTTGGGTGTGACTGATGTTCGATGTGACTTAGATCGAGAAGGCGGGGGCGGAACACCAAAGATGCCAAATCCAGACGGCGTCCGGACCGACTTTGTGCGCGAAGGTGTCTTGGACATCTTGTCAGAGCCCGACGATCGTGAAATCACATCTTTGTCCCTTGTCGATGTAGTGCGCACCGACTTTGTGCGAGTCAACCCAGGTTTTGGCCCTGTTGTAACACTGGTCGATTCATCGCCAGACTTGGTCCTGTTGGCTGATGGTTTCTTTGCCGATCCGCCAGCAGGCCAGAATCCCCATGATCCAGATCCACCGTTGCGAGTCACCTTTGCCCGCTCCTTCTTTGGAGTAATGGATTTTGGTGCGGGCACGGGCTCAGGCGGCGGCGTAGGAGGTCTTGCTGCCTCATCGTCCACGTCCTCTGGTGCCGGTTCGTCCAAATCTACCAATTCACGCTCCATAGGCGCATCCACAAACATGGCGTCAGAGTCTGGCGCAGGAGGTGCTGGAGGTGATGGTGGAGGTGGAGGCTCTTCAATAATGGGCTCCGCTCGCCTGCTGCTCTTCTTTGATTTCTTGAGCTTCTTTTCTCTGACAACGATGACCGGTTCAGGCTCGGGCTCTGGTTCTGGCTCATGTTCTGCTTCCGGTTCAGGCTCGGGTGGTGGAGGCGGCGGTTCTTCGATAATAGGTTCCGCCCTCTTACTACTCTTCTTCGACTTCTTCAGCTTCTTCTCCGAAACCACCATAACCGGCTCAGGCTCGGCTTCAGGCTCAGGTGGTGGAGGCGGCGGTGCATCCTCGAAGTAATCTGTCTGAGTCCTGCTGCTCTTCTTAGACTTCTTCAGCTTCTTTTCAGAGACAACAATGACAGGTTCTGGTTCTGGCTCGGGTTCTGGCTCGGGTTCTAGCTCAGGTTCCGGCTCAGGCTCAGCTTCAGGCTCAGGCGGTGGAGGCGGCGGTGCATCTTCGAAGTAATCTGTCCGAGTCCTGCTGCTCTTCTTAGACTTCTTCAGCTTCTTTTCAGGGACAACAATGACAGGTTCTGGTTCTGGCTCCGGTTCTAGCTCAGGTTCCGGCTCAGGCTCAGCTTCAGGCTCAGGCGGTGGAGGCGGCGGTGCATCTTCGAAGTAATCTGTCCGAGTCCTGCTGCTCTTCTTAGACTTCTTCAGCTTCTTTTCAGGGACAACAATGACAGGTTCTGGTTCTGGCTCCGGTTCTAGCTCAGGTTCCGGCTCAGGCTCAGCTTCAGGCTCAGGCGGTGGAGGCGGCGGTGCATCTTCGAAGTAATCTGTCCGAGTCCTGCTGCTCTTCTTAGACTTCTTCAGCTTCTTTTCAGAGACAACAATGACAGGTTCTAGTTCCGGTTCCGGCTCAGGCTCAGCTTCAGGCTCAGGCGGTGGAGGCGGCGGTGCATCCTCGAAGTAATCTGTCCGAGTCCTGCTGCTCTTCTTAGATTTCTTCAGCTTCTTTTCAGAGACAACAATGACAGGTTCTGGTTCTGGTTCTGGCTCGGGTTCTGGCTCGGGTTCTGGCTCGGGTTCTGGCTCGGGTTCTGGCTCAGGTTCCGGCTCCGGCTCCGGCTCAGGCTCCGGCTCTACAATGGGCTCTGCTTCACCACCAAGATCGGTCAAGTCCATTTCATCATCTGGAAACCCACCAGGCACAGGCGACCGCCTGGTGATCGAATCAGCAGGCACAGGATCAGGAGGAGGGATCTCGAGCGGAGGAGCATCAACTATGATCCTCGTCTTCTTCGACTTCTTCTCCTTTTTATCTTTCTCCTTCTTGTCTTTGTCTTTCTTGGACTTCTTGGGAGGCGATGAATCGATAATCTCAACGATGTCGTCTGGTGCCTCTGGTGCAGGCTCAGGCTCAGGCTCAGGTTCAGGCTCAGGTTCAGGCTCTAACTCTGGCTCTGGTTCTGGCTCAGGTTCTGGTGGAGGGGGCTCGACTTTCTTCGTCTTTCGCAACGAGATACCCCATGCGCTACCCCACCCACTCCCAGTAGTCTCTTCCTTTTTGGTTTCTTTGGCGCTTCCCCAGCTACCAACTGAGAACTCATCCTTCTTGAACACCCTGTTGCTTCCCCAACTGCCCACCGAGAACTCCTCTTTCTTGGTTTCAATCTTCAGGTCTTCCCCAAGCTCAGCGAGGAGTTGGTCATCAGGTATGTCCTTGACCAAGTCGAACAAGTCTGCATCAGGGTCGTCGGCAGGTGGAGGTGGAGGTGGAGGTGGAGGCGGAGGTGGAGGAGCCTCTTCTTCAATGACGCCTCTCTCTTTCTTCTTTTTCCTCTCCTTTGATGATACCGGTGCGAGTAGTGCTGCTTCTCCCGCAGCAATCCGTGCAGCCTCGGCCTCATCTGCCTCTTTTTGGGCTTGTTCGGCTGCTGCTGTTGCTGTTGCTGCCACCTTAGCTTCCGCAGCTTCTTTGGCCTCCTGTTCAGCCCTCTCCTCGTCCTCACGCGCCTTCTTTTCCTTAGTTTCACGCTCACGCCTTTCTTTGGTGGTCTCCTTCTTTTTGCCGAAGAGGCCCCACCCACTAGAACTCTTTGATGCTTCTTCTTCCTTTTTCTTTTTCGCGGCCGCCTCTTCTTCAGCAATAATCCGAGCTGCCTCTCCTTCTGCAATTCGGGCAGCCTCTGCTTGTGCAATTCGGGCCGACTCTGCCTCTTCTTCCGCAATCCGCGCTGCTTCCGCCTCCTCTGCAGCAACTCGGGCAGCCTCTTCTTGCGCCACGCGCTCCTGCTTGTCACGCTCAAGCTGCTCCCTTTCTTCTTGCTCTTCTTTCTCCTTCTTCTCACGAGCCTTCCTATCCTTAGCACTCTCCTTCTTTTTCGACGAGCCCCAAATACTGGCTGCCCATCCGCCCATGCTGCTTTTGGGCGCTGCTGCTGCTTCTTCCTCTTCCTCCTTTCTCTTGCGTTCCTCTTCCTCCGCAGCAATTATCTGAAGTGCTTCCGCTTCTTCAGCCGCGATCCGAGCGGCCTCGGCCTTGGCGTCAATTCTGGCCTGTTCTTCCGCAGCAGCAGCAGCAGTGGCAGCGGCAGCAGCTTCTGCTTTAGCCTCCTCGGCCTCGCAGGCGATGCGATCTGCCTCTTCTTTCTTCGCAACCTCCTCCAGGCGCTCTTGCTCTTCCCGTTCCTTCTTCTCGCGCCTCTCACGCACCCTCTTCTCTGTCTGCGTTTCCTTTTTAGGAGGTTTCGTAGTTGTAGTCGAGCCTAACGAGCCCCACGTACTCGATTTGGAAGATTCCTTCTTGTCTTTCTTGACTTCTACAGGCGGCGGATCGTCGAGCGATATGAGGTCCTCTACCATATCCTTTACTGACTTTGATCCAGACTCTCTGCTCGTGATTTTAACAAGAGGCTCCTCAACCATTTCGCCCTTCTTCTTCTTTTTCTTCGTAGTTGTTGTTCCCAGGCCCCGGGGACTCCACGTGTCGTCCTCTATTTGTTCGTCAACAGGCGGAGCCTCAATCTCAAGTGGGGGCGGGATTTCTGGCTCGACGGGTGGGGAAGGTAGGTCGGCGGGCGCGACGCCCCGTTTGCTCTTCTTCGTTTTCTTCATGTTGAAGGCTGCGCTTCCCCATGGGTCGTCCTCGTCAGGTTTCTGAACAGGGATTGTGGTCTCTTCAACGACCTCGACTGGAGCGCCCTTCTTAGGATCCTTCTTTTTCTTCTTGCCCCAGGATGGCGCACCCCACTCATCCTCTCCCTCTGCCGCGGGCTCCTCAACCGCATCTGGTTCTTGAGCTGCAGCTTCGATCTGTAGAGGTTCTCGAAACTCTGGTTCGGGCTCGGGTAATGGGTTAGGTTCGATATTCTTGCCCTTCTTTTTCTTCTTCCTAAATGATGAGCCAAATCCCCAGTCTCCACCCTCATTCTTGTCTTCGGATGCTGGAGACTTAGGTTCTGGCTCTAGAACGGGTTCTGGTTCCGGTTCCGGTTCCGGTTCAGGGTCTTTTGGCAGGTCTGGAATAATCACAGCGGTACCCTTCTTACCTTTCTTGGCCTTGCTGGTAGACACAGGAGTTGTACTCCAATCGCCCCAATCCCCGGCTAGCTTCTCCTCTACAGACGGAGTAGGCTCAGGTTCAATTATTGGTTCGGGCTCTGGTGGCGACGGCGGTGGTGGCGGAGGCTCTTCTTCGACGACAACCTTCTTCTTTTTCTTCTTCTTAGTAGCCGTCGTGACTTCTGCACTACCGCAATCATCCCAAGAGGTATCTTGCTTCTTCTCTGCTTCAGCGGCCGCCGTAGCAGCAGCCTCGTCTTCAGGCCGTTGCTTTTCTGCAGCAACTACCTCATCTTCTGCGCGGGTATGTTCAGCCTCGGCTTCCTCTTCCAACCGTTTTGCATCTGTTGCATCTTCTTCCTCTTTCCGCCGAGCTTCCTCTTCATCTCTCAGTTTTTGCTCCTCCTTCAGCTTCTTCTCCAACTTCTTTCTCTGTGCCTTGCTGAGTCCTGCAAACGGATCAATCTCCTCCTTGATGGGCTCTGGTGCTGGTTCAAGCGGTGCAGGCTTTGGCTCTGGTTCTGGTTCTGGTTCTGGTACAGGTTCTGGTTCTGGTTCTGGTTCTGGTTCCGGTTCTGCCGGAGGTGGTGGAGGATCTTCGATGTCCTTCGTCTTCTTCTTCTTTTTCTTAGTGCTAGTCCCAGAATATCCCCACGGATCCACTTCCTTAACAGGTTCAGGTTGAGGCACTGGAACGGGCTCGAGCTCCACAGGTGATTCAGGCTCTAGCAGAGGCTCCTCCACTACACCCTTCTTCTTTTTCTTCTTACCCTTTGACGTCGCACCAAAACTAAACGACTCCCATCCCTCCTCTTTCTTCTCAGGCTCAACGGTTGGGTCAGGCTCTGGTATCGATTCCTCGATCAACACACCCTTCTTGCTCTTTTTCTTAGTCTTAGTGGTGCCGCTAAAGCCCCAGCCATCGTCCTCGAGCGGCTTCGATTCGGCTGCCGGTGTGCCTACCGAACCGTTGAATGCATCAAACTGAAAGTCGAACGATGAATCCTGCTTTTTATCTGCAGAGTCCCACGGATTATCACCGCCTGCATCTTTTGAGCCACTATCTCCGAGTCCGCCCCAGCTTTCTGAAGACCAGTTCGCAATCCCGCCGAATCCAGATCCCGACTTGATCGTTGAATCCCCGAAGCTCATGTCAATCTTTGGCACGCCGTCGTCGAGATTCACGTCGTCGAGCTTGATATCGTCGAACGTGGTCGGTGGGTCAAGGGGTGGTGGGGGCGGCTCTGCGGCGGCCTATCGTGCGATTAGCGCTTTGGAACACGTTGTCAGGTAACCGAAATAACAAACCTTCCCCTTTTTGCCCTTCTTCTTCTTTCCAGTCGTGACTGGTGCTGTGGCTCCCCCATCGTCGTTGTTTGCGCCTGTATCTCCCCAGCTGGGATCGGGGGGTGCCGCTGCCGCCGCCACTGCCGCATCCTCTTCTTCCTTCTTTTTGCGCTCAGCCTCTTCTTCAGCCTCCTTTGCTAATCGCTCTTCTTCCTTGGCTATCCGTTCCTCCTCCTCTTTCTTTAGGCGTTCCTCTTCCGCAAGCTCTTTCTTGGTTTTTTTCTTTCCCTTGTCGTCCCCGCCTTTATCCCCGTCGCCCCCGCCCTCGCTGCCCCCATCTGCAGGCGGATCGCCACCGCCACCGCCACCGCCACCGCCAGCGTCTTTCTGCGGCAGATCACCACCCGCCTCGAAGGCATTTGACGCTGTGGTTTTTTTCGCCGCGTTGTTGTTGTTGTTGTTGTTGTTGTTATTGCCCCTGCCCTTGCCCTTCTTTGCGTGCGACTTGACGCCCGCGTCGTTGAAGCCAAAATCAATGTCTGCATACAGCGATTTCTCGTCGAGAAAGAGCGACGAAGTCGGTGAGGTGTCGCAGCTTAGGCGCAAGCAGTTCGGTACGTTGGAGCAGATAGATGCGTTTAATGACGGAAACGGCGTGTACTCGGGCGAGTGTGCATAAGCTCGCGCATCGGTGTGGGTGTAGTCTGGCGGTAAATCGGCGACGCAGTCGTGGTATGCGGGCGGCGGGCCTCCCAAGCCGTCCAGCGACTCGTCCCACGATCGTCGAGGCGACGGCGCCGGTGAGGAGGAAACCTGGGGTGTCAAGTTAGATAAAAGCGCCATGTTGAATGTGGGTGTGAAAGCATCGAGAGCCTGAACCGTGTCGGCGGGGAAGGGCCCCATGCGACCACCAAGAGCAGAATCGTCGTCGTACCAAAATCGTGTCCTTGCCCTGCCCTCTCCTCTCCCTGCGCAGCGCACGCATGCACATATAGATATGTTGCTCGTCGTCGTTCGCAGACTCGTCGTCGCTGTCTGCCCATAGTCCCTGCCGCTCGTTGTCCTCAGCTGATCCAGTCGTCGAGCGCGGCCGGGTCTTTCGCCTCGCGGAGTACGCGACGGCGGCGGCGCGGCGACGGCGTGTGGGGAGCATTATGCGGAAGTCTCTCGACGCGCAAGGGGAAGCAGCTCAGCGGCGGTAAGCACATGAGCGCTTGTGCGAGAAGCGCAAGTGCAACGCAGGCCCAGCTGCCTCGAATCGTAAATAAACAGAGCCGCGAAAGCCAAATTAGATGCAGCAAAACTGGTCGAATCGCCGTTCCGTGTGGTCTTCTCCTCGTTTTTCGCCCTGGCGAGGGGGTAGCAGCGCAGTGGTCGGTTGGTGGGCTGGCGCAGGTCACCAGGCACCTTTTCGTCTACCACGCTTCCTGCGTCGAGGTCGATTGATTGGCGTCGCGGGATCTCGTTATCGGCTGCCCTATGACAGGAATCCCTCGCTTCCCTTCTAACCTTTTCCAGCCGGAAATGAGTTTCATCCAAGCTTCGTCACACTGCCGCTCGGGCCAGGGCCAAAATTGAGGGGTGATGGAATGGAAGTGGATGGGATGGGGATGGAATGGATGGGTCGAGGGGCACGGCAACCACGCGGACTGGCCGCTCCAAGAAACAAAACGACTCCTACGTCCCCCGATCTGCGGGCCGCGTTGCTGGGAAAAAATCTTTGCTAGCCGGCAGCTGGGAAGGGGTGTGTGTGTGTGTGTGTGTGTGCGTGTTTTGGTGGTCAATGGGGACACGCACATGCAGCGCGCCGGTCAACCCTCCAGCCACGCACATCGCAGGCGTCGTAAAAGGCAAACGCGAGGACGGGCCCATGCCAGATTGCGCGCAGCGAGGCCGTAACGAGGCTACACCGCTAGTCGCAATTGGCCAATAGCGCCGCGGGACCACTGCGCCTGTGCCCTGCGTGCGTGGGACGCCGACAACGCACACCAGGCCTGAAGCTGCGGTCAATGACGATGAGTTCCTATTCACGCTTTTATTCTCAACATAGGTAGTCTATACCTCCTACTGCACGCCATGTCATGTCATGCTGCGGCAACTAAGTACCTAGCAGTGCCTTCTCATATGCACAATAGATTGCCGGTCTGCTAGTGCGTGCGAATGCCAGCTCCACACGCCCAATTCCCTTCCCCCCGGGGTATCACTCGGTACAAAGCCGGAATCTATGCTAATCCAATTCAGTCCAATCCGCCCATCCAGTCTACAAAGGAAAATAAACGTCGCCGAGGCGCGGTCGAGCAATGTGGTGAGAAATGTCCGTACCGTATTAGAAAATAAACATCAAGGGCCGTGGCTGGCGTGGTGTGAAGGAATATATGGCAAACGTGGAGGCCATGGTAGACATTATGCTGATGATTTTGGAAATGGAAATGGAAATAAAAATGACAAGGATAAAGATATCGACTAAAAGGAGCCGTCGTCTTCGGCTTCGTCTTCGCCATTGAGGATGCGTCGCGCCTCGTCCAGACGGCGACGCCACTCATTGCGTTCGTGCTGCTCGCCGTACGCGTGTTGGAGGTTTGAAGCCACTTGCTGGAAACTTGCTGCGAGGCTGTAGATGAGCTGCTTTTCTTCTTCGCTGAGCGCTAGCCGTGGCTCCTCGCGCGTTGGGGATGTGGTTTCGGTAAGGATAGAGAAAATCTTAGATACTTGGAGACCGCTGGCTAGGTCTGCCGGGGATGATGAAGCGCGCGAGATGATGGTTTGGCTTGGTGATGAGCCATTGCCGCGACGCATGTTGATCGCCGAGTCGGAGCGAAGCGAGGTGTGGCTGTTGGACGTTGCAGGTCCTGCATTGGCAGCCCGGTGTTGTGCGAGAATTTGCTCAGAGAAGTGGTCCATTTCTTCATTTTCATCCTCGTCATCCGACTGGTTCTCAGCAGCTGTTGCGAAGGACTCAACTGTAGACACCGAATCCGTGCTCTGGCTGCGCTGGTGGTAGGAAACCCGCTTCTCTGAGCTGAAGTCGTCATCCTGGATCTGGACAGCGGTGACCGGTCGTGTCGTGGCTGTAGAGCTGTTGGAGCTTGTTCTGGATCTACCACCTTCCAGGCTATAGGTGCCCATGGCGCTGTGGAGGAAGAAGTGCTCGTAGTCAAATGCATCTACGCGATCCTCGTGGCGTTCTGTCCCTGCCATCTCGTATACTGCATCTTCGTACACGCTTTCAGACCCCTCATCCATGTCATCGCCATTCACCGACAGAAACTCGCCCTCTTCTGCCTCGTCAAAGTCCTGCTCATCATGATACGATTCGAGATCGTCAAAATCCGTGTCTTGGGTGTTATTGAGGCGCGACGACCGGGAGTACCCGTTGCTTGTGGCAGGGTGTGAATATGCGTGTTGAGCTACCAGCTCCTCGCCCTCTTTCTGGGACAGCGTAGTCACGACGGTTTGCGCTTCGTTACAATCCTCGTCAAAGGGAGCCCTTCCTGTGGGAGGCTCGGTTATGATACCTAGTCCTGTATTCGTTGTGACAGGGGCCCCTTTGGTGTGATATACATCTGATCCAGCATGCCACTCCTGTGCGTTGGTGAAGGGGCTCGGTGTACGAAGATTTTGCGTGCTCCGACGACGCAGCGAATCCTCCTGGGCCTTTAGTTTGAGGCTTGATATCTTCTCCTTCAGATCGTTCATCTGATCGCGCAGGCCACTCGCAGCTGAAGACGACCGATGCACTCTATGAGGGTCCTCATCCTCCAACAACGTTTCCAGAGTAGACGGCGATCTTGAGCCCCGTGAGCTCGTTCTTACAGGCCAGTGCTGTTCCGTGCTAGAAGTCATGCTGCGTGGGTCGCGTATGATTTCGTGGCTGCGCGACTCCTTGATGGGGAAGCGGCCACGCCCTTGGCCATAGCCCTCTGGCGACCACGGGCCGCTCGCATGACCAATTGCACTCGAGGCGCGCTTGTTGGATGAGCTGCGCGTCAGGTACGACGGTGACGAGAAGGACAGTCGCACGGAGGTCTCGCTCAGGCGGCGCGAGTGGCTTGGGCTACCATTAGAGAGGGGCGAGGATCGGAACGAAGGTATACGAGGCGGAATCGGACCAAGGCCAGCGTACAGTCTACGGTCCCTTTCTCGTGCGGTGTTGAGATGCTGCGATAGTTCGGACGAGCTTCGGGTAGCGTTGAAGGTAGGTGAGACGACCAGGGACTCGCGTGCGCCTCGTAGATTTCCCTCCATGACCTGTAGTCGTCAGCCTTGTCTGGGTTTGTCGATGTCAAGACAAAAATCCGCTTACATTCAGCCGCTTCTTCGCGTTGGCCAGAATAATTTCCGCCCGTCTACTCAGCGCAGCTGACGAGTGTGGATCGTCGCTCTCGTCGCTGCCGCTGCTGTGTCGGTTGAGCCAGGGCTCGGCATCCATGTCGTCGGTAGGAAAGTGGTCGTGCTTCTCCTGTTCCTCCAGACCCAGGCCGCTGTCATCGAAATGGTCGTGGCTGTCGAATCCCGGCCAGTTCTCAAAGTCTTCGCTGAGGGCGATGCTAGAAGCGTTGCTGTTCCTGCGCTGGTCGTGCCCCCCTTCCTTGGGCGAATTGCTTTTCAGCCCATTCTGGATGGTCGGAGAGGATGCGAGGAGATCGCCTCGGCCAGTGACATGTTTAGCAGGTGTGCCTAAATCGCCCATTGCACGCAGCGTGGAGCGTGAGGACTGTGCTGACAGCGGCGGAGACTTTGTTTGGTGCGATGCGCGCTTCCGGTTCTTGGGTGCAGAGGCTAGTTTGACGTGACTCGGGTCGGTGTGCGAGTGCAGAATAGGCGGCGAGGGCGGCCGCTCAATGTACGGGTTGGGGGAGATGCTGCGAAAATAGCCGCCTTCAGGAAGAATCATGCCAGCATCGCTAAGGGTGGGCGAGCGCGGCGAGGGAAGGCCATGATGTAGGGCACGGGAAGATGCCATGGCGGCCATGGTTACGGTGTTTGGTCAGCTATATTAGCTTGCAGGGTAAGCTGGGCATGTTCCGGGGGTCGTCCTAGAGAAGGGAAACCAGCAGTAATTGCGTCTGTATACGTAGGCTGCCTGTAAAGTTTATTCCGGAGAAAGGACAGGAGGCAGCTCGAGAGAGAGAAGAGACTTTGCTCGCCGAAGGCTCTTGAGTCCATGTCCGTGACGTGTGCAGCTTGTTTAACTTTCTCGACGGTTGGCTGCATTGGCCATCCGCCTAACCGTCTGATTTCCATGGCTTGAAAGGGGCGCTACAAAAGCCCGAACATGGTTTCCGTCCGGGATTGCAGGACACTTTACCTATTCCGCGCGAATTGATTGGCCTGCTCGTTCCCCCAGCTCCAGTGCAATTCGCTTGCTGCAAGGGGTCTTGTGCTATCCCTGTCCACCCCAGCTGGGATCGATTTCATACACTTTGAGGCCATGCATCCCATCACGTCCAGCACACGACCAGACAAGTAGACTTCGTTGCCTCCAACTGAGGCAACACATCCAACACCAGTCCAAACCGTCCAGAGGCTGTGGTCCGACCCCACTCGAGCTAACAGGCAGCCGCAATTTCGTCATCTCAGGGCCATCCTGGACGTCGGTGCATGCTATCAGACATAAAATCGATGCAACATACGTACTCTCATAAGACTTCATGCGCTGACACTCTCATCCGTCCTGTGCGGCTAATATCATCTTGTCTGCTGCTGCTATAGTCATACTCATCAGGGTTCCTTGTAACATGTCGACCATGTACCTTCGCTGAAATGCTATTTACCGCGCCGCCCAATGCTCCATGCAAATCCAAAACCCAGACCCTCGCTATGCAAACCAAAGAAACAAAATGAAGGACAGAACAAAATTTACATCGCTTCGTCTTCGTCATCCCAGCCCAGCGCTGCGTATATTGACGTCTCTTCTTGTTGAGACGACGGTGCAGCAGGTACAGTGTTAGTCAATGATGCGCTAATAGATTTGAGGGGTGTGATAGCGGCACCCAAAGGCGGTCCACTGCCGACGGTAGGCGGAGAGCTGCCGACAACTTTAACAGGCGACTCAAATACGTGCGACACTGGTGGCAAGCTTTTCTCTGTTGGTTCCTTGTTTGGCTTCGATGGCGTTGCGAAGATCGTTCGTCGTGCTGCCCCTGAGTCAAAAAGTGTCCTAGTGCTCGGCGCCTTTGATGGTGTCTCGGCGATGGCTCCGTGCGTTAGTTGTCGGGCCGTTGCGCTACGGTGCACCGTTCCGGGAACTACGTAGGCTACCTGGCGAATACCAGATGAGGGAATGCAGAAGTCGTTCGACGAAGGCGCTGCCGACGCTGAGTGTCGAGCAAATGGATTGTCCATACGATAGGTGCGAGTGGGCGTCTGCTGCACCATGTCCTTCGTTCTGCGAGCCACTCTAGGGGTGGCCGTCACCTGGACCTCCTTCACCACCTTCCGCACAGGATTCGGCTGCTTCCTCGATCTGCTAGCTGACCCAGTGCTACGTCGCTCAAGGTCATCGACATAACCGCCAGCAGCTAATCCACGGTTGGGCTTCTTCAATGCTGATATAGCTTCTTTGAGATCATCCTCAACACGCTGCTTTTGCTTCAACTTCGCTGTGACTGCAGCTGATGGTGTTGTAAGATCTAACTCACGGCCCTCCAGATGTCGGAATTGTGACATGGATCGACGGTTGTTCACCGAGGGGCTACGTTGGAAGGGTGTGGCGGACAGTGGTGCCTCGCTCCCTTCACGTTTGATGCCTTTGATGAGTGCGGAGTCAGTTGCAGAGCGACTGAGAGAAGGTGTACCACGACGGGCGGATTTGCCCATAGTCTCAGTAGCCACTCTCCCCAACGACCTTCTGGGCTTCTTTGTATCCGGCTCTCTATGTTCACCAGACTTGTGTGACGTCTTTGGTGGCTTCATGGCTTTCCGTTTCGGCGGTGACGAATGTGCTGGCCCACCCAATTTCTTGTTAATCATAAATGCCTGTTCTGGAAGTCGATTCATATAGAAGGGGACAATGACTTCAATACAGAAGTCACGGAGTCGATCGCTTGCGCCGCTCTTGCTGGACTCAGTGTTATCCCATTGCTGGGTTGGCTTTGAGTCAAAATCCAGGATGCCTGCCTCTTCAGTAGCATGCCAGATGCAAAGTTTATCAAGGAGGAGATCCAGCTGCAACCCGATATCGTCGAATTTCTTCTTGCGCTTTGCCGGTTTTGCATGTGAGTCGGTTGGTGCTTGGGTGCCCTCTACTGACGGAACCTCTGGCGGTGGCTTGTACGTTGAAAGAGCTTCGAGGGCAACGATTTCGAGCATAAGCGTCAACTGGGCCAAAGTTTCGCGAACCCGCAGGTCGCCAATTCGTCTTTTGATGCGCTGGTCCACTGTTTCTTCACCTCGATGGTCGCCGTTAGACATCTCTGAGATCCACCATCTTTTGATAATAGCTTCTTCATGTGGGTAAATCCCCTCTCGGCTGAGCTTCAGCTTCTTTTTGGTCTTCTTAGCTTTAGTGACCGCCATCAATTCCTCGTCTGAAAAGGTCCCTAGTGGCAGAGTCTTAATTATCGCGGGTAGCTTTTCGTGGTATTTCTTCTCGCTGGCTTTATGGCTAAAGAGCATGGACCTCAGGAACGTCACCAGTTCATGCTGTGGTGGTGCATTTTCCTCCGGAGACGTGAAGGCATTTCGAATGCGGGTGACGGGGCCCTTTGCAAAATAGGCAAGAGAAGTCTTGGACATGTAAACGGTGTCGAGGTATTGCTGAACGAAAGACTCCAGCAGCTCTTGTGGTGGGATCTGTACGGACGGTTCTTCGGGAGCATCAACTATGGCTGAGTTGCCGACTGGGGATTCGTAGGTCACGGGCGTGTCAAAACGCTCCACCGATGTCTCTTGTGCTGGTGCTGGCGGCTGTTTTTTGCGGACCATTGTCAGTCTTGCTCGCTTGGCAGGCTGTTCTGCAGGCTGTATTTCTACCACGGCGTGCTGCCACCAATTTCCTGTTGAGGTCGTGCTCTTCTCTGCCTTTGTCATGATAGGCAAGGCCTGTAGTGTAGATGGATCCCATAGTTCAAAGACATCTTTCTCCTTGAGCCAGCTAGCAAGCCTACATATGCTATACACATGCGTTCCAACACGCTCTATGGCATATAAGGTCCTCTTCGTGTCGTAGCGTGCTATGAGAACCTTTGGCCCACCAATATCCTCCTCTTCGTAGTCATCACTGCTCTCCAAAACGCCGATTGTTGCAGAGAAGAGGGAGTTGGAGGCGAAGTTGTCGTCTGCTGTTGTGTCCAGGAAGGTGAGTGGCAGCTGCGAGCGCCGGATGACACGCACGGGCTTGAAGGTTGACGGTTTTTCGTATGGCGATTCGGGGCATGGTTTGATTGTAATCGGCTTGGTAGAGCTTCCCAGCCCGCATATTGCCTCTCTTTTTCGTTTCGAGGGCAGTGGTAGCTTCGATTCGTCGCGTTTGGTTGCCTGTCCAAGAAGTTGTATGGGGCTCTTAGAGGTGGATTGAAGCATTGTCTTGGTCTGCAATGCGTATGTTGACATTGGAGCTGCTCATGGCGGGAAAAGCTGCTGCTGGGTCTGGTTTGTAAACGTTAGAATGGCTTCGCGAGACGCGTTTCGCAGGCGCGCGGGGGCTCGTGCTTCCCTCCCGCACTTATGCGTCATTCCTCCGGTCGCCGGGTGAGCAACCGCATGTCCAGACTCAACCACCTTGTGAAACTTGGATAGGCCATGACTATCGCTACACGGTAGCAATATTCCAATCTCCTCAAATGTAAATTGCATACACTCTCATCAGGTCAGATTCAGATGAGATGATCCCAGCTGTCCGGATGATGCCGAACTCCTCACTTGCGAACCAGGTACTCCGCAGGCACGCCATTTCTTTCCATGTAACTCGCATCCAATCATTTACTCAGTTTTGCTCGGGAATATTGACTTCAACGTCATCAATCACCATGTAGAGTAACCACAACGAGTACATCATACCAGCGAATCCCATATCTTAGTACCGTGCCTTCGCTCTTGATTTGCGGCTCAACATCATGTTTTCATATGCTCTTCTGGCAAGCATTTGCACTACTCCTTTGTTAGCATCCACATACTTCGACACTCCGCCAGGCGGCTTTCGCCCTTTTGGTCCTGGCTATACTCATGGAGCATACCCACAGGATTTCAGTATCGTTGGGCCACCACTGGAAGCGATTCACGATAGCCAGAAACCTTCCACCGGTCTAGCTGTCGATACGAATCACAACCTCTATCTCACGTACCCTCGCAATGGAGGTCAAACACCCAACAACGTCGTCATCTGCACCTCCTTCAACGACGAAAAGCCCTGGCCCAACGCCGCAATCCAAAACTGCACCATCGGTCAGGACCCAAGCACATGCTTTATCAATGTCCAAAACATTGTCCGTGATGATAAGGGCCGTCTTTGGGCTGTAGACAATGGCATTCCTGCAGGCGCATCTGATCCTGTCTACGGCGGTGCTAAGCTTATGAACTTCAAAGAGACAGGGGAGCTTATTCGCACATATCCGATCCCTAAAGATTTGCTAGCATATAGCATGAACATGAATGATATGAAAGTCAACACTACGCTTGGTGGAAGAGAAGGGTGGGCATTTGTCACTGATGCGAGTACCAATAGCTCGCTCGTAGCTATCGACCTTGAGAATGGCAGTGGAGTGAGGAGACTATTCAACACCAGCGTTGTGCGCGCAGACGAAAAATACGTCGGCTCCTATGACGGCGAACTCATTTACCGCTGGAACGGCACACAAAGAGGACATCTGACCGTCGCTGCAGATGGCATAGCATTAGGTAAGAGTCACTCAGTTCGTCCTGATCAATTATATCACTAACAACGCCCATAGCCTCTGGCAACTTCTACTGGGGCGTACTTGCCTCTCGTCGCTTCTACTATATCTCTCAATCAACCCTCGTCAACCCCAACCTAACCGACGCCCAAGTCCTTGCTGCCGTCCAAAACCCTGGCCAAATCGCCTCTGAACAAGCCGGCTTCACAGCCGATGACCGGGGCCGCGTCTACATTGCTGCCAGCGAGCAAAACGCAATCTACTATGTCGACACACTCAAGTCTGAGCAGAACCTAACCGTCAATGGCCATGTGTCTGGTGGCTCGGGACTTATTCCTGCGGGCGATTATGTGGTTAAGACGCTAATCAGGAACGCCATGATTCAGCATGCAGATTCTATGGCGATCTTAGATGGCTGGTTGTACTTTAATACAAATCAGCTCACATTGGGTCCAC
The DNA here is from genome assembly GCA_028456385.1 of Ophiosphaerella korrae. Classification (NCBI taxonomy): domain Eukaryota; kingdom Fungi; phylum Ascomycota; class Dothideomycetes; order Pleosporales; family Phaeosphaeriaceae; genus Ophiosphaerella; species Ophiosphaerella korrae. The sequence goes on along the minus strand of JALNQF010000007.1, from coordinate 448,863 downwards.
AGTTTCAGTACAATAATACTGATAAGCGGACGGGGCCCTTTCGCAGCTTTAGGACCTGGGTGGGTAGGCAGGGTGTGTGAATGCCATGGACTATGAAATGCTAGTGTTGGTTAAGTAGTTGTTGAAACAATACACTGCCGACGAAGGATTTTCATGCTTAGATGTTGACCAGATGCTATTGGTCATGTATGGTGACCCGCCAACATGTAGTGTATTTAAAAATAGTATATTGGGTATCAAATCTTCCGCTACAGATCCACTTATGTTGCTCAACTCTTCGCACCCACCACTCAATCAAGTTTCACAGGATCTTCCGCGCTTGTTCCACTCCCCATGTTAGCCTGCACAACTTCGCTTTTCCTTGACCCTCCCCTAACATCATCGCTCTTCGCTCCCTGTCTCCCATCCTCCACCACCGCTTCCCCCCCTCGAACCCTCATCCCCATTGCCTCCCACTCCCTCTCCAAGCCCTTCCTCACATACTCTCTCCTCCCCTCCTCCGACCGCATACTCTTCGCCACCTTCTCCATCGCCGCCTCACTCAACACCGGCGCCCTCCTCCACCCCCCCTCCCGACTCCCATTCCCACAGCAAAAATACATACCCATGTGTGCAACGATGCGGTCATGCGCCGCAGACCGTCGCTGCATATACGACTCGTCCGCCGCCATGGAGCCCAGCAGCGTCTGAATATGCGCTTTGCGCCTCTCCACATCGCGCTGCAGAATCATGGTTGCCGCGCTGCCCATGACGGTATACAAACCTGTTGTTAGCGGCGGCAGCATGGGGTGCAGCGCGTTGGGCGTGAACAAATCGAGTTTAGAAAGATGGTGGTCCTTGGTGGCTTGTGTCATTGTCTGCGTATCGCGTCGTGGTTAGCACAGTCAAACACACACACACACGCTGTAATGTATCTTTGTAATCAAACGCAAGGGTCGTTGGCTGGGGTGTGCAGGCGTGAGACATGCAGCTGCGTACCATTTTGGGGAAATACTGCTTGTCGCACAATCGGCAGCAGGTCACGCCTGCGTGCATGATGGACCGCCGCTGGCTCTTGCGCTTGCAGAATTGACAGGTTTCCGCGAGCCATTTGCGCCGGCAACTAAATGTCTTTGAGAATTTCGGAGGCGTAAAGTTTGTTTGCTGCTTGAGGAGACCGCGTGTGTATTCCTCGACGATGGCATAGAGATGTCGGTTAGTGGTTGCGATGGCATTGAGCGGATGCAGCGACGTTGGGCAGCGGTTGTAAGCTGCCAGGATGAAGCTGAGGATCTCAAGAAGGATCTCAGTCGGAAGGTCGTCTAATTTGGACATGTTGGGGGCTGTAATGCTGGTTGGATTGGTTGGCGATCTTGGGGAGTTGCTGATGAGGTCAATCAGCGGGGCGGCTTATTGGTGGGGCTTGATGGCGCTATGCTGGCGAGCTATGCTGGCGATCCAGGAACGGGGCATCCGCTGATGGTTGGAGATGTATCCGACCTCTTGGTAAACTGAAAAAGTGGAAAAATCACTCTCCTCATACTTATGTTGGACGAATAGATTCTATACTGCCGGTTTTTTTTTTTTACTGGAAGCCTTAGATTACTTTAGGTATTCTTATCGATATCTCGAAGAAAGGTTCTAGGTAGCTCATGGATCTTCTGGCTGCTGTATCTTAAGTGGCCAACATCCCACTTTTCCAGTTGACTAAGAGCCGACATCAACAGTAGGCCACTCTCAAGGCATGGGCAGGACAGGAAGGCTGGAGACGAAACATAGTATCATAACAGTCTCACAGTATCACGACTAGAGGCCAAAATGATCTCAAGACACTAGCATCACGATCATAGCAACACACCAATGATTGATAGGCCTGGCCTGGCCATCAATTCATAGTCACAAAGAGAAATGAGAAATGAGAACAAAGACAATAATGATGTGAGTAAGTTTTTGATTGATGAAGTGAACTTGTTTGATTGAGGTGATGCTCATTTAGTTCCTCCATGATACCAACCTTGATGACCATGACCATGACCATGTACAACAACAACCTTGGTTCCAACAACCATGTCCAGCAACCACCAAAACTATCATGGCCACTGCCATCAGCCGCACAGACCGAAGAGTTGGATGACTATTGCAGTCCTGAATTGACCTGAGCCGAAGCCGCCATCAGGGTGCTGTAATTGCAGTTGATGATCAAGGGTGTCAAGATGCGCGACAATCAGCGACCTCAAGACACCAACTCAACACAGGTAGGCCACGTGCAAAGACGTTCTATCCTCCACACCGTGTGTTGACATGATCACTGCGCATACCAAGCTCAACTGAATGTGATCCACGCTCTTTCTGTCTTTCGCCTCCATTCCCACGCGTAGGGGCCCTGCAGCCTGGCCTGCACCCTGTGACTCCAACTGATGTTGATGAAAGATGTTGAAGGCTGAAGAAGAACGTTGACGGACGATGGTGAAGTCGGCGTCATGAGGATGACATGAGGTGATGGGAGTCGATGCATGTTGGAGCGTCATGAAGATGACTTGAAGCGAAGGATGTGAAGGATGTTCATGGAAGTTGTCGATGCATGTTGAAGTGATGTGACTCGAATGTGTTGGACCGACTATGTTGTGATGATGTCACACATCGTGTGTCTTGGCAAGTATCTGCTTGGTTAGTGGAACAGTGAAGAAAGAAAAAAGGGGAGATGATTTACTTGAGTGAAAGTTGTCACGATGGCTTGTAAAGCTATAGAGCAGGTGGCTTGGAAGCGTTGAGTTGAGAAGTGCGGTGGAGGTGAGAGCAAAAGCGACGAAGATGGGGGGAGGAGGGGTTTATATACCCTCCCAGACGACGCTAGCGACGTGTGTGATCTGAGAGCACGTGATTTTATCTCCCGCCAAGGAGTCTGTAGGCTTCTGGGTGGTTCGAGAGTGACGTTGAACCGTAGTTTGGGCTCAGGTGAACGAAGGTATGACTCCAGATCACTGACAGCACGGACGGCCGCGCGCAAACGTAGGACTCTTATTGGTCGGCGAGATCAACAAGTGAGGCAATCAGTAGGTTGAGTTGATCTGGTTGATTTGATCAGGCGCTTGTGGCTTCGAGGTGAAAGCCAATGTCTATCTGAGTTCATGGTTATGGAAGAAGTAGCGGGGTCCAAGCGTGCCCATGACCCAGAGGGAGACTATGAGGAGTGAGGCGGCAAGAGGTTCCACTGAGCAGTCACAGCACTGGTAATAGAGATCATCGTTTCGTGTGTTGAGTTGAGGCTGCAGTTGACGTATGATAACAGTGGAATAGGCAAGGGTATAGATGTGTGCCAGTGGTTCGGTTCGACAAGACTCTTCACTAGAGCATAACATGTTCATCATATCAAGTATGTTGACGTTGTGCTCTATCTGTGCTTCCGTGTGACGCGGATGTTTGCTCAAGTATTGCCCTTGACATCTACTTAGCTCCTGTGTCGAGTCGCCACAATGTGACTTTGAGCAGCTAGACGAAGAAAATTGCACGCGACTCGGGCCCAGAGCTAAATTATCGAGAAACTAACACCAGAAGTGCCTATTCTTAGGATAGTGGTGTAACGTATGGAAAATGGCCGACGACCGGTTGGACTCTAAGTACACCAAGCGCTTGACATCGATATATTGATTTATGCTGCCTAACTTTGAGTAGAATGCCTTACTTCTTTGATGCCCAGTGCATTTACCCTCGTGAGCAAGCAGATCATACACAGTTGATACGCTTGCTCGTCGCTGAAGTTTTAGGCCGTTAACAAGACCGCATCATCGCATTTATTTTGGTGCGTGTTATTTGGCCTTCTGTTCCTAACAAAGGTTTTTTTGGACGTAGGCTAGAAGGTGACAGATAAGGCAGAAGCATCTCAATACCTCTAATTCTATAGTTGTATATTCTATCCCCTATTGTGGATGTCTAGCTATAATACTAGGACAGTAATTTTCTTACATTTTCAGTTTGTCGAAAGCTGGCTACCGTTAAGCATAAGTTGAATGGTCGCGATTTCGTATCAGAGACAACGTAATAATATTGAAATTAACGAGTATTCACCAAGCCAATGTAAAGCCTCAGCCTTTATTTCTTTTCTGAAATTGTACCAGTCGTAGGCAGGTTAAGTAATGTCAATACACTATCTAGCGCAAGATTTGACATAGTTGAAATCTGAGCGCCTGTAGTGGAGAATCCTGGGATATCTTCACTTGCTGTGATTGTACGGAGAGGGCTAAGAAGGTTATCGCAGCTTGCAGTTCCACTATTGTAGAGACGTGTGATGGCGTGTAGTAACATCTCTGCTGTAGGATTGTAGTAGGCTGGGTGATCGGAAGAATATTGGGAAACTTCGTGATCTCGGCGGTGGCCTGCTGCAGTCCTTGTATCAGGCGCTCGATGTTTGGCGGTAGATTGAGTTGAGTATTGGTATCGGACATGGCTTTTACTAGTGGGAAAATGCTCGAAGAACGGAATATGGTGAGAAGCATCAAGGTAAAAAGGTTAAGGTAAGAAGGTTGAATAAACAGGTTCTTTTATAGGGTATACGGTGGTACCAAAACGAGTCGTCAACGCCTAGAAACCCCCGCCTGGCGGTAACACTACACGCGTCGTCATTGCACCCACTGCTCCAACACCGCCTCGTCCACATCCTTAACCAGAACATGCACATGCTCCAAACTCCTCACACTCTGCAAATTCGTCGTATTTTTGAACCACATGACCCTCTCACCATCCTTACCCTCCCCAACCTTCACCCCAAACTCACTCCTCACAAACTCCCGCACCAACCTCCGCCCCTCCCCATTCAACGCTCCTTCCTCATCAACAGGGAGCCTTTGCTTCAGCCACACGACAATGTGGCGAATTCCGGGCTCAAACGCATACGTCCAGTCGTTGCGCAGGATCTTGTAGTCCGCGGTGTCAGCGAATGGTCGCGGGTTTTTCACATTAAATTTTAGTGCTCCAGTCGCGTCGTTGAGGGGCTCCCAGAATAGGCGCTGTTCAAGCAGATACGTCTTGACACTGCCGTACTTCTGCTTGACATGGGCGGTCCAAGCGAGGTACGCTTTGAGCGCTGAGGGCCAGCGCTTCAGCTCATCGAGTTGGTTTGTGTTGATGAGGTGGCGTAAGTTTTCCCAAGAGTGCGGCGTGAAGTCGGCGTCTGCGATGGAGAGTTGGTGCCAGTCGATAGCTGTAAGTGCGAATGGTGGGTTGTCGCGTGGGAATGGGAGCGCTGTGGGATCTGGGTTGGATTTCCAGGTTGATTGGAAGACTGATGGGAGAGAGGATTGGTCTATTTTGAATTCTGATGGCATTTTGGTATGTTAGAGATGTGTATCCAGAAAACGTTCAGTGCTGGAATATATAATATGGACGTGGTTGTGTAGGCGGACGCGATACCGAGATAAGTTAAGCGCTAGGCATGGGCTGGATTGTTGTGGCTTACACGTTTGAATGACGACGAATAGGAGATAACCTCTACTCGCCTAGGCTAAGGGACGGCACTAACCAGCGAGAAGATAAGTGCCACATGCAGCAATAAAGTAGCAACGAGGGGCGGTTAGGTACCAAAGTGGCACGAAAGCTTCGGAAGAAACGTCGCCGAAGCCTTACTCCGCGGCGCCATCCAGGAATCTCAGATAGTTAGGCAAAGCAAATACCTGTCGAGGTACCTATCGAGGTACTTATCGTTGCTAAACTCCATACACCATAATTGTTTGCCCATGCCAGGCTACAGGGTGAGTTTTGGTAATATGAATAGTACTACCTATGTATGCTCCGAATCATTATCACCAAGCGTATACCTACTAGACATCTACAAGTCTACTCCAACTATTACTAATAAGCCTCACCCCTTTCGCACTGATGTTCATCCTCCAATCCGCCATTTCTCCGTTGTAGCCCGTGCCAAGCCCCCCCACCGTCAACCGCATCGAGCAGTACTGCGCTCCTGCGATAATTTTTATAGGCTCGCCTAAGGACTTGGAGCGGAGCACTTGGTTTCTTCTGGAATAAGGTGGACATGGATATAGATTGCATTCGACCGAAATGACGGGACTGACGAACACATGTTTGATGAATTCACAGCGTATATAATGTTCGTATCGTGTTGTCGTAACGCCTCACCCGTGGTTTTCGTTCCTACATCCCGGTCCTTAATATCGAGCCCTCTAGTTTCTGGTCGTTCAATATCATATTTCTCACGATGTATCTCCAAACGTTGACTGCTCTGGCTGTGTGCGCTGCCTCGACACTCGCAGCACCAACTGCTGAGAAACCATTCTCGACATGGATGGCGTCATCGTTTTTGTCCAAAGGCCAGAAACTGGACAACCACTATGTAATGGCAATCCTACATGAAGGCATTCAGAAAGCTGCCACCACACAAGGCGACGCTTCCCTCCTGTCCTATGCCTCAAACGCCATCTCCTCCCTCGTCGAAGAGGATGGTACCCTCATTGGCTGGAACTCGACATTCTACAGTCTGGATGACGTCCGAGTGGGCAACAACATCCTCCACTTTTGGAACTCCGAGGGTCGCAAGGAGAAGAAGTATGAGATCGCAGCCAAAGGATTGAGAGATCAACTCAACAGGTGGCCACGGACACTCTCCGGAGGCTTCTGGCATCGTGCGCCAATTTACGCCAATCAGATGTGGCTGGATGGCATCTACATGGCCGACACCTTCTATGCGACGTACACGTCTTACTTTGAGCCTAACAACGTGACCGCATGGAACGATATCACGCTGCAGTTCGACTTAATCGAGAAGCACTGCAGGAACCACACGTCCAACCTTCTCCAGCACGGCTACAGCGAAGACAAGTCTACCGTCTGGGCTGACCCCGTTACCGGCGCTTCACCTCTTGTCTGGGACCGCGCCGTAGGATGGTATTTTGTCGCCCTTGTGGAGGTTCTCGAGGTGTTCCCCAAGTCGCATCCTGGATTTGCCAAGCTCCAGACCTACCTCACTACCCTAGCAAAGGGCTTGAAAGAAGCACAAGACAAGAGCGGCGGATGGTGGTTGATTATGAACGAGCCGTATCCAGGAATGGAGGGCAACTACATCGAATCGAGCGCGACGGCCATGTTCACCTACACGTACCTCAAAGCCATCAGGCTCGGCCTCTTAGATGCTAAGTACACGGATACGGCTGTCAAGGCATGGGACCTAATGATCAATAAGTTTGTTCAGCACGAGAACAACGGTACCTTGAGCTGGACAGGCACAGTTGAAGGTGGTAGTCTGAAGGGAGATGCGAGCTACGAGTATTATGTTGGTGTTCCTCTATCTCTCAACGACGGCAAAGGAGCTGCGCCGTTCATGTACGCAGCTACCGAGATCGAGACGGCTAGACTGTAATTATCGACAGAAGATGAAACAATGATGAATAACAGTTCAAATGAAGCATGGACGACGACCTCCTGAAGATGGTGAAATTGCATGTGATTGACCCAGAGCACCCCTGCATTGCCATAGGGCTGAATGCAGCTACCCGCACCCTTACCCCTTCCGGACATGTACCACCTCAGCTCTTGGATCAGCCCAAACGTTGTCAATCATGTGCCTCACCTGGCAGCTAGCATTTATGTTTGCTATTGCCCATGCACGGCACTGGGGCGCAAAGAAAAGCCATGTGGAACTCGCGATCCAAGCCCGTCGTCATCGTTGCCAAAAATAGACAGACAATACAAGTCCAGAGCCCACGTCACAGCCGTAAGTTGGCGTGGGCTGAGAGCATGGAGTGACCATGCTGCTAGCCGCCGTTAGGCTGCACCTGCTGAAATGTTTAATACTGATCGTCGCACACCTCACTCCACCTCCACACCTGCGAGTTCTGCACCCTAGCGAACAGCAACAAAGTGCTGCTGATCTTTGACTACTGTCTACTTTCGAAAATATCAACGTTAGCTCCCTGTCATCTTCAAACTCAGCCTGTCCCTAACACTTCTCCCAGACACACTCACCACCGCCACAATGAGTTCCATCGTCTCCTCTGCCGCCCCCTCCACTAGCAGCTCATCCTGCGCCACCGCCGATTTCACCAAGTTCCCCGTCCAAGACGTTTTCTGCGCCGTCGGCAGCACCCAAGGCATCCCCGCCAACACAGCCGATACTCTCAAGAAGTGCTGCAAATCCAAAGTCGAGGACTTCAACGCCCCTTGCGGCTACCTGTGTCTTGCCTCTGGCCAGAGCGTCGCCGACCTTCAAAAATGCTTTCAGGAAGGCGGTGTAAGCCCCGGTAGCATCTTTTGCAATGGAAATAATACGGCCACGGCCACAGCGAAGCCGAGTGTGAGTCCTAGTGCGACAGGTGGAGGGGCGAGTCGCACAAGTAGTGCAGGTGGTGCGAGCCAGAGTGCGACACCGGGATTTGCGGCCAAGCAGAGTGTGAGCAAAGCGGGATTGGGCATGCTGGGTATGGTTGTGCTGTCTGCATTTGCTGGGGCCATGTTGTAGGGCCTAGATGGTTGAAGCAAAAGGATGAGGAGTAGAGCATTCCACGAGCAACGGTTCAACATGGAGTTTGGGTGTTGTCATACAATTTTAATGTCATTAATCACCCCCTTGACGGCTCTTGGGTACCCAGATTGCTTTATTTCTTAGTGGAACCCAGTGCGCCTATGTATTTTATAGTTAACGCGTGCGGTTAGACTGCATAACCAAGTCTATCAGTGTGAAATCTTCAGAAGAGCAGGAGGCACATACTTTTGCGAGATACTTATGCAGGTATAATACAGAGCTTAGCTCACACCAAGCGGCCATTTCCCCCAGCGCATCAGCTCAAAGCCAAACCACGGCTTTATGAGATATTGTTTTTTACGCAAACACGTCAACCGCTCACAAAAATACTCCATCCTCAGCCTCCCCATTCTGCGGCCTTGCACCATTGCTCTGCTCCTGCTCCACCCCAGTCGTAGCAACCGCAGCTTCTACCTTATTCTCCTCGTCACCTTGCGGCCTCCACGGCAACCCTCTAATCTCTGTAACCTCCTTCTTCAATAACTCAATCCGCTCCAAAAACCTCGCAATAACCTGTCTATTCTCCAGCAACGCCTCGTAGCACTCTCGATCATCGTTGTCTCGCGCATAGTCCTCGAGTTGCTTGTTGCTCGACTCCATATGCGTGATGCTATTCCGTAGCTCGGCGTATTTGGCATAGACAGACTCGATGGGCAGGTCGGTGAGCGCGGAGGCGAAGCGCGAGCGGGATATAGGGAGCGCGTCTGCAGACATGTCTGGTAGATGTGGGAAGTGGGTCGTGATTGGAGTTGAGGTTGGGGTTGGATTCAAGAGTCAACGCCATGGAACTCACGTCACTAGCTTTGGTGGGGTGGCGTTTTTCCCAAGCCCGTAAACCCCGCATTCCCTTTGGTCTGTAGGTGCTGCCTCCTCCATCGTACATTATTCACATTTGGCTCGAGTTGGCAGTAGAGCTAAACATTCTCAGCCTTCCTTTACCGTTATGCAAAAACGCCATCGACAGGGTTCTAAATGGTTGTCGCTACTTTTGTTCACGCCATCGTTTCTAATGCAGCCCCATCATTGGAGCATCCTGTAGCTCCATACTCTGGGACAACATTATGCCATCTATTTCAAAACAAGTGCCTTTTGTTTTCCATGCCATCCTTGCAACATCCAGTCTCGAGCTGAGAAACTGCTGATTTGTTTCATGATCAACGCCATAATTCCCGTTTGAGACGCTAACTAGCAGCTTCAATGCCCTCTTCAGCCAGTGAGCATTGCCTTGGCACTATAATCGCCGTCGTGCATATCGCTGGAGCGGAAGTCCTAAGCGCGTTCAACATGTGAGATATTGTGTGACGGAAGTATATAGAGAGGAACCAAAAGCCCTCTTACCATCTACATAAGCCCTCAGATCCTGTCACTGCCGATTTCTCTTCTCTCATTGCATAATACCCTGGCATTTGCGAAGATAGCAATATTCCTTCCATCTTTCTAACCCATATCTCATCACTCAATCTCAAAGAACTAGCACTATGAAGACCGTCGCTGCTATTGCCCTCGTTGCCTTCGCCGCCTCTGCCACAGCAAGCCCAGCCTTCACAATACCAGAACACTTCTACTGGTTTACAAAACGCGCCTCGCTCCCAATTCCTGCGCCAAAGGGTTCTGAGACTCTATCCAAGGCCATGGAAGTCACAAACTTCGACGGCGGCATGAAAACCTACGGTCGCGGCGTCGCTTGCACTGGCCAAGCCGAAGGCGGTGATTCAGACGCCGTGTTCCTCGTCAAGAACGGCGGTAGTCTCAGCAACGTAATTATTGGAAAAGACCAAATCGAGGGAATACACTGCGAGGGCTCATGCAAAATTACGAATGTGTGGTGGGCCGCTGTGTGTGAAGGTAAGCTTTCGTCATACATCCACAACCCATGTCTATATCCTAACAAACAAAAAGACGCCTTGACTCTCAAGGGCGACGGCGACGCAACAATCACAGGCGGCGGAGCTACTGGTGCTGCAGATAAGGTTATCCAGCACAATGGCGCTGGGACCGTGACAATCGATGGCTTCACAGTAGACACCTTTGGCAAACTCTACCGCTCATGTGGCAACTGCAAAGAGAGCGCCAAGCGCAACGTAGTAGTTAAGAACGTCAAGGCGTCAAATGGGAAGCTTCTCGTCGGTATTAACACCAACTTTGGCGACTCGGTGACGATTGACGGTGCGACATGCGCGTCGGGTGTGAAGGAGATTTGCGAAGAATTCAAGGGGACTACGCCGGGGAATGAGCCAACGCCCGTTTCTAAAGGCCCTAGCACTGCGTGTGCTTTTAAGAGTCCTCTTAAGGCGTGTTAGGGTGTGAAGATTTGATCGGAGGTTTGCTCTCAGATGTTATTTGTGTATATTAAAAGCTTGAGGTTTGGTTGGGTAGACTAAAGCCTCAGCATTGGAGCGGCAGTATTTGGGATGATATTATAGATCTTACGCTAACTACATAGTAGTACGAATTTCGGATCGTCTCATATATCGTGTGTCTCTGTCTCCCTGGAATTTGCTTCCTCTGGGGTATATTGGGTATCTTACCTGGGAGCGTCTTCTCCGATCCCTTTACCAAAGTGTCAGGGGAGTAACACGGGGAGGTTTGATGTGGTAATGCCCATTTATTCCTTGCAACTAGCAACTGCCTAGTCTGACTTCAACATATAATCCACCTGTCTAGGCGATCGGATGTGACACCGAAAGATATTCACTCCATGCGGTCAAGAAATCTGGCCTTGTAGGCTATCTCTTCTATTGCATGTTTACATACCTATCCAAATTCTACACTTTCACATACGACCATAGGACGTCGCAAACTAGGCTTCCCGTCCGCTCAGCCATATATAAACGGCGTACCGGTGGGCTAGTAGTCAGGTGGGTGACCACTGGCGAATCCCCACTGTTGTATGTTTTTGATTTTTTTTTCTTTGTTTGGCCTTGAGAAAGTAAAGAGAAGGGGAGTACGATTGTTGTTGATGGGATGAGACTGGTGATCGGAAGCGCTCGATCGGCTTGCTGCTGCTTTGACGAGCAAACCATTTCAGTAATTTCTAACCTCACTTTTTAGTCTCTGGCTAGCTGAATACACACAGCGAGTTCATTTGAGTACCTATAGATATAATCTACAAGCTGACTCTCACAAACATGCCTGGATTCGGTAGAGAGGCAGCGTGAAGAGAAATCGGGCAATTACACTAGTCCTAGAGCAGTGCGGCGTAGCAATAAGTACTATCATGCCATAAAAGAGGTAGACTCTAAGCCATGGCCTCTTGTAGTCTACGTGCTTAAATGCGGTCACACCTAGCTACCATTATTTGGCCTGGGCCTAACGGTGCGACTTAGACTTGCTAATATGTATGCAGAATGCTCAACTAGCACCCGAATATCACGATGCAACATAAAACCAACAACGATGACTCTTTGCTCGTGCCACTACATGGTGGAGATATGGGTGCAACAAAGCCGTACCAACACCAAGTCCCCACGAAGCACGCGCAACATCAACAAACCACCGCCAATTCACCACCAGGCCCGAGCAATAGCCGTGACTCTTACTCTGCCCAAACCTCGATTTTGCGACTATATCTACTCGATAAGCCCCCATTTCCACCCAAACACTCCAACTTTTGCCCAAAACGCTTTTCACTTCCCAACACAGCACACTTTCCCAGCCCAAAATGGCCACCAACCACGAAACCTCCATAGTCGTAACAACGCTCAAAGGCGCCATCATCGGCCCGTCCCCGCCCCCACCCCCCACACACCACTCTTTAACTACCCTTACAGACGCCGCCAAAGCCCTCTACGGCCGCCACCACCCCAACAGCCACACCTGGTCCGTGATAACGGACATCGACCCCGCGGCCGAATCCGCCTCGCCGCTCGCCGCGCACGCCATCGTGTACGAGTTGCATGGAACGCATCCGCAGTTTTCGAACTGGATGTTGCTGGAGTCATCAGTGAAGCGCCAGTGGGACGAGGAACAAGCGTTGAGGGTGCTGCTGGACGAGCTGCAAAAGAAGCTGTTCAGGTTGGTGGGAGGGAAGGAGGATGAAGCGGCGAGGGCGAGGAAGAGGGAGGAGTAGGGTTGGGTTGTGGTGGACGGGAGGTCTTGGAATGGGTGGTTTGCGTGGGGGGGTGTGGTTCTTCGATATGAATGACCGGCTTTGAGAAAACTCGCCGGTAATGTTTTGTACGGTAGTTCAACGGCAACAAATAAACACAATACAAAGGGTCCGGTCTAATCACCCGAATCATAACCTTTGTGCTGTGAAGTGTTTGAATGGTATACGCCGTCTTGTATATCGTTACTGGGGAGTCTCTACACCAAAATATTTTCAGTTACATGCTCGCCCTGACGATGTTGCTAACCGTGGTCCGGAACATAGCCTTATTCTTCAATGGTCTTGACGCACTCCCACCCGCCGCTCAGCCTCTCCTTCCACAGGCTCACCCTATTGTCGCCAGTGCTGACTGCTAGCACATTACCGCTTAGACTCCAGCTTACGCGCCAGGCGTTTGCATCCACGTTGAGAACGGTAGACTTCCATTCACCTATGTATAATCAGCATGGCTTTGGTTCTCAAACATGGAGCACACTTACGCAGATCCGAAGATGTCCAGATGCGAACCGTCTTGTCTTGTGAGGCAGAGGCGATGTATGATTTGGAAAGAACGGTGGGTGACCAGGCAACATCACGCACCCAATCTGTGTGTCCTGATAAGATCTGAGTGCTCTGCCAGCTCCCTATGTCGGCGCTGAAATCCCACAGCTTGACCTGACAATCGCTTCCACCCGTAACAAAGCGTCTTGCGGCTCCAACTTGGTTGCCGCTTGCGCTGATAACCTGACCTGGTGCAACGGCTGGCGCCCAGGATACGCTGTTCACGCCGCTACCACAGGCCTGGAAGATTTGGTGTGTCCAGGCATCGTTCTTAAATTCGAGTACCGAAACATTGCCGTCAGAGGAGGCGCATGCGAGGAGACAGCCGGCTTCGTGAGGCGCCCAAGCGACAAGGTTTACAGAGGCGGTGTGTAAGGCGACCTCGTAGATCTTTTGCCAGGAGCCAGACTGTTCGCGCCAAATGATGACTTTGCCGTCATAGGAAGAGGAAGCGAGGATGTTTCCGTATTTGGGATGCGCCCATGCCACGCACCAGACTGCGCCTTCGTGTCTGTCAAGTCGTCAACACAAGCTGTCGCGGTGTAGGAGGTCCATATACCCTCTCAGTGTCTCGACTAGTGTGTGTTTATCACCATCGACCTCGAAGATCTTAATCGTCTTATCTGAGGAGCAGGTCGCCAACCGCCGGCCGTAGTAATCGAGCACGGCATCATGCTGAGCTTCGTTAGCTTCAATTGAGAGGAGGTCCACGTTTCGTCCGCCCCCGGCCATTGTGTTGTCTTTGCGAGGGTGTTGCAGCGCTTAGGGATTGTATACGTGTGTGCCGAATATAGAAAGCCTGTTGCGCATGGATAGACGTACAATCATTTCATCGTGGCCGGTGTTCTGTATAACATTGGCCTGGAATGCAGAAACGACGAATTAGCGGGAGAAGTTCGGAAGGCGCATTCTACTCTGGGAGAGAAACTCACCATGACTGCTGGAATAGAAGGGAGTCGAATGTGGAGGCTAGGATTAGCGGTTGAATAGTCCAAGTGCAGTTGAGGCAGGAAAGAAAGCAGCGTGTTGGTCTATGAGTGTCTGGAGCTTGCGCTTGCCATGTTGCGCTGTGGCCTCAAGTGGCAGGGATCTTGATGAGATAAGATTAGATCGCCCATCCTGCCCCGACACTGGACCAGCCCACACACACATAGCACAACAACATTCTGCATGCTGAATTAATTTATTGGAAATATTCTGCCTGTTATGTTTGTACCTCAATACCTCGGCCAAAACCATTCAATCAGAATTGAAGTGGCACTTCGACCAAATGGCAAATTGCCCACTGTACCCCTGCGCCAACTGCAACCCCGTCGGCACAGGAGGGGCGCCCGTAATCTACACCTCTACAAGTCTTGCCTATTTGGGTAAGTTGGCCTTTGACGCTAAGAACTGTCAGCCTCAACTCATCATCCCATACCAGAATATTCGAGTCGAGTCCATCAATCTTCGTGTCTTAGTTTGCTAGGCTGCAGGTTCTGTATGGAGTTAGAGGCTTGTTGTTGCCTGCCTACCTAGGCGCGTCGTAACACGCGCACGCTGTCACATCACTTCTCTCACTCACCATAACAATTGTTATCGATTCCAGTGAAAGAATCTTATCTAATTGTTCGAAACGCGATTTCTACAGGCGTACTCAAAATAGCCTACACGACTATTATATAATGTCTACATTAGCGCAATTAGAAGCCCAAAAAATCTTAACCTACCTTCTTGATAGGCTGAAAGAGGAGGATACGATTGACTATGAAAAGTACGGTGAATGGGTTCAGTGCCACCCTAATCTTGCACAATTCTGTTTTCAATGCATCAGACCACAAGTCTGGACCTTCCTCAACGGGCGATGGAGTTTCAACGGGTTGAAAGCTGTGGGCGGTGATATTAGGTTAGACGGAAAAGCTGTATATATGAATGGTGTACTTGGCCTGGACAGAAAGGTCCACATCTATATTGGCCAAACGAGTTCTATGCGTGCACGCACTGCTCAGCATCTCAACTTCCGATATCGAAGGGACAACCCCAGCTTCCATTATCACGCTATGCAACACAGCATATACAACGCCATAGGCATACTTGCGCGGGTGCCGTCAGCCATAAACAGCAATAGGAACCTACCCGGAATGGATCACTTAGACCTACTCCTAAACGTGCTCGAAATGTGGATGGCACTAGTGTTTCGCACATTACCGTTACAGATGCTACAAGAGTGGCTACCGAACGACGAAACAATAACCAAAGGATGGAAGAAGGGATTAGAGGGTGAATTTAGAGGGCTGAACATTGCATCCCCTCTTGGACATGTGGAAAAGCCGAGAGAGTGGCTTGATCTCAGCGAGTCTGATGACCCGTTATTACGAGACTATCTCGGGCTCGGCAGGAAGATCAGCGAAGCTGAGGAGTAAAAAATCAGATATAGCAGGCATGCTAGAAGCTACAACATCGAGAAACAGCAAGAAAACGGAACCTCGCAGACAGTGGGCATCGTCATTGTCGCGACAATGGCAGTCTTGATCAGCATAGCATTGCTGCGGAGTAGTGGAGGGCCAGGGCCGAGGCCTATGGGGCGATGATGATGAGACGATAATGAGAGCATGATCGTTACCAATTGTCACATTTATGATTTTACGACCAGCAACAACATTCTATTTCTATCCTCGTGCCAGAACGAGCCTCTCAGTCCTCCTTTTCAAGCCACTTCCCACATGCCTCATACACCCTCAAGAACGCCGGATCAAGCGCCACAAACCGCTCAAAAACTTTCTCGTCAAGCCTCTTGTAAAAGTGCAAGAACGTAACAAAAATGAAATCCGCATACGAAACTAGCCCACGTTAGCAAACCGCACAAAAACCCAATAAGAACCAAGTGCTTTCTTACCCGTCTCGCCGAGGAAAAACGGCCCCTCATTTTTCCCCAACCACTCTCCAATCTCCTTTGCCGGCGCCTTCACGTCCTCCCAACACCCCTCGTTCGCCTTCGTCCGCCAAAACTCTTGGACCGGCATGCCCACCATCTTCTCCCTCGTCTCATAAAAGTAGTCAGCAGACCGCTTGTTCAGCAGCAGCGGGACATTGGGCTGCCAGAAAGGAACCAAAGGCATGACCAGCTTAGCGATGTGGTCGCGTACTTGCACGACAATAGGGTCGTCGAGGTGGAGCGAGGGCGATGGGTACTGTTTCTCGAGTTCGTGGGCAATGGGCCACGAGTCCATTTGGTGGGTGCCGTTGGCATATTTAATAGTCGGTATACTATAGTCTGCGAAGTACCCGGGGGAGTTGGGGTCGTTTGGTGCGAGGCCGCTAGGGGGTGTTAGACGAGTGTGCGAATTGGTTATGGTATACGTACAAGGACTTCATTTTCGGTTCGATGTCTGGGAACTCGGTCCATTCTGTTTTGTAGTCGATACCTTTGTAGTTAAGGATCATGCGGGCTGGCATTCTTAGCGTGGGTTTTTGAGTCTGCGGTGATGGACGAACTTTTCCATGGATTCACGGACCATGCTATGCCTTGTTGGCTGGGGAGATCGTAGAGGATGACTTGAGATGACATTGTGGAAGGTTGATGTAGTGTTTGAGTGATTACGCTGGTGCGACGGCTTTATAGATGACTGAATATATGTACATTGTATATCATAAGTAGCTATCATGTTGTTCTCATTGACCCCGGACGCTCCACTGTCGAGTGCACGCCCTACGCTATCCTGCTCCTCCGTTTGGCGGTATGAACTTCACTCCGGGTTTGTCATCTACCTGATATGCCTCTGTCAATGGGTGGAAAATATATATTGGGTGGATTAGTCAGAGTCACGTAACGACAAGAAGAATCCAGAAACGGTATAGGAAACTTTCCCACCTCGATGAAGTGACACAAGTGGGGTGTTTCCCTGTGCTCCACCAACAACATCTCCATGATCGCAAGATTTATGACAATTATTAGGCTGTCCCTCGTCTGAATTATGACATTTTGGTTATGATCTGCACTCGCGTGTCTTTTGATAGCCTTCAGCCCCTAACTTTGAACGCCCCTTCAGCCCCCAAATTGCTCATGAGCCCTAACCTCAACTGGGTTAGACACAGTCGACACATTTTGCCAGTCCGCAACTGACAGTCGGAGTCTCAATCTACCTAGCTGAAATTTGCCTTAGCCCGTCAGCCTCACGCGGAATCATAAGGCCACCCGCTGCTGCGCCATGCACAAGCTTCTGCGCAAGCTTTAGACTCGACATGGGATTTCGCAAAGCTTGGTGTGCTTCATGATTAGGCAGGTAAGAGGATACAATGACGGCACATACAATTCTGGCCTTTGAGCCTACCCTATTCAGAAGCGTTTGCGCATTATCAAGCTATTTTTGTTTCCCAGGTCGCTCTTGTCGAAAGGTTTGGGCTAGAACGTCCAGCCCGTTCGCTTCCAACCCCCAAGGTCAGCCCCCAATTTTGACGCCAGGTGGGTCCGCATAGGTTCGGGCATTGCCATTGAGAAGACAAAGCTTTTCGTTCTCTCCTCTAAACTCAAGTCGATCTAGCAACACTTGTGCCTTCTGCCTACCTCATTAACAGCAATGAATGGGGCATGACTACAAGCTCAAATATCTATTTATGCCCACTGTCCATATTAGGACAGCCACGATACTTGGCAGGATCCTCGCCACGTGCGCGCTACATCAACTCACAGGATTCGATAAGCCAAAGTCGCTCGTGTGTTTCCCAACCTTTCCAGGCCCTTGAGTCTTTATCCAAACAGTCCGGCGCATGGGCATATCACGAACCCTCAAACTGGGCTGCTTTTAGATGACAGGACGATACCATGGATTTCAACCGGAGGACCAGTAACAGGTCCGATACTCAACCTTTGAACCCGCCTACATCACCTTTCGAGGATGTCGAGACAGCCTATGGTGGTGGTTTAGGTATAGAATATGGCAATGCTTCTCCATATTCACACCCTCTTGCAACCCCCGATTCCACCATGGAAGCAAAAAGAGGAAATTACACATACCTCAACACACCAACCTTAACATTCGATATCGAGTCCAATGCAGACAATAACTCTCCGACGGGCGACAGCTTCCACGCTCATGGAACTCACCAAGTCAAACGTTTTGATCATAACGAATCGCGGAAAAAACTATTCAAGACTGGTGGAATCAAGTTCCTTATTACGCTACTATTTAGTGTATTAATATGTGTCTGTTTGAAGTCATGGGAAGGCTTTGGAGACCCGATTGTTTTGTCAAAAATCGATGTCAGAGTCTTCAACTCAGTCACGATTTTTCTTTCCCTATGTTTGGGTCTCAATCTCCTGTCATCTCTCAAACACTACGCTAATACATTCCGATGGACATTCTTAGCCCGGAGATATATGAGTTTGGAAGTCTTCGACCTCATCTTACAGTCGAACTCGCTCATCAAAATCACCAAGCTCATGTTTATCTCCATGCCTGGGATTCGCGGCCAAAGCTACCTTGGAAATCTCAAATGGTTCAGAGATGCTAGAAAGGATGGAACGAAATGGATGTGGCTTGTCTGTTTCTCCTGGCTCTCAATCAACCTTAGTTCTCAAGTTTTGGTGGCATTGCTCAGTTTGTTCTGGCCTATAGAGAACTCTCTCGTACCGCTTATGATCCAAGGTAACGTCACTGTTGCGGATCTGACTCACTGGCATACCAACCCAGATCCAAAATCTAATGTAACCTCAATGGATGCTGCATGGGTTTTCGGAATGGAGGCCATGGTATATCCCGAATTCAAGATGAACGAGACGAAGAAGGATCTATCGACATTGCCAGGCACGCCGGTTTACCAGGGAAACAGGTCTTGGGAATATCGGTTTTTTAATCGTGACCCAGCGCACCAGTACACCAATTATGTTCTCAGCAATCGTAAGACGCAATCAACGGCAACCCGCGAGCAACTGGAAGTTCGTGGAGATGTTGTTAGCGACGACGAAGATATAGAAGAATTTGGAAGCATGTTTATTGAGGGTAAAGCCAAGGGCAAAGAGTGGACGAAGTATAAAATTCCCGAGCACGCCCCTGGCACAGTTACATGGATTGCCTCTCATGACGCATTCTGTGGTTCGCGATGTACCAATTTCACTGTACTCCAAAATAGAGACAACGATAACAGTACCATCAAGGACACGAAGCTATTCCTATGTAATAACACACTATCTGAGATCTCCAAAGCCCAGGGCAAAGACGATATCACCACGCACACTGAGGCTGACTCAGAATCTGTATATGGGACTGACGACTTCGCACGCATCGCCGCGGGAGCGATTGGCTGGACTGGAATTGCATGGAACAATTGGACAGACCGGCAAACACGCTCCTACCCACAAGGCTCGAAATGGTCACCCGCAAGAGCTGTAATAAACCAAGAGGTCGAACACATGCTGATGCGCTTCACAATCGGCGCAGTAGCAGCCTTCGACGACCACGGCATCCGCTACAACCTTACAAACCAACGCACACGCCCCACCCAAGGCCAGCAACTCGATGTGGACTGGTTTTGGGTCACATGCATACTCGGTAGTATATGCAGCATTCAATTAGCCGCATTATGTCTTCTTGTCATCTTCGCGCATCGTACAATCGTGCGCGATGACAGTTTCTTCAGCATGGCCATGCTCTTAAGCCCCGTCATCTCCCGTATCGGCAGATCAGGCATGAACCTCAGCGGCAGCGAAATCAAATCCCACCCGAAACTCAAATGGAAAAAGATCCGGTACGACTACAGAGAGGGTCGAAACGGGCAGCCAAACCAGGTCGACATCTTCTTCGAGGGTAAGGATCAGAAAGAAGGGAGAAAGAGTTGGGCACCAGGGTCATATTCCTAACACCCTATATTCATATTTCCTCTTATTTTATTTTTACTTTTGTTTTTGCCGCACGCGGCACGCAAAGTAGTAGATATATCAAAGCCTTAGCCAAACCTTACCAGTTCCGTGGATGCATCCCCTGGCGACGTCGCGCCCACCGATCGCGAGTCCAACCGCGTACCAGAAATACTCAAAGCGACGGGTGAAAAGTGGCATATCGGTGCCGATGGGATTGTAGTCATGGATTCTCCACACTCGTGTATGCCGGTAAGACGCATCGGAAGGGTCGACCCGAGCACAACCTAATGTAAGCTACGCGCATACATCTGGATAAAGTCACGCACGCCGGATGGGAATCTTGGCATTTAGACGATTGGGTGCGGGATCCTGGGCGCCGGCGTATGTGCTTGTGTACATGCATATTTGGTTTCTTTTTGAGGAAGTATCGTGATTGTTTTGTGCAGGTGTTGTAAGCAGGTCGGCATAAGGCATGGAGGCCGTGTATCGCACGGTCCACTGGTCATATAAGCTTTAGATAGCGGAGGCCAGCATCAAAGCCAATAATTTGACTGGTGTATATAAATGGCCACTTGTCTGTTGTTTTGTGAGTATCGCAGCATCCCTCGCACCATGGCGAAGTTTCTGTTTGCCATTTTCATGCTCCTGGGGCTATGTTCGGCGGCGTGCACCAAGGAGGGGAGGGGAAAACGTCGTGCATGGTAGGTTTTCAGTCGATTCGGATCTTGCTAACTAACATGTGCAAGGCATACCTTACCCAAAGATGAGAAGAAAGCCTATATCGACGCTGAATTATGTCTCATGAAGAAGCCTCCTACTCTTGGCTTGAAAGGTGCTACCAACCGGCACGAGGAGCTCCAAGCAGCCCATCAATTGCAATCGTATGCTACGCACTTTGTCGGCGGATTTCTTCCGTTTCATCGCGCCTTGCTTTACGCGCATGAATCCGCGCTACGTACTGAATGTGCGTATAGAGGCTGGCAACCCTACTGGGAAGAGCAACTCGACGCTGGCAACTTTACTCACAGCGTTCTTCTCGATCCTGTGACAGGCTTTGGTGGCAAAGGCTCTGGGTCTAAGAATTGCATCACTGACGGACCGTTTGCTTCGTATGTCAACCATCTGGGGCCTGAATATCAATACACGAATCATTGTATCAATCGTATTGTGGATGAAAAGTTCAGTTCTCAGTGTTCGAAGAAGGAAGTGGATGCATGCTTAGTGAAAAAGGACTACGTGAGTGCATGGAATTGCATCGAAAGGCAGCCACATCAAGGAGGACATGGAGGTGTTGGTGGATTAGTAAGTCGCTTGTATTACATTTGGGATCCTATTGGTGTCGGCTGCTGATGCTCGTGCGTAGAT
Organism: Ophiosphaerella korrae; assembly: GCA_028456385.1. Classification (NCBI taxonomy): domain Eukaryota; kingdom Fungi; phylum Ascomycota; class Dothideomycetes; order Pleosporales; family Phaeosphaeriaceae; genus Ophiosphaerella; species Ophiosphaerella korrae. The sequence goes on along the minus strand of JALNQF010000007.1, from coordinate 427,506 downwards.
GATCGATCCCATTGCTAGTCCCGGAGATCCGCTTTTCTATCTGCACCATACATGGCTCGATAAGATGTGGGCAGACTGGCAGCAGAAAGGTCTGCCAGGTAGGTTAACAGAAATGGGAGGTGAGAATGTACAGAATCCGGCGAACATTCCGTTTCCTTTTCCCGCAAGGCCGTCGACTATTCCGTAAGTGCTCTGCCCCTCATTTCGATTTAATACATATAAAGTTAATTTGAGGGACAGACAACCCACGGGCGCGGAAGGTGATCCAGGCAAAGTTACTACATTAAATCATAAACTCAACATGTATGGTAACGGGCCAAATAGAACCATCAGTGACGTGATGGATATTTGGCAGGGTGTTTTGTGTTATGAGTATGTTGAAGCTGGATCTAGTGGGTATTGAGGAGTTGTCAGATGAGAGATTTTTAGAGATGCGCTCCTCGAATAAATAGCGGTATTTGGGTACGCTCCAAGATATATAACCAATTGCAGACCTTGGGTCTATGAATAACCCTGTCGTCATTTCGTTTGATCAAAGTTGATGGATCGATACCCTCTACTTCGCGCTTCTCTAGGAGCTTCCAGAGATTACCAGTATCAGGAAAATCGACAATGTGTGGACGAGGAGAGCACAGTCCATTTATGAAAGGAAATCGATCGTTCGAGTAAGAAAGGGCAATCCAAAGAGCTCCTGGTTTTGCTACAAGAGCCAGATGTGCAGCCATTACGTGCAGTGGGTGTATTAATTCAGATGATCGCCCAAGATCTAAACAGACAGATTTGTGTAGTTCAACGTCGATGATGTATGGAAGTGAGATACGGACTTCATCTGAACAGGCGATGGAGTCGGAGGTTGACTTGTCGATTACGAAGGTGTAGGCGCTGGGCTTGCAAACCCCAAGGAGTGACTTGTAGTTACGAAGGTCTATGGTATCCCAGCGCATGAATTTATCAGAGCAAGCGGTAGTTTGGTTGTTGGCGCAAAGCTCTTTCTCTCGCTTGCGTCCGAGGTCGATGGCGATCTCGGCATAGTCCACATTATGTATCTGGGCCGGCTCCTGGACAATAGTACGCAGGTGATGAGAGAGCATGGACGTACCACAGCCAATATGGAGAATCTTTGGGGAATTCTCTTGGCTCTTCTCCAGCGCATCAAGAAGAAACGTATCTAGTGTGTGAGGTGCCTCTAACCATTCAAACGGACTGGAATCAGAAGCAAATCGCTTATCCCAGTATTCTTGAGATCCATAGGAAGGAGGCATGCTGTATGCTGTTTACTTTGTTTGTCAAATAGTGGTGGCCGATTCTCCTGTCAGAGAAGTGGTGTAGGTACCGCCGGCCCGATCTTTCTCCGCCCAGTCACTTTGAGATCTTCGTTCCCCAGCTGTCGGACTCCCGCATCAGCGCCGCACCACGACGGTTAGATGCCACAGCAATGACGTCTCTTCAAGCTTTCCAATCGATACCGCGCTTTCTCCTACCTCGAGGCACGATTCTCCTCCGACCGCAAACACGTTTTCTACCAAGGCCCGCCGCCGGCCTCCGCCATGCCTCAAAACCCTCGAAAGGCCTCTCGGAAGACTTTCTGCGACGAAGAGCCGCAGAGCAATTAAAGCAAAAAAGGACGCCCGCAATACCACAGCCAGACAAATACCGGCCTCCGTCTCACAGCGCGCGACAAACGAACAAAAATCTGGAGAACAAAATCTATGGCCCGCCCATATCAGCAGCAGACAAGCAGCGCATGGCCACCAAGAAATACCCCAACATGATGAGTCCCAGAGGTTCTTTTTCATATTGGTTCTTTCACAACAAGGGGCTACACATGTGGATAACACTGGTATGCATAACGCCCACCCCGCTTTCCCCTCTATGTAACTAACATGTGACTTCAGGGCACTCTATTCAGTTTGTCAGTTGCAGCATGGTATCTGGACTTCGTCAACACAACAGAGTACACTGAGCTCCTTCCCAATCGTAAAGATTTCATGCATGCGCCCTACGATTCGGCGCGCCGCTTCAAAGACGTTTACAAAATGCATCTCGAGCAAAAGTCGGAGCTGTACACCCAACAGCGGCTGCGTAAGGCTGAGGAGGTGGAGAAGCGCAAGCTGTACCGATTAGAGAGGCAACAGGAGGCAGCGGCACGGGGTGAGGAGTACGTGGAGGATCCGCGGTATTACGTTGGGGAGGATGGTGTGAGGAGGAGGAGGGTGAAGAGGTGGTTTGGAATTTGGGAATGAGTGGTGGAGAATAGACGTATGGGGGCGGTTGTATAGAGGCACCAGAAGAAGAGAGATACAGGATTAAGGACACCCCATGCTGCCACATGTTGGCAGTCATTCGCGACCATTCGTCATGTTGTATGTATAACTGAACATAAAGGTTTTATTTTCATTCCAAGTCCTATCAGCGTCAGGGTGATATTTCGGCTCACAAGGGTCAAGCAGAGCAATTATGATTATACCTATTTTCAAGCGAAAAATTACCTATCAAACTTCAAACAACAGAAGGATACATGCTTGTTCAATCCGCCCTCGTCGCCCCATCACTGTCCTCCGCAGCCGGCGCCTTTGGAAATATTGGCGCATACGCACTGCTCGCCCTAATCTTCGCGCCCCGAAGGTAAAACCACACAGGCACGGGTACGAGAAGCGCAGCAATGCAGCCCAACAGTGTAGCAGCCCACTGAATACCCAAACCCTCGAACATTTGCCGAGCAAAAAGTGGGAACGCAGCGCCACAAAGACTGCGAAGAAAGGTATTTGCTGCAATGGCGGAGGCCGCGAACTAGTTATCAGGTCAGACAAGATTGTGAGCGAAAGAATGGGGGAATGACTTGCCATCAGATAAGCGTCAACAAGGTAATTGAGCGCTTGCAAAAAGATGCTCAATAGTCCGAAACCGATCAGGATTCCAGAGAGTGTGGGCACTATCCAATGAACATCTTGTCTGTACCCTGTCCACCCGAACCAAAAGATGCCGGCTGCGAAACAAACACCACCAGCAATCACTTCTGGCAAGCGCCATTCTGGAATCGGAACGTCGTTGTTTGCAGCAAGTTTTTTTTGGTAGCCTGGTTGGCGAATGAAAATCAGGGAGCCGGCGAGTAGTTGGCCTGTTATCATGCCGAAGAATGGGAGGCCGCCGACACCGAGATTCATACCGTGGATGCCCTGGAAGACAAGCGGGTATGCTGTGAGGAAGAGATACAAAAGGCCGTAGATGAAGGCCATGTACACGCTCAGCAATAGCACGATTCGTTCGGTTAACAGCATACGGATCGGACGACTGAAATTCTTCTCGACCAACTCGCGGAAATCGACTTCGATTTCTTCCTGCTTTGCGTGGATACCCCAGTTCTTAGTCCGGCGGCGGAGCTCGGCTGCTTTGCCAACGAGAATTTCTGGTGGGTAGGATTCTGAAAGGAAAATGAGGTTGAGGGTGAAGGCGGAGAAGCCCATGATGCAGACAATATATTCTGTCCAGCGCCAGCCGAGCTCAGACATGACGATGAAGCCACCGATGAAAGGGGCGAGAAGGGGTCCGCTGAAAACCGTCATACTGAAGATTGTGATGGCCATGCCTCGGGTCCGGTTGTCAAACATATCGCTAAAGACTGCGGCAACACACTAGCATTTGTTAGCATAGAGACGTATGTGGAGAAAGGCGTTGGCGTACAGTAAGAGGACAGGCACCGAAGAAGCCCGAGAAGAAACGACATATCAATACGGTTTGGAAATCCTTTCCAGTCGCAACTGCCAAGTTGAAAAGGCTGAATCCGAACGATGCGATAACCAATGGAGCCCGTCTTCCTTTCAACTCACTAAGGGGTGCCCATAAGATCGGACCGGTCGCAAAACTGCATCATGTCAGCGCACGTCCACAATCGCGAACCTCAACCCACTTACCCCAAAACATAAAGCGACGTTCCAAGCGTAGCAACAACAGATCCGACTTGAAATTTCCGCATAATCGCGCCTGTTGCAGCTGAGAAAATCGAGCTTCCAAACGCAGATGTCAGTGTAGTAAACCCCAGCATAGCTGCCGTTGCCAACTTCTTCTTGAACGGCCAATTCATCGCATGCAACGGGTCGTCAGGGCCGTCGAATTCCACCACATATTCTTCTCTCTCAGGTAGTGGAGGCGGATACCTCTTGCCTGCGCCAAACGCTGGCAGAGGTCTCCTGCTATCTCGCGTCCGGCTTCGAAGTCCTCCACCGACTGTAGTGCTGTGCTGACTCCGTTGTGTTTGGATGCGACTTAGCGCTGTAGCATGGCGCTCTGCGAGTCCGGTTTCTGTATCGCGCTGGGTGGGAATGCGCGATAGTTGGCCATTGCTGCGATTGGCTTCGGAAGCGACTGAAGAAGTGGTAGATGACGATGCGCTGCTTGATGCTGTTGATATGCGAGCGACAGGCTCATAGCTTTCGATGTTCTCGGTCGGATGAGCGCCGCGGATGGCGTCTTCCTCACTCTTTTCAACGAAGCGGTCTTCGGCGTTCATGGCAATCCTTGGTGTCGTTATGCGACAGTGCTGTTGACAAGGACAGTAGGTAGGTATGCGTCGACTGTTCCTTGGAAGAAAGAAGTGGGGGAATCGTATAAGGTTTTACCGATAACCAACAACTCAAGCCCCAAGTTCTGGCAAATCCAATACCTAGTGAGTCTCGCGCGCGGAAATTCCGTTCAAGGCCCAATTAAGACAAGGTCGCGCCGCAATTGTTGATCAGTAGGCTGGCACAAGTCATGGAGCGAGTGATGAAAATATGCGCCGAAGAATTAAGTAAACAAGGGCGATTATATGGAATATACTAATTAATAATGATGTCTTTTTGAACTGTCCCAAATCGCATGGGTGTTAGGACTTGGTGACGTAGGGGGACAAATCTCAATTAGCGTGATTACCGTTTTCCGCTCTCAATCGTTGGGACAGCCCTCGGTTGGATCTGCCAGCGCCACAGGAAGAGAAAGTGGTAGCAAATTTTTTAAAGAGATTGAAGCAACGATTTATACGAGTCAATGCTCGCACTCGTACGAATTCGCCTACCAATTGAATGCCAGGAAACGGCACTTGGTGCCACCAGCCGTCACAATTGACCCACTTCCTCCTTTCATTACCATGGGCTGCTGAATCATAGCGAATCTGCTGACACACCACCCTTGAACATATTGAACGCACTGAATGGGGAAACGGTCAAGCTAACAAGTCGCATTACAGACGCCTCCCTGCCTTAGTAAAAGATAATACAGCAATATGCTCTATCGCACTCAATGTCCAAGTTCAGCAGAATAAGAGTATCAGGAAAAGGGCTGCGATGGGTGTCCCACAAGGGGAGATGGTATCTCTACCATGGTGGTATCATTCATCTAGCAAGTTGCTCATAAAGACGTGATCCTCGTATCCCATACCAGCCAGTCATACGTCGTTCATCGTGAACCCTATCCTAGCAGAAACCGCAAAGGGTAGGTGTCTGCAAAGGCAACCCAGAAAGAACGGCCAGCTTTTTACAGCTTTTGCATAGCCACAACATCGGTGGACTGGACATGGTCCTCATCCTCTTCGATCTTGGCCTGTAGGTCATCTAGCGAAACCTTTTCGTCCTCGATGACCAAGTTCATTTGCAGCTTCTTGATACCGAAACCAACAGCTACCAGCTTGTTACCACCCCAAACCAGACCATCTTGCTCGATAGCAAGAACGTTCTTCCTGAGTTCTTCCATGTCTGTCTCGTCGTCTAGTATTATGTTAGCATAGTTACTACAAACCTAGTGACTTTGGAAACATACCCCATGGCTTGATATCGAGGGTGACAATTGACTTGGCAGCTGGCTTGACCTTGCCGGCCTTCTTCTTGTTGTATTCAGCAAGACGCTCGGCTTTTAGGGCCTCGGCCTCAGCATCCTCCTCCTCGTCGCTGCCGAACAGGTCGACGTCATCGTCATCCTCCTCAGCCGCCTTCTCGGGAGCTTTCGCCGGGTTGACAGTGAGCTCAGAGGAGTCAGGGCCATAGGCGGTGAACTCCTTGGTTGGGTCACCGGGAAGGGTGTCAAACTCGCCCTCAAAGGTGAGGAGATGATTATACCAGCGCCATGCGTATGGGTACTTCTCTGGGGCTGGGATCTGTTTGATCTGCTGGAAGACCTTTACATCGGCCTGTGATGGGGAGTAGCTGTGTTTCAATTAGCTGATGACTCCTCACAATGATCTTTGAAGCCAGCAGTAACAGGAAGGAATAGGTCAGAGGTGCGACAAGCGCTTGGGTTTGTGTTCAGATAGCGGGGTCTTAAGCCGCCTCACTAACACGGACCAAATGTTCTCATCATAAAATCAAACGAGGGGTCGTGTGTTGAAAAAAACATGCAAAAGGGAGGCATGGATAGATGGTGGGGTAGCAACTTACCCAACAACATAGCTGCGAGTCTTGACCCAGTTGTTCAGGAGGGTGAGGCCTGCATCGGAGACAAGATCAATGAAGCCCATATTTGTGGAAGTCTCAAAGATTATGTACTTGATTCGGGAAGAGAGATGTTGAGGATTGATGTGACTGTGAGGAGTTTTCGAGACAGCAGATTGCGCTCGGGAAAATTACGGCCCTGTGGCGGCAGGCACAGACACGCCAAGACAGCGCTAGTCTTCACGTGCTTTTATCTGATGTCGATGCAGCCCTGCTAAGAGACATGCGGCCAATGCATATGCTCCGACTTTATCAGTGGCTTACGTTAACTTCCATTTGTGACTGAGTCTTACGTTTTTGGAATTGATTTGTGAGCTTCGTCGTGGTCTTGCGGGTCCCAGGTGCCCTTTTCCAGCATAGAACGACATCGAATCTTCGTGAAACTTCGTCAGTGCTTGTGCCCGCACCATCCAACTTGGATATAATTATCCTTTCCCATCGCACTGAGATTCTTAACAATATATTGAGACGCCACGATGCTGACCAGCAGAGCACGATTCGCCGCCAGGCGCCTCAATCCATCGATACCACACAAACTTCCCCACCGACCATTGCCACTATGCCATCGTTTTGCTGTCGAATCAACTCAACACCAGGTTTTGATACGACCAGTTACAGCAACTAGGCAATATGCAAATGGGCAACCACAACCTCCCGGTGGGACTCACCGAACGAATCTCGGTGGAGAACCTGAGAAGCCTGCGCTAGAACAATATGGTGTTGATCTCACCGAACGGGCACGAGACGGGAAATTAGATCCAGTCATCGGGAGAGATGGCGAGATACAACGTACAATTCAAATCTTGTCGCGACGGACCAAAAATAACCCCGTAGTGATCGGTAGTGCAGGAACGGGTAAGACAGCAATTTTGGAAGGACTTGCCCAGCGCATCGTTCGTGGCGACGTACCTGAATCAATCAAGGATAAGCGCGTGATCTCTCTTGACCTTGGATCACTCATTGCAGGCGCGAAATTTCGAGGTGACTTCGAAGAAAGATTGAAGAAAGTATTGAAGGAAGTAGAAGAAGCAAAGAAAGGTGTGATCCTGTTCGTTGATGAGCTACATACCCTGCTGGGTTTGGGTAAGGCCGAGGGCAGTATTGATGCGAGCAACCTACTCAAACCAGCGTTAAGCCGTGGTGAACTCCAACTTTGTGGCGCGACAACATTGAATGAGTATCGGCAAATTGAGAAAGATGCCGCTCTCGCCAGGCGATTCCAACCTATCATTGTCGGCGAACCTTCAGTACAGGATACCATTTCCATCCTGCGAGGTATCAAGGAGCGATACGAAGTACATCACGGCGTGCGCATAACGGATAATGCCTTAGTAGCAGCTGCTTCGTACAGCAATCGATACATCACCGACCGATTCCTACCTGACAAGGCAATTGACTTGGTTGACGAAGCTGCCAGTGCTTTGCGATTGCAACAGGAAAGTAAACCTGATGCAATTCAGGAGCTTGACCGACATATCATGACCATCCAGATTGAGCTCGAGTCCCTTCGGAAAGAGACAGACGTAGCCAGTAAGGAAAGACGTGAACGATTGGAGCAGACGTTGAAGCAGAAACAGGATGAGGTCAAACTATTGACCGAGAAGTGGGATAAGGAGCGAGCAGAGCTTGATGAAATCAAGAATGCTCAAGAGAACCTCGAGAAAGCTAAATTAGAATTAGAGCAAGCGCGACGAGAAGGCAATTTTGCCAAGGCTGGAGAATTACAATACAGCCGTATTCCGGAGCTGGAGCAGAAGCTGCCAAAAGATGATGAGGTTGCAGCTGGCGGAAGTCGTCCAGACTCGCTACTACATGATTCGGTCACTGCTGATGATATCGCATCTGTCGTTTCGCGAACTACAGGCATCCCGCTCTCGAAGCTCAATAGTGGCGAAAGTGAGAAGCTCATCCATATGGAAGATTCTTTGCGCCAGTACGTGAAGGGCCAGGATGAAGCACTTACAGCTGTCGCGAACGCTATTCGTCTTCAGAGAGCAGGTTTGTCTGGCGAAAATCGACCGATTGCATCTTTCATGATGCTTGGTAAGTCCTTTCTTCTGAACAGCTTGTGAAGCGTATGCTAACTTGACATCAGGTCCAACCGGTGTCGGCAAAACTGAAGTATGTAAACGGCTAGCGGAATATCTCTTCAGTACACCGCAAGCGGTCATTCGATTCGACATGAGTGAATTCAGCGAAAAACATACAGTCTCGAGGCTCATTGGATCGCCTGCAGGCTATGTCGGTTATGAAGACGCTGGACAGCTTACCGAAGCAATACGACGGAAGCCCTATGCGGTGCTTTTGTTTGACGAGTGGGAGAAAGCCCACAAGGATATTTCAACGCTACTTCTCCAAGTCCTTGACGAAGGTTTTCTTACAGATGCGCAAGGTCACAAAGTTGATTTTCGCAATACTATTATCGTCATGACTTCGAATCTAGGAGCAGATATTATCGTTGGAGATGACGTTCTCCACTCAGTTGACAAGGACTCAAGCGAGATCTCACCAGCGGTTCGCAGCGCTGTTATGGATGTTGTATCTGCAACATATCCCCCTGAATTCCTTAACCGTCTGGATGAGTTTATTGTCTTCCGTCGTCTGTCACGCGGAGCACTCAGAGAAATTGTGGACATAAGGTTGAAGGAGCTACAACAGCGACTTGACGATCGCCGGATTGTCCTCGACTGTCCTCCCGAAGCCAAGCAATGGCTATGCGACCGCGGCTACGATCCGAAGTTCGGCGCGCGACCACTTAATCGTCTCATTGCACGGGAAATAGGAAATAGTTTAGCCGACAAGCTCATTCGTGGTGACATTCGGAGCGGCCAAGTCGCGAAGGTGGCTATCAAACAAGACGGATCTGGCCTCAGCGTTGACGCCGCATAGTAAGAAAACGAAATAATGATTTCAATAAGGTTCCTGTAATATATATATCCTAGACTTGCCTCGTGTGGTACAGTACGTAGCCACTAGCTTTGAAAGTTAGCCCCTCTCCGAGATACCATTGTAATGTTTATACGCCGCTCATCACTATCCTATCACTTTGCGCATTTCGTATCTTCTGTGATGATTTGGGGTAGTAGTTTAGAGAGTACCCTAGGTTCTGATGTTACAAGTTCTTGTAACGGGAGACATAAAGATGCATAGTAGGTACGCGTACGACACGCGGCTGTTCGTTCTTTCCTCCTTCAACCCATATTTATCCATCATCACGAGCACCCATTCACAACACCACACAAAACGATGGCGCGAAAAGCACTCTCGAAAACTTCCAGCAGACAAAAGAGCAGCCGAAGCCTTGCCTCATCTCGTGGTAGGAACTTTCATCGTGCTTCTAGCTCAAGCGGATCTCGCCGCTCGTCTACCGCAACACCAGGTCCTTCAACGTCTCAACCCCGGGCACAAAGACGACTTTTTGTGAGCGATAGCACCTCCACACGTGCACCCTCGGAGGGAAAAATACACAGCACTGAAACAGATAATTTCGAAGGCGACGATACCCTCAATGAAATCATTATGGCAGTTGATTCGACACCACGCGGCACGGTGGGGTGCTGCTACTACGTTGCGAGGGATGAAAAGCTATATTTTATGGAAGATGTACAACTCGGAGGTGTTGAGATTGTGGATACTCTCAAATTGTCTATCAGTCCTACTGTCATTCTAGTCTCAACGAAGATTGACGATACAGTATTCGACCGCTTAGATCCTGATGCAAAGAGTGGGGCCTCTGTGGGTGGCGACAATGACCAATTCCGTCTCCCTTTCTTATTAGAAGTGAGGCCACCGAGCGAGTTTTCTTATGATGGAGCGAGAGCCAAGCTTTTCGATCTGCGTATAGGTGAGGAGAACAGCGTGCGAGTCAGCTTCAATGAAGCAGGAGGGCCCACGTTATATGACCACCTCAACGATGTTAATGAAGCTAGTCCTCAAGAGCAACAATTTCACTTCGCTGGATGGATCAATGATGAGAGTCGTGTAACGGTAGGATTTTGCATGCTGAGTACGTACTGTCCGTGCTAATTGGTGGATAGGTTGGCTGCGCAGGAGCACTGATCTCATACCTTCAGCGACGGCGTGCCGCGGCATACCTTCCTGGTGATCAAGCTGCGTACCTCATGTTTCGCATATCAACACTTGAGATGTTTAGCCTAAGTGAAACGATGTTCGTGAACGCGGACACACTCCATTCATTGCAAATTTTGGGTGCAGAGTCCCACCCGCATTCACATAATCAAGGACCTACCAAAGCTAACTCTGGAGCAAAAGAGGGTCTCTCCGTATATGGTTTATTTCATCATCTAGCTCGAACCTCTCAAGGACAACTACTATTACGACAGCGGTTTCTCCGCCCAAGCCTGAATCTCGATGTTATCAACGAAAGACTGGATACGGTGAGCAACTTCCTTCGACCAGAGAATGAGCATGTACTAGAGGCACTCCTAAAAAGTATGAGCAATATCAAGAATATGCGTGTGATGATGATCGGTCTGAGAAAGGGTGTTGGAGGTTCCACGAAAGGCAAAGGTGGTTTCTCGCGAAGCGTTTGGTCTGCTATCAGAAGAGTAAGGCTTTCATTCAGTCATTGCATACACTGCATACTGATGGTCATTTTTTGTAGTTCTCCTTCCATTGCTTGAAAGTCAAAGATGCTCTGCAAGATATCATTGGTGGGCAGCACCTCGCTATAAGAATCAAGGTATGGTCTCTAAAAAACCATCTGGTTCCTAGTAATTAAACCATAAAAGGTACTTGAGAAGTTTGAAGGCTTTCATCTGGCTCAAATTGGTCGGAAAATCAGCGAGACTGTGGACCTCGAAAAGTCGGCAGAGGAATCGCGAACGGTAATCCTCCCAGAAGTGGACGAAGAATTGGACCAATTAAAAAGAACACTTGACGGCTTAAATCACCTTCTCAACGAAGTTGCCGCGAAATTATCAGAAAAAATACCCTCAAATCTGCGGGCATGCCTCAACGTCATTTACTTTCCTCAAATTGGCTTTCTCGTAACGGTTCCAATTGATCTAGAAAAAGGAGATGCGGTGTATGCCGGCGGTTTCGGAAGTACTTGGGAGCAAATGTTCATCACTGAGTTGCGCATTATTGATCCATATTGAATACAGACGGAATTAATTGGTTATAGGGAACAAGTTTACTTCAAGACTGCCGAAATGCGGGAGATGGACGACCACTTCGGCGATGTGTACGGCATCATATCTGACCGCGAGGTTGAGATTAGCCACGAGTTGGCCCAATACGTTCTTCAATATGAAGAGCTCCTGACAACTTGCTCAGATATCTGTGGAGAGTTGGACAGGTATGTATTTTAGGTGGTTTGGCTTTAGCGTAATCTGACTCTAGGGATAGTTTGTTGGCATTAGCCCAAGGAGCAAAGATATACAAACTTTGCCGTCCCCGAGTGACGCTGAGTAATAATATCAGTATCAAAGGAGGCCGGTCTGTTCAGACAGTGAAAATTGCTCTTATTATGCTAACAAAGTTTAGCCACATCCTTCAAGAACTCATGGTATCTTCATTTGTTCCAAATGATACATGGCTCGTGGGTGGCCCTGGCAATGATGGTTCGGTAGAGGAGATAGATCGAGATTATAACGCTCCAAACCATTCGCAGTCCAAATCATCGACGCAGCCCACCGAAATGCGAAAAGAATGCCCCAGCATGCTTATTCTGACCGGTCCAAACTTCTCTGGAAAGAGTGTGCTCTTAAAACAAGTCGCCCTGATCGTATTTCTGGCACATGTTGGAAGCTTTATACCGGCGCAGAGTGCGGATATCGGGCTAACAGATAAGATACTTTCTAGAGTAACGACGCGAGAAACAGTCTCTCGAGTACAAAGCGCTTTCATGTTAGATCTGCAGCAGATATCACTTGCCCTGAGCCTGGCCACGCGAAGAAGCCTATTGATCATAGATGAATTCGGGAAGGGCACGGAATCTAGTGATGGAGCTGGTTTAGCTTGTGCAGTCATGGAACATTTACTAAGCTTGGGTAGTGAGAGGCCCAAAGTCATCGGCGCCACACACTTCCACGGTACGTGGAAAAAAGGGAAAAAAAGCCATGATCACTGATAAGGGACAGAAATCTTCGAAATGGGGTTTTTGAGACCAAGGCCAGCCCTTGCTTTTGGTCACATGGAAGTCCGCATCGATGCAGAAGCATTGGAAGTTAGTGACCAGATTACGTATCTATACAAGTAAGAACACTATCGGTCAAGTTCAGCCCTTCGCTAATTGTACCAAGCTTTCGTGATGGACGAAGCACATCCAGCTTTGGCACATGGTATGCTCATGAAATTTTCTAGCTACTTCATTGCTAATCTAATCCAGCTGCGCTGCGATGCATGGTGTACCACCTGAGGTCGTACAGCGGGCAGAGGATCTTATTCTTCTCAGCATGAAAGGGGAAGATTTAGTAGCTGCATGTTGTCAGATGCCTAAAGAAGAAGCCAAAGAACTGGAGGAAGCAGTGAGCGAGATCTAATATTATCCTGGGTATGAACTAACTTGCATAAGGAACAATTCGCAAGGGAATTTCTAGAAGCAGACGTAAGCATGGACCCGAAAAATGTTCTCGCGAATATTTTGGCGAGTTCGATTACCGGAAGCTCGCTACAGTAAATATATAGCTGGTGAATACCTGTACTGGGGAATATGTTCCTGGTTTTACACCACGCATAGCAGGTTGTTATATCTGAAATTATCATAGGCTGAATATGAACGAAACTGGCTCAAAAAAAATCGTCTGCTAAGCAAAATATAACTTTCACCAGAAAGTCACATAGAGCACGAATGATTCCGTAGTTCATTTCGATGAGGTCTTAAAATAAGCGTTACAGTATGAGTAGTACCTGTCTTAGATATATTTTTCGATATATCTTACGCTTGAAACCACTAAGTAATAGTTATACGGTACATCAAGGGGTCAGGGATTAGACCCGTATGTAGCATTCGCGGATCCTTAGAGCCCGATCATATTAATACGGTAATCCCACCACTAGCATCCTTGTCACATACATTGTCCGGATTCAGGCCTACTACCAGTTTGGATAAAGCTTAGTTTCTGTTTGGCTGTAAGCAGCGATCCTTGGAAAAATGTACCCCATGTGCAGAAAGGTAAATGGAAAGATGGAATAGTTATGACGCTTGGCACTAATGGTATAAGAGGATGCTTTCCTTTACCCTCAATCGAGCACCCAATAGATCACCCGACACTCCAACATCATGATGTTTCATGCCTTGCTGATTGCTGGCTTCTTCACAGCAGTGGAGTCGCGAGTCGTATTGGATGCACGTCAAGCCTCTACAATAAACGTTGATCTTACCAAAACATACCAAACGATGGATGGCTTCGGGATGAGTGAGACTTTTCAGCGTGCGAACCAGCTGAAAGCACTATCAGAACCTCTGCAGCGATATGCACTTAATCTTCTCTTCAACCGCACATCTGGCGCTGGCTTCTCAATTCTCCGAAATGGTATCGGATCATCACCAGACTCGAGCAGTGACCACATGGTCAGCATCCAACCAAAGAGTCCCGGAAGTCCGAATGCAACACCGAAGTATATTTGGGATGGTAACGACAACTCACAGGTGTGGGTCAGTACAGAAGCAGTCAAAACATACGGTGTCAGCACAATATATGCAAACGCATGGTCAGCACCAGGATACATGAAAACAAATAACAACGATGCAAATGGAGGATCTTTGTGTGGCGTATCGGGCACAAGTTGTTCCAGTGGAGATTGGAAGCAAGCTTATGCAAACTACCTCGTTCAGTATATCACATACTACAAGCAGCTTGGTGTGGAAGTAACCCATGTTGGATTTCTGAATGAGCCGGATCTCACCACAAGTTATGCAAGCATGCGAAGTAATGGACAACAAGCAGCAGACTTTATTAAGATTCTCAAACCCACACTGGATAAGGCAAACTACAAAAATGTGAAGATTACGTGTTGTGATGCGGAAGGATGGAGTAGCCAACGGGGTATGATGAGTGCACTAAGTAGCGTCAGCAGCCTTCTCGGTACCATTACTGCTCAGTAAGCCTACTGGTTATCCTTTTTTACCAAACAATCCACTAACCACCACAGTTCCTACACCTCCCAGCCTGTCAGTCCGATCAATACACCCCAGCAAGTCTGGCAAACTGAAAACGCCGATCTACAAGGTCCCTGGGCTACGACATTCTACTCAAACAACGGCGCCGGGGAGGGCCTTCTCTGGGCGAACAAGATCTACGACGCTATAACACGTGCGAATGTATCCGCTTACTTCTACTGGATCGGTGTCCAAGGCGGCGCGACCAATTCCAAACTCATCCGCATCTCCGACGACAAGAAGTCCGTCATCCCAAGTAAGCGCCTATGGGTCTTTGCAAATTGGAGTAGACATGTCCGGCCGGGTGCAGTCAGAGTTGGCGTAACCGGAGGACCGAGTGGTACTAAGGTGAGCGCGTTTAAGAATACGGATGGAAAGATTGCTGTACAGGTTATTCAGGGTGATACGGGATCTGGTTCTATGACGGTGAAGGTCTCTGGGATCAAAGTGGAGAGCGTGAAGGCTTGGATCACGGATAATTCTCACGACTGCGATGAACAGACAGCGAGTTTGGCGACAGATGGGAGCAGCGTTAGTGCGCAGGTGCCAGGGAGGAGCATGGTGACGTTTGTTTTAGAACCCTCGGTATAAAAACAGTTATGGTGAATACCCCAAATATAATTCTAGTACAACTCCAATGATATTAGATAACATTAGTCTTAAAACCGGAAGCTCGTGGAATTTCCAGAGACGCAATCCACTCCAACATCTCCCTTGATGTTTTCACACACAACTTGTGGCGATCCGCCCTTAGGGCTTGTAATGTTGATGTTCTCTAGATGGATCCCGTTGCATGTTGCACCGGGACTACACCTCAGCTCCGCTACTACCCTGCCTTTCTTGCCGCTGCTCGATCCGGTAAAATTAATGAAATTTACGTTAGTAATGTTGACGTTGCTGGGGTATTTGGCGCATGTGGTCGCATTGATATTGAAATAGCATTGGTCCAACACAAGAGGTTGGTCAGTGTTTTCGACATGAATGTCCTTGTAGGTAACGTTGTTGATGTAACCGTATCCAACATTTTGGCCAGCCCACGCTTTGAGGCGTGCACCGTTTTGGCCGTTGAGTAGGGTCACGTTTTCGATCCACGCATTGGAGATGAAGTCTTTGACGCCAGAATATTGGCCGATGGAGCCCATGCTTACGCCGTGGGTTCCGTTGCACCACAGATTCTTAACGAAGATGTTGGTAGTATTGGGCTTGGGGCTGAAGCAATCGTCTCCAACGTTCACACGTGTATTGGTGACAGTCAAGCCGTCTACGTTCAAAGAGTCGAAGCCGTCAGTGTTCTTAGGAAGCGACTAATGATGGAGTCAGTTATGTGGCCAAGTGTGTATTGCAAACAACTTACCGATGCATTGGTTGAAACGGCATCAATGTAAATATCGTCAAACACAACATTCTTGGTGCGAACGAAGAAGGTTGTCCAGCATGGTGAGTCCTTGAGATGGAGACCTGAGACTTCAACATTTGTGGCATTATCAGTCATGAACAGAATTGGCCGGTAGAATTTGTTGTTTGGGTCGAGGATTTCAGCACCAGAGAAGCCATCCCACCATGCTTGTCCGTTTCCGTTGATTACACCTGATCCATAGATCTTGATATCTCTAAAATGCAGTCAGTATCGTTGAAGGATAGATTGACACGATTCGAACTTACTTTCCACCCCAGACCCAGAATGTGATAGACTTTTGGAAAGCGTAATAGAAGTTGTTAGCTTGCCAGTACTTAATGTCATTTGTAAACTGAGGTCTGTTAGTACTCAATCACTAAGGTGACCTCGAAATTCTTGCCTTCAACTCTCCATCGATTTTCACATATACGTCTTCGAGAAACGTCAAGTCGAGCTTCTTGCCAATGACATATTTTTGTCCCTTCTTCAAATGCACCAAACCACCATTGTTAGCTTTCTTGAGAGCCCATAAGAAGTCGTCGCTAATATCATCTCGATCATCCTTGGACGCACGAATTGTGATCTTCTTGCGGTTTTTCTCAACAGCATTGCCCCAGTTGTCTTTCTGCCTATGGAGGGAAGCTCGGGAGTCGAGCACGTCGGACCGAGGCAGTGTAATGGATGCGCCGAGAGGAACAACACTGTTGGTAATGGCAATAGCGGACGACGATACCAACGAAGTGGCAATAGCGAATAGCACCGGGACCAAGAATGACTTCATTATAACAAATTTCAATCCCTGAGGATGAATCGGCGCGTGAAACTAGAAATTGACTCGGATTACAGGTACAATATATAAGTATGACCGTGACTATGGTAGTTACTTCAATCGCCGCGGTTGATCGCGTCAGAAAACGTGCAATTTCTCCGTCGCACGCTCTCATTTCCACATCATCCGCGGAGTCTCCACAAGCTAACCCAAGCGCTGTAAGCTCCTCGGGTAAAGCTTGGGATAGCTTGGGTTCCTTGTACGTTCTAGAAGGCGTCGCAAGTTGATGATGGTTACGAGGGCATCGTGGTTCGTGGATGAGAAAATTATTAATCTTTCCACGAATGAGAGCCGCTTTTATAGAAATACCCCGTGTAACACCCTTTTGCGCAGCCTTGCGGGGCAGCCTTGAAGAGCATTAAATATCCAACAGAAAATGAGAGCACGCAAAGACCGCGGGCAAGGGTTGTAAACGGTCTTCGCCAAGATCCAGGTATGGTCGAGTAGGGGTGGGAAAGCTTGACAGACATACCTTTCCGCCGTAACTTTTTAAAAAAAATTCGATTCATCTCATTAGAATATATAAAACTACCTTAGTCAGGCAAATCGCGCTGCCGAGGTCATGGAGATTGCAACTAATACCTATGCGTTGGAGTTCTCTGAGCTTGGTGAAGGGGCAGAATACGGAAACCTGCTGTTCGACCAATTCGTACTGGTTAGCCAATAACGTTTCTTTCAGGTTGCAATGTGCTAAAAGCTGCACAAGGAGAAATAGGACTACTCGAGGCCCGATCAGGAAGATTAGGAGTAGTGGAATGAACTTGCAAGGAAATGTTGCCGATGGGAAATGTGGAGCGAAACGTGAGTCGCGCCGGGCCCAATCGTGATACGGCCGTGGACACATGGTTCACCTGTCGTGTCTATGCCACCTAACTGACCAGACACTATACTCAGTCATATTGGAGGAACGGCTGCACGGATGCCAGCCCCCCATCGGATGCGCCGTATCTGCCAATTCAAGATCAAATCCGTCGCGTACTTGCCCCTCATCAGACAATACGGGAACGTAACCTTTCTGTGCATGCTAGATGTAGTACTCACGAGCCTATATGGCTTCGCACATGCTATGCAAGCGATTTGAACTCTGCATTCGAAGAAATGAAAGCAGAGACTTACGATCGTTCGGACCATCCATGGGAATTACTCGTGCTCGATAACGAAGCTCTCTATGGTAATTCGGGAGACGATTGGCCCTATGCGTTCCTTGATTTGCCCTCAGTTCCAGCCGAACTTCCATAGTGGAGAGCGAAGGCCTACCATCGGATGATGATTTTCAAGAGGTGCCTGACGTCGAAGAGAATATACCGATTTGGGAAGCATCTTTGAAGGAACTACAAGTGATCTTTTGGATAGATGAGCAGCCCTTGAAGGAGCGACTCATCAATACGCAATACACCGACATCCATGGAAATGTCGTATGGCATAACAAGATCACCGTGGACCATTTAGTATCTTTGAATGGAATCTATCACGCAGGCGGCTTGTTGGACAGAATATTCGAGAGGTTCTCAGGTGATGAAAGACCGCTTTTACAGCTACGTGAATTGATCCCACTTGAAGAGTAGACTAAAATCAGTCTGTTAAAAAGAATGAGCTTTCCGAAAGTTTCTGCGAATATGTATCTACAACTAAACCAGACAGTTCCGAAACGGCCTTTATACAAATGCATTTACCACTCTCCTTTCTTTTGTATCGTTCCAAGAAATGCTTTATTCCGAATAAGTGTCGGTAGCATATGGTGGGAAGCAGGTACTTGGAAAAGTCGTGCTGGGTAACGGGGCGCCGGTCGTGACAGGATCGCAATAACGATCAATCAAGACCTTACAGACATTGCTAAGCCCTTCATAAGAAAACCCATCATCCCAATGCTGTTCTGTAAGCGGGCAGTATTGGTAATATGCTGGATTCACAGCCGCTAATGTGCTTGTGATTTTCGATACATCCCACATAGTTTTGGTGTAATTGAAAGGCGTTCTTTGGGTAGGGAGAGGTGCCCAGGAACCAGCAGGCCAGGTCCACGAGTCACTCCGGGTTGCTGTTGGCACAAATTCGAACTTATCCGTTCCCGGAGGCCTAATCCAATGGTTGGTTTATTGTTCTTTTCAATCATTCCAGGTAGTGTCATACGTTACACAAATGGAACGCCCTGCTAGCGCGATTACATTGTCACAACCAGTTTCCAAGATGGGATTTCACTGAACCAGCTCCACGTTGGTGAACCCATAGATCTGTGTGATATTTTTACAAGACTCTCCTGGCTTGATCTGGACCAAGGCGTCAGTAATGGTGTGCAAAGGCTGCTGGATATGGTATACTACAATGTGAAGTTTGCAAGCATCTCTCGTGCAAACCTCTCTTCCAGTGACGAATGAATTACAGTTAAAATCTATGACATTTAGATACAAGAATCTATCAATGGCCATACCATATGCTACTGCCACGGATTGGCATGTGTCGCCCTCTTTAATAGTATATTTCTCGCCGACCTAGCGGGTGGTATTGGGAGTGTCAGTCATTCTATCATGTCATAAGTATGGCTTTGATTCTGTTCGGTTTCTGCTTACAACGGCGGGCTCTGAATAGGCAAAGAGACACTAGGGTGTGGGCATTTCGTCGGCGATACATTGCACGAAGAAAGAATTGGAGTAAAACTTTCTCACCCATTTTTTCTCCTCTTTTGTCTGAGTCCAACAAGCCTGCAAAGTACTTTTAAGTGCAGTTCTCGCAGAACGCAACAGCTCGGTCACCGATTTTGCGATAGCAATAGTCATTGGTCGAAGTTCTAGTAATACATGTCATTTCGCTTGCCTACTTGGTAGGCGTAACAAGAGCAAGGGCAGATTTTCTTGAACATCCACCAAAATAACACTCTGTGTTTCCACAGTGCGTGTTGATATTGGCGATATAGGTGTTCAGCGAACTCGAACATGTTGAATTGCGGTATTCTCCGAGAAATGTCTGGTTGAAAGGAACATCGCTGGTTATATCGCTTGGCTTGACGATTTGCGGACCACAGGCAATGTCAGCGGCCATGACACCACGACAAGGAGCGGGAATAGTCGATGGCAGTAACACAGGAGCTGACTAGAGTTTACACAGGAACCAGTTTTCGCAATTGCGAGACCTATCGTGAGCGTGATCAGCATAACGAAGAAAACCAATTTTGTGGAAGGTCAAGTGTGGTGTGGATTAGTTGCAAAGTGATGCAAGATGAGCGAGTGTAGTCCGGATACATTGTCTCACCTTTCAATCCGTGCCAAGGTAGGAAAGCATATGGCGAATATTTTGGGAGATTCCAGGGATGCGGCCAAGCTCGACAAGAAATTTCTGATAATTCCTCGCAGTGGTATTGCATGCTAATCAGCAGGGGTTTTGGACAGGGCCCCAAGGCCGATAAAGGCGAAATGGTATGGGGCGTAAACACGCGCAAGTTATGATACATCGGTCCAACTGCAAATTCTCTACCATGGTAAACCCTCGCAGCGGCATTGAATGTGACTTTACAGGGGTTGGGATGGGGTCTCAAAGCCAGTGGAGTCGAATTGATGTGGTGTTTCTGAAAAGTGGACAGCTTTTTTCACCAAATTCTTGCAAGCACTACTGAAGTTCGTAGAAGACAATCCGTCCGCTGCGCCACGCTTACGATGTCGTGGTATACCTGAATTCCATACGTTAAGCGATGTAATGGGGAAGACTGTTCTGTTTTGCTTAGACTTTATGGTCAACCAAGCTGCTGACGGAGCACCTTTATATCGCCTCTATGATGATCTCTGGTTCTGGAATAAAGATTATGAAAAATGCGCCAAAGCATGGAATAGCATCACCCAATTTAAACAGGTGATGGGAGTCCAGGTAAACTGATCTGTCCTACTGAAGATCTATCTAGAAATTAACATCCTCGAAGTTGGACAACAAAAATACTGGCATCATTCGAGTCGCAGCGGATAAGAATTTTGATACTGACGAACGACTACCTGAAGGTCAAATTTGTTGGGGCCTTTTATACCTTGACTCGTCCACTAGACGATTTGAGATCGATCACGAAATGGTAAATACCCAAGTCGAAGAATTACGTAAATAGTTGCAGGGTAAGTCAAAGAGTGTGATTGACTAGATTTAAGATTTAAGATTAGTGATTATTATTTTGATGACGCATTTGACATATGCTAATATACTACCAGTTTGGAACTCATACACTACTACCTTTTTCGGCACAAATTTTGGCAAGGCAAACAATTATTTTGGCCGCGAACACGTCGATAAAATGCTTGCTACGCACCTCCATATACAGGAAAACATTTTCGATGGCGGGAATGTTGTGCAGCACCGTAAAAAGATGATCACACAACGCTTCAGTGTGTCAGATGTTCCAGGTAACTTCCTCGTCTTCCCTGTGGAGCTTGGTGGCCTGGAGCTCAAGTCCTCATTTATAGGCCTATTTCAACTTTGCGAGTCTGTTATAGAAATCCCTTACGACTTGATTATCGATTTTGTTGCTGCAAAGTAAGCTTTTGGTGGAGGCGACATGCAAAACCAGCGATATGATAGTGTTGACCCAACTGGTCTCCTAAAGATGCGCACACTTTCATGGCAATGGAATAATTCTCTCGCTATCGCGAGGCATTCCGTAGCTCGGGCCAAGCAGATCTGGGAACTGTCTACAAAGAGCCCCTTCAGCACCCAAGGGAGCAGTCTATTGACATTAGCGTGCAAGTGCAAGAAGCAGTCGGTCAACTATATGGTCTAAGCGATCTCCGTGGTATCGCCCTGAGGTGGTCTTCAATGAGCGCCTACTAGAAGTGGATAGCTTAGATGTATGGCCTAGAAATGGTTCGGAAGTTCGGTGGCATGAACGTGGTCGGTTTTGGGCAGTTGTCAATCGGGATGGTTGGCTTCTTCCGCCAAAGAAGAATGAAATGGGTTGAGTTAGTAGTGGAACTAAAGCCTTGACTTAGAGTTTTGTATCTTTCTGGAGGACTATATCGTTTCAAGACTGGCTGACTGAAATAGAAAACATGGATATATCATGATCTCCTTTAGATATTAAAATGTACTATACTCATCATGAAAGCTATCTCTAAAACGTCTCAATCTGACCTGAATGGACATGCGTGACGGTGCCTATGTGGGGCCATGGTGGTGTAAGACTCAAACGGTTAGTGGCTCTTGGCCGCCACCGCACCTCATTGATGACGGCGCTCCTCATCCTTTGCACTCATCATTCCTTGCGCTTTCTAGCTCTGAGAGTAACTGGCTTCTGCTAGTGCGAGGTTTGAATTCTCGAGCGAAGAAGGTAATCTTTTTATCGTAGTAATTGACTCCTCCCAAGGTTTCACCATGGCAGAAGGCCTTCTCAACACACGCGATTAATGCCTAGACCAAGGAGATGTGAAAGCACATCGAAACACACCCACAGAAGCGTTGTATCAGATGAAATGCAGGATTGTCGATCATATCATGCCTTGTAATTGTACAAATGCGATCCCAGAACAGTTGCTCAACGAACGGACGACCAACAAGAAGTTCGATATTGTAGTCAATGTAGCGTCGCAAGATCCCACTATGCTAAGGAGTACTACTCGATTACCTTGGAAAAGAGAAGCAAGTGTCTATTAAGGGTTAGAGTCTCAACACAGCCGAGAAATGTAATGAATAGCAACACTAAACGCGCTTCCAACCGCTAGCCAGCAGGTACCATGGCGTTTTCGATCATTGACTAGGATACGAACTTAATAAAACGGTCATCTCAAGATTGACCACCCTCGAAACGCCTACATCTTGAAGGCGCCAAATTCAAGCAGTCCCCTGACTGCTCCTAAGTCCTGACGATCTTCAGCCTCCCGCGCGAAAAATGACAATGGCGTCAGTGCCCTTCACATCCTGGATTCCTCGTTACATCATAATACCGTGAACACTTGTGTAATTATTGGTTGTTGCACGCCTCCAATATATATCAACTTCATAGAGGCGCTCATCACGCGACACCTGGTCGGCATCCTAGGCTCTGAAAGAGTTGGTCAGGGCGCACATGCCCACACCGCCAATGTTTGGCTCCCCGTCTAGACTTGGTTCCAAGCAAACCTTGGGCATTTCAAAGAGTCTATTCGTCTGGCACCCCTCCAGCATTACCAGCATATACGCGGCAAGCATTCATCTCAAGGCGACGTGCCGAAAAATAGAGCTAAAACGCGATGCTCCGGGGCACCCGCATATTAGTGGCTAATAAGCGTGGGGATTTACCACCTCTACAGCGATGGTTGACATTTGTTGAGCAGTGAGATTGACTGGGGAGACGTTTTTGGCGCTAGTAATGACGCGATCGGGACACGGCTGTTAAGCGAAATCTCGCGCTCCCAGCAATGTTGCACCTAGCAGAGGCAAATATTACTTTACCTAAGCCACGGATCCACATCTCGTGCGTATGGTGCCAGCCTCCGAGCAGATATATAGGTCAGTTGTCTGTCGATTGTGAGCTAAATGCCCTTCTCACACTCACCTTGACAGATCGAAGACAATGGTGATTGACACGACCATAGATCTGTCTGCGATTTTCACGCAACAGGTCCAAGCAACACCTAGTCTTGTTGCTCTGGAGGACGAAAAACATACGTACACTTATCAAGAGCTTCATGATAAGGTTGTCGCCCTTGCTGAGACACTCCGAGGCCATGGCGTGGGCCGTGACTGCCTAGTTGGTGTCCTTCTGCCACGATCTGCCGACTATGTGATCGCTTGTCTGGCCGCTCTGCAAGCTGGCGGTGCTTTCCTGGTCCTGGAACTGGCATATCCTCCTGATTTGCTTGCCGATGTTCTTGAAGATGCACGACCATCCGTGGTTATCACCACCAGCGCCGAAGTCGGCAAAATCAAAGGGGGCACACCGCTTGTTGTCTTAGACGAGCCATCATCAAACACCAATGGCCAACTGGACTCACCTGGGCTCCCATCCATATCTGACGAGACCGACCTAGATAAGTTGGCTTTCGTTGCGTACTCTAGCGGAACGACTGGCAGGCCTAAAGGCATTGCGAATCCACACCGGGCGGCAGTCCTATCCTATAACTTGAGATTCGGACTCTCAGACCTGCAGCCTGGAGACAGGGTTGCTTGCAATGTCTTCTTCGTTTGGGAGATCATACGCCCACTGCTGCGAGGAGCCACTGTTGTTGCCGTGCCTGACGAAGTTAGTTACGACCCACGGATGCTCGTGGACTTGCTAGCAAACAAGAAGATCACTGAGACATTGTTCACTCCTACACTCTTCTCTGCTGTACTTGCCCGCCATCAGTCACTCAATACTCGTCTGCCAAACCTGAAAACCATTTGGCTGAATGGTGAGGTGGTGACAACCGACCTTGCACGGCGTGGAATCCAGGCAATCCCGAACGCTCGCCTTCTCAATGTCTATAGCGCCTGTGAGACACATGAGATTGCCAGTGGTGATATCAAAGACATGCTCGACAAGCTCGACAAAGATGCACCATACTGTCCGGTTGGACCCCCTCTTGTTGACAAAAAGTACATTTACATCCTCGACGAGAGTGGCCAAAAAGTCGATGAAGGAGAGAATGGTGAGCTATTTGTCGGTGGACACTTGCTTGCCCGAGGATATCTCAACCGCCCAGAAACAACTGCAAAGGCATTTATTCGAAATCCATACATTTCAAAGACCGGTGCTCGAATGTACAGGACAGGAGACAAAGCTAGGCTATTACCCAATGGACTACTTGAGATCACTGGCCGCGTTGGTGCGATGATCAAGATTCGCGGCTACTCAGTTGTCCCGGGTAAGGTTGAAAGTGCAATTATGAATAACCTTTCCGTCCGTCATTGTGCCGTGGTACCTTTCGGGGAAGGAATTGATCGACAATTGGTTGCATACTTCGTCCGCGATCCAGACTCGTCGACCGACCGCCCTGCGGTTGACATGGATAAGACGGGTCGCAGCGCAACAGCAAGACGCATGCTTATGCCTTTCTTAGCTCACTACATGATTCCCTCGCTCTGGGTCGAGCTCGACAAATTACCTGTCAGCGATGTGTCTGGAAAGGTCGATCTCAAAAGTCTACCACCACCAACAAGACCTAGTTCACCAACTGGCAGCGCACGTAGATTTGAGCAAAGCCCGATTACCATCGAACAAGTTACTGAGAGCTGGGCATCGATTCTCGGCGTCGCTGCAGACACTATTACACCAGAGTACAACTTCTTTGATCTTGGTGGCCATTCCCTACTGCTAGCGGACTTAGCTGCTCGCATGTCTAACACGTTCGGTTTCCGAGTACCCGTTGCACGCCTCGCCAACCCAGCAACTCTAAATGGGCACTTAGATACTGTACGTGCTATCCGGGATGGACACACTGCTGAGGTGCAAGAGAACCTACCACAAGTGTTGCGAGCCGACTCGATTCTAGACAAGGATATCCAGCCATTGCAGTCCAAGATATGCGCTCTCAGAGATGCTAAGACGGTCTTCCTCACTGGTGTTACCGGTTTCTTAGGTGCTTTCCTGCTTCGAGATCTATTAGAAAGCACATCAGCGACCGTCATCTGTATGGTCCGGTTCACAGATTCTTCACAAGATGACATTCCTGCTGGTATCGCCAGAATTCGCCGCAATCTACTAGACTTTGGTCTCTGGAGTGACTCAGTCATGGAGCGTGTGGAAATTCTTCCAGCAAATTTGTCCCGCAAACGCTTCGGTCTCTCGCCCGATGCTTTTAAGCAACTAGCTGAGCGTACCGATGTCATTGTTCATGCCGCTGCAACCGTCAACTTGGTTTATCCCTATGCCGCGCTACAGAAGCCCAATGTTGGTGGTACGCGGGAGATTTTACGCCTTGCCGCTCAAGGTGGAGCTACTGTGCAATACATCTCGACCAACGGTGTGCTACCTCCAGCACCAACACGTGAGGGCTGGTCTGAAGACTCCAACCTTCCAGTAGATGACGTCCCCACAAAACTTGCCGACGGCTATGGTCAAACTAAGTGGGTGGCTGAACAGCTCGCGCTGGAAGCTAAGAACAGGGGCATACCGATTAAGATTCACCGTCTTGGTACTGTCAGTGGTCACAGTGAAACTGGTGCAGCTAATGCCTGGGATTTATTAACAGCACTGATCGTTGAATCGATCCGTATCGGTTACTATCCAGATGTCAAGGGTTGGCGTGCCGAGATGACGCCAGTCGACTTTGTGAGCAAAGCAATTCTTCATCTCAGCAATCAGGTTGAGACTGAGCAAACTGTATTCCACATCGGCGATCCAGATCCAGTTGACATTAGTCAAGTATTTGAAAACCTAAATGCTCTGGGCTATCCCACACAGCCCCTCGATTTTGACAAATGGGTTGAGCTGTGGGACGACAAACGAGGCTCCGCAAAGGGTGGTGATGGTGCTTTTACTATCGATATTCTTCGTAGCGGTATGCCGAGTATTGAATTCTTGAGGGATGTCGTGGTACTAGATAATAGTAAGACAAGACCATTACGCTCAGCGGTGGGGCGCCCAAAAGTGGATCAAGTCCTTCTCGAAACATACACTCGCCATTGGTATGGTCGTGGCTGGATCCCCAAACCGCCGTCCCAGTATCATGCCGTTGGTGGCTCCGGAAAGCTTCCTAAGCGGGGTCCCCTCTTTGGTAAAGTTGCTGTCGTTATGGGTGCTTCGTCCGGTATCGGTGCTGCTACCGCTACTGCGCTTGCACGTGAAGGCTGCCACGTTGCTCTCGCGGCTCGCCGAGTAGACGCTCTTGAAGACTTGAAAAAGCGTCTGACAGTCCGTGACGGCAAAATTATCACCCAAAAGACAGACATCACCAACAAGACGCAAGTGGAAGCGCTCGTTGCTGCCGCAGAGAAGCAGCTCGGCCCCGTCGATATCTTTGTCTCCGTGTCTGGTGTTATGTACTTCACTATGATGGCCAATACGCAGACGGACCAGTGGAACCAGACTGTCGACGTTAATTGCAAGGGTTTGCTCAATGTGATCTCTAGTATTGTTCCCTCTATGTTGAAGCGTAACAAAGGCCATCTTGTGGCTATTTCTTCCGATGCTGGTCGCAAAGTCTTCCCTGGCTTAGGAGTCTACTCTGCGTCCAAGTTCTTCGTGGAAGCCACTCTTCAGAGCTTGCGCCTCGAGACAGCCGGCACTGGACTAAGAGTTACGAGCGTACAACCAGGCAACGTGGCTACGGACTTATTGGGCATGAGCACAGATCAAGAGGCGTTGAAGAAGTATGGTGAGCCTAGTGGTGCAAAGGTCCTTGATCCGGAGAACATTGCGGGAAGCATTGTGTACGCTCTCAAGCAACCAGAGCACGTGGCCGTTAATGAGATCCTCATCGAGCCTAGAGATGAGCCAATTTGATCAGAGACGGATGTTTCGATACACGGATACAAAGGTTAGATAGACATGATAACACGGCTGTCATAGCTAGGCATTTGTAGATGAGAATAGTAATAAAAATTACAACTACAATTACAATTACTGAACTAGTCCTTTTTATGCGGCCGTATCTCGTCGTCTACCTCCTTCACGGTCCTTGCCATACTGTCACCAACTCTTTGTAAGCTCTCTCCAGTTTGATGTATACTCTCTCCAGCTTTCTGAGCGGCGTCTCTCGTTCTCTCTGCCTCTCTTTCCAGATCTCGTTCCGTTTCAGCGAATCGAGCTATTTTCTCTTGAAGGTCTTTATTATAGTCGCGGCCTCGTTGCAATGCAGACGCCTTGGCCGCATCCAAATCTCGACTGATATCGCTACCATGCTGCAACACATCAGCTTTTGCATGCTCTAATCCCTTTAAGAAACTTGAACCGCGCTGCATCAGCCCAGATCGTGCGTGTTCTAACTCTCGTTCCGCAGCTCTCGCGCCTTTAGCTTCCATATCTTTCTCCCAATCTGATACTCCAGATCGCGCATGCTCCAGTTCCTTCTCTGCCATCCTTGCGCCCCGTTCTTCCATTTTCTTTTCCCAGTCTCTCGCGTTCACCTTTGCGTCTTCGAGTTCCTTGTCCAAGTGCTCTCGTCCGCCATACATGGCACCTCTTCCTTCTTGCATCGCTGCCAACGCTTTCGCCTTACTCATGTCGATGTCCCCTTCTATCCTCCTGAGTCTCTCTTCCTCCTTATGTGCAAGACTCTCCAAGAAATCAGTTACTTTGTGCCCATATTTTAGCTCCAGTTCCTCGAATTTACTTCGATGCGCACTGCCAGACATGTTATGTGCGGGAACAGGAGGCGGCGAAAGTCGTGCTCGCATGTCTGTGATACTGATATAATTGTCTGGTGTATTTGTCTGTATATCCGTCTTGACTTGCTCGTACATGGCCTCGATCGAAGTCACAACCTCGTTGACATCCAGTCTACAATCGTGCCGCGAGAAATCGCGCTCACGTTGTTCAATATACTCGCGAACGCGCTTCCACTCGTGCTCGTAGTAGCGGATGCGATTTGGCAAGCCTGAACCTTTCAAGTATGTCAGAAGGCCAGCAATGACGGTATTAACGGCTCCAAAAGCAGTGACGGCGCGGTGATTCGAGTTTGCGGCACCAAGTGCGGTCAATGAAGCTGCAACAATGATTTGTAGGCCCAGGCAGCCATTGATGAGTAATGAAGCGAACTTATAACCGCGTTTCGCTTGGGCTTCGCGGTGGCATACGCGGTTGTAAATCCCCACATTTGGAGCCGCGCGACCGTCGAAATGGAGGCTTGGGTGAGAGTGACTTGGAAGAAAACCAGAGGAACCCCTTGAGGTTGGGGCTTGTCCAACAAAACCTTTGGTGCTGTGGATACCGACCATGTGTCTGAAAGTGTTGAGCTGATCCATGGTCTGAGTTTCGATTATTGTTGGGCGGTGGGACAATGGTAGTTGTGCTGGTGGGTACGGTGGTATGCTACTTGGTATGCTATCTCTTTCAGGATCGCGTGCGCGGTCGCGACTCTGTGGCCGAAGCGTAGATGGTATAAAATTCATGGTACTGGATGGGGATCCAATGTTGAAAATACTTGAACAAATATGTGCAAGCCGGAGACGAAAAAGAGATCCGATGGGATCGCAGAGTATCGACGCTACTTAGGCATATCTCTTTCCCACCCTGATCGTGTTTGTGTCAAGCGAAAACAACAAAACTTTATTCAGCTCCCCAAGAAACGCCAACATGCCTGATTGAGGAACCCACCATGTCCATCCTCGACATCGGCGATTTTCCCACAGCCACTCGAAGCGTTTCCCCGTCGCTTAAGATGGTCTCGTGGCATTTCATGCATAGCTTATCCACCAATCAGAGAGGCCAAGAGGCGATGGTGAACTCAAAGGGTGTGATGCGTAAATGAGATCCAACATATTAGGAAAAGAGAATCAGTAGTTAGATTAAATTCGGTTCAGAGGGACGTGACTAGGCGGGAAGGGCCGGATGGGTGCGGCTACCTAGCCCTAGATAGGATGGGTGATGGCCCGAGAAAGCACGAAATACCTACCATGAAGCTATTCGTACTCTCTCTTGCTACATCTTTCATTTAGGGACATTAAATTAATACACTCACATATTGTTATATCTTCCATTCCCTATAGGCTTCTCTAACCCCTTCAACAGCCTCAATTTTTCCAACTAACCTGCGCAAACTACAGAGCAAACAGGGGTAATGCACGGACAGCCAGCCTCACCATTACTTGTGCTCTTTTGGGACATCGCCCAGCTAGCTAGCAAACGCCACCTGCATGAGTCGCATAAGAGCTCCTCCGCGATTTCCCTGAGACGATCCAAGTAGACTAAATAATGTACCAAGTGGATCTCGTCAAGGTTTTCAATGGCACGCTCGCAGCTTGCGCGATGCTGAAGAGGGGCACTGTTCCCCATCGTGTGCGATCGATCTGTCCCTCCTAGGAGTATTGACCATGTGTTTAACCTTGCAGCCTAGTTTCGGCGACCTCGACCTCTCATAATATCTTGTACCACGACACCTACCGTCGGCCTCACGAATGCCATAGTATTACAAAGAATGTTAGGCCAGCCGCATCGCCCCATCGTTCGAAGCATATCTCCTAGCAAATCTATGCCATACAGATTACCAAGCACTTTGAGCCGTTGAGCGAATGCAGCAGTGGCAAGTTAACTTCATAGTCTGCCCCGGGTCACATCAAACTTAGGCGCCCATTTTCACAAACAATCTGTAACCAGATATAGTAGTAATTCTAGGCAAAGTGTCAAAAACAGATTCAAAGCACAGTACAAAGGTATTTATCACGTTGCCCCTTACAGACCCCGAAGTAGTGATACGTTGAAATCTTGTGTATCCTTACATATACTCACTCTAGGTCGATTTACCGGCGGCCACCTTCTTGGCCGTTTGATCTACCGCTCTCAGATCAGTGCTTTGCCCATCTGCCCGCTCACAAATACCTTCAAGTGTCCTCCACCAAACAATCAATGGTATAAACTCAATGGAAGAAGGCTAAGAGTGTGTGAAAATGCACACATTACCAATCTGAATTGACAAAGCACATTGGGAAATAGAAGCTTACACAACTCTAGGGGTCAATCCAGTTTCCGGGGTTTCGTACTTCCTGAACCGCATGAGTCCCGCACAAGGCGTGCACGAAAATTGGGGCCCTCGGTTGAACCAGGTCAGGAAGGATCAACTCCCTGATCTCAGCGCTTCATCAGATCATCCTTGGGGTTTTTGGACCCGTTCAACAGCTGGTATCAACTTAGCAGATATCAACAAGATATTCTCGTGCATGATAACCAATGACATAACTCTAGCCTTGATTATTGAGGCACTCATTTACCCACTTCCGCCTAGGGTACCTAGGTCGCATAGGCCACGAGGTGTGGAGAATAGCCTCGCTGCAGGTTTCTTTCTCACCCAACACAAGCACCGCTTTGGCAAGAGTAAGAATATCGAAAAGATAACGGTACTTAGGCTAGATAAGGGCATGACGCCTTGCCTCATTTTCTAGGCTATCGATGCGCCACCCAGCCCCTCGATGAAAGGGCATGATAAGTCTGATGCCATCACCATTGAGCGAGATGACACAGTGAAGTTGGAAGTAGTTGTGCGGCATGATTCTGGAATGATAATTGAGGGTATTGTGCGGCAGGATACAAATGGCAAGGGGTTTCTTCGAGAATACGTCGTACAAATCTAACGAAATCAGCACAGATAGGGCCAGGTCAGGACCGGTCCTGGTTTAGAGGGTCATAAGTATTGTAGAAGTCAGAAGACACCCAAAATTACTCCTAGGGATTTTCAAGGAATTGGAATATCCTAAGAGACATCATTCTGTAAGACTGAGTGCTCATGCCCTGATTGTGATTAGGCCTACTAAGTCAGACGTCGTCCTCGCAGCAACCAACCAACTTCATCGCCGTTTAAAATATTATGCATCTTCATTGACTGCCTAACGATAGAAACTTGGGACCAAGTTTGTGACACCCCTTAGCGGCCCTGAGATTGAGTTAAGTTGATGACATCGACCCCGCTTGAGCCTCGTATTTTGGCGGTGAACGTCCTGAGAAATGCTGGTTTAAATACTCAGTGTCACCGCAGAAAGGATATTTTGAATATACCGGAAGAACTTGAACCTGAATCTTCGGTCTCTGCTTCATGCGCACCTTGTTTTTCACTTGACCTGGTGGCGTTTCGTAGGTCTCACTAACCACTACAATGCATTTCATTCATACCATCATAACGAATCAACATCCTCTATCTTCCATCATGGCATGCATCCTCATCATATACAGTGCCTTCGCATGATGGAGCGCATCCCTGTCAAAGTTTAACGAATTGCGGCTCTAGGTCACACTGGCTGTTATGCTCTGATTCGCCAAACTTTGATAGGGATGCGCTCCCCCATACGAAGGCGCTGTAAAAAGTGGTGCGAGAAGTAAAAATAATACATGTGGAGGCTGTCGCGTACGCCTTCCCACACAAGATGACTAAATATTGGATCGCATCCGTGTGGCTATTCCTTCCACACACAGGTCAAATACGATGTAACATACAGTGCCTTCGCACGGCGGATCGTATCCCTGTCAAAGTTTGACGAATTACGGCTCCAGATCACACTGGCTGTTATGTTCTGATTCGCCAAACTTTGATAAGGATGTGCTCTGCCATGCGAAGGCACTGTATGCAGTAGAATTTACACCTAATACACTTCACATCATACATAAAACGCAGCTGGCAACTCAAATTCGAAACGGTGCGCCCCTATTGATTGTGTTGACCAATCACACACGACTTGACTGCCGAGACGATATTCTGTACAGACACGGACACGAGGCGCGCCACAGTGAGCATTACGAGGCGCTCAGAGACTTTCACCCATTGGATCAAGCATGGCGCATCGGATGTAAATAGCATCATGGGGATGGGAAAAGGACAAGGCATGTGATCAAAGAGTGCTATAAGAGCTGGGCATATTCACCACCATGGACTTCATCAACACCTTCTAACTCCCCAACTAATAAGTCTACAAATACTTCACCCCTCCGACCCACCACAATGCTCGCCTTCAAATCCCTCGCCCTCCTCTCCCTCCCGCTCCTCGCCCTATCCCTCCCAAACACCACCCCATCCCCCTTCCAAGTCACAAACCTCGACATCTTCGAGCCCACAGGCCGCCCAGGAAACACCAGTCCTTACACCGTGACTTTTACCGTCGCTGACCCTAGCGACACCTCCTCCACCACATGCTCCGCAAGCTGGGCCTACGCCGACGCAGCCACCGGGTACCCATCTACATACCTCGCCTGCACGGATCCTAGCTACGCGTTCAAGTTCGTCGATTACAATCGATACTATGATTTCAAACTCGATGTTAAGCATGTGGTGTATGATTTACTTTCCAGGCGCGTGATGAGTTTTACTGATGAGTTGTAGGAAGAAGCATGGGAAGCGGACGCTGTTTGCGCGCGGGTTAGTGGTTGATCGGGGGAATGTATTTTGTGTGCATGCGAGTTCGGGCTTTTCGAGGTGTACGCAAACGGGGGAGTTTGTGTTGGGGGTGTACGATGTGAAGAAGAACTAAGAAAGATGCTTTGTAGGGTTTGAAAGGAGGGAACAGCTTCATAAGACTAGTGAAAGAAGACAGGAGTTGACTGATACTTCATCGTTTACGTGTTTTGCTAGCTTTGCTTTTGGAGTAAGCTTACTAGTTTCAGCGAGGATTATGATGGCAAACATGCTATTGTACTCGTGACGACTGATTTAAGATACTCTCAAAATTGAATAAGGTGAATATTTTAATGCCGACTCCTCTAGGCTCATTATAACCTTATCGTCGTATAGGCTCCTTGTGGTAGTTTCTAAACTGTATAAAGGAAAATGAGGCTTTGGAGATCTGCTTGAGCCAAATAGATAACGGTGTAAATCTATGTATAGAGGCCATTTTGATATCTGAGCTGT
Organism: Ophiosphaerella korrae; assembly: GCA_028456385.1. NCBI lineage: Eukaryota > Fungi > Ascomycota > Dothideomycetes > Pleosporales > Phaeosphaeriaceae > Ophiosphaerella > Ophiosphaerella korrae. The sequence continues at coordinate 394,289 of JALNQF010000007.1, read as the reverse complement.
TCTTGAAAATTAGGAATATGAGTTTATGAATGACCAAGCTTATAATTTGATTGAAGAGCTCCAATTACTCTCATGAATAAAGTAGATATTGAAGTAATGGAGGCCGTATTTTCCTTACGCGTCATTTGTGGCTATGGAGAGTACCCCAACTCTTGATGAAACTTGGAATTCTTAGGATACATAGCGTAGAGTCGACAATGGTACACGAGATCCTTTTGCCAACCATGCTAGTGCTGCCTCTCAAAGCATCATGTTGTCTTAGTTGGTCGAGGTTTTTCTTTGTCGTTCGTAGTCCAAACGGATCAGTGTCACCCTAGACATAAGACAAAGCAAAGTATTCGCATGGCTAACTCTTCTCCACAAGACGCACTTCGGTAACTTCAATGAGTCGAAACCCTCTCCGGAATAAATCGGGATCAGAGTGTGGGGGGTGATCATGATTTTGGCAGATTTCTAGTCAACGACGGAGCAAATTGATATCTAATTGATGCTGCACTTCTCGTCTAATATATGAAGGGATGATGTTTTTACTGCTGGTTTCAGGAGGTATTTCTAATTCTGCAATAATAAATCGCCTTTCTATGTCGGTCCGAAGAACGCGTCGCTTGAGTTGGAATTTAGGTGGTTGCTGCGTAATCGCAAGGGCTACTCGATAGTTCCGGTATGTGTGAGATAGATGGTTGAAGGAACACCGCACTTTGCTCTGAATAAGTAATCGTGGTTGCTTGTTCGTATTATTGAGCGGGTTTACCGTTCCCCAGTGCATACGAATAGAGTTCCAAATAATGGCACAGAATGGGCAAAATTTATTGGTGTATCATTTGACAGGCCCTATGTCTTTGGAATTCGTCTCCGTCTTGAATATCAGCTCTAGGTCCAACTTTTTACATTCACTGCAAAGCTCGCGGTTACTTGCGGCGCCTTGCACGGCCCGAGGATCGTTACTCATATTCCCCTGTTCCACTCGCATGCGATCAACGACATGGTTTGGGGTTTTTGTGGTAGGGGCGACTGGATGAATCGGTCAATGGTAGTTTTGAGAAATGGTAGTCAAACTTCAGAATCCAGGGTGTTTGTGGCTACGTGGGCGACTCTATGCTGCCTGAGGTTGTGGCTGAGCCTACAGGCACGTGATATTGTCACATGACTGGTAACACAGATGTCCTTCCAACGCGCTGCACGCATCATGCTCATCGAATCGGGTGGTACCCCGAGATGCTTGTCCTGGAGCTAGTGTTGGTCAAGGTTGATTGATGCTGGACGAACCAAGCTTTGGTTCTAGACTGTGGACCAGGTCAGAACAGGTGGATCAAGCCAAGGCGGTCATGGCTGCACGCAGGTTTTCACGGCCAGGACGGCAGGCCAGCGACTCAGCCTGCAGCTAAGGAAGGTCGCGGCAGACATTGGAGTGCATCCGTGTGGCGAATGAACGAGGCAGATGCGTCGAGAAGTTGCTGCTGGCTAGGCAAAGTTCAACGCGTGTCTACTACGTATGTCATTCCTTCCAACGTCGTCGCAGACGGAAGGTGGCGGTAACATGTGCCAGCCGCTAAGCAAAGTCGATGTGTGTTTCCGATTGCACGAGATGCCATTTTATTGTCATGCATCCGCAATTGCTGCGTCGCCGATGATTAGGCTTAGCAGAGAGCCAGGTTGTTTGCTAGGGTGTCTACCAGGTATTGCCACACTGACTCCCGCGGACAAGAAACAGGATTCCGCGCTGATCCCTGCTCACGAGCCTGAGACTAGCAAGACGTCTATGGTCTATATGAGCGACGGCCGAGGAGTGCGCTTCAACAACGTACACTACCACAGCGTGTCTCCGCTTTCTCCTGCAGGCGACAGCATGGTTGAGCTAGTTAGGCCGGTCGTGGTGAATGTCCCTGGGCACACGGAGAGCTCTGCCTCGTCGTCAGGCGGCGAGTCCGACCACGATCACGATGCCGCGCTTGGCGGCCCCAGCATGGACGAAGGCCGGTATCAATTTGCACCGCCCGTGGTCGCAGCGCCCGTGGTCGCAACGCCCATCGACGACGTGCCCCCTTTGGCCAACCTGAGCCTGAGTGCGAGCTACAGCTACACCAACGGCCTGCCTTCGCGTTCTCGCGGCCCTGCCATCATGACGGACCTGCCGCCGCCCATCCAGACCAACGGCTCCAATTCTGCGCGCACGCCGCGACCCAGCGCCGTGCGCACCCCGTCCAACGCATATGCGCCTGCCCGCCGGCCCCAGCAGTTCTCCCTCAACTCCAACACCCACCGCACCCGCAACTCGTCGGCCACGCGCTCTCGCCGCAACCCCAACGCCGACTACCGCGCCCAGGAAAAAGCATATGTCCAGCGCATCCGCCAGGAGAACGAGCAGGATGACTTCTTCGACCCGGCCCTGCGCACCCCGAGCCTGGGCTACAGCACCGACTCGGAGACGGAGGAGGAGTCGCCGTCCACTGCAGACTACGTTGACAGCAATCCCTACGACCAGGAGACGCTACTGTACTATGGCAACGAGGACATGCAGCCATCGATAGAGGAGCTCAAGATCCCAGCCAACCGCGAGCGCCTCGAGTGGCACTCCATGCTCGCCAGCGTGCTGACGGGCGATGTGGTCAAGCAGGAGAAGAAGCGGCTGATTGGCAGCACCGAGCAGCAGGGCGACAGCACCATGAAGGCTGAGATCTGGATTGGCATACGCGCCAAGGTCTGTGGCCGGTCGCTGCAGGCACAGCGCCGGATAGTCGACGACGCCCGCGCCAAGATCAGGGCCAATCTCGAGAGCGTCATCTCGTTTGAGGTGGAGGGCTCTGCTGAGACAGGTCAGACACCAGCACAACAGGTCGAGGACATTGTCAAGAAGATTGAAAAGATTGAGAGCGTGTACCCAACCCGCCAGGCACTCGAAGCGGCATACCCCAGGGCGGCCTCGCAGCCGTACAAGGACGCCTGTGATGCTGTCATGGCCTGGCACAACACCATAGCCCTCATCAACACCGAGATGTCTATCCTAAAGAAATGGGTAGGGAACGAAGAGCTCGACTTTACAAAGGCACGGCCGCGATCCTCACAAGAACACCATCTCACCGATGAGTCTTCGTTTATCGACCGCATACTCAAAGAAGATGGCCTAAAGTCTCTACAGGGCGAGACCAATCTGCTCGGACCGCTCGAGAAGGTCATCCAAAAGGCAAAGACAACCCTCATCGCCAACGCGGAGGGCTTTGCTGACAGGCATCTTCCACCATACATTGAAGAGCTGCTTACACTGATCAATTTCCCATCACGCTTACTTCAAGAAATTATCCGCGTCCGTCTTTCCTATGCCAAGAAGATCAAGGACCCATCACAGCAAGGTGTCATGATGGCTGAACAGATGATCGCTCAATTCCAAATCCTCCTCGCCATGGCTGGCCAAGTCAAGGAAAGTTACCTGATCATTTCAAGGCCAGAACCAGGCTGGGACTTACCACCTTGCATCGAGGAAAATTTCGATACAGTCGTGCTGGAAGCCCTGAAGTTCTACTTTAAGATGCTGAACTGGAAGCTAGCCGCCAACAAGAACACGTTCAAGGAGGCTGAAATTCTGGAGCAGGAGTGGGACTTTTGCAACAAGCTCGGTAGACAACTCCAGGGGGGTGATGTTGAAACTGCCGAACAGTTTAGTGTCCTCACCTCCAAGTCACTCACTCGCCTAAGTGCGCATTTCGAGAGAGAGCTCCAACGTCGGCCAGACGAGCTGACCGGCTCCGAGATGGAGAAGCGATATAAACAAATCCTCGACTCTGTACGTGTCCGACAGCGAAAATTGTTCCGTTTCTCTAGGATCCTAACCCAACGGTTTGAAAACTGCACGGAGTATAACATCAACCATATTGATTTGGATCAGGACCAACTGAACGACTTATATGAAGCATTGATCGTCACCGGCCATTTCCTTGTCGAGACCAGCGGCGGTAATAATACTGGGGTTTACATAATCGCATCACCAGCGCTACTGGACCGGCCCCAAGATATCCAATCCCTCCTCACCACATGCTACCACGCAGAAGAAGCCCCAGAAGATCCATCAAACCCTTATGTACTCCTTGTAAAGCCAGACGAGGCGCTGTATTGGTCTGGGAATAAAATGGCAGCCAGCATTCTCGAACCACATCTTGACCTGAAGCCAGGCAGGTTGCGTCTTGTTGCAGATGGATCGCAACAGCGCTTGGCCAATGCCAACGTGTCCTTCCTACAGTGCATCAATGTAGAACTCAACACTCTCATCGATCAAAGAGCCAACCTTCCACGAGTTAATCAGGAATTGCAGAAGATCAAAAAGACTGCCTATAAGCTCTCTAATACGATTATGGATAGTGTTGAGATTGTTCGAAGGCAAACACAGGGTCTTGACTGCCAGGATCTCATCCAGACTTGCTTCGCTTTCGCCACTGAGTTTGGTCAGCGTTCTGTTCTATATATGGACTATAACCGAAGAGCAATGAACAACATCAAGCTGACTCGACTGGCCCTAGACTGGGTAAGCTTCATCTGCGACGATTGTATTGCTTCAGACCGCAAGACTTTTAGATGGGCTGTTGTGGCTCTCGAATTCGCGATGATGATGACCCGCGGACAAAATATTCTGTCAATGAGTGACGAAGAATACTCAAGACTCCGCGCCAAGGTCGCCGGATGCATGTCAGTTCTCATCTCTCACTTTGATATTATGGGCGCTAGATCTACAATTGCCGCTCAAGCCGAGAGGCAACGTTTGAATGCTATTGCTGGGCAAAATTTCATGGACCCCAAAAACTCAAAAGACGACGAAGAGTCTATTGAGTTGACCCAACTGCAGTGGATGCAGAGACTGGAGGAGATTGATTCCTTCCGGAAGGAAAAGGAAGCCGAACGCCAAGCCCTTGGTAGGGTGCTGGAGGACTCTAACGAAGCCGACCGAGCGCTTACCTACCTATCCGCGTCCGCTACCAATGTCACCCTGCGATGGCAACAAGGCCAGTTTGTGGGTGGTGGCACTTTTGGATCTGTCTACGCTGCTATGAACTTGGACTCAGGTCACCTCATGGCCGTCAAGGAGATTCGTCTGCAGGATCCGCAGCTCATACCTACCATTGTTGCTCAAATTAGGGATGAGATGGGGGTACTACAAGTCCTTGATCATCCTAACGTTGTGTCATACTACGGTATTGAGCCCCACAGAGATAAGGTTTACATTTTCATGGAGTATTGCTCTGGTGGTTCGCTTGCTGGACTGCTTGAACACGGTCGTATCGAGGACGAGACTGTCATTATGGTCTACGCTCTACAGATGTTGGAAGGTCTCGCTTATCTCCATGAGGCTGGTGTCGTGCATCGTGACATCAAACCTGAGAGTACGTCCTTCTATTGTCCTTTTCTGAATTCATACTGACTTTGACCAGACATCCTCCTCGACCACAACGGCGTAATCAAATACGTCGACTTCGGCGCCGCAAAGCTCATCGCCCGCCAAGGCAGAACCCTCGCCGCGGAACACAACGCCACCCGACAAGGCCGCCAACGCTCCATGACCGGCACCCCAATGTACATGTCCCCTGAAGTCATCCGCGGCGGTTCTACCGGCCGCCACGGCGCCGTCGATATCTGGTCGCTCGGCTGCGTAATCCTCGAAATGGCAACCGGCCGCCGCCCCTGGGCTTCCATGGACAACGAGTGGGCCATCATGTACCACATTGCGCAGGGTGACCCGCCCCAGCTCCCGAGCCGCGACCAGCTCAGCGATCAGGGCATCGACTTTTTGAAAAAGTGCTTCGAACGCGATCCCGCGAAGCGCATTGCTGCTGTTGAACTCCTCCAGCATGAGTGGATCATGACGCTGCGTGCCCAACTTAGTCTTGAGCCGCAGACGCCCAGCACCGAGACGAGTAGCAGCGCGGGTAACACGCCGCTGAGCAGTCGCCATAATTCGGCTTATGGGTCCTAAGCTGCGCTCGTATGTGCCGAGCTGACGATACAGACTTCGCGCCCCTATTGATGTAATCGCCCCACAAAATTTGTTGTACCCTTGCGTAATGTGTATTCTGGTGTTGTGCTTTTCTTTTGTTCATTCATTAGCATTATGTTCGGTGTGTTTGCATTAGCGATGGAGTATGGACTGTCGTTTTGGCGGGATGATACGATTATCCTTACGAGACCTGGGGGTTACTTAGCAACGATTGCCTCAGGGGAGGCTTGTTTTGGGAGGTTTGGGTTTTTCTCTTCACACATTTTATATTTAAAGGGAAAACGGCACGGTAACATAAAATCATAATTATGGATGTTGGTATTTGTTTTGTTTGGGTCTAGTTGTTGAATGTCTGTTTTGGCCGAGATCTGCCTGGCCAGCGTGGCAGATCTGGTGTAAGAAGTACAGTCTATTGCCCTGGTATTTGCCGATGCATGTGGTTTTTCGTCTGCATTCTACTCATTACGCATCTTCCGGAAAAAGTCCATCACGCCCGTGAACACGACAAGCAAGATTCCACCACCAGGGCCCAGTCTCAACACCTTTGGCAAGAAGCCCTTGTACAGCGCGCCGAAGCCTTCTTCTCTCGCGACAGTGCCGAGCGCAGGCCATGCCCAGTTGTACTTGGGCGTTGTGCCCGCGACCTTTGGTGAGTTTTGGATACGCGACTTGACGACGTCCATCGGGGTGTTTAGGATCGTTCCGACAGTGCCACCGACCGCACCGGATATCAGGTCATTTGTGATTTGGCCCTTCTTGTCTGTTGCGGTGGGCAAGAGACCGCGGACCTGGAAAATGCAGCCAAAGTAACCGGCGTTCCAGAGGATGTGGCGCCACATTGTTGATTCGAGACCTTGGTAGAGGGTCAGAGGGCCTTCTTGCTTGATGATTTTAGTCACGCAGTCGATCATGCCGTTATATTTGTGGGCCTGGGCTTTGTCTTGGAGCCGGATTTTGACGAGCTCGAAGGGGACGACGACGAAGGCTTCGGTTGCGCCTGCGGTGGCACCCGTGAGGATGGAGAGAGATTGGTTCATTTTGGCGACGCCGAAGAGGTTGCGGTAGAAGGCGCCCCATGAGTCGTTTGCGGCAAACTTGGTGGCCCTACGGTGGTCAGGAAGGGTGTAGGAATCTGATACCTCAGCCTACCTCTTTGGTGCCTCCATGAGAATGGGAGCAGAGATACCACGGTATAACCTTGAAGCACTGCGGCGTGTCAGTATTTCTGCCCACTTGCATGTCGCGTTCGTTGGGAGCGTACCCTTCATGCTTGATGATTTTCCTGAAGCAATCTACCATGCCATTGTACCCTTCTTCGCCCACGGCTTTGCTGGTCTGCAGCTGGCTGTATATACTCAGATACGTCGGTCGAGCGACGGTGTGCGCGGGGGCTTACACTCGGGTTTTAACAACATCCAGCGGGTACCTAAGATGATTAGTTGCCAATCTAGGGTAATAGAGATGAGGGAAGAAAGTACATAATCAGAATCTACGCGCACATGCTTTATTAGTATTGCCTGGGCTGCCACGAGCGTAGTTTCATAGGAAGCAGCGACTCACTTCCGACACACCCGCCACGGCACCTATACACTGTCAGTAACCAAATCAAGGCGCTTCAGCTGCAATTGACGAAGCCAGAGAGTAGATGAGAGAAAGCAGCTGTGGTGGTGCAGCGCATAGCTTTTTCTCGGAGCTCCCAAAAAGTGGACAACTCCAGCTCCCGTGCCCCGAAGTTGTGCAGCCATGCCACAATTAAGACTTACCAGCCGCGAACTGGTAGACGAAAGGCAGAGGCTTTGCATCTGCTTGAGACATGGTTTCGACGGTGTGGGGATAGAGCAGGGACAAAGAGTAAGGAGTCACGGAGAAGAAGGGAAGAGAAAAGTGGGAGGATGAGGATGGCGTGCGTCGATTGACCGCCGGCGCACAAGACCTGGGGAAGAGCGTGGGATGAGATGTCCAAATCCCGCCTAGACCTAAGCTCTTGGTCACAGCTCTCAGTTGGGATTGATAAAGCTTCGCTTGTCGTAAAAGCAACGCTCCGCTGGCCCACCCGGTTTTCCACGCGACAGGGACGAGCTCTGGAACCCAATAGGTCGATGGCGGGATGGGAGGCTACCGGGCGATAGATGGATTTTGTGGGTATTGACGGCAGTGTGCTTTACGCTGCGGATCCACTCAGACACGCCCACCCGACATTGCCTTCCCAAATTGGTCCAAGCCATACCCGCCCACGTGACGTTGCGTTAGCGCTACGCGTCGCGTAAACCACACTCGATGCTCCGCCTACGCTAGCCAATCCAACCATCTCCACTCATGTCAACACGCCAAAAGTCCTTCTTTGACCAGGATCCGAAACCCAAGGTACACTTGGAGCCGCCCGTCCCTCTTTTGCTTCTCTGACTCTTCCCTCCAGCAGTACAGAGGCCAATGGCACCGTTCACGCAACCAACCGCCTTTCCCCCACCACAATAACCGCGCCGCTGCCCCTCCGGCCCGGCACGTCGCTACTGGTCCTCCAATCATGCCCTCGACGCAGACTCGTACAAAGCTCAAGGCTTTCCAATTCATCAAGGGCGCTCCCACTACTGAGGTTGCGAAGGAACGCGAGGCTGAGAAAGAGAACCTGTCCGTGGCGCCGAGGAAAGCATTGACAGGCGACGCCACGGCCAAAGCAGCACAGGCCGCGAAGACGGTGCTCAAGGCTGCTATCACTCCAAAGCCTGCGACCTTCAGGACGTGCCCACCACCATCAACGCCAGCCATGAAGAGGCTACCGCTAGCCGATCTCGTTGGCAACATCGACGATTCCTCGAGACATGCGCCGCAACCTGTTGTTTCGCCAGAGGAGCAGTTGATATGGCGCGGGTCACAGCCAACGAGCACACCTTTGCCTCGAAAGAATAAGAAGCGTGCTAGAAGCTCCTCGCCTGTAGGCCCGTCACAGGACGAACACACGCTAGACCCTGCCAGGAAAGAGCTCACAACACCTCAAGCAGACCCAGCGATGGACATGTGGAGTCGATACACAAGCAACAAAGGAACACCAAGTGCAAACAGGAGTGTGGCCTTTGCGCATCTCATCAACGAATCATCACCTCGGTCTACCGCCGCCATGGGCAGCGTTAGCGGGCTTCGACGCTGGGCAAGCTGTGGCCACGAGTTCCCAGCATCAACGAAAAAGCGTAGGAGAACACATGGCGTATTCCAAGCTGAGAAAGAATCAGCCGAGGATGTCTTTGCGGCCGCTCCAAGCTCAGATGGTGCAATGGTTGGGCCCCCACCCAAGTCAAATCTTGCCAACATGATCCAGCAAATGAAGCAATGCGTACCCAAGCCGCATTCGAGGGTTTCCTCACAATTACCTTCCAGCTCGTCTCCTTTGCCGGACACAGGAGACCGCCACGAGGGGTCATCAGGCTCACCCCTGCAACGACGCGCACAAGAACAGGCTACAGGAACTCTGAAAACTACGCAGAGGGAAGATGAAGTTATCGAGGAAGATGAGGACGTATACTTGGAAGACGACGAGCCAAAAAGGCACTCTGGATCTTCAGATGAGTTTGGTGATGACGACTTCGACTCAGAGATGGCGGACGTTCTAGACATTTCGCCTCAAGCGGTTGAGCAGCCTGTACAAGCAGTGCCACCAACAAACCATGTCACGAAACCCTCTGAAATAATACACCAATCTCAATCACAACAGCCGTTAGCAAGAGTGCAGTCGCAACAAGTAGACTCTGACGATGAGTTTGGTATGGACGAGGATGAAGATGGGTTTGCCGCGGATCTTGAGCACGTTGCATCATTGTATGACACAAGACCATTATTATCACCCTCCCAAAAGGTAGAAGCCCCTGCAGCCACGAGAAACTCTGCGCCTGCTCCAATCATCAACCTTGTTGATGATGACTCGGATGAATTTGGAGACGATATAGATGTAGACGTTTTCGCTGCGGCGGAGGTAGCGGCTACACAGACACCTACGGATGCTGTACGTAGAACTTGCACGTTTCCGTGATAATGAAGACATGCTAAAACTGAAAGAGTTCACAGAACGCAAGAGCCATTCAACGTTATCTAGTCAAGGACATAAACGAAGGGTCTTACATGACTGAGCATGGACATCCCATGCCCGAGAAGGTAAATCTACCTCTACAAACTCGGCTCTTTGCAATGTTTGGCTAACGGTCGTAGATTCTGCTAGTCGAGGAAGAGAAGACGAAGCTGTTCAAGGCGATTATTCTACGACAAGCATGGTTCGATACTCCTTGTACAAAAGACTCATTCGTGCACGTCATCGGGGAGTTCTCATCTACTGGGCAATGCGTCGTTGATGCTCATAGCAACATGCTAATATTACATCCTGATCATCTAATATCTGCAACTGTGGTTGCAGATTCTTTTGGATGTTTACGACGGGCAGTGCTCCAAGATCGGGTGAAAGCGACGAGTAAGGCCAACCCGCCCATGCTCTACGGTACACTTCTCCATGAGCTGTTCCAAGAAGCCTTGAAACTTAATCAGTGGGATTCGGACTTTCTGCTGGAGGCTATTGACAAAATTCTACCCAGCAAATTTGAGACTATCCTTGAGATAAACTCGACTTGCGAGGCAGTCAAGGAGCACCTCAGTAGCAAGTTGCCCGAGCTTCAGGCGTGGGCTGAGGTTTTTGTGCGCGCAGAGCCTCGAGCTGATGCCATTGTTCGTGAGCGAAACGGGCGACAGTCGACCATGAGTATCAACAAACTACTTGACGTGGAAGAACATGTGTGGTCACCGATGTATGGCCTGAAAGGCAATATCGATGCTACTGTACAAGTCATCATGCGAGATGACCAAGGCGAACGGGCCTTGACTGTTCCTTTTGAGGTGAAAACAGGAAAGAATTCTTCTAACGCAGCGCACGTTGCCCAGACGGCACTATACAATCTCTTGCTGTCGAATCGATATGGTGAGTTTTGTCCCCATCGCAAAGTCCAACGTATTAATTTTAGCAGATGTCGAAATTGCATACGGCATTCTGTACTACCTCGAAACATCCGACATCAGCCGCATTCCTACCGTTCGCAACGAGATTATTCATATGATCATTAAGCGTAATGAACTAGCCTGCTATGTTCGAGATCGTATCGAACTACCACCGATTCTTAAAGAAGACTTCAAGTGCCAGAAATGTTATGCTCAAGAAGCGTGCTTTTTGTATGATAACTTGGTAGAGGACGGAAAGGGGGCTCAGTTAAACAACAAAGCTAAAGAGCGATACGATGAACTAGTCAAACCACTCAAACCTTCTCATCAAGAGTTCATGAAGAAGTGGGACACGCTTCTAACTAAGGAGGAAACAGATATGATGAAATTCAGACGGGAACTCTGGACCATGCTCAGCACCGAGCGTGAGAAGCTTGGTCGCTGCTTCTCAAATGTTATTCTCGAGCCTGGGTCTGTACACGAAGAGAAAAATGGACAAAGGATCAACCGATATACTTACACTTTCATCAAACAGCAACCGAAGCCCGGTTTTTCCTTTACCGAGTCTCAGCTCATCATCGGAGAGCCTGTGGTTGTTTCTGATGAGCAAGGCCATTTTGCCCTTGCAAATGGATACGTAACAAATGTTAAGAAGCGCCGCATCACCATTGCGGTCGACAGGCGATTACATAATTCTCGCACTAAGCTTCCTGGATTCAATTCACAAAGCAATCAGGCCTTCACTGGAATCATGGAGGTCGGTAAAGAAGGGAAAAGTATTCCAGCCTACGAGGTTGATGAAGAACCTGTGCTCTATCGATTAGACAAGGACGAATTCAGCAACGGGATGGCTGCAGCGCGTAACAATCTCATACAAATCATGGATGACAGCGTCTACAAAGCCCGCGACCTACGTGAGTTAATTGTTGACAACCGGGCCCCAATATTCAAGCCTTTATCTGGTGAAATGACGCTACCAAGGGCTTCACAAGTTTCCATGAACGCGGATCAAAAGTCCGCCATTTCCAAGGTCATGTCGGCGAAAGACTACGCACTTGTTCTAGGCATGCCAGGAACAGGCAAAACTACCACCATTGCGCACATCATCCGGACCCTAGTGGCAAAGGGCAAGAGTGTTTTACTTACGTCGTATACGCACACAGCTGTCGACAACATTCTGCTGAAGATACGGAGTGATAATATTGGCATCCTCCGCCTTGGAGCTTCAGCAAAGATCCACCCTGACGTTCGAGGATTTGCAACATTAGTTGCAGAGCCTAAAGATAGTCTTGAAGCACTCGAGAAGTCCTGGATGGAACCACCTGTTGTTGCCACTACTTGCTTAACGATCAATCATCCGCTTTTTAATCGCCGAATATTCGACTATTGTATCGTTGACGAAGCATCACAAATCACACTACCTGTCTGCCTGGGTCCAATCCGTATGGCACAGAAGTTCATTTTAGTCGGCGATCACTATCAACTTCCCCCTCTGGTACAAAATAAGGAAGCCATGGAGGGTGGTCTAGATGTGTCACTTTTCAAGGTACTCTGTGAAGCACACCCACAAGCTGTCGTAAGTCTGGAGCACCAGTACCGCATGTGTGCTGACATCATGCTCCTATCAAACACATTCATCTACTCTGGTCGCCTCAAGTGTGGTACACCTAGCGTTACTTCCCGCAAGCTTGTACTGCCAAAGCCAACTGGTCTTCTCTCGTACCATCACAAGTTCCGCTCTTCTCAGCCAACCACTCACGGCCCCTGTGCCGGCCCAGAAACATCCACATGTTGGCTGTCTCGCACCCTCTCACCCGACTCTCCCGTCGTGTTCATCAACACAGACCACATATCCCCAGCCCTAGAAGCCCAATCCGGATCACGCATCACTAACACGCTCGAAGCTCGTCTTGTCACCCACCTAACCCTATCCCTCCTCAGCCTCGGCATTTCCGCCGAAGATATAGGCATCATCGCCTTCTACCGTTCCCAGCTCGCCTTACTCCGCGCCAGCCTCTCCTCCGCATACACCCAAACCCAGTCATCCGAACTCGCCGCTCCAGCCATCGGCCTCGGCTGCGCAGCCGTTGAACTCCACACCGCCGACAAATTCCAAGGCCGCGACAAAGAAATCGTTCTCGTCTCCTGCGTCCGCAGCAACGATACCGGCGTCGTCGGCGACCTCCTCAAAGACCGCCGCCGCATCAACGTCGCGCTCACCCGCGCCCGCTCCAAACTCATTATTCTCGGCAGCGAAAAAACCCTCTCCGCAAACGAGCTGCTGTGCGACCTCGTCGCCTTGTGCCGCGAGAAAAACTGGGTTCTAGATCTCGGACCTGACGCAGTCGAGGCACATGCGTTTGACGAGGTAGTTACGCAGACGAGCAAAACGCCGAGTAGGCCGGTGTATTCGTCAAGGAAGGAGGGGAGCCCGAATGCGACCCCGAGTCCGGAGAAGAAGAGGAGGGCGTTAGGCGAGATTGTGGCTACGTCGGGGAGGTTGAATGGGCGTGAGCCGAGGAAGAGGGTTGGGGGTGGGAGTGTGGGTGATGATGGGAAGGTTAGGAAAATGCCTGGGAAGGTGTTTATGGCGGGGAGGAGGGGCATGCTTGATGGGAGACCGGTGTTGAGGGATATTTATAATGGCGCTGTGTAAGAGAAAAGAAGTTATGCCTGGGTTGGATGATATGTCGTAGGTTTATGTGCCATTTAAAGAGTTGGAATGGTTGGAAAGGAATGATGGTATTGTTTAGGATATGACATGCTGGATAGCAATGTCTTGATGGATTTAGGCTAGGTACCACTGTATAGCGAAGCGAATACTTGATAAATTTGCTCTTGTTTTACAAGTGCTGATTTTTGAAGGGTGTTGTGTATCTGCGATGGGACTACAGCTATATCACTAAGCGCATAAAGACATGTCAGGTGGGTGTTAACTTGCATTGTGCAGGGTACTGCCATATTATTGAGTCGACGGTAAATGAAGGTATCGTATGACGTGAGTTGAAAGTAGGTCTTTCTGAATATTAGAAGGTGTTCTAAGGAGCGAAGTTCGTTAGCCGCCAAATCTCATCCTGGTCCAGCCACAGCCAAGCTTCAGCCTGATGCCATACCCCTCCTCTTCCTATATCAGCCTCGAGACACTTATCCTCCACCTCAATCAGATCGCCTCCAAACTCAAATCAAATCAAATCAATCAATCTAATTATATCATCTTCCATGTCTCTGCCCGATATCGTTGGCTTTTGAATACGCTGCCCTCGCGAGATCATACTTCACCTTTGAGCTGCCAAAAGATATTACTGATATAATGGCAGACTCTGCTTCTTCTGGGCAAACCCATGGCCCAGATATACATGGGATGAGCGATACGAGTGGGAACAGTCACCAGATGATTATACAAGGCATGCCGCACCCGCTACACACGGATGCTGGATCAACTACCAAGCACACAGTTATGGAGACGAATCGCCAGAAAAAGAGGAGAGAATGGCATGAACATAAGATTGCTGAATCTATGGCAAAAATGAGGCAAAGGCAAAAGCCCGAGGAATATATTTCTCGTCTTGTAAATCATTCTGAGGACTTGGGCAGCCTACCACTTTGAGATACATGCTCGAAAGTGCCCACATTGTCATGACCCCTTGCAAGTATACCGTGTTCATGGGTCATTATGCGGTTCGGGTCATCGATGTGCCCAGGAAATTGCTAGGTAAGTAGACGATTTATTTATTTTGTGGGAGAAGCTTACTAATTCTATTCGCTCATCTGTAGGCCAATGTATAATAAAACCGATACATACACTTACAGCACGAAGGAGCAAGACAACACCCCTGTAAGAATTGAAATCCCGAGTAGATATGTAGAAGTCCTGGGCCTGCTCAAAGCCATTGAGCTCAGTTCACGGTCGAAATTCATGAGAAATTTCGTTTCACCGGTACGGTCATACTATAACCTACTTCCGCCTACCAGTAACCAGGAGGACTGATAAAATTGTGTAGGTGAAATTTTCGCAACTTGCGCCGTTACCCAAGACGGGAGATAAGATTGTCAATATGCCAGAGCTTTATCCCAAACCAAGACAGACTCAACCAGAGACCGTTGTTTCCATAAATGAGGAGGTCAGTTCTTTGTATACCAATGATATTCTTGATCAACAAAGCAACATGAAAGCAAGCACGGATATGGACGACTTCTTATTTAACCGGCTAGCACCTAGAGCGATTCGAGGAAGTACGGGTAGCGGCACAGAGCTCTCCCGCAGCCCTGAGCTAATGCATAGCAATAGCAGCTGGCGTTCTACTTACCATCGTAGTGACACCAATCAAATTATCGAAGGCAACTCATTGGCTAGCAGTGATGAGAAATCTGATCAAACCCAGGGTGCAGCTGCGGGAGACGATGTACAGCGAATGTCTAACTTAGGTGAAGATTATGATGAACGATATTCCGGCAAAACCTACGAGACCTGGAACTACATATCTCAAGATGCAAATAGCCTTCACATGAATGGAATACATTGCGATGGTGAAGTTGAGGAGTCATCAGATGAAGGGTCGATATTCTCGGTTCGCTCTCTGGCATCATCTGCAACAGACCTTTCGAAAGCTAGTGGATTTTCGACATTGCAAATAGCCACCGCAACTCGAGAGTTAATTTCAATATTTCGCGATGATGAGGTGTTACAACCACTATATACCACAGCTATACATGGCAAAATTGGCCCCCGGAAGTTTGCGAAGAATTTTCGGCAGTTGCTCAGGATGTACTCTGAAAATCTCAAGATAGAGGCGGAAGACAGGCTCCATTTCCTTGCGGCCAAGTTGATAGAGCGGAATTCCAGAGGCATCGTGGAAGCAATCGTAGAAAACTATTCGATAGCTCTACCCAAGTTGCAAGACATAGAGGCCATAGAGGCCATGGAAAAAGACAATAGCTCATCAGAAGAAGATGAGTAACCGGAGATAAACATTGATGATAATATTTTCAGTGAGCTAACCAACGTAAAAACATTTCTGGTCAAAAGTGCCGCCTTTGGGCAACTTCGGGCGAGCTTACAGCAATTTGTATGCTCCCCGAGAGCATTCGGAAAGAAGAAACGATAGGGAGTTAGCGTGCAAAGTACCGATGCCTGTCTCAAAAGGGCTGAGGATATATTATTCGCTCACCTTCAGTCACTGTACCAAGGCGATGATAGACTGCGGCTATTTCATCAACATGCCTTCAATATGTTAGGAATGGCTGGCTTTATGATGGAATACTCACAGATACTCAATTCTTTTTATAATTCCCTGGGCGATGAGCATTGGGTCAACTTGAAGGTCGATATTCGAGCTCAAGTGAACTTGAATATGCCGTACCTAATTGAGCGTATTATCCAACATTTACAGATCACCAAGACTGCGGACTTGGATGTCGACGAGCAACATACCTCCGCGTACAACCAAACTTATTATCCAAATATGCCCGAGGGGACGAGCACTATATTGCGAAGACGTGACTTCCAAAACACAGTTGAGGAAGTAGCAGGAGAAAAAAAGTTGGATTTTGAGCATGAAGATTCAACTTGGGTTCTTTTCATTGCCACATCCACTCAAAGATGCTATTCTATCCACTCCTAGGGGGAACATGACGATATGTTCTTTGAATGATGCATCCATGGTGAATAAGCTAAAGGGATTGATAGAAGACTATACAGGGCTAGAATGGGATTGGTGGCCACTGAATTCTCGGGTACCCAATGTCAAACATGGACAATATCGTCCTGAATGGATGGTAAGAGTTTGATAAGCAATAGCTTCACTCTTACAAGCTAATAAATACAGTTTGGCGGTATTCAGCTTTATGAACACATGTCATTAGAACAAGCTGATTTAGTCCGCGCCTTAGTACCACTGCTCCCTCAACATCCAGAATCCTGCAATTGTTGTCAAACCAAAGCGCGCACAATAGACCTTTTCAATAGCCGAAGAGTGATCCTTAAGTCCATATCAAGCATATTCTCCAAAGAAAAGTCCGACACGTCATCTAGTAACAACGAACACTCGAAAGCTAGTAAACGTTACACGCCAACAATCTCCAACACGGCAGCCTCTTCGTCGTTTGATACCCGAAAGGCTAGCCCAATAGAACCCAACGCATCATCCGATGTAGATGTACCACCGCAGATACAAAATCAAGCACCAAGTGTACCCCCGAACCAATCACATGAACCCTCACAACGCGTCCTATTCGCCATCCAAGGCTCGCGCTGGTCTCTAGGCCTAGAACAAATCCAAATCTCAACCTACCTCAACGACCCCATGTTTTTTTCGCGAGCTCAAAGCAAGATACAAGAAACATCGCCACTGGGTCAAACGCCTCATGTCGCCATTCCGCTTCCGCTTCTGCAGATTCGTAAAGTTTGAAAAGTTCGATACCGAACGCATCTTATCTCAGGGCGAAGACCTTCCCGAACACGCTGGATTCCAGGACGACTATGAGTACGCGCCACGACCAGGAATTCTTCCAATGATACCGCCAAAAACGTTCGCGGTTTGTCTCAATGCTTGTAACGATACGTGTATCTGGAGTTCCCTCAATCCATGGCACGATTGTGTGACGCTGCCCTGTCGTTCTCATAGATTACGTTGTATCCCCAAGAAGAAGAGCGAGTTTGATACAAAGTCTGATGACATCGGCCTTGTAGCTTGGGGTCTCGAGGCAGATTATGCAATTTCTTTCGCTTATGTTGCAGTTTACCATTTGGTTCCTTTGCTCGGGCCACTGGGGTTCTGGATTTATTGGCTGGTCAAGTTTCCTGGTGATTGGCAGAATGCGGCTGTACCTGTGTTGACTGTTCTGGCCTTGTTTGCAGTTTTGTGGATGCCGTTCGGCAAGCACATTACTGGTGTCTAGACATGATTGTAAGCATACAATTAATGCGAATATTAGATCTTCATACACATTTGCTATGCATCGGGATCCAGTAAATACGCTTTTGGCTCTATGGCAAGTGTTCTTGATTCAAAAGAGTCGATGCTGGCTTCCATTGTTGCTGTTTGAGAGCAGTGTATCTTTCGCTTTCAATATTTCTATGCTCTGTAGAAACTGTTCCGTGTAGGTTAGTAATCGCGCATTTTCCTATTCAATGATGGGAATTTGAAATTATAGTCCGGAGCGTTACTCCGTTGCTCCACTTCGGACTCTAAAGTCAGCCGGAAAAGTGGGGCGTTGGCCACTTGAGATGTAGCAGTCAGAAGAGACTCAGGCTACCTGGAACCTTTTTTCGAGATATCTACAAGTGTACTTAGAGTAACCTATGACTCCCAGTTAAATTATTTAGTAGTATATAATTTATTATCTACGTCTAGCATTAATATAAGGAGAGTCAGTTTCCCACTTTTTGAGAGTCGTCATTCCTCTTGCTCCTCCCAGCACTGCTCTTAGCCAAAACACCAACTTACCTCTTATTGAGAGATTTATGGCCTAGTTGAGGGAGCCATACATTACCTGCTCCCTCAGTAAGATGCTGGAAGTCATCCATAACAAGGAAAGCAGTTTGATAAATTTGTAGAGCGAGTCGCTTTATTAGCATGTATGTCGTATTTGGGGATCTACCCCTTACTGGTCCATCATACGTTATCATCAACAACACAACGGTAACAGATAAGGGTTTGCAACCTATATATTGTATGTAGCCGTAACCTCTATAACCGCCCAATGCAATATTTCCCCAAGTCTATTAATACCATACCAAATCATACCATGCACTACATCTGCTAGGCGCCTAGCACTTTAAGCTAAACTTAGCCTTGCGGTCAGCCGTCATAGCGCCCCAGGTCGTCTCATCGGCCTTCTTGCCATTATCGCCAATCGACGCCGGCTTCCACGGCTCATCAAAAGCCTCAAAGTAAAAAGCGTTGAAGCCCCAATCAAGCAGGGAGCAGAAGCCATGTTGGTAAAAGTGCTCAGCGTTAGACAGACCGCCTTGTGCGGCGCCGTAATCTGTGCCGACGGCGGTGGGCCATCCAGTCTCGCCGTTCCAAATCTCCGGCATCTTGTCTGCGCCGCCGGCAATCTTTTCAATATGGGAGACAGCTTGGAACATGTCGTCGAGGTAGACATGGGTGGCGTTGTCGCGGTTGGCGCCTTGCCAGAAGGCAAATGCGTTGACCATGATGATGTCTGCAGTGCCGATGATGGCGTCACCAGTGCCGTCGGCAATCTTGTTCCAGCTATCGGCAGTGCCAACCTTGATGCCGGTGGGTAGTTTGGACTTTACGGTCTGGATCTTGCCTTTGAGCTCTTCGCCTGTGAAGTTTCCGCGGTAGAGGGTCTCAGAGCCGACGGTGACGGCGTATATGGTATCGGTGTATTGTTGTGCAACGTCGGTAATAGCTTTCAGATCTTTGTTGAAGGACTCCTCAACGTCGGGCCTAGCGATATGTTAGTCAATATCTCCTGCTGTTCGCAATTTCTGCATACCAGATTCCAAGTACAACCTTGAAGCCCTTTGACTTGGCAGCAAGTAGGGCATTCTTGGCCATATCACAATCTGAAGCGGCATAACCACGAACGATGGTAGCGCCTGATTCACTCTTGATAGCATCAAAATCCTGCTCATAGTCTTGTTGCGTCTTGCATTGGCCTCCGGGTTGTTTTGTTCCGAGGGCAAACCCCATAGTGCCCTTAGCAGCGGATACAATGGCTGGCGTAGCAGCCATGGCTACTACAACAGTAGAGAAACGCATGTTAGCGACCACAAGGTTGCGGTACGGGTATCAGGGATAGTCGGCTATGTGCAGTACTTTTGTGGTACACGTCAACGCGGTTTACAACGTCTAAAGAAAGACTGAAGAAACGAAATAAAAGAGGGAGATATTGTACAGGAAACGAGTGACTGTACAATGCGAGACTTGACGTAGAGCGAAGAAGACGGGACAGATGGGGTCGAAGCTTGTCAGGACGGAGAGACCTGCGCTAAAACGTTTATTTAGGTATGCCAATCGGAAGACGGCACCCTCCACTGACGCAAGCCACACAAGTGGGGCAGCGGAGTTTAGCTTTGAGGAAATCCGAGGCATTCGCAAAGGGCCTCTGGTGTTGAAAGAGACATGAAACCCCCTGACATGTCAGATGAATGCGCACAGCATCACATGCATCGTCTGATAAAGCAAATAATTGATCAGCCTTGATATTTGGCCCTACTTCGATAATCGGAAGGGATGTGCCTCCGTGTTCAACACGAAGTCGTCCAGACTGATGAGATCTGTGTCTGCAAAGCACAGGTAGAAGTACTTGAGCGTCTCTGCCATCCAGAAGCTCTCCATGTAATCTTCTTTCTCCGCCCCAATCACTGTAACATCTAGCACCGCTGCATTCGCATACTCGGTCTCTGTCGCCCTGACTACCGCTTCGAACATATCCCACGCTGTCTCCCGCCACCAAGGGTCGCCTGTGATGCGCCAGAGAACAAAGACTGATTCAATAGCTTCAGGTCTGAGTATATATCGAGGGTCCTTCGCTGTCGTGAAGCCTTTCGGTAGATGGGGCAGATATTGCGGGCGTGTAGAAGCCTCTGTGTCATAGTAGGCTTGGCTCCAAGCGCATGATTCACGGTGGTTGGAATTTGGGCAGAGTGCCATGTTATATCGTTCGGGCATGATGCCAGTAGGGAAAGATTTGTAGGCATACGCGCAGCCGCGTGCCAGCTTTGCGCCGATATTCAGATATTCGTCGCTCTTGAACAAGCGTCCACCAAGCGCATATAAACCTCCAATGAAGCACGATAAGTGTTCGCTCTCGGGGTCCAGCCGCGGTCCCTCATCAAGAACATCGCAGTTCCCTGATATCAAGATATCCTCGTTTCCAGGGATCATAGGCCGGAAGAAGAGGTTCTGGATCGCAGTATTCATGAAGAAGCGCGCCATACTCTCGTATTTCTCTGAGCTTGGCTCTGCGGAGCCAAGTAGTGCATGAGCTTTGGGCAAATACTCATATAATGAGTCTGCGTTACCGCCAATAGAAAATTGAAATCCATCCACGACGTCTTTCTTACGCATCGACACAAACATTGGCCACATACCGGGGAGTTTGGTGTTATTCTGGTCCTTGTAAAAAACGTCCATGACCTGGGAAACTGCGGCATAGTATTTATCGTCTCCCGTGATCTGGCTTAACCTACTGAACTCCAGCGTGATCGTGCCAGGACTGGCACTTACAACTTGACCCTCGACTGTCAGCCCTGAGCCGTTTTTGGCGAGGTCAAATTGGATGAAGTCGACTGGCATTCCGTTTCTGGTGTTGAACCCAGCATACAATAGATCGCCAACTTCGATAGCCTTTCTCTTCAACACCTCATGTCCACTCAGATCGTATGCGGCAAGAAGCCCGCCCAGGTATCGAATGCATGTTTCGAAGGTGTTGACCGTAGATGCCGTGCTTTGTCCGAAATCGATTGTGGCCACCGCTGTCACAGCTTCATAGAACTCGTCGCGTAAGCCCATCATCCAAAGCGTGTCCAGACTATCCACCAGCGTCGCAGCCCAGCCCGAAAACTGATCCACATATTGGCCGCTTATCGGTTTAAGCGCGTCTTTCATCCATGCCTGCTTTTTGTAGCTCGCCCAGCTCCGTCCAAATACCCTCTTCACTTGCAGCCTCCTTCGCTCTTGCACAGCCACGGCCTCCTTTGGCTCTGCTTTGAATCGGTGCTGTATGCGTGGTCGTTTCGTGACAGGCGCTGGGAGCTTCGGCGTGAGCTTTGGGGGATAGGCGAAGTCGACAGAGCTCCAGTCGAAGCTGCTCTGCTTTGCGGTGATGTTTGGCACGTGTGCAGGCTCGTTCATATATCGGGCCAAAGCGGCTGTACCCCTTTGAGACGTGCCATACCTATAGTTGTTGAAGAATGGTATGGCTTCGTCGCGTGGTAGAAAATAATAGACCCATAGTACAAGGGCCGTGCATGTAATTATGTGTCTTGTACGAATGCGCGGCATTTCTGTCGCTATCACAAGTGCTACAGTGGCAAGGTGGGTAGAGCAAGGGAGACGTTCCTCATCGCTAGCGGTGGTAGCGTCGTGGAACAAGAAGCTGCGAATGCAGTAACACGGAGGTGGCACATGTTGTCGATCCCCAGTGATGTGTCCGTTCGGTGGTGCAGTGGGTGGCTACGGCCTAACTGTGCGACAATGCTTGTCGGAACGAATTGATGAAATGCCGGCATGGCAGATCAAACTCTAGATTAATTACTGTACGCTGCCAAGATTTGCTAGCATATGGCAGCGCACGTGCTTCCGTTGAATTGATCGCCATGTGACTATCAGTAGCATGAGGAAGCTCAGGCTTCTAGTAAACGACCATTCTAAATGTTATTTATTGTGTGCAAGTCGTAGTCTTTCATCCTCGGATTGCGTACCACTTCTCACATTAAGAGTAGTTCAACATATTGAGTATACAAAGAAAATATTATTAGACGGTATGAATTACGAAATTCTATAGGAGATGGGTATACAATGCTGGTATCTCAAAATGCAAAGGCGGTGTCTTTCTTTCTTAGGCCATGTTCTAATTGAACTTTTGTGCTTGTCGTGCAATCGCTCATTTGTGGTTGCTTGCGTGGCTGTTGCCCCGCGCCCTGCCTACAAAACTTTCTTTTGTGTGAACACGATCAATCTCGAATGGATTGTCGTAGAACTCGTCTCTCATCGATCTTCTGCTCCTGGTCGATCGGCCAGTTTGTGTCTTTTTGAGTTCAGCGCCTTCAGTCTCCTTTTCTGTCTTCATCTCCGCGAACCTTGGTTCACTCTCCTCCACAGGCGCTTGTTCTTCTACAGCCTCTTCGTGCTGCAATGTTGCAGCACGAGAAAGGTTGGTCAATTCATCAGAGGTGGTGTTTTGCTCCCTTGCTGCTTGTTGGCCACGGATGCGCTGCATAAATGCTTCGGATTGCGCAGCGTATTTGCACTTCTTGCGGATAGTAGCTCCATATTTGTAGAAAAGAAAGGGTAATGGAATACAGGCGAGAGCGAGGAATGCTGGCACAGAGGACGCCCAGTGGGTCCCGAGCCCGTCATACATTTGCTTGGTGAAGAGCGGGAACGCAGCTCCAAAGATAGATCGAATGATGCCACTGCCAGCGAGGACGGAGGCCGCAAAGATGGTGTAACTATCAATCAAGTAGTTCATGATTGAAAGGAAGGTAAGGACCATGCCGAAACCGAACGGGATGGCAGCAACGACGCTTACTGCCCAGTGCACATTTGCTCCATTTGTCCAGGCAAACCAGAATAGCCCGACAGGAAGCGCGATGCCACCAACGATGCACATTGGCAACCTTGCCTCTGGGGTGGTATAACCCACACCGGATGCCTTAACTTTCTTCAAGTATGCATTATTGTCATAGAAAACGACATAGGAGATGGCGAGCACAATACCAATGGCGACTGCGATAAACGGGAGACCGCTAATGCCATCGTTCCAGCCACGGCCAATTCGGAAAACAATTGGAAACGCGCCGAATAGCATGTAAAGGATGCCATAAATAATGGCGAGATATATGGAGAGGAGCAAGACAATCGGTTCGGTGAAAAGTAAGATCCAAGGACGCTTAAGACCAGTGGAAAAAGCTTCGCCGAGGGAGACTTTGCCTTGGCCAATGTCGGCTCTAGATCGGTACACCTTTCCAGTTAGCTTCGAGAGTCGGTTGGCACGCTGTCGTAGTAGGACCGGTGGGTATGTCTCGGGAACCAGGAAGATCGTGGCGATGAACATGGCGCCACTCCAAATAGCCATTAAACCGTTGACCCATCGCCAACCTTCAGTCATGCCCAAGAATCCACCCATAATGGGACCCAGAACAGGACCTGAAAAATTGAATTAGTGAAGAACTTTCACAAGGAAAGGTTATGACACTTACCCATGAACGGTGCAGCCGAGAAGAGAGACAAGGCCAGCCCACGCTCGTTTGCATTGAAAAGATCTGCGATGACACCACCTGCGTTGGTGAGGGGACTAGATCCGAATGCTGCAGCAAAAAATCGAAGTATGAGCAGTCCCCAGATGTTTGGCGCACCAGCAACTCCAGCGTTGAAGGCAGTGAAGGCGAAATATGTTCCAAGGAAAACGATCTGACGACCATAGATTTCTGAGAAGGGGGCCCATCTATACACGGAATTAGTTTTTGTTGCACAACCATGCCTTCTCCCGAAGAGGGTAACTTACAGTAATGGTCCAAGCGCAAACCCAAGAACGAATAGTGATACACCAAGGGTAACGATTTCCTGGCTGACATGAAACTCCATCATAATTTTTCCAATACCTCCAGAAAACGCGGACGAGCAGAATGAGACCACAAGCACTGCGTTTGCGACCGTAAGTGTTATGATCCATTTCTTCGTCCTGGTCCAAGTCATAGGATCCCTGGGGTCGTTCTCTATCCACTCGACAACGTATGGGTCGTCTTCGGTGCCTTCACCCTCATAATCCCATTCTTGGATCTCCTTTGTCACAACTCCTTGATCTGTGAGCATTTTCCAATGCGAGATGCCTTCTCTTCCAGACTCCACATCTTGGCTGTTTCCAGCCTGGTTGCGTTCTTTCATCTTGGT
The DNA here is from genome assembly GCA_028456385.1 of Ophiosphaerella korrae. Taxonomy (NCBI): domain Eukaryota; kingdom Fungi; phylum Ascomycota; class Dothideomycetes; order Pleosporales; family Phaeosphaeriaceae; genus Ophiosphaerella; species Ophiosphaerella korrae. Next base: position 369,752 of record JALNQF010000007.1, on the reverse strand, counting down.
TGTCGTATTGATAGGTATGCTTGGCTTGCTCTAAATCCGTTATACAAAGGATACCTCAGGGCCAATCGATAGACCGGGGAATTGAAAAGGTATGAGCAGGAAAGGGTACTAGAGGAATGGACAGGAGGTCGATCATTATAAGAGCAGGAGCGCGCCAGATATAAACAGATCTATCAATCTTTACAAGAACCGAGCCCAACAACAGGGGCCGCGCGGTCCCTTCTGGCTCTCGGCTCCCGACAGCAAGCGGATTTTGTGAACATTTGAGGCCGATTACAGCATGACTTTGTGATGTCAAATTGCAGAGCATGTTCGGCCGAACCAAGCACCTTACCCTTTGCGGTTGGTGGCGTGTACTCGATTGTGGATCTTCGCTCCCTCTGCTAACCACATCGAGGAATGCAAGGGGACCAGCGTGCAAATAATGGCCGCTCTCGTGCTGTCTCGGCGCAAGTTGCAACCTGTGTGTCATAAGGCTTGGATCCTTGATGAGAAAGGACCGAGCTGCCGAGGCTGATTCGTCTTGATAAAGATGGCAATGCAGGATCTATCCGGAGGGTCGGCCATAACGTATTGCTACCCACATATGCACAATCTTCTGGAAGCCGCTGTCAAAGAAACGTAGGCCGAAAGTAAGGTACTCGCAAACATGCTGATCAATCGTAATCCGAGCACGCCATGACTGCGTGCGGAGTTGTCATAACTAGGAAATCGCATAGCACCCTCCGAATATAGAGTCGACCCTCCGGATATAAGCACCATGAGTCTCAAAAGTCGTCATCAAGTTGCAAAGGTAGCGATAATAGGGTTTCCCTTACCACTCACACAAAAGTTACCATCTTCGCCCGTATCACTAACATGTTTTCTTGCAGGAAAAAGTGTTGAATTCTCCAAGCATTTGTCCGTGGTGCCGCATGGAAAAGTTCAAGGCTAACGCTATGCTTTGAGAACGGGGCTCCGACTCATGCAGGGCCTAGAAAGGATTTGAGCCGCATCATGAAACGAAAACTTGTACAACGGCGTGCCGAGGCACAATGTTATGTTGATATTTTCCGTGCTCTCCAAGGGCAAAATCCTATTGTAATTCAAGGTATATTTGACATTCTTAATTCATGGTTCGTAAGTTCGGTCTGTTGCTATGGTTCAAATTTTTATGGTCCCTGAACTCCTTTACGCCTCCAATGCTTCAGACACGGTCTTTTCGTAATCCTTTGCCCTCCTTGTCCTGCAATCTTTTTCCTCTCAACGAAGCGGCACCGATTTATTATTAGCTAACCCCCTAGACTTCATTGCTAGGGTACTGGACCTTCTCCGTGGGCAAGAACTCCTCCTTGATCGCTCTCATGTTCACAAATCTAGCCAAAAGATTTGCGCTACCAGCCTTATCATTGGTTCCGCTAGCCCTCGAGCCTCCAAATGGCTGTTGGCCAACAACGGCGCCGGTGCACTTGCAGTTGATGTAAAAATTACCAGCTGCATTCCTCAGTTTCTCTTCAGCAAACTTGATGACCTCCCTATCTTTCGCAAACACTGCTCCGGTCAAGGCGTACTCAGACGTCTCATCGATTTGTTTGATGATATTGGCAAATGCGTCGGGTGCCGCATCGTCATATACATGAGCGACTAAGACAGGGCCAAAGAGTTCGCGAGATAGAAGAGGGTGATTCGGGTTTGTGGTCTGGTAAATAGTGGGGTGAATGTAGTATCCCTTGCTGCTGTCGTGCTTGCCGCCAACAAGCAGCTCGAGTTCACTGTCGTTCTTCGCTTCATCGATGACGCCAGACAGCTTTTTGAAACTGGCCTCGTGAATGACAGGGCCGATGAAATTCGAGAAGTCAGACGGTTCGCCAATTTTGAGGGCTTTGGTTTCTGCAACCAACTTCTCCTTGAACTCTGGCCAGATAGACTTTGGTACGTAGAGGCGAGAACAAGCACTGCATTTTTGGCCCTGATATTCGAATGCGCCGCGCACGGTTTGGATGGCTGCATTCGCAATGTCCGCATCTTTGTGAATCAAGTGGAAGTTCTTGCCTCCGGTTTCGCCCACGATTCTTGGGTAACTTTGAAATTTGCCATCTGCAACTCCACCTGCGATCTTGCCATATAAGGACCGGAACACCGCAGTACTACCAGTGTAATGTAGAGCTGCGAATTGACGGTGAGACAAAACTGCTTTAGTTACCTCTTCTGCGTCACCAGGGACCCACTGGATGACATTTGGCGGTAACCCAGCTTCGATCAAGATTCGGTAAAGAAGCCAATTAGATCCGATGGCTGCTGGGGAAGGTTTCCAAAGTACAACGTTACCCATCAAAGCTGGGGAGGCGGGGAGATTGCCACCAATAGCTGTAAAGTTAAAAGGAGAGACGGCGTAAACAAAGCCTTCCAGGGGGCGGTACTCAACGCGACTTTTTCATGTCAGCTTACTGCATATTGTGTTTAGGGAAAGTGATACATACTTCCATACTCCGGGCGAGTTGTGAACTGGTTGGTGCCCATATGTCTCCTCAGCGTACTTCACGTTAAACCTCAGGAAGTCAACCAGCTCCGCAGCTGCGTCGATTTCAGCCTGCCATGCGTTTTTGCCTTGCCCCACCATTGTTGCTGCCATGATATCATATCGATACTTCGTAGAAATTAGATCTGCTGCCTTTAGGAATACCGAAGCACGCTCAGCAAAAGGCAACGACTCCCACGCAGGTTTTGCTGCAAGAGCAGCGTCAATTGCCTTCTTCACGTCTGCTGGGCTGGCATTGGAGTACTCCGCGACCACGTCGGCATGCGAGGAAGGGTTGTGTTGAGTGAGCACAGAGGAATTGTTGATCTGAAGGCAATTAATGGACGCCACTTGAAGTTTACTAGTACAACTTGCATATTCGCCTCCAATTGCCAGAGGTACTTGAACTGGTCCGCTCTTTTTCAACGATGATACGGCATCTTGGAGCTTCTGTCGGTCTACGGAACCTTTGGCGTAATGTTGCTGAATTCCACTGTTAGCCGCTAATTCCAAAAGGGTAGATATCAATAAGATATTCTCACATTAGGCTCATTGTTTATTGAGGGGATCTTGAAGCTGGCCAACGTCCCCGCATATCTTCTCGAAGCTACTTGCGCACTGGAACACGCCGCAGGTAGTGAACCAATAGATCTGGACACTGAGCGTAACGGCTGAAGACTTTTCGATGAACCCATTTTCATTTGCGCTGAGAATAGAGTGGTAGGGTGAATAAAGACAGGTGGTTCAAGGCTTTGTATGTGTAGCTGTGATGCTTTGGAATAACGAAGACCTTGGGTTGGGCCGATGGAAGCCGCACTCAGTGTGGGGCAGCAGAACGTAATCCCAAAGTCAAACCACTACTATGGAATCTTTTCCTCGGCATCGCGCTACTACCCTGAAATCTAAAAGCATACTGTCCGATATCGCTGTAATACTACATGGCCAGAGACGGATGAGTGCCTTAAGCAAACTTTCCCCCTTGGCGCCTCAGGATCATCCTGCATAGCAGAGCAGAATCGGAGATATTGGCAGAATTAGCCTCAACACTGCAATGTCGCAAAGTGATAACATTGCACTAATAAGAAACTCCTTTTGGATTGGTATATTCAGACATATCTTTCATGCAAGAATTCATCAATTAATGAACACTATGTGACCCAATTACCTGGACGCCCAATCGCCAATTCGCGATGCCATAAAGAAACTACAACTCCATTGCCTCGGTCGCATCATCAGCATTGGAATCGTCGCCCCAGAGGCCCTCGAGCTTGAACTCCGCTGCCCATTCTTTGACGATCTCCTTCTGGTCACCCACAAGACCCTTGGAGGCCGGGGCAGTCTTTGTCGTCGAAATTTCGGCCGGTGCATACTTTGGAGGGCTTGTCCACCCTTGGATACGACCATCCCTCCAATCATTGATCACTGTTTGTGCAGCGCTGTGTAGATTAGGAATGCCGCCCTTTCCAAGGCGTCCACGCTTCCTGGCTACCTGAACTAAAAAGTCGGTGGTTCTGTCGCTACCAATGGTATGAAGTGGAGGCAAGTCGTAGACCTCCATCAGCTTCGAGAAAAGTTCTTCGGATGAAGATAGCCTCTTTAATAGAAGAGTAACTGCGGGTACGGGGTCATCGATTTCCTTGGGGGGCACGGCATTGAGGAGAATCAAGCGTGCTTGTTGTTGTACTTTGCTCTCTTTCGAACCCTCTTGAGTGTTCGGGAAGACAATACCAGGTGAATCAAGAAGTTTTAGCTTGTTATCTAATTTGACTTCACGGATACTGGTGGTGACGCCAGCCTCTGCACCTACTGGAGCTGCGCTAGCTCTTCCGCCCATTCTTGCGCTTAATGCGTTGATGACGGAAGATTTACCAACGTTAGGATATCCGATAATGCCGACTTTGATAGATCGCTTCAATTGACGTGACTCGGCAAATGTTTTGAGGGCCTTGAATAAGGCTTCCGATGTTCCTTTCATAGTGAGTTCTTTGTGCTCGAAGACCTTCGCATTAGGTGCCGGTTTAGATGCGCGAAGAGGTAGTGTGGGAAATGAGCGACGCAAATGTACGAGCCAGGCACGAAAGACAGGCGGTGGGACCAGATCAATTTTGTTTAGGATGAAGATCATGCGCTTTCTTCCTCCATCAGCTGCCATGACCATCTGTTCCACTTCTTTCGATCGTGTACTCGTAGGGTCTCGAGCATCTAGTACGTATAGCACGACATCTGCCGAGTCGACCACATGCTTGTACACCTTATCGAATTGTTTCCTCGACGAGTCTTTACGAACGTGGACTCCATCGTCGTCCTCAGATGTGGCCGAGTCCTCGCCATCATCCATTGCATCGTTGTCTTCTCCATTCTTGTTATCGAATGCTGCGGCGCGTGCCTTTGCGGAGGCGAGAAGAGCAGCCATGGGATTGGAGCTGTCCTGTTTGGTCACTCAGCGTTGAACTCCACATGGCAGACAGCATGTGCAGGTAATCTTACCACTTCCATTGTGTCTTCATCCTCACTGTCATCAAGCTGCTCATTGTCCTCAGCATCAAATTCTTCAAAATCATCTGAAGCATCTGCTGTGGCTCCTCCATTGAGTCTCTGCTCTTTGACCAGTTCACGGCGACGGGCATTCTCCTCCTCTTTGCGCCTCCGCGTCTCCTCCACCTCTGCCAATATTTTGTCTTTATATGGGAACAGGTTTGGAATTCCGGGGTCCTTTTTGGTTTTCGATCGCCATTCCGGATTCTTCTTAGCTAATTTTTTCGCTTTGCGCTGCTTCGCTGCTGATGCCTTCTCGATCTTGTTCCGCAACCGAACGGGTACACGCTTTGATTTGGGTTCTGTATCATTTGTGAATATACTGCAAAGAAAGAGATATCATATGTACGCACTGCCGACCTTCATTGTGGCCTAGGGTTGCTGGTGATTGGTGGTGTCGTCTAGTCGATTGCGCCTAGAAATTTCGTTCAAAGTCGAACTTTTTGGCGAGCGACAAGGATTGGGCAGGGCGGTCAGCGGCAGAATTTCGCAACCACCACGTGCCTTTTTATGGCTTGGCTGCTCACTATGAGCTAATGCGTTCATAATTGTCTGTAGCAATATATTTTTGGACGATGTGATCTCTACGGAATCGCCTTTGGCCTTGGCAATAATCATTTACATCCTACAGAAAACTCGGTACACCCAATAGCCATATCATTGACCATGGCTTCTTCTTTGGGAATGCAACGCTTGCTATGATTGGCTGAATGATTCAGAATTGCCGGGCGGGATGCTTTACGTGGTTAGCTTATTTTCTCATATTCTCTTCTCGACCCTTTCTAATTCATCGTTCAAAAGAATACCTGGAGAGCACTCTCAACTGCCAAGCCACAATGACTGTCCCCAAACCCACATTTTCAGCGCCTACCCAAACAATTCATTGTCATGGCCTGGTGAGCGAAGACGGCTATTACGTAAAAACAGGCATCGCTAACTATCTATAGCTATTTGACATGGAGTATGCACTCGACTTTGATTCTCATTACAGCTATTAAACGATATAGTGGAACAATCATTGATTCAACAGACGCAATCATCAAGTACTGGACAAAGTAAGTTAAGGGAGAAAACATACGCTTTATCCGGCTCACGGCTGTAGAACAGGACGAGAGATCGGCGTTGATCCTGAAAAGATCCTTGCTACATCCCATGGCCGCCGTTCAATTGACGTGCTCCAGATATACGAGCCCAAACTTGCAAATTGGGAGCGTAAGTGCAGATCTTTAGCATTTAGATATGTCAATCAGCTAAACGACACAGATATCAAACATGCTGAAGGCCTAGTACCAAAAGAGTTTGGCCAAGATGCCGTCGAGATTCTTGGATCGCGGGCTATGTTAGACAAACTAGAAGAGCAGGGCGTGCCCTGGTGTATTGTAACTTCAGGAACGAGGCCACTCGTCACAGGCTGGCTTGACGTTATGAAGTTGGCGCATCCGAAGACGATGGTTACGGCCGAGGATGTTATCAACGGAAAGCCAGACCCGGCGTGTTACCAGCTGGGCGCAAAGCTGCTGGCTCTCCGGCAACCAAATCCTTCCATTGTTGTCTTTGAAGATGCGCCTGCCGGCATTCGATCAGGCAAAGCTGCCGGCTTCACAGTCGTAGCGTTATTCACCACTCACAAACTAGAACAACTAGTCGAGGCCGGCGCAGACTATGTAGTCCGGGATATGCGGAGCGTGGCTCTGAAGTCATCTGACAAGGCAACTGGAGTGTCACAACTTGAAATCACCAACGCTTTGGTGTAAGGGGAAAGGATGCACACAGTCAGACCTGTCATCCTCCACCAAACAATCCAGATACAATACTCACCTATACCACGGCTCAATGTAGCCATGACATTTAGGTGGCTTCGTTGTTCTTGCATAGCCATGCTAGTTACTCAGCTCCAGTTAGATGTCAAGATAAGCAATGCATTTAGCAGCAATACCACGTCGGTGCCCGATGTTGTGGCGATGCGTTGATATCTGGACCTATGATAACCATGCGGTCCCTCGCACGCGCAGCTAGCCATGCTGACCCTTGCTGGACATGTGGTCTACGGCAGTGTTTCACTGTGGGCCGGTCGAACCAGGTAGACAGATGCTGACCACGAGCTGTGCTGCATCGCGTAGGTGAAAACGGCCGCATTTGACCCTCTGAGCCATGACTGGATTGTCTTTCGGGCGGTCACCTCATAGTATATACCCAAATCAGTGCACGCAAAGGCGTGGGTACACAGAGGCAGTGTGGGGACTTTGCTCGATTGAGAGCACCGCCGCTGTAGTGCGACACCAGTTTGTTTAGTATGCCCTGCGTGCAGGGGAACATGTGTGACCATGCGCAAAGATCAAGGGTTTGGTGTTTTTCGGAGACTGGGAATGCGCAAGAATCCCCCCTTGCTGCGGCCACCTGTGTTTCTTTTAAGCGACCCTCCTCTTTACTCCCGGAGACACTGCCCCAGTCATCGAGTCCCCACATCTCGACTGGGCGCATACCGAGCGAATTCGTCTCATCGCACGAGTCCGTAAAACGGTGTAGGCCAAGTCAGGATGTGTGAGTCGTACGGCGGCCGAGCTGGGCCGAGTGCTGCAAGGTACGCTTCAGGGCTGTCAAAACTTCTTCGCCACTTTCCGCGAGCTGGAGGAGCGATGCGGATGCCCCTTGACCATGTAGTTGGGTGAGCGCCTGTGGAGACGGGGCTGTCACACAGGTGTTCAGTCAGGAATCAGGAGCGGTTACTGATGATGTTCTACTCGGCGATTTGTGAGAGGGCAGGAGCGCGCCAACAAAACTTGGATCGAAAGCGTGCTCACTACTCGGAGACGGTGGGGAGGCGTTGTTCACACATGCATGGCAGCGGCGCTTCGTGTCAAAGTCGCATAGAAAAGGGGCAGTCGAGCCGGAGCCGGCAGAACCATGGCGCATTGTTTCGCACGTTTGAAAGCCCTTGGAACCACGCTGCCAGCCGCCAAACAGCTCTACCGAACTTGACGTGTCCAAACAGTGGTTGATTTGGGGCACCATGCACGTCTCTCGATGACAGCGGGCACGAAGGCGATCCTGTCCTAGCGGGATAATCGAGCCAGCCATGGCATCACTGTCTACCCTATGTACTATGTAACATCTCGGGCGGTAGATGAAAGATGTTCACTGGCATTGCCGGTGTGAATGGAGTGTTCCCGACTGAGGCCAAGCTCTCCCGCAGCGGATCAGCCGCCGGCCGCTGTTCGCTTCACAAGTCGGCCAATGGGCAGTTGCGCGCAGAGTGCCCCTGTGCTTGAACCCACAAAGCGCCGAGGACGTTGGGAGGGCGTCGAGTTGCGAGCGTGTCCCAAGCGTGTGCGTGACTGCATCCGCTTGCAGAAGGCGAGCAGATACACAGACGCACTGCCGCGAATCAGAGGCATCACGCCTCGAGCAAGATGTGCTGCTGATTAGAGACGGCGAGTGTAACAGCAGGCAAAGCACCAAAGTTATTTTTGTGCGGTTGCAGATGGGGGGGATGGGATGGGGGAGTGGCTGAGCATGGCGGAACCAACCAAGACTGGTGCCGCCAACTGGGCTCCCATTATGCCGTCCGTCCTCACTTTCGCTCACGCCCTTGACACTCGCTCTCGCTGCCGTTGCGCGGTATACCTTCGTTATTGCTTGTGCTTCTCACAACCGTCACTCGCTATCACGTTTGCTTTGTCTAGTACCTATCTACATAGCATTACTCCGTATAATACCTCGGGCTACCTACTCTCTCGTCTCGTCTCATCTCGCTGCCGCCCGCCAACCCCGTGCCTGGCACATCATTGCCTGATCGTGAACCCTGACGCACACATCAAGCGCTACCCACCAGCTGCCACGAATCCAACCATCCGAACGAATTTTGAGGTTGCGACAACCGTCCCAAGTCGCGCAAGACGAGCCTGTTCTTCGCGGCGTGTTGAGAATGGATCCGTCCGACTCGCCGCAGCAAGCAGGCGGGGCTTCCAAAGGGAATCAGCCGCCCCAGAAGCCGCCGACATGCGATGTCAAGCCTCGCCTCACTAAGGAGCAGCATGATGTTCTCGAGCAACATTTTCAGATGCAACACAAGCCTAGCACACTTGTCAAGAAGGACTTCGCCTCTAAGCTCAACGTGCCTCTGGACAAGATCAACGTTAGTTGACTCCAACAGTCACGTTTAACAGGCTTGCTAACCCATGGGTAGAACTGGTTCCAAAACCGCAGAGCTAAGGTCAAGCAGGACCGCAAGAAGCACACGAATCAATTGAACATGGCCCTGACCACACAGTATAGTGGCATGTATGGCCATTCATCCATGCCGGCCATGGCCGGACAGTATGCGCCGCCTCCAGAGCAACTCCACCTACACTTGCCCATGAACCAGGAGTACCATGCCATGAATGCTGACATCAGCCCCGCCAGTCTCCCCGTCCAGGGTGTTGATGGCATGTCAGCTCTAGACCTAACTTCTCAGATCTCACTGCAGCAGCCGTACGACATGCAAGCCCTGCGGCCCATTCCAGAAGCCAATCGATCTACCTCATACGCCCCGAATGTCCTGAGTTCATTCATTGCTGCGACTAATGGCTCATTCATGCACAACCCAAGTATGCCCATAACACAGGAAGTGGATTATTCCTACGATACTAGTGGATTCGCAGCGGAGCTTGCTTGCCTCGATATGCCGAACGAATCGACATCTTCGGCATACGCCGGATTTTCTAATCTTAGTGGGCTGCCTTACCTCACAGACCTGAACACCAACAATGCAATGCCCGCTGATGCACATCAAAGTACTGCATCGCTATCAACCCACTCTTCACCCTTTTCTGGAGCCCGGCCCAGTGCAACTCCCCAGTCGTCTGGTGGTCCCACTCCGCCATCCGTGGCTTCAGTTGTGTCCGCTTATTCTGGTTGGACAGATCAGCCCGGTTCTGGGACAATGAATAACCAAGTCGAAGAGAGCGAGGATCAATTCGCATCGCAATATACTCTGAACGGAGCGTCTTCCTCAGAGCAAACCCATCCACTCTGGGGGCAAACTGGCACCAATACAACATTTAGCCATGGCTTCTACCAACAAGCGAATATATCATCCCAAGCCGTCCTTTCATCCCCTGACCAAGATATGGTACGCAAAGCAAGTACTGGGGCTTTCGATTTCGAGCCACCGCCAATGTTCCATGATGATGGATTCGCGCGGCGAAATTCGTCTACGAGCAATCTTGCTGGCAACTTTGAAGCAATTCAAATTCGAACCGGCACTCCAGAGGAATTCAAACAGCCTGGACAACCCACGTCCATCGCGCAGAGGAGAAAAGGTCGACCGGTTACATTGAACCCTGGCGCAATGAGGAGCTCTTCGTATTCTGCACCTATGCCTTCACCTGGTGGCAGCAATGACCACACTCTCCGTAGGATTCGCTCAACTGGAATTCCAAATGCTGGAGGTCGCGTTCAGAAATCTCAGCCAAGCTCCGCACAACGTTCGCCAATGGTAGCAAATTTCTCTGAGGCTGCTTCATCACCAAAGTTCGCACGCACATTCTCCTCGTCAAGTACAACGACAGTTGCCCAGGGTGGTAGTCTCGCTCCACCAACGCCACTCACACCTCAAGACATGGGTCTTTACTGGCAGAATAATACAGTGATCAGGCCCCATTCAGTCATGCCGGAGCATAATAGCCCAGAAAGCTTGAACACAAATTGGTCTGCTGAACCACAGTCGGCTGGTCACTTTGGAAAGAGTGTCTCTCCACCCACCACCTCCCTAGAGTTACAGCAGATGACCCAAACGCAAACCAACAATGAGGCCATGTACCGCGACTCACCACCACAGTCAGCGCCCGCTACTCAACAGACCTTCCCCCGACCCACGTATATGCAACATTCACATATGCGGCCAGGATTCCACTCGACAACCGATCTTACAATTGTGCAGCCTAAGCCCTCGCATTACCGGAGACCATCACTACCAGATAATTCGCAAGCTCCAGCAGACGACGTTAGCTACTTTCATAACGGGAATTTCAACTACGAGGACTACAAGGACATCTCACTGACTAATATCGCCCACAATGTTCCCTTCGCGCCCCGACCAAGTCAGGCCCCGGAATTCCTAGTTCACGAGTTCATACCGCCGCAGGGCAACGATGGCAACATGTATCGAAGACTGCAGGAACCCCAAACTAAGAGCTACATCTTTGCTAATCAAGGACCAAGAGACTTTAAGTCATAACAACCGAGCTTTAGTATCATTACGACTCACTCGACCGCCTCAGGGAATTAGGCGTCACAACCCTTCCGCTATCGATTTACTGTTTTCAAAGCGCGAAGCACTTGTATTTCCGGTTACATTAATCATAATACGACACGATGGATTTCCATTACTACATACTTGTACGGCGCAGAAGGAAAACGGGGCATTGTATTTTGGGCGTTTTGCTGGATATCCCGGTCCATATTGGACCATTTGACGAAATGGCTTTCAACGTATATCTTGTGCATTGGCGTTTCGTAATACTTGATCTACTGCGACAAAAACGAGCTGGTGGGCAGAAGCGTCTTTGTTGGGTCTCTCTCTATTTTGTATCTAAATGAGTATGGGAAGACGAGTCCTAGGACAGATTCACGAGGCGTCACTCGTCACTGGGCTGAGAACTCGCCCTAAATTGGCAGGATGTGTAGTCGCTCGATAGCTCAATCGCTCAATCAACCCGCTATGGCAGCAGTTCGCGCCATGGTTCATATCAACCTGTACACCACTTGATGCAGGTGGTCTTTGCCCGATTAAAGTTATGCGCTTTGGTTAGGTGACGAATATCTCTGAGCTCGCCCGAAGACTCCTTTCTCACTTCACTTATCATTATCATGGGAAAAGAACGTGCTACACTCCCGACCGACATCGCAAGCCAGACGTGACCTCGGTTCGGACGTGCTACCCAAAACAACGTTCGCCCGCATGAGTGGCTGACGAGGCACCTGTCTACCTGTCAAACCCATACTTTTTCGACTCTGTGTCGTCCCATATCCAGTCAGGCGCACGGTAAACCCATAATTGCTTTATCATGCGGCCCCTGAGTCGGCTATCTAGGCACAGTAGGCTCTCGGGCAACTTCCACGCCCCGGAAACTGGTTGGTACATGGTTACATCGCAACTCGTATGCAAAGGATATCCTATCGGGAAGCGGTAGGCACCTTGGTCGTGACAAAGCCAGTGTTTTGTGGGTCGGTCGTGGCGGTCGGGCCGGAACTTTGTTTGGAGTGTGGGTGCTCAGCTGGGCAAAGGAAAGGGGGCAAGCTTCGCCACCTCCGGCCAACTTGCACCACCATAAATATGGTGTTTCGCATATTGTGTTGCACACAAAGGTTTCTTCAGCCTTCGTATTACTATTCAGGCCTACCCAGACATTTTTGGTAAGACTCGTTGAGGATCGGACACGTGCGCATGCCCAATGCAGCAGACAGGTGCTCAGCCTTAGAGATTTCCTTGTTTTGCAGAGTCCAAGAAATCTAGGTTTGGCCACACCCTGTGGACGGAGGCGACCTGCCGAGTGTAATGGGACATCTTTTAGGTGCATGCAAGACCTTGCGCGCATCATGCATGCTACTTTAGCTCGTGGGGAAAGGCCTGGTTGATGTCATGCATTCTCACTCAGATACTTAGGTAGTCTGTGCTTGTTGCCAACACGGAATATCCTTGAGGGCATGGCAATCACTATGACTCCGACTATAACAAGCGGTGGAGTCAGTAAAGGCGCATGTTCGAGTAAGTAGATTCTTATCCGTAAGATATAACAGTATATATGTGTAGCCACCAGAAAGTGCGGAGCTAATCCAGTCAATTGTCATCCTGATGGTTGAAGGCCACACAGCAACTATGTTCCGTCAAGGGTGTTTGGCCAAGAAAACCGCCCAAGACTCTACTGGGCCGCATGCTAAGCTGGTTGCGCACATACATAGGTGTTACTCAATTTTTATAGTTATGTCTATATGATTGAGTCAAAACAATCCTCGTAAGATGATGAAAGCGCACAAGAAGTGTCATGTTTAGCCTGAGCTTCATTCAGAGTTTAAAGTCCGCCGACAATGCAATGTAACTCCCTGGTTGGGGAAAGATGTCACTCTGTTCAACAAAAGTAAACGGGCCTTCTTCCTGGTTCAACTGAGTTGTGGTGACCAGCACGACCAAGAGGACTATGAACTTAATGAAATGTGCATGTAAGCAAAGTTTCATGAGGTTCCTGTTTCAATTAACTACGAGTTTGAATGATGTGGGTTGTCACCATAACTAGCTCCGATTAATGATACAAAATTATACAACCTACAGCATAGGATGAATAGAGGTTGGTGTGCCTCTATCTCTCTCACCGCACTATTCTTGAAGATTCAAATATTTGGCGTGTCGATCAGAGCACCTCATTGGTAGGAATAGAAGGGAGCTACAGGCGCTTGGGCAGGTCTCAGGCAGTAGCGTATCTAGAATCGGAAGGTGTTTGATCAATTGAAGATGCCCAGTCCTTCTCCAGCCGGCGTTTGATCGAAAGAGGTGTAGCCCAGACTTCGAGTCAGGAAAACTGACGATACATATCGACTACACAACAATACGTCATGTCTGTCAGTCCTTGCTGCGAGATCCTCAGCTATCACTATATTATAGTGAAGGCGTAGGATAGATTCCGGAGCAGAGTTGGAGTTGTTTACGATATAGTGCATTCAAGTCTACTGGATAGGTATAAAAGTACATTTAAACGTATAGCAAGTACAGCTAGCACAACCCAAGAGAAAAGATCATAGTTCCTGTGGATTAAATTTTGCAGCGATTCCGGCTAGATTACATTGATGTAGGCAGGTTCTTTGATGCTCAGGTTCTCGCTCGGGGGTTACACACCGTGCATTGTTCGATCAGCGAGTAGATGGCCCAATTCAGAGGTCAGGGCTGGAAACCCATTCTAGCGTTGGAAGGCTATGTGGGCATGCTAATATTGATATTCTGACGAAACATCTCTACGCTTCAGTGCTAAAGCGAAGTATGAACTTGGTCACCATTTTGGTGCACAAGCAGTGGAGTTGGTGCTACAGGAAACTCCGTAACAGGTAGTATTAGGATAGTAGTAAGTATAATTACGCAATTGCCCGTTGTCGGCGAGCTGAGCGCGTAGTATGACATTACTGGTGTGGCGAAGCTCATTGGAAGTTGATTTCGCGTTCTTGAAATATCAGCACAAGAGGCACAGCGGGTATTTTAGGCATGGTTTGGCCAATCATTGACTAGACGCCAGCACAAAGGGTCCACGAAACCCTTCCAGACTGTGCAACTCAACTGTCTCCTTTCTTAATGCTACTTTATATACAATGCAATGCGGAGAAAAGGATAAATAAGCGGGTGAGATGGCCGAGTGGTCTAAGGCGTTACGTTTAGGTCTTTCGTAGACTCCGTAATGGGAAACCGCGTGGGTTCGAGTACGTTGCACCACTTTCCAAGCGGTTGATTACTACTAACACGTCTGCTCCAGATCCCACTCTCATCAATTGAATCCTTCCTTTTTGCTTTTATTTCGGACTTTTGTGATAAATTTGCTTCTGTGTGGAGCCGAATACCCCACCAATGTTGCCGGAATTAAGCGAGTTTACAGCGGATTAATACAACCTACATTCATACCATCATTATTTTACTGAATAAATATCATTGACGCTGGTCTGCGAGAATTTTGCTTACCCCTTCCTGGTAATCCGCCGTTCTTTTTTCGAGAAACGTGGCCTCGGTTTCTCGGAGGTTTTATCGCTACAAACCTGACTCTAAGTACACTTGGATGCACACTGATACCTAGATGCCCTGTAGGTCTTCTTGGAACATTATTCAGAATCCATACTTTGGGTTGATTAACACCTTCGCTATTGCCAGGCAAAATTGTTGGCTCTGAACACGACAAGAATGCCAACCCGAGCAGAAGAAGAAGATCTTCTCCATTCTGTACGTGGTGTAACAGCATTCACCCTCCGAAGTCTGTTCTCAAAAATACCTAGCTCACAGTAAGACAGCTTCAGTCATCTTTGCGTAACGCGCTTGCCACATTTGGATCCTCCAGCTCTCAGTATAAAACTATCAAGTCTATGGTCGACGAGCTTGCTATCAAGGTTGCTTTG
Organism: Ophiosphaerella korrae; assembly: GCA_028456385.1. Taxonomy (NCBI): domain Eukaryota; kingdom Fungi; phylum Ascomycota; class Dothideomycetes; order Pleosporales; family Phaeosphaeriaceae; genus Ophiosphaerella; species Ophiosphaerella korrae. The sequence goes on along the minus strand of JALNQF010000007.1, from coordinate 354,592 downwards.
GGCACACTATCAATCTCAACAAGTGCAGCACAACAACAAGAGGATCAGGAAATGGCTCGTGTATGAGCGTTGACGGGGACTGGACCACTTTTGATCTATGCGAGTGCTGCATCCACACATATGGGGCTGTATCGTTGTCTGCACGTTGGAGGAGCAACTAAAGTCCCGGATCGTGTACCCGCCGTAGACACCTAGAAATATGCACTCTCCGCAAATACCTACTTTCACACAATGATTGAGACTCGAAAGAAAATTGAGATGATGGATCGCGGCTTGGTTCAGCAACCTCATATTAAGAATGCGAAAAAGTTGGCGATTCAACCAGTTCAACGGCCTTTATCTATCTCCACCAATTGAAACTAATCCGTACTACATAACTAATTTCTCCGCTGTGTCATACTATGTAGTTTCCTTGTGCGCAAGAAATTCAATGCGTATGCCGCAAGACCTACCGAGTTAGGCAAGGCTCGCAACGCTGGGCCAAATAGGTGCCTGAGCTCCGCAACGGATTTCGGCAGGCCTTCCGCGTCCGAGCTCACCCCCGAAAAAGTAAAGTCAAGGGGAAAGAGATAAGGGAGATGGGTTCAAGTGATACCTACTACCTAATGGGCTCTGCTCGTGGGGCTTTGAACTAGGTAGGTATCGCTTTAGTCATTAGAGTAGACCATCCAGGTGTCAAGTCGGGACGATGACTTTCGTGTGGCATTCACTGACGCTCGCATGTCCCGTTCGTGCTGGGCCACTAGTACACAACTTTACCAGTCAAAATGGCATAAAGGCTATGAACGCAGCAGGGAGCATGTCTGCGACGAGGCGCACGACCATGACGGTGATTTCGCTAGTGTGCATGTTTATCATGGCATTCTTGATAGGTGAACCCATATGCTACTTCATCCGGATGTAAGCGGTCAGCATTGTGCAGGGTCTAGCTTCGACAGACTGAAGAGGATACTCGTAAAACGCAACTTCATTTCAATACTTGCCTCGACAATATACACGATAGTAGTCATACTCATCATAGTGTCAGCAGTCTTCGTAACAGGTGAAGACCTGAGAAACCACGCACTTCGCGTTGCAGGAACATAGGCCTGTCTTTCACTGTTCTCCACTATCAAAGGCTCCGTCTTCATCTTCCTCATCGAACGCATCCATATCGCCAGAGCACCTTTCTATGCACGAAGGAAAGATAAAATCTACTTTACCTCCACGACAGTCATATTCGCACTGTTTGTCCCAGGCCTTTCATCAATCCCGTGATAAATATGGACCAAAGGACCGGACAATGTGACTTTGGCGTCAGACAAAAAGCATCGATCCCCGTGCTAGCTGCCTACCTAGTTTTGAACGCCTTTCTCACTGGAGTGTTCTTCTACCTGCTACAACCAACTGTCACCTTTCACATACCGTCTAACGGCCTCTCTTTGATAATAACTTCATGTAGCACATCCCCCCGGATGACCTGGGATGACAAACAAACCCGTATACAAAATAACATCCGTACCGTACTCTAGAAGAGCGTCGTTAGAAGCCTAATGATCGAGACTCTAATGGCAGGTAACATGATTCAATTTCCCGTCACAAGAGGAAATGAGTCGGGCATGATGTGTCTGGCCGTCTGTGTGGAAGAGGGTAAATCATGCAACCTTCCATCAAGTACATATATACAAAGTGACTCATCGCAGTTGTTTGCGACTCGCTGATTATCCATTGGTTAACTTTTAGGCCTTCCGAACAAGCTGAAAGAAACCTGGAGCGGTCGGTAGCATCGACAATCGATAAGGCATTTAGGAAGCAACCAACTTATCCTTTCCACAATGAAGAGAGTCCGTTTAATGATCGCCTTGCTACGCCCGAGAGGGCACAGGCGCCTGCGCCGAAAGACGGGTATGTGGGTCGTGCGAAGGTTTAGAATCGCATAGAAACAAAGTGGGACTCGTGTCTTAGTGGAACGATAAGGACCTACACACAGTGCACTGAGCACACCGGAAGTGAGAGGTCTAAAAGCCTTTTTTCACCTATCTCCGGAACGGGTAACATAAATAATGATTGTACGATGGGTTCGGCATTTGGACTTGACCACGGGATATAATGTATAATATTACAACGTGGGACGACAGGGCTTCGTTTATTCGATAATTTTCTCGGGCACATTGAAGGGCAGGAAGAATGAAATGCTTCTCAGGAAATGAGGGGATATAGGTAACGACTCCTACAACATCAGGGTACATATATGGAACATTAGGGTGAACATGTGGGACATTGGACTACGTACGTGTAATCTAGTAAGATACCAATATTCACACGTTCAATAAAATCTATAAAAGTTCAATTCCAAATGTCGAATGGAGGCAAAAGCTTGAAAGATTGACAAAGGTATCATTTCAAATGACCGATAAAGACGCAAAGTCTAAAGATTGATAGAGATACAACGTCTCGTGCACTACCCAAGCAATAAAAAAAAATACCACTTTTTGATGCTCAAAGCGAAATTGCCGAACTCAAACTCACTCCACGCCTACATTATGGACGCCGGAAATAAAGCCATAGAGATACTTCCCTTTTCTCAATTAATATATAATCATCACAGAACCCCAGATTTGGGACAGGAAGCTGGTTACTTGTGCGTGATGACTGCTCAAGTCATCCGAGAAACAGCGCGTTTTTCCGTCACCAAGGTGGATGTGTCTGCATCTGTCCTTGGAAGAGGTTGAGTCGAGAAAACCGGGTTGTACTGTGTTTCTGGAACGATATGATATCGAGTGAAGAAGAGTACGCCCTGCGAAGATCAAGCTTCGTCAAGGCGTTAGTCATAAATAAGACTCATAACGTGTTTTATCACTCCTCGGCCCATATCACTCCTCGGCCCATATCACTCCTCGGCCCACCCTAAAAACCCACCAAAAACCGCAAAAACCACACCCTAATATCTTAACAACAGCTTAATAATAAATCCTAGAATTCCAATTCTATCTTTAAATAGCTATTTTAAGGCACTTATTTAACTTAGAAGGAAAATTTATTATATAGTTCTAGAGGTATTACAATTTAGCTTAAAATTGGGGGCCAAAACTCAGCATCTTTATAACTGCTAGGTATATTATTATAGTACTTCTATAGGTACTTCTAAGTTGGTATAGGAAGCCTGTTGTAAAATTTTGGAATTTATTATTAGACCGTTGTTAAGATATCAAGGTACAGTTTTTGCGATTTTTGGTGGGTTTTTAGGGTGGGCCGAGGAGTGATAAAACACGTTAGAAAATGACGATGAATCATCGGAAGCGACGACCAGTCACAGCGAAGAGTCATCGAGGTGTCACGAATCACACCACAGTCAGGTCAAATTTGAGGAATCAGATATATAATGGACTATCTCGTCGATATCAACATTAAAGGTGCTCGCTCGCATCGCGAAGAATACAAAGACCGATACCAACACAATCAAAAACATGTTGATCTCCGCACCTCGGAGGAGTCAATCAACCTTGCTAGGGAGACTACACACCGGCGGGAGAAGCATGAAAAATTGAGAACACGCGACAACACCAGCCAACAAGGCATAGGTGAGGTGCGAAGAGAACAATACAGAAACACTAAGGAAAGATATTGTAGAAAGCAAGGCTGGTTTCTTCACCAGCACCATCAGGTCGCAAGGACCCACAATCGAAATACGAGGATGCTCAAGGATCAGTGTATCCTCGAGCATAAGCACGACTTTTCCAGTTCTCAAGCTCAGCCTCAAGCTCAGCATTACGCCTCTCTAATTCGTTAACATAATCAAACTTCCTTTGCCGGGATTCACGAGCCGCCTGAGTATTGCGCGCTCGCTTCATGCCAGCCTTGTCGGACGGGTCGACAGTGATTGGGAGAAGTGGGCCCTTTCGACGGCGAGACTTGGAGATGCCGTTGGTAGCAGGTGAGTTTGTGACAGATGACTTCCTTCGGAACGAGCTGTCCAGAACAACAGGGGAACCGGCACTGGAAGATCCAGACCGCTCCATCGACTGACTGCTTATTGTTCGTTGAACTAGAGGAAGGGATGCAGGTGTAGGCATCTCAACGGGCTTAGAGTCATCGTCATCAGTGAACAATGGAAACCAGTTCCTGGAATCATCGGACACAGTGGGCTCACCCCCAAACATGGGAGAGCAATCGTATCGGTCGGCATCATTGATATCGTGGAAGAAGGGAGACTGTCCAGGGGTTGTGATGTTTGTTAACGCGGTAGAGGGTGGAGCAGAGTCAAAACACAAGGGCTCAAAGATGTCCTGTGGAGACACGGTGCGGACAGACCCAGCGGTAGCTGAGTAGTCATTGATTCCCGTGAATGCATGGTCATAGAGGTGACTACCCGCCTGCATGGCGGGCATCAGGCTCGCGCCTGAATCAAAAGAGTTGTTGCTGTTGAGATCTGTGGGGGAGGTGAGCTGGCGAGCGTGGCAGCCAAGAGGGCGAAGCATACCTGCCATGTTTGTGGCGATTTGTTGCTGAGAAGTGCTATTGCTGGAGGCAGAGAACAGTGGAACCGGGGGATATTGGCGTAACGGAGGCTGCTGGAATTCTGTGGTGGATGACGGGGCAGAATTGGCGTAGAAGCGGTGGCCCGTGTTAAACGTATGCCCAGGCTGAGGAACGCTCGGTGCTCGCTGAGGCCGCGGGGAGACCTGAGTTGGTTGATCGTAGAGCACAAAGTCCGTCTGTGGATGTCCGAATGCTGTATGACTCGTATTTGATGGGTGCCGAGAGGCTGGTGGTGCTGGTGAAGAAAGCCATGTTTGCTGGGAGAAAGCCGTGGTGAACGACGTAGGGTCGAACGGGGGGGAGGACGGCGAACTAGAGCTGCGCGAGGCGGTGCTGTAGTTCAGAGGTTCCAAAAAGGAAGACTCTGAAGGGTTGGGGTTAAGTGGAGTGGGGAGGGGCTTGTTTAGTGGTGAATCCAAGGCGTCGGCGGTGAGGCGACGGGCGGAGAGCGCAGAAGAGGGCTAGAAGGCAGTCATGGTGGTCGACTGTCTGTGGTTGCTGTTGTATGTGGAAGGGGGATGGATGGAAAGGAAAAATCAGGCAGCGAGGAAGGAATGTGGGGGATTATAAAGGCGGCGCACGAAGCGAGTGCCAAGCACGAAACAGTGACTCACACAACATGCAGGACGGACAGGCGAATGACAGCACGCGCACGCGCACTGCGACTCAGCGCTAGTAGGGGCATGGGCCGAAACAGCACAGTTATTCCCTCATTGCGCGGCAGAGGCAGCTTGTCGCAGATTTGCAGACTCGCAGCGCAGCAAGGTCGTCAGGGCACTCGCACGCGCATCCTCGACACTGCGTGCGCCCGGTGTCGCGCGTGCGACTCGACCCCGACGAGCCCAAGAGGGGGCTGTCGCGACTTGTGCGCTTCACTGCACACAGCGTCGCCAGGCCAGCCACCCTCAGAATGGCACCAGGCACCAGTGTTGGGCCGGCCTGTAGGTAGTGCGGTAGGGCGTGCACGAAACACAATGGGCCCTAGCCAGCTGCATATTCCCCGGTCGAGGTGAGCGCGGGCCTAGCTCACCACCGCTTATTCAGGAATCTTGCCTCTCTTCTTCCATCGGGAAAAGAGGGCGGAACAGGCGTGCCGCCCTTTTCATCAGCCGCCCATTTGCGCATATTCGCTTCATCCACTTTTGAGTACAGTCTGCCTCATCTCTTGAGCACAAGACGGCCCTCATCTCCAGCGCCCATCTCTAGAGCTTGCAAACAAGCGGTGTATGCGCCGTTTGTGAAACATGTCGTGTTGTCTCTGCGTTGGTGCCGCTGCCAATATATCGATCTGGGCTCAGCCCAGCCCCAGCCCCAATAGACCTGCTATCCTGCGTTGCTGATCACGATGGAAACATGGGCGGCCCTCGGCGAGCACTGCCTCCACAACCGCTACTGAGGGCTGTGGTCGCTGTGCTTCCTTTTTCACGGAGCTCCAGGACTTGAGATACCTACACAGGAGCTCTAACGGCCGCGGATAAGCTTCCTTGGGTCAACTTGGAAGTAGGTATGGCGATACCTAGGTGTACCAACCAGCCCTCCAGAACACTTAATCGCCACATGGAGAATGGGCCCCTTCATCTCGTATATTGATATGATACGCTCTACCGAACGCTCCGCCGTGGTTGAACTAGTTACTGTGTTTGATGCCCCCACTAAAAATGTGTAAAGTCCTGGAGTTTCGTGACATGTGAAGCACGCCCCACTACGAAGCCCTAGAGGATACCTACGCAAATAGTGAGCTCTTGTTTCGAGAAAAGTCCAAGAGCCTACTTATGACATCTCTTTGAAAAAATATACCCCTTGGCTGCCCAAATCAAGGCAATAGGATTGTCAGTAGGCTGCCGTTGATACCCTTCGTTACTGGATCACATCACGTGAGTTAGGCCACCGCGGCTTGGCAACTACCAAATCCGAGGAAGGAGTGAGCAAGCAGCACATCAGCCAACATCACAACCTTGTCTAACACATAACCTTGGAATCATCCGAAACTGAGACACATGGAGCTCGGCGAAAAACTTCACACCGCGTGCGATGAGTGCCGTCAGTGACTTGTAACATGCTGATGCCTGTTTGACTAATTCGCATTAGGGTCACGAAAGTTGAAATGCTCTAGCGAGAAACCAAACTGTTCTCGTTGTGTCAAAGAAAAAATAGGCTGTGTATTTTCGCCACGAAAACAGATGGGCCGACCGAGAAAGAGAAGGAGAGAAGACAGGGTTGAAAAAGACCCCATGGTGCTCACAGACGTGAATGGAAGTAGAGTCCCGGCCAACGGCTTAGGCACCTTTGCCGAACCAGAATTCAGCATTACGCCACCGCAAGACCTAGGTCTCTCTATTGATAGTATCATGCCATTAGATCATTTTTCTGGCTTAGATTCCTTTGATATATCACACATACCAAATATCGAGTGCGTGTAATTCAAAACACGTGGATCGTGCTGACTGTGTCTAGTGTTGATCAACAACTACAACTCGATCCATCGTTATGGGCCAACACTGCTATGCCAGCTCCTCCTTTGGACGGGTCATCTGAACAGCTCCCTATAGGACATTGTACATGCCTGCCACTGATGTACTTGACTTTGAGTGAGCTTCAATCCATCCAATCATTTGCTTTCCCACAAATTATAATACCACTTCGCAAGGCCATAGGCGCTTTGTCTGATCTGATACACTGCCCACAATGCCCGAAAGATGTCTTCAGCGCCATTCAGAACATTCAATCCATTGTCTCTCTTTCCAAAGCCATCGTTGAACGCTTCCACAAAACCCTCTTGGAAATTAATGCAGAAGCCGAGCGCCTCGAGACAAGTGGACGCAAGAAACCGTACCGCATTGGCGACAACAGCCCTGAAATGCAACACCTCCATACCGGTACTCCTAACTGCCCGATGGGATTCAGCATAGAGATCAGTGCCCAAGACTGGAAGCGCTTGGCCAAGACAGCACTTAAGACCGAGATTTACGGGAATGGAAGCAACCAGCGACACCTCCTGCAGCTGGTGAATGAAGCAGAACAGAGGCAAATGAGGTGGCACGAAGGCAAAGAGCATTGTAATACAGAGACTCACCAGCTGTTTAGTGAGCAGCGCCCAAACGAAACAAGAAAATACTGCGAGGCATTGGGTGCGGACCATATTCGGCGTATGATTGGCGTATTGAAGTGGGAGTAATCTTACCTCTATGACATCTATCTATGGCATTCACCTTTGGTAACCGACAATCCAACCCGACGCAGGCTATTGGTTTTCTTCAAAGCACGAACTAAAGCATATGATAACCACATCTTTTCTTGACAAAGGTATGAAATAGGTCTAATGTTAGAAAGCATGAACCAGCGCGATTGCTGCAGCACGACATTTGCTGACATCTCAGCTTGCTTGGAGACGCAGAACCAGCTCGTACTACGCAAGGGGTGGCGTACGATTGTGTGATGTGAATGTGTCTGAATAGTTTCGAAATTAAAAATAATATTCCAACTGTCACAATGTTGAATGTGATTCGGCGCATCCTTAACGCTAGTTTCCCACATTGCTGAGATGGTAACATCGGCTGAATCTTAACATTGTCCTAGAATCCTTTCAACACTGTGAGAACCTCAACAATACCTTTATTTCATTACTACATCAGACTCAATATAACCTTAATACTATATCTAATTTGTAATATCTCATCACTCAATCGTAGACCTTACCCTGCGTGGTACGGATTGCTCCTGACAAACTATACACAGCAAACCGGTATTGAACAGACGAACACCACAGACATGTTTCGACAGGATGGCACGCGATTCCCATTCCTTAAGCTGCCTAGCGAAATTCGCAACATGATCTATACGTATGCCCTAGTGGATTCTGAGTACATGTTCCGATTTGATCTTGCTCGAAGCAAGCGAACTAGAATTAATAGGGTGAGACGAATATATAACCACAGTGGTATACCAGATCGAGATATCTTACTAGATCAGACAAAGCCAAGTACTGATTTTAGCGAGCTCCGTCACAAGATTGTGCCAAAATGGAAAAATTGGCAGCCGAAACGTGTGCAAGCACGCTCCACACTCAACGTCAACCTCCTTCGAGTCTGTAGGCAAATCAATGCCGAAGGCGCGCCCATGTTCTATGGTGACAATTTGTTTTATTTCGACACTGTTCATCACATGGCCGGTTTTCTATTACACTTCAACCAGCGACTACCACTAGTAAAGCAGATCGGGTTACAGTCAGAAAATCGTGGGGACAGGCTTAGTAGAGCGGAGCATTCTTGGAATCGGTACGGGTTGCAGAGAACGTGCCTGGAATCTGTACTATTTTTGCTCACTCCTGCGGTAAACCTTGAGGCATTCTATCTAAACATACACTACACTGACAGCCTGGATTGTGCTCCAGAAACAGCAGCTCGTGAGTTATTCCGGATGAGCCAACCTTGGATAGACGCATTGGCAGTGAAGAAAGAGAACAGGTTGGCTGTCTTAGGAATTATCAAGCTGCCAGCTGTCGCCAAAATTGCAGACCAACTAAAACAGCCATCACCACAGGCATGGAACTACCCAGAATATTCGTGGTACGTACATGAGGATGGGCGGAAAGAATTTTGGGATGGGTTTGTGGCACTTTTGACGGAAGGGTGGGGGTATCAGACCGACTGGGCGGACTACTTTGCGGACTACCATAAGTGGATGGAGTAGAGACCTCATCGTTATGGTTAGGCAAACGGATGGAGATTTAGATACCATTGGTTAGTAACGGGTATGGCTTTTTAGTCTACTAGCCCTGAAGATACGATAATTATTTAAAAAGCACATTTTACTTTGCCTTGCATATTCCTCACAACAAACTACATTACTCTCTACATTACTTTCGCCTTCCCGATCACGCCATCAACATTAACTTAGTCTTCACGGCCTTTTCCCTCCCAGATTGAGATTTATTTTATTTTCTATGTATAACAAGCAGTCAAGCAGCAATAAGTTACAATGTGTTGTCACATAAAGTATTGCTCAGGCTCATTAGACTTCCTATCCTACACACTGAAGCCCTTGCGACCTGTCACCCTCCACCATTTTGAGAAAGTCACATAGTTCGTATCCATACCTTTCCACCAGCAAAAACCAAAGCATACAGCCCACGTTGTTGAGAGAATGACCCCCAAACCCACGAGGTTTGAGTTTTTCCAGGACCAAGGTTCTTTCTGTTACAACGGCGTGTCAGCCCTTCGCATGATTAAAGTTTTGTATTCACGATAAGTTTTACCTTATTTGCGCCAACTATGCCTCCCTCAAGATCAGATGAAAGCAAGACGGCTTTGATAGACTTGATAGTAAGGGAGAAATCACCTTCCTGTTCGCCAAAAAAGCTACACATCATTAGCAAACACCATCATCTCCAGAACAACTATCCCATACCTCCTATTCATAATACTCAGCCTCTTCACACCCTTCACATCTAATTTCGGAGCATCTTCCTTGGGCTTTCCCCTATATGTAGGCTTTAACGAATCCCACATAACATATAACCCCTCCGCCCCAATATCCGTGAAATCATATCTGAAAATCAGCCAAAAAAGTCTCAAAATAAACTAGCACCACTCACTCATAACTAATCGTACTTTGCTCCCGCGACGTCACCAGATCCAGCGGCAAAATCTCATCTTTCAACACAAACGTGTATTTCTTCCCGTCCGTCTTGTTAACATCCAGATGGATCCCGCTATAAGCCGAGAGATCCCAGCTCCGGGTGTCGCCGGTGGTGCGTTGGCTGGCGAAGCCGGCGCCGCCTAGAGCAGTGATGTCTAACGTGCCATGAAAACGGGCAGTTGACGACGAGACGTCCAGATGGGACTTGGACAACTGTCAACATGGATTCTCATGCGGAAATGACTATGGGTTTGGGCTTACTTGGGAGCTTCCGCCTCGTACGCGGTCGTCGCTTGATGTCCAATCGTTAGAGTCCCAGCCTCTGTGGAAGTATTAGCGGCGTAGACTAGCAATTGAACTCTGACTTACTTGTCGCCACCGAAAAGCGTAAGCTCGACTAATTTTTCCATATTAGCGGAACGATATGTGTCGGTGTTGATGTTGCGTCTGATATTGGGGAAATACTGTTTGGGCTAGTAATGGAAAAGCCGGAATTGATCCGTTTGTGCTTCGCTGTGGATACATCATTGTTATGATGAAGCGAGGAGTATTTCAGTGTATTTTTAATTTTTAATTGCTAGATAACAAGTCGTTGTGTCCTCTCAGATTATATAATTGTTATTTTGATGAGAGATGAGGCGATGAGCCCTGTCTAACTGATCCGCTTTCTTGACTGCTACTTTCCGATTGATAACGCGGTCTGTGCGTACTTGCCGTGATGTGCCCGCATGCCCTTTACACCAATCTACTTAGCCTTCGAGAACAAGAAAAAAAAGTACTAGTCGAGGAAGATTCTTGAAATGGACTTTAGACGCCCCCCAGCAGACGATGATCCAGATGGGGCGATTCTGAACGAGCCATATCGCCCGTTTTACAACATATTCGGGGGAAAGCCTATCCTCGTGAAACAGTACGCTTATCCAGTCGCTGTTGAAATATATATGCTGATTGTTTATAAGAGATAACAACTATGATCGTAAAGTATTTAGAGAGCGGCCGTTCCTTGGAGTACTGCTGTTTGACAATGTTTCTTCGGATGCCCGAGATCACGCGGCGAATGAGAGAAGTAAGGCAAATAATACTGGATCTAGCAAAGCTAACGTAGAGGTAGCTTTCCTCTCGTGGCTGAAGCTGAGTGTATACATGGCTATCGTATCTGTTGCTATTGTAATGTCTTTTCATCTAAAGTCAAAATCATCAGGTCTAGGTATGCGTCTCGGTAAAGGTGTGAGGCAATTGACTAATATTTCGCAGAGAAACGGATAGCGTTGCCTTTGGGTGTGATCTTCTGGATCTTGTCGCTGTTGTGTTTGATCTCTGGGCTTGCAAATTACATTGAAACAGTCACACGATACAGCAAGCGACAAGCACTGGTACAGACTGGTTGGAAGACGGAGGTTGTATTTACGGTGGTCTCTACGTCCATTGTGGCAGCATGTGTGCTATTCCTCTCCATGAACCCACAGAGAGCATAGACGCTTCTTCGTTACATCTTCATCATGTAGATTCATCGAGCACTTTTTCATCTGGTACGAAGTACTACTGTTAAGTTGGACACCTGCGCCGCGATACTCTCTATAGTTTCGCCTAGGTTGAGTCCGCTCATGTGCTCATAGGCGTATGAAATCACTTCCCGATGTCGTCTAATCTACCTCCATGATAGCCCAGGTATGTTCATCAACAGTGGTGTAAATGAGGCCTCCGTCTATAAGGCTGTCTCCCGCTCTTGCTACTTCTGCCGTATCGATACCGAGCTTCGCTGCAATATCTTGCAGGTGCAGACCCTCGTTGGACTGAGGCGCTTCCCTCAAATGCTGGAAGACCCTTTTCGTTACTTGATTATAGCCAGCCAAGTCATAGCCACCGAAGCCGCCACCTGCAGTTTGTTGCTGTCCGGCATGTTGTTGTCCAGCGCTGTTGGCGCCTGCACCCGTGTTGGCGCCGCCAGGCGGCCCTCGTGTCATGTAGAGATGTGCAGCAGTAGCATCGAGGAGGTGATAGGAGATTTCGTTCATGTCTTCAATTGGCCTAACGATTGTTGCAGCGAAGTTGGTTTTCTTGTTGTCGCCGAAGCTTCTGAGCTTGCCCCAGGCTCTGCAGTAGGCACCCTCAACCAATTTTGCTTTGACCGGGTCGTTTGAATCGTCCACGTCTCGGTCCCTCCATAGTTTGACCTCTATGCTACCAGTGCCGTCATCTAGTTTGTAGGCGGTGTGGGTGGTTTGCGCCGAGACGTTGCGTATTTGAGCGACGAGGGTGATTTGTGTTACTGTTGTGCCATCGATCTTGTAGGGATTTTCGCTGGTGGGGTCAAGATACTGCGCTCCTAAGAGTTGCTTGATGGTGACAGGGCGAAGCGAGTCTTGTGTGTAGTCGCGCCTGCCGCCGGAGGGACTCTGTTGGCTTGCATCACCACCCTGGGGCATGAAGCCCCCGCCTCCAGCACCTCCGCCAGACCCATACGCAGTATAGGAAGTTTCGTAGCCACTGTTATAGTCTGGAGCGTTGTTAGCCAATAGGCCACCACACTGGGGGAAGTAAAGGGTTTGCATACTCATACTGCAGTGCGGTGGTAAGGAGAGTGACAATGATCTCTGTCCGGGTAGAGGGAGGGCAAAACGCGTCGGACGCGCCGACCAAATCGCGGGGCACGTGAGCGAAGAGTGGGCGGCCATTCAACATCCCTGCAGCATGTGGCCCGAGCTCGAAATTTCTCCAAACCTCCATGCTGGTTGCAACTTTTCTCTGGCTACAAGCACAGTCAAACTTCACGAGCCGCCTCTGGGCACATACACCAAATCATCGAGATGGCTCTTCGCGCGAGCTCGCCGGCGCTCTCCGAAGCCGAATTTGACATATTTGACGCTCTTGCTGGTGCTGATGGAGCGGAACAAGAGACGGGACTGGGGCTGGGGACAGATCTGGGGGTAGACTTGGATCTTGGGAGTGATGGCGGCTCGGATGACGAGGCTTTCATTGCTGCTAAACAGGCAGCTGCCAACCGCAAGTCGGCCAATGCGCCCGGCAAGTCAGGCAAGAAAGGTGGTGGTTTCCAAGCCATGGGCCTGAACGGAGCGCTACTGAAGGCCATCACACAAAAAGGCTTCAAAATACCAACACCTATTCAGCGCAAAGCCGTGCCGCTGATTCTGCAGGGCGACGATGTTGTTGGTATGGCGCGAACCGGATCCGGCAAGACGGCTGCATTCGTCATACCCATGATTGAGAAGCTCAAGACACACTCAGCCAAAGTCGGAGCTCGGGGTGTTATAATGTCACCCTCACGTGAGCTTGCCCTGCAGACTTTGAAGGTTGTAAAAGAGCTTGGCCGTGGTACCGACCTCAGGACCATACTTCTCGTGGGTGGAGACAGCCTGGAAGAGCAATTCAACTCCATGACTACGAATCCAGACATTATCATCGCAACACCTGGCCGATTCCTCCACCTCAAAGTAGAGATGGGCCTTGACCTCTGTTCTGTGCAATATATCGTTTTTGACGAAGCCGACCGTTTGTTTGAGATGGGTTTTGCGGCACAGCTCTCTGAAATTCTTTATGCGTTGCCCATGTCGAGACAAACCCTCCTCTTCAGCGCCACGCTCCCAAAATCTCTTGTTGAGTTCGCACGTGCGGGTCTCCAGGAACCAAAGCTCATTCGCCTGGATGCTGAGAGCAAGATTTCGCCAGATTTGAAAAGTGCATATTTTACAATCAAGTCAGGCGATCGCGACGGAGCCCTGTTATACATCCTTGACAATGTTATCAAAATGCCGGTAGGCGAGACTGCGGCTGCAAAGCGAGCAAGGGATAATGCTGCAAACCCTACCAATGGAAAGAAGCGCAAACGTGGTACTGGCAACCCCAAAGATGCACCAGTCGAAGAATCTACCATCATTTTTGCTGCCACAAAACACAGGGTGGAGTATCTAAGCAGCCTTCTTCGTGCAGCTGGGTATCCCATTTCCTATGGTACATTGACCCCCATCTGACGAGCCAAACTCTGCTAACTTTGGTAGTATACGGTAATCTTGATCAGACTGCACGAAAAGAACAAGTAGAACACTTTCGAACGGGACTAACACGCATCCTCGTCGTGACCGACGTCGCTGCTCGTGGCGTTGACATGCCGCACATTAACCATGTTATCAATTACGACTTCCCCTCACAGCCTAAGATCTTTGTTCATCGAGTGGGCAGAACAGCTCGTGCTGGCCGGAAAGGTTGGGCTTACAGTCTGTGCAGGCACGTAGATATGCCGTACCTCATCGATTTACAATTATTCCTCGGAAAACCGCTAGTGGTTGGCAGATCGAGCAATGAGCCCAATTATGCCGAGGACTTTACAGTAGGGAGTCTGGCTCCACATCAACTGGAATCTTCTGTTGAGATAATCAACAAACAACTAGCGCATGACGAGGATTTAGCCAACCTCTTGACAGTTGCCGAAAAGGGCGAGCGGCAATATCAGAGGACTCGGAATCAAGCCAGTAACCAGAGCGTACAACGAGCAAAGGAATTAGTTGCTGGTCCAAAATTTGCGGAGACACACACGTTGTTCAACGACGACATGCATGACGCCTTGAGAGCAAAGGAGGAAATGTTGGAAAGAATACAAGGTTTCAGGCCTACTGAGACTGTGTTTGAGATTGGGAGACGTGGCACCACCAGTGAGACAGCGGAGATTATGCGCAAGAGACGAGTCACAGTCAAAAGACAAAAAAGAAAGCAAGAAATGATCAACGAGGCTACTGATCAGCTGACCACATCCCGCACACCCACAAATGATTCGTCTAATGCCGATGTGGAATCCGGCGATGATCAACCAGCTGCGGTTGGCGAATATGATTCAGACTCTGATGAACTCGAAGTCACTGTCTCACAGCCTGCATCGAAGAAACCTGGGATTGATGACTGGCGCTCCGATGAGTTTTTCATGTCGTATACGCCCAAAGAAAATATGGCAGAAGAAAGGGCATATGGTGTACAGGGCGGAGATGCAGGCAATTCAAATTTCGTCTCTGCCGCAAGAGCCGCGGAAATGTCGTTGGTCAACGATGAAATACAAGGGTTTGCCGATGCTAGCAAAACTCGTATGAGGTGGGATAAGAAATCCAAAAAATACGTTGCTCGAGCGAACGACGAGGACGGCTCAAAGGGTGCTAAGATGGTACGAGGTGAAAGCGGCCAGAAAATCGCGGCCAGCTTTCGCAGTGGTCGTTTTGACGACTGGCGGAAGGCAAATAAAGTCAAGATGCAGCGTGTCGGTGAGATGGAAGCACCGAATCGCTCTGCGCCACTCGGTGGCGGCCGCCACTATAAGCACAAATCGGAGAAGGCGCCCAAGCAGGCAGACCGCTTCCGCGACGACTATCATGTGCAAAAGAAGAGGGTGCAGGA
The DNA here is from genome assembly GCA_028456385.1 of Ophiosphaerella korrae. Lineage (NCBI taxonomy): Eukaryota > Fungi > Ascomycota > Dothideomycetes > Pleosporales > Phaeosphaeriaceae > Ophiosphaerella > Ophiosphaerella korrae. Next base: position 339,040 of record JALNQF010000007.1, on the reverse strand, counting down.
AGCGAAGGAGAAGCGAATTGGTCATTTCAAGGATGGCGGTGCCAAAAGTGAGCTCAAAGATGTGGAGACGGTGCGAAAACAACGCAAGGTGCAGGAGCAGCGCAAGGAGAAAAATGCTCGGCCGTCGAAAAAGAAGAAATACTGAGCACAAATCAGTTGTCGGTGTCTGAGTTGAGCCAAGCAAAAGTAGATAGCCACAACGCGCACGTTTACCTATGGCAGATCGTGGGGTCATTCGCATGAATCGCAAGCTGTGGGTATCGAGTCACTGCTAGAGCGTGGAGGCTGAAAGTGCCAGCACTTGGGCGACAGAACTAGTGGATTATCAGGCCACAATCTAAAATTCACCTTTTTGCTTAGGCACATCATAAATGTCATTGCCATTAAATGGTTGTGCCACACTCGCGCTGTGGTGTAAAACTTTGTTAGGACTAGGCTTGAGCCAGGTATTGAAAGTGAAAGTATCAGACCAGACAACACCCAGTGTGGGTTGAGTCAATAGTGGCTTTGCTAACTAATGTCGATGATTCAATATCGATGAACACAGCATGGACAACGAACTGCCTTTGACAAGTATCGAATCGACAAAGTTTGCACAGACGGCTGGGCAGGTCAAATTGGGATTGACAGGCTGCAGGTCCGTCGGCAGGTCTCCACGGCGGACAGATGTCGACCTGGGATAGAGTTTCCTGGCGTCTGTGGCCGTGAGATAGAGTTGAACTGACACTGACAGACAAGCACATACAATATTGTTGTCTGATATTCACACTCCCGTCTAAGCGCCCGCTGAGGGTTAGGGGGCCTTGAAGCGCGCATGGCTCTGCAGGCACGTCATCCTCGAAGGAGATTTAATGTTGCCGGGCAATAGCTCCGCGATACCATGACCCTGTCTAGCGCCAACGCTGAAAGACTCAAAAACTGGAATCCTTCTGCTGTGCGTCTGGGCTTACCCGACCACACCAACCTTCTCGAAGACGCCACAATAATCTCTGTATGACCTGAGATGCATACGAGCTAGATGCGGTACACCCACTATAAGGTGCACATGATACAGCCTCTCCAATCCAGCCGTCGTGAGCTGCTAAGTCTAGCTTTGCACGTCGCCAATAATGCACACAAACGGCTTTTTGATATGGACAATAAGCCCGACGCTGGATCGCAATCTCCCCAGCGGAACTCTGTAAGCATTCAATGAAAATCATCTGCCTGGTTTCAGTCATAAGCGCTCAACGGCGCGGAGTGGCTTCCTGGCGAGGCGTAGCCGCAGGATCCATTTCGGCAAAAGGCTGAAGTTCCAACACCTAACAGACGGAAATTTTTCGTTCCGTCGCAGCCCTGACCAAACTGCCTCCAACAGGCGGATCTCCCAAGACTTGCGTGTGTGACGTTTTACGAGATTCTGCAGGGAGACGGCGAGCGGCCCAAGTACTTATCTGCTGTACGAGCATGTTGGGTCCATGCAGGCTAGGCTAGTTATATGGACGTTGAATACGCATGCGCATGTACTCAAAGAAATCCAGCAGGGTCGTCACCTCGGCCCGCACCCAGTCGCAAATCGAGAATGGCCCGGCCTGGGCTCATATGCGCGAATCCTTGCAAACAAGCCAGGGTTTAGACCAGCCCACCCCCCGGCACGCTACTTTTGGCACAAACAACGTGTCCAGAAGCCCAGGCACCGGTTCGTAGATCCCCGTGGGTTGAGCGACCCTGTTCAAGCCCCCCCTGCCTGCTGACTCGGGAACTCGACATGCCCAAGTGAGCTGTTTGTGAGTCGCGACGCAGGGCCGAGTCGGCCGCCCACGAGTTTTGTAAACGAGGCGTGGCTGGTGTAATATTGGAAATCTCCAGGTACCGCAAAAAGACAGAACGGCAGTAGCCGTGACGGAAAGATCCCGGATTCTCGATGTGCATTTCATCCTCGCTTCGGAGATTCGTACTGTGAGATGAGAGGCAGTATATGGGCGATATAAGACATTGTAGCTATCATTGCAAATTCCGCTGCCAATTTTGGATCACAATTCTACATGGCTAAAATCCGTAAGCTAGCAGGGCCGCGGGTTGGATGTTGGATTTATATATTTTCCGCAGGCCGGGGCCTTTGCTATCGCAACGCGGTCGGATACGGATTGGTAGCGTAGATAGATGATCGTGTGCGGCTAGATCAATCCTCCGCAACCACAGCTAGGCTTGGTACTCGTCCTGGAGGACGCAACGGACAATACGAAGCTAGGCAAGGGCCTAAAACGGTGTGCCGAGGGGCCTCAGTTGTTTTTTTCAAGCCCTCAACTTGCACCAATACTGGGTCACCTGAGAGGTAATTAGATATTCGATACCCATTGTTCATGCGAATGTGGTATCTGTTGTCTATTTCTAGCATAGACGATACCTACATCCCCGTTGCTATCTCATCCTTCCGGTCGTTATCGACTTCGGAGAGGAGGGACTTGGCCCGGTCGGGGCAGATTGAAGAAGAAACGCTCGCGCATGGCTGGATCTTATTCCCTGCGTCTTTGAATCTCGTTACCCTCGATTGCTGCCGAAAGGGCCGTGGTTTGGGAGTAGGATAGAGAGACTACGTGACGATAATATGCGATGGTGGAATGGTAGCAAATTGTCATGACGATGGCGTATACGATCATCAACCACGGTGCCTATTCTTATCCCGTGTAATCAATCTATCTATGCCACCAAGGCCTAGTGGTGGTTTCGATCTTCGCGGAGGACCGGGACAGGTTGCCGCTATTCCGAGTTCAGTCGCCCACAAGCACTGATCCTGGCTAAGGCCGACATGAACGGTGAGACTCACGAATCTTGTAAGACTGCACAGCATCACCATCGCGCACGCTTGTCTGACTCTCAATCGTCGCACTTTGCTCTGTTATGCGACGCCGCACGCTCCGCTAGCAGGCTGGCTATCGATACACTAACTGAGTTGCTCCCACCATATGGTCGGCGAAGACTGTCGCCTCTTTGCCCACTCGCATGCCCAATATATCGCCCACTCGCGTGCAGCACTGCACCGCACATCAAATGTGCTTGTTCAAGAGTCAGTTACGATTAGTCTGCTCCCTTACAATCCCCTGCATTAAGCAGGCAATATGCGTGTCACTGCCAACCCAGCCTTCGGCCCCGCAATGTCAATGCTGCACGTTCAAGGAAGACAACTTCAAGTAACCTAGTCGTGATGCTCGGACACTTTTGCGCCTGGCGATCGTCAACAGCGCCTGGTTTCGATCGATATCACCCACCGGAGTATTTTGTTCGGCCATCCCAATGCAGTCGTATCCACACCTATATTGGCTGTCTTATACATCTGGCTTGTTTCGATAGCAGCACTATGACTACTTCGCGCAGCCAGGATTGGACGCCACCATTGGCGCATGATCTTGGGCGATTGGAACAGAGAGCTGCTAGGCGCGCCTCTCCAAGCTAGGTATTGCAGGAGGTTCTGAATGGAGGGAGTCCGTTGTTTTACCCTTCATGCACTCATTGTCAGGCACTGGACAGGTCGAACCCGCCCCACTGAAGCAGAGCGTGGGGAATTACTCGGGAATTGCAAAGGTAGAGTGCATGTCTTCCTCCACAGCTAGCGGCACACCCACTGCTACCCGTCGACACTGCAGCTGCCAGATCGATTTCCCGCATAGCTTTCGAAGCCTGAGATCACTGGCGCCAATGCGGCGACTCAGCTGTCGTGAGTACGAGACGCGTCATAAGTCTTGGGGCGATAAAGCAATGCCCAGGAGGCAAATGTAGAACTCACAAACTTCCGGCGCATACACATTTCCCTATAGTCCCTGAACTTTATAGACGCCTGGCGTGTATTACTTCCCGGGGCGAACGAGCATTGTTAGCCATGTCAATACGGCGTTGCAGATTCAAGCCATATCCGCACCGCGGCGTCGATCATGGCGGCGGCTACACTTGTTGTTTTTTTTTGCAAACATGACTTAGAGTTCACGCCAGGCGAGTTCGTCATTAGGGTTAGAGAGCTACTGCTACCGCAACATCGAGGCCCTAAAAGAAGCTTTTCGGCAAAGAAGTAGACAGGTCGACAGGCAAAATCTCAGCTGTGACGGACAGCGGGCGCGGAGCGAGCTGCAGAGTGATGGCGATAATGGTTGGTTTGGCTGGCCAAAGCGCGACTGACAGTCACAAGCGTGCCCATGGTGGACCAGAGTCGCGGGCCTGTCAGTTGGAGCCACAATTCGCAATACTCACCACATCGCTTTGGGTGCAGACGCCTTATTACTGCACTCTTGCGGACAGAGGGCGAGTAATGGTATCTTGCCACTCTCTAGTCGGCGGTATCATTTGCCTTGGTGCAACTTTCAGCTGAAGGCAACATGTGAAGACAGTGATTTGTATTACCGAGCGGCAACTTTGAGTATTGCATTGCCTCGACTCCAATTCTAATGTTTGCATAATCGGCTCCAAACAGTGGTGCAATGGCACGCAAAAGCCTGAGCCATTGTTAGCTAGTCAAAGACAGTTCGGAAAGCAGGGGGCCAGCCGGCGTGACAGGGCCCCCAGGCTGCGCCAACCCGCTCTGCCCATGCACACTCCACGCCTTGGAAGCTGTGCATACTTCCGCGGCTGCATTGACCATCTGGGAAGGCGGCCTGGCAAGTTTGTCGAAGAACCATCAGCCGAACGAAGCCAGCATGTCGTCGTCCCCGAAGGACATGCATTCCCTGCTCCCGTTGCGCGGAACTCATCGTGGCCCCCGTCGCAATGGATTTGGCCCGTCATCTGCGCTTTCAGACAGGGGTATTGTCAAAGATCTGGGAGTAGAATCTCTATAACCGATTGTGGTTATTACTAGGGAATCTCCGCCGACCGTCTTCTCTCTCCTGCTGCGTCGTGTGCTGCTCATTGGTCCTTCTACACCCGACTCCATCACCACACCCTCCGCCTCCTTCGCCCCCCATTACTCGCATCTCTGGGTGGTAAACAGTTTTGGCCCTACTGTTTCATTCTTCGACAATCATTTACTCTGTGGAGTCCGGGAACCGGAAGTTCGTGCTTCAGTGAGCAATATCAAAAAGGTATTGATTCATCTTTCCTCAAGGCTACATTCTGTTAGGTTCGGATCTTGTCAGGCCGGCATCGTCCTCCTTGCCACAGGCAAGACTTGGGAACCTACTTCGACCTCCTGTGGCTGAAGCCGGGGTTGTGTGTCTGCCCTATCCTCGTCTTTGTACGGCTCCTGCTCGCTTCTCCGTTAGCTCACATTTCGACGCCATACAGCCCCATCCACTTACCAATCTAACATGCTTTTGTAGTGGCCACTTCGACTTGTTAAACAGGAGCGCAACCCCATCTAACTGTTCATGTGCTATTAGCTTTTTCCACTATTATATCATTCCCTCCATTGCGCTGTCGCTGCTGAGTCGGCGTTTGTGCGCTGCGGTGGTCACACTATGCAGAGTCTGGTCTTACCTCCACCGACCTCGTTCCTCTCAACGTCCTTCGGGTATCCTTCAGAACCTGAAGGCGGTTTGGCGAAGCTTCGTTCAAAGTTCAGTCCCGGAAGGTCTGAACAGCAGAGCTATCCATCTCCTCCCATGTCAGAACCTCATTCCCCAGCTCGTCGTTCAGCACAGACTTCGGATCCTTCGCGGCATTCATACCATGCACCAATAAGTGCATCTCAGAGACTTAATATTGGTCTACCCTTACCACCACCTTCATCTGAGCTATTCGATCCTCGATCATCGTTGGCTCACTCAAGTTTGGAACATAGACAGGTGTTTCCCGGCGAACCGCATTCCAGAGAGCGTCAGCTTCACTACGCTTCTGCACGCACAGTCGATCACTCGTCATATGGTGATGCTCCGGTCCCACAGAACTATGCTTATGGATATTCATCCACCGGCGTGCCTCTGTATGCCGGGGCCCACAACGCAGGCCCCATGGTTCAACAAGCGGCCATGATTGCTCCACCGACAACAAGGCCCAGTAAACCAGCAAGGAGAACAAAAGCCCATGTAGCATCTGCATGCGTCAATTGTAAGAAAGCACATCTTAGTTGCGACGTGCAGCGCCCCTGTGGTCGATGCGTTGCCTCCGGAAAGCAGGTCAGTTTGCCGAGTTTAAACATCAGCCTGAAAGAAAGTGGCGTGCGTGGATGAAACCGACTAACTTGGTGGATAGGACACGTGCAAAGACGTGCAGCACAAGAAAAGAGGTAGACCGAGACTAAGAGACGACAGAGAGTTTTCTAGACCTGAAGAGGGAAGGCAACCTAGCCAAACCCTAGGCAGTATGCCTGCATCGGTACCAGAACCTTACCCGCATCCGTTCCCTGCGTTACATTCGCAACGAGCCCCAGACCTACCTCGCTTTTCTGGAAGACAAAGAGAAGAGTATGGACCAAGTGTAAATTCGCAGCTAGTGCCCTCTTCTAATGGAGGACTGCCGCATAGCTTTGGTGTTGTTGCTGCTTCGCCATATACTCCGGGTCACAATTTAGCGTACCATACGCTGCCAGTCGCTTTCTTGAATCTAGACCTGATGATTCAGAAATCAAATCAAGCCTTCCAGGAGTTAGTGAAGTTCATGGGAGATGTACGCGGCAAATATCTCGGTGACCTCCTCGAAGCACGGCAGAACGACAGTCTACAGCGTTTGTGCAATGAATTGCGGGATGAACGGGATGAGCGCGAACCGACATACATGGCACCCATAACCCCAATTGGGCAAGATCCATTGCGTCCAGTAATGGAGAACCTAGTCGACCGAGATGTCGATGCTGTCAGCCACGGCTTCACGGACAGGCCAATGTATTTGAGTTTCCGGTTACAGAACGGCCAGTACCAGTCTATCCAGGTCCAGTTTCGGCTCGCAAAGACATCACTCTACTTCGTGACATTAGTCGTGCGTGTGCCACAGCGGCCAGCTGGCCCTCCTCTTACCAGTCAACAGACCGCACCACCAACTCCCAACCAGACTTCACAAACCATGGCTGCACCACCAACTGTGCCTGCCAGGGATTTCACGCCGCATCATGCTCGTCCTCCATCCTCGACTAGCTCAGCGTCCACCTCCCCCCATTTCAATTTTTCTTCCATCCGCACATCACTCCCCACATTCAGCCCTGGCTCTTACAGTAGTAGCACATCCTACGGCTACTCCCCTACTAGTGGCGCGGAATCAGGATACTTTCCGACAGTCCAGTCTTCATCGCAACTAGGGGCAACCTACCCCTCACCATATGTGGTGCCTTCTCGGAAGCCGTCGGCTACCTCAGAACCCTTACGGGAACTCAATCGTCCGGCACGTCTTGAAGGGCTGCATCTCCCACCAATTCGTACGGGGCCTGCTCCTCTTGGATCACCACTCCACCTGGAAGGCCAAGGAGTGATGGACCAGGAGCATGATCTGGTGCGACACCGGGTACCCTCTCCGATCGCTGATGATCGAAGACCTGAGACGCCTGAGACAAGCAAACGTCGCCGGCTAAATATCCACGAGGTGCTAGAGTAGTGATACTGGGAAACATTGTTTGGTTCTAATAGGGTTCGAGAAGTTCAAGAAGGTGCATTGGTGTGTTCCAAGCCTTGGTCTTTTCCAAAAAAAGAGGTGGTGGGTAGTTTTATAGGAATCCGGCATGCACGTGGACCCTGGTTGTCGTTGAAACGATGTCGCGACCGTAGCACCAAACATCGAGGTGTTGCTCACATGCCACATTTTTCATGTTTTCCATCTCTTTCATCTTAGCGGCGTCATTGCATTTATCCGGGGTTGTCGTTCGCTTCTTGCATCTAGTATCCTTCTTCTCCCTTCGTAGGCACTGAGATACCACGGCCTTGCCTATATCCGATATATAGCCACGCCCTAGCATTCGCTTCTACACATTTGTAATTCGTTTCAGCGCACCAAAAAAGAAAGAGCAGTATGTCAAACCACAATTATCAGCAACAGTAGCCAGTCGCGCGAGCATACGAGGCGTGCTTCGTCCTTTTTAAAGATATCGAGTAGTTCAGCAGCAGGCAAAGCTTATTCAAGGGTTATGTACTGTACAATGAAATACACACACAAACACATACCACCACACAGATTGGCTGCGTATCCGTGCGTGCACACACGACCCGTGCGCGGGGTTAGTGTTTCATGTTTTGACATTGGGGTAACGAGAGCTTGTTCATCGCACTACATTCCACATTCTGCCATTCTGCTCAGGCGAACATGCGCCCCGACGTACCAACACGCCATCATGATTGGTGCACTAATGGCAAGTGGCTCGGTTCGCGCATGTACGATGGGACCATGAACTCAGCCTTTGGCTCGCAGCAATGGGGTACGTCGGACCTGAGGTGCTGGGTAGGTGTTGTTCTATTGGTCTTAGAGCATTGGTCCGGACAAGGGTTCAGCTATATCGCTCCTGTTATTGGTCAAGGCAAAACTTATTGTATCCTTCGCGAGATGGAAGGTCTCGAGGACGCCGTATAGAGATGAATGGCACGTATAGGACCGTATTGGGATGTGTGCTTTGGCCAGCTTGGCTGCTTTTAGACGGTGCAACTGCATGCGGCGTGCGAGTTGAAATTGCAGGGACAGAGCTATGATGAGGTGGACGTGTGGGGCATAGGATATGCCGAGTTGCTATTCTTGCCAATGTATGGCGGTGGAAAAGGAACCGGAAAGCATGCCTGAAAGCGTAATTTGGCGGCTGGAATGACGCTGGGAGATGGGGGGAGAACAGAAGGACACAACCATATCACATTTGTAGATGTACCGTGAAGTATGGGTATATTGTAGAGAGCAAGTATGTTGTTAAAACAGTACACCATCACCAAGTTGCCCATCAGCAACTATGAATTCGCATAGTTGTCAAATGCTATTCCCGTCGATTTCGTTCCTTAACCAGGTACGCACAGATAATGCTTATGTGAGTTAAGCTTTTGAAGGTGAAACAACCATTACGCCTTGGCGCACGTTTCCAGAAGTCTAATGATCTCGCAGCCTACCAGATACTGCGGATGACGGGAGGAAGCGAGCACCGAAATGAGATAACCATGGCTTTGGCACAACGCTGCGAAAAGTGGTGGTCAGTTGCAATCAAAGATGTGATGTGTATGTGAAGGAGGCGTACCCAGAGTTGAGGCCCATGGCTTGGAGAATCTTGGAATGCCATCGCTTTCGCACTCACCCAAGAGCCTTGACCTTCTTCTTTTTCTTCTTGCCGCCTTCGGATTCGGGTTTTTTGCCCTGTTGAAAGTCCCTCCAGCTCCCAATGCGCTGATCCCGGCTCTTCTCCCAGGCGTCCTCATGTTCTCTTTTGCGCTTCTTCTCGGCAGCCTCTTCGTCATCTTTCCTCTGCTGCCTGCCTTCCTCGCGCATATGTGCCTTGTGCTGGCGCGCCTTCCTCATCTCGTTGTCGCTGATGACCCATATGACTTTCTCTCTCCATGCCTTATCAAATTCTTCACCCCGAGTCTCTTCATCGTCGGCTGTGAGCTTCTTCTCGCGCATAACTAGCATGCGAGCATCTGCAATGTTTTCGTCCAGTTCGGCACGGAGCTTCTCGTCCAGAAGTACGGACTGCGCTTTCTTGAGGCGATCAAATGCGTCGGGGGCTAACGGATTACTCGTCTTGTCGGGGTGAATGAGGAGAGACTTTGCGCGGTACACCTTCTTGATGTCGGATTCGGGGACACCCGGTTTAAGGTCAAGAACCGCATACGCGTCAAGCTTGAAGGTATTACGGATTCCTGTATTGGCCATGAGCTATACCCAGTGTAGTAGACTGTGTGCGCAAGAGCTCACTCTCGATCTCTGCATCCTAGAGTTTTGTTAGCAAGGTGCGCAGCGTGATACAGGGAAGTTATATACCTTGTCAAGCTCTTTCCCGGCTGCCAAGAGCTCTGCATCAATAGCATCAGACATTTGGAATTTTCTTGTATGCTATGCGAGTAGGTAGCAGTCGTGTGGTGGTGATGTTGTGGTTGTCAAGTGAGAGTGATTTGTTGACGCTCGAGTTGCGCGCAACAACGCCAAGACCCCCGCGGCCAAAGGGCACGGTCCTATATACCTATTCTCCACTAAAATTTCTATGCGACAAACTTCATCATCATCACCACCACACCTAAGATCCGACAATGCGCTGAATCGGCATGGTTGCCCCAGGAATCACCGGCCGCACCCGGCCCACAAAGGTCAAGAAGCAGGCCGCGCAGCAAAAAAGGAAGCGCGACGACGTGGATGTGGAGAAGCTTGAACAGGCTGTTGATGAAGTGGTACGATACTGACATTGCTCGCTCCAGTCTAGACAGCAGTCTGACGAGGCAATATAGGACCCAAAAAATGGCTCATATAGCGATTTCGCCGACCTCCCTCTATCAGACCCTACGAAACAGGGTCTTAAAGCCTCGCATTTCGCAGTTATGACAGATATTCAGCGGAAAGCGATCCCGTTCGCACTTAAAGGACACGACATACTCGGCGCGGCAAAGACTGGAAGTGGGAAGACGCTATCTTTTCTGATCCCCGTCCTCGAGAATTTGTATCGGCTGCAGCACGTGGGCGCCGATGCTGGCTTGGGCGCCTTGATTCTCTCGCCAACCAGAGAGCTAGCTATACAAATCTTCGACGTGCTTCGCAAGATCGGCAAGCATGGACACATGTTTGCGGCAGGCTTGTTGATCGGGGGGAAGAGCCTGGAAGCAGAGCGACAGGCCCTACCTAGGATGAATATTCTGGTAGCAACTCCAGGACGTATGCTACAACATTTATCCCAAACAGCAGCTCTGAGTGTGGATGATCTCAAGATATTAGTCTTAGACGAGGCAGACCGAATCCTCGATATGGGATTCCAACGCGACGTAGATGCCATTATCGAATATCTACCTAAAGAACGACAAACCTTACTCTTCTCTGCAACGCAGTCAAAGAAAGTCTCAGACCTAGCAAGGCTGAGCCTCCAAGACCCAGAATATGTCTCAGTCCATGCCGAGGACAAGAGTGCGACCCCCAAAAGCCTCCAACAGAATTATATTATATGCCCGCTAGAAGAGAAGCTCGATACCCTATGGAGTTTCATACAAGCTAGCAAAAAGTCAAAAATACTGTGCTTCTTCTCCTCAGCGAAGTTGGTCCGGTTCGTATACGAATCTTTCCGGCACATGCAGCCTGGTATTCCCCTTCTACACATACATGGTCGCCAGAAGCAAGGTGCTCGACTGGATACTACAGCAAAATTCTCCTCCTCAAAAAATTCGTGCCTCTTTGCTACAGATGTCGCCGCTCGAGGTCTCGATTTTCCTGCTGTTGACTTCGTTATCCAAGTCGACTGCTCAGACGATGTAGACACCTACATCCACCGTGTGGGTCGTACAGCAAGATACAATCGAGAAGGACGCGGTGTACTCTTCCTGACGCCAAGTGAAGAAGAAGGCATGCTCAAACGTCTAGAGTCGAAGAAGGTACCAGTTGAACTCATCAATGTTCGACAGAAGAAAAGAACGTCCATCAAAGACCAGCTGCAAAATATGTGCTTCCAAGATCCCGAACTGAAGTATTTAGGGCAGAAGGCTTTTATAACATATGTCAAGTCTATATATTTACAAAAAGACAAGGAAGTTTTTAAGCTGAAAGAGTACGACCTAGAAGCATTTGCAGCAAGCTTGGGTCTACCTGGTACCCCTAAGATTAAATTTATCAAGGGCGAAGACACCAAGCAGAAGAAGCTTGCATCACGGGAGACCATCAATGGTTCAGACTCGGACGACGAAGAAGGCAAAATCAAGGCGGCAAAACCTGTACGGACCAAGTACGACCGTATGTTTGAGAGACAAAACCAAGACGTTCTAGCCGATCACTACAAGAAGCTCGTCAGAGACGGCGCAGATGAATTATTCGCAACAGGCGAGGCGAGCGCCAATGGTGCTGATGACGACTTCCTCGCCATCAAACGAAGGATACCCGCTGATAATGATGACGACGAAGACTTTAGGATGGACGGTATTTCGGCAGCGCCGGGGGGCCGTGTTGTCCACCTTGCAGGCGCCTCACAACCCCTCATTATTGACAGCAATCGTCGCGAAAAGCTTTTGCAGTCGAAGAAGAAGCTTACCAAACTTATGGATAAAGGCAAGAAACTTGTCTACGATGATGAAGGCAACCCACATGAAGTATATGAGCTGGAGGATGAGGCAGACTTCAAAGCCAAAGGTCTACCAGAAGTACAGCGACAGAGATTCATTGAAGCAGCTCTGGAAGTTGTTCAGAGCGCTGATGTCGAAGACAAGGCAACCGCAAAAGCAAAGAAGAAAGAAAAACTCCGGAAACGAAAAGAGCGCGAACGGGGGGATAATGAGGTGCATGGTGATACAGCCGTGGAATTGGAGGACACTGGGGAGGATCCTCTGGCTAACTTTCTCGCTGATGCCCAACTTACCGATGAAGGCGAGGATGAAAAACCGGAGCAGCCAAAGAAAAAGGAAAAGAAGTGGTTCCAGTTAGATTCAGAGGATGATGAGCGTAGCGGCAAGAAGCCACGGAGGAAGGCGAAGCACAGTGTGGTTGAAGAGCCCGAGACTTTGGAGGATATGGAAGTTCTTGCAGCTGGGTTGCTTGGCTGATTGGTTGCGGATCACACAAAACATTGAAGGCATGCATATACGAGTTCTTTTGCAGTTGGTGAGGATTAGGTCTCGGCGTCTGCGACGCACCCCAGCGTACATGGGCGTTATGCTATACATTCAGTAACCCTGTCATGTCGATCTCCGTACGACCGGCGATGTCACAACACATTTCACGCAGATTCTCGAGTAGTGGGTGCTTGAGGCTGGGTTCCTAGTGGGGCATTGGCTGTACTTGTTGGTGTTTTTGTTTTCCTTGTTTCCGTTTCTTTGTTCTGGCGGTGAACATGGATGCGAGCACGTGCCGTCACTCCTTAACCATCCTTACACTGGTAGCTAACGTCTTGAAGAGTGCTGCATGCTGTAGACTAGCTATATAATTTTAGACTAGTTGTGTATCATAGCCTAGTTCGATGCCATGCTTTCACCATTTTCAAATTACTTCCCTCCGGCGAGTGCCAGCTTGAGCGAAATAACGCTTAGGACCAGCTCTGCCCCGCCTAAGCGTGCGCACATGAGCATACGCACATGAGCCTAGTCACTAAGACTACCGACCGACCAACTCCTGATTGGCTATGGAGCCGGATCCACTTCCACGGCTCCCATCACCGCGTCGTTTACGCGGCCATTGCCTAAAACTGGCGCTACTTAAGTAGGTCTATAAGTCCTTTCAGCCTCTGAATGCACCGAGCATACCCGAGCTAGAAGCGCCTCCACTTTTTCAGCCCTACGAGTCCATGATGACAACGCCGAACACGACCCAGAAGTTAGGTAATCACAAGGAAAAGGGCCGAAGGTTTTTTCAGCAAATGCAACCAACCTTCACCGTAGAACTGCCTAACACTACTAAGCTGGAATTCCTTGACGAAAACGACCCAGCTAAAAACACCATCGTGAGAAAGAAGGCCCGGGAATGGGTGAATAGAAATAAAACTACCACCAATCAAAGCCAGAAAAGGCAGCAACCTTTGCGAGAGAAAGGAGGTTATGAAAATACTAGTAAGGGTAGTGACCGAGACATGATATTGCAGAGACGGAAGAGCAAGCAGGCCGCTATGCTACAAAGTCCACTGAATACGATTGAAAAGAGCATGTACGACCCCTTCAACATGTTACCAGACCTCGGAAGGAACTGCGACCATATAATTCACTTCTGTAAGCGACGAATCGTCTCTCGATACCCAGCTTTTAGATATTGCAAAAGATGTCAAAACTAACGTGTGAAGTTCTCTCCACTACCCCTGGTGAAGATCCACGCCCGGATAGCAAAAGAGGGACTTTCACCTCGTATCAAGTAACTATACACAAAAACCAGATAGGTACGCAACTAAATTTGAAGCAATAACTAGTCTTATCAACTTACCTAAATAACATGATAGAAAACATGGCAAAGAGCGAGCTCACCTGGGCGTTTTGGCTTTATGCCACAAGTCTCCTAGGAAGGTCGACGAGTGGCGCATCGGTGATAAGAACAGAAGAAATATCCTGGCGTAAGTTGTCGTCTACTATGCCATATATTTATTCAATGCTTATTTGGAAAATCTTCGCTTAGTCTACAACAAGACTTTGAGGGCAATGCAGAAGCTATTGAAGCAAGGGGCAGAATCTGGACAATTCTCGGACCACCTTCTCAAGGCATTAGCATGTATCACTGCTGTCTCAGCAGTCTTTGAATCACGGTATGGAAATAAAGCAACATGAACTACTCACATATTGTGCTAATTATTAGGTAGTGAGCCCAGCATTTCTTCTGAAAATCTTCAAACCCTACGATGAGAACGGCTGGCGGCCCCAAAAATTGTCTTCCGCAGACTTTCCCCCCTTTCCCAGGCCTTCCCTTTTTGGATATTGGCCTTTCCCTCTGTGACACCTGCTAATTAATCCACCACGATTAGTTGACACATCAATTCATCACCGCAACGCATTGGTTCAACTTCTCAAGATCCGAGGCGGGGGAGACGTACTAAAAGGCCTCGAAACATTAGATCCATGGACAAGCAAAGTGGCACAATGGTCTGAGCCCCTGTCTAGTTACATTTCAATGGCTAAATTTCTACTCACAAGTCCAGGTGTGAGACTGTAATCGCAGTGGAACTCATCGAGCTCCCAAAAATCCCATATCGTGCCATCCCGTCCCACCCTCTCCCAGAAAATATACAATCCGAATTAAATGAGCTCACCGCTCAATCCCTCCTCCATCTACCACCCGTTTCAGAGCCATTTGAGCGTGTAATCTATTTTGTCCACCAACTTAGCGTCGCCCACAAGTACCACGAACCCGAGAAAAATGAAGATTCATTCGTTTTGCAACCAATGTTCGATGTGCAGTGGATCCTCCTACGGATCCTACATACCCACAAACAAACCGGCAACCTATCAAACGTGGAAGCCCTGCTCGCCAAAGCATATCATTTGTACGTCTGGCTCAGCGTGCGACGCATGCCACCATACTCGAGTTTATGCGTCCATCTCATGTCACGCGTCATGGAAGCCTTGATACCGCTTCTCCTCGATCCATCACGAGAAGGCATCGACGACAACACACTCGACACAACAAACATACACACCCCACTAGTGCCCACACTGCTAGAATCCCCACAAAACGCCAATCCCCATCCCCATCCCCATCCCGCAACGACAAACAACGTGATTCTATGGAGCCTGTCACTCGGCACACTTCATGCGGCGATGCTCAAGGGGCCCGAGTACCTGTGGTTCAAGGGACACTTCCGCGCGCAATTGCGGACCATGGGCATCGACCAGGATGGCGCCGGGTATCGCGGGATTCTCCGCGCGTTTCCTGATATACCGGCTTGTGCGTGGATGGTGGATCTCATGCACGAATTGGAGGTTCCGTTGCCGTCTGGGGAAGACACGGGGGCTTGACGCGGCTTGTTGTTGGGGTTATGGCTGCGCCCGGGGAGGAAGAGAAGGCCGTGTTTTGAGCAACCTCTGAACCCTTCCTTCCTTCCTTCCTTCCTTCCTTTCGCTCGCAATTTACTTGGTCGGCTAAGTTTTTTATTTTTATTTTTATTTAATTTTTTCCGTAAAGAAATGGCGCAATCTTGACATGGTACGGGGCTCGGTTTGAGTTGGTGCCGGCTGGATCAAGTCTCAACGGCGAACAAGCCGTGGAGAATTAAGGGGATAGGGGACAGGGCGTTGATAACTCGGTCTTTGGCGATGGCTGGTTGAATTTTTGGCGCAAGGAAACGGATGGCACTTTGTGCCTGGCGGCTACTAGTGTGAAATAAGGAGTTTTGGATATCTACTTTTGTGTGCTGTGGAAAGTATTAATTCTTGTAGTACTCTGTATAGAGTTTGATACTTATTAATTCCTCGGCGTAGAAAATGCTACCGTCATATTACCCCTTCTATCCCGTCCTTCCTAACGCCTTCACAATTCATGTCACAACTACTACGTCTCATGTATTAACGGAGGCAAATATAGCAATTCAGCCATTCATTCTAGCTAGCCAGGTGGCACATAATAATTTATCCAAACAAGCACTAACGTAGTAATACACGCGCCTACGGAAAAAAAAAAGAAGAGAATCAATCAACCCCCCAAAAAAAGGAAAACAGAGTGAGATGCAAATGCACCCATTCATTGCCACCCTCATATCCCGTCCTAGCATGCTACGCAAAAAAAAAAAAAAAAAAAAAAAAAAAAAGTAAAAAAGAAAACACACAAAACTCCCCACCAATGCCCGAATCCAACACACAAGAAAAAAAAAAAAGGAAAGCAAAAAGAGCATCGGCAACCAAAGCCCCCCCCCCCCCCACGCGCCTCGTAAAAAACCCATCTTCAAACGCCGTTCTGCGCCGACCTATCCGGCCCAGGACTCGCCTTCTTGACAGGTGGACTAAGAATGATGGGACCACGCACAGGACTCAGGGCCTGAACGGGGGGAAAGACACTAGTTTCGGAAAGCTCGTGGCTAGAGGCGGGGCGCATGGCGTCGTGTTTGGACGGGGCGGGGATGGGGTCCGGGAGGATCTGGGCTGGCATTTGCGAGGGGGAGGGGGCGATGCGGAGGGGCGCGGGGGCCGGGGAAGATAGGTGTGTGTGTGTGGGAGCCGGAGCCGGGGCCGGGGAGGAGTGTTTTGTTGGGGAGAAGGAGGGACGGTGGGTGGACGAGGGGGGAAACGAGGAGTGGGGGCTGTTGAAGTTGAAGTGGGTTGGGAGGAGGCCATTTGGGCGGGGGGAGGCGGCGGCGGGGGAGTTTTTGGTGGGAGAGCCGGTGTGGCTGGCCGAGGAGGCGGGGCGGTTGAAGGTTTGGGCGTAAGGGGGAGGGGGGATGTGGTGGGTCGAGGTGGTGAAGGGGTTTGCGAGGCTGAAAGAGCCGTTTTGTGGGCGGGAGGATGGTTTTGCTGGGCTGCTGGACATGTGGTGGCTCTTGACTGGGCTGGAGGGAGGAGCTTGGAAGAGGTTGAATGGTGGTGGTGGTGGAGGTGATGAGGTGGGGAAACTGCCTGTTCTTGTTCTTGAAAAGCTCGCTGTTGGCTGGCCAGAGGAGTCGGGTCGTGCTCGTACAGGTGATGAACTGCCGTTTGTGCCGTGGTAAGGAGATCCATATGCGGCTTCTGATCGGTGGATACCAGGGGGCCCGAGTGCTTGACCACGCGGTGAAAGACTTGGCCCATCCACCCATGGTTGCATAGGTGGTTGGACCGGTTGTTGACAATCGTGCGTCTCATGCGGCTGTGGTGCGGGTATCTTGATAGAGTCTAAACGATGTGTTGGTGTTGGTGTAGGAGAAGACTGTACAGGCTGTGCTCCTCCATTGGCGTTGGTGGCCTCTTTTCTGGACGCTGGCGACGCAGAAGTGAGCCTCAACTTCAGTGATGGAAGTTTTGGTTGGTTTGCGTCCTGTTCCTTGCGCTTGCATGTACCGCAGATGAACTGAAAGTTGGGGTTGTCCACCTGGTCTTCGGTTATATCGTGACACTTGACATGCTGCCAGACAGTGCACCTTTCGCATGATATTTGGGGCGTGTTGTCATTCTTCAACAAGTTAGCCATAGAAGAAGAAGAAGAAGAAGAAGAAGAAGAAGAAGAAGAAGAAGAAGAAGAAGAAATAGTTGACAGACGTACAAGATTAGAGCCGTAAGTTCCGCACTTCTCACAATCAAAGAACCAGTCTTCCTCTTCATTCAATCGTCTGAGGTCGTTTTCGTGCTGTTTCATCATAGCCTTGAGATGTCGCTCAGACAACCTGGCAGCGTTGGTAGCCAATTTTTGTTCATTATCCTTGAGCTTGCGCAGTTCTTCTTCCTTCAAGATCTTTGCTGTCTCTCGCTCGCGTAGGCGCTGCTCTCGTGTCATTCGGCGTGAATCATGGGCCTGCATGTGGGTCGTCAGTCCAGCGCTACAAACCAGGACCGTATGTTGCCCTACCTCTTCGAGCTTCCTCTGTTTTTCTTGCTCTGCTTTAGCCATGGCAAGCTCAGCTTCCCTCCGGCGTTGGGCGTTTTCCATCTCATGTTGCTCTTTCTGTTTTTCGAGTCTCGATGAGATCCTGGAAGAGCGTTTCGCCATGGCCAATTTTTGCATGTTCTCGAGCTCCTTCATCTTGCGGGCCTGCTTCCTGGCCTGCTCTTCGGCCAGGTTCTCCATGACGGGTATGACCTCCTCTTCCAGGCGTTTGTAGAGAATCTTCTCATTGGGGTCTCGGCTCTTGCGGATACCGGCCATGTACTCCTGGTAGTCTTCGAGGGTGACACAGACACACTCCCACTTCATACCGCCGAAGGAATCGTCACCAGCCTCGTCTGATTGCTCGTTTGCTTGCGCCTCCTCATCCTCGAGTGGCTCCTCGGGCTCGGGTGTCGAGGCCTTCTGTCGTTTGCTGGCACGTGTGCCCCTCGACTTCTTCGACTTGGGCTTCAGCTTAGCCTTCTTGGTGAGCTCAGGTGGAGGCGGCGGGTCGGTCCGTCGATACATGCGGTTGTCGTCAAGCACAAAGAGGGTCCTGTCGGCAGAATCCCATCCTGTCGGCTCGATGCGCTGGAAGAGGTGGTGGTTAGCGCTGAGCTGAAGGCAAAAAAAGGGGGGGGGGGGCAACAATCAACCTACCCAAAGGGTCTGCTCGCCGTCTGTTGCCGATAATCTTTCGCGTATCGAGTTGGGGTTGTTCAGGGTCCACGTGGACAGCTGCTGCAGCACTCGGACTCTGGTGAAGACGTCGAAGTCGTGGAACCTGTTCGGGTCTTCGCCGGTGCCGAAGGGGTTGCGGCTGGGGGCTTTGGCAACAAACTGGCGGCGGGCGTACTCGTCAAAGATGTCCAGCCTGGCGGGTGTGTCAGTGCGTGTGTGAGGGCAATATGGGTGCAGCCACGGACGTCAGGCCCTTGTGCGATGAGACGTGCTTGAGCAGCGCCAGCCCGACCTGTGCGAGCTTCTCCGAGGGGTGGGGCTTGAGACACTCGGCCTCGAGTTCCTGTGGGCGTGTCAGCGGCTGGTCGGCCGTGTGCTGGGCGCAAGCCGGACGCACCTCGATGCCAAAGTCGCGGTCGATTTTGATGGCGTCGCCAAAGAGGCTGATGTACTGTGCGAGATTGGCAAACTGCCACATGTTGCGCAGCTTCTGCAGGGTGCTGGGCGCCTCAGCAGCGCCGTGTGCCTCCATCTCAGAGCGCGCGCGCTTTCGGGCGGGCATCGTCAGGGCGGGTGCGCTCAGGGCGACGCGTTGAGGCAGCGGCCAGGCGTGGTGCAGCTGGGCAGGAGGGGGGGGCAGGAGGGTGCTGAGGCCGTGGCCGGGCATAGACGAAGCCACCCAGTTGCGGCTTTGCGACGGCGGCGGCGGCGAGCGTGGAGGTGGGTCTCACGGTGATGAGGCACGATGAAAGTTGCGCGTCGCCAAATTGCGGCGACTTGCGGGAGAGCCCAAAGCGGCAAGGCGCGTCCAAGTCGCTGCCACTCCCACACGGCGTTTTTGGGGACGCTGAGAATGCGAGCGACTCCCGGGCGGGGTGCATTTCAAGCGCAGCGCAGTGCCGTGCAGCACAGTGCCGTGCAGCGCAGCGTGTGGACCATTGCCTCTGCCAAGTTCGGCGTCTCCAGACGCAAGAGGCCTTTGCACGGCGCAGTCACGCAGCGCGGTTGAGAACGCCCAAGCACGTGCTTGGTGCGGCGCGAACGGCGCCAGAAAATCACCGGCAGCAGACGGCTCTGGTGCCTGGGGATTTACGGGCAACCAGGCCTGCAGGCACAATGCACACACACACGAGGGCAGAACGCAGGCGGTCCAGGAACAGGGCCGGCGCCTCTGTGGCTGAGCCTGAGCTGCTGAGCCGGTGCGTCGAGCAGATGCGGCTGATGCGACAAGCTGCAAGGGGTGGCTCCGCATGGCGAAAGGACGCGTTTCGCGACGGCTGTTGGCGACGACGACGCATGGCTCGCTGCCCGCCGGCGACACACGGCGCAAGACACAAGACAGCAGCATCACGACACAAGACAGGCTAGACGACCAGATCGGCGTGTAGATGGACGGCTGCAGGCACGCGGATGATATCAGCACAGCACAACACAGCACAACACAGCACAGCACAGCACGGCCAGCCCGACCCTCGCTAGCCTAAAAATACCAGCGCCGCTCCCCTGCCGGGCGAGCTGACCCTTGCGTGCCTGGTTGAGCAACCACCAGCCAAACTCCCAGCTCGACGTCAAATTCCCCGCCGCGCCGCCGCGCATACCTACCACGCCTCTCGCTGCCACCACGGCTCGGCTCTCCTTCGCCCACCCCGCCCCCCATCCCGCTCCATTCCATCGTCCTGCATGGGTGCGCCGTCCCCTCCTTGACCCTCCTCCTCCTCCACGCCTCGAAGCGACGACCAGATGCCGGTTTGAGCGCCGCGCACAGCAGGACAGGACGCGCCAATGCCCTTCCCCGACCCCAACCTGCAGTCAATACCGCTGCAGAACCTCAACCGGCCCCCCGACGGCGACGACGACGACGACAACGACAACGACAACGACAACGACAACGACCCCAATGCGCCGCAGCACCGGCGAACCCTCAGCGACCGCGGGCGGAATCTGCTCAGGCACACCGGTGCAATGGCGACGGGCCACTACAGAGACTCGCAGTACGCCCCCATAGCGGAGGCCTCGCCCAGTCCCACGCGCCACCCCGCCCGCCCGCGCCTCAACACCAACGTTGGCGGCGGCGGAGCCAGCACCACCACCACCACCACCACCACCACCGCCAACGACGACGACGACATAGGCTCGCCCATCGACGCAGGCGCCTTCCAGGCCGCCATTGGCTTCGGCATGGACATGCACTTCCAGGGCAACACCTCTCCCCCGCTGACCCCTCCACTGCCTGCCGAGGATGCCAATCCCTACGACCCCCGCGCCGCCTCCTCCTCCGAGGACCACGGCTACTTCTTCTCTCCAGTGTACGACGACACGGCGCGCCTGACAGACAGCCGCCACCTGCAGCCCATCAGCGGTGCGTCGGCGCCCGTCACCCCCAACCTGACAGACCGCTCCAGCTTCCAGAGCGTGCGCTTTCTGAGCCCTGGAGACGCGCCCGTGGCAAGAGACAGCGAGAACATCGGGCAGGTAGAGGCCGCGGCAGCCAGTCTCAGAGACTCAACGGGAAGGAAGAGGTCCTTGTCGCCTAGCCAGTTCGCATCCCCTCTGAACCGGGCCGGAACCATCATGCGGAACATGTCTCAGCGCGTCGTCAACGTCAGCAATGATTCTCAAGTCGCTGAGCGCACGCTTCAGCGAAAGTCCTCGGCCAGTTCCCGCCTCCAGGGCCCTCCCTCCTTTCCTGTATTGCCCGGCTATGTTGCTGACGGTCCTGCATCGCCCATGCCGTCCCCAACCGGCGAGAAGCCACCGTCCCCAGTCCACCACATGCTGCGTCGACCCAGTGCCCCTTGGCAGAAGCCTCCAAATCCCTTGCGTGGAAAGAGTCTGGGCATCTTCCCAGCCGACAGCACCATCAGGATATGGCTCTGCAATATTCTGGTTCATCCTGTAACCGAGCCACTGCTTCTGGTTCTGATCGTAATTCAGACGGTGCTGCTCGCAGTCGATGCTCGCTCAAAGGCCCAGTATGAACCAGGCACTGTCAAGCGCCTTCGCCAGTTTTCCGTCATCGACTTTGCTCTCCTCAGTCTTTTCACCGTCTACACCATAGAAGTCATAGTACGCATCATTGTGTCTGGCTTCATCATTAATCCCGTTGAGTATAGCACCATCAATCGGCAGGTCGGCCTGCGAGAAGCCGTCACGATGAAGCTCAATCGATATTTTGGCGGTCCCGAGCGGCAGGCCTCTCAGAGGCGAAACGGTAACAAACAAAATCCAATCGACTCTCAACAGCCGTCCGTGCTTCGCACTTTTACCACTGCCCAGATGCATGACATTGGGCCTAGCGATGCTCGGGATGTGCAGCGTGACCGACTGGCCCGTAGGGCGTATTTGCGACACTCGTTTAATCGAACCGACTTCTTAGCCGTTGTGTCCTTTTGGACCTCTTTTATTTTGAGTTTGCTCGACATTGACAATAGCCGTGTCATCCTGGTTTTCAACATGCTTAGTTGTTTACGCCTCATCCGACTACTAAATCTTACCAGTGGAACTGCGGTACGTATCTCTCACTCTCACTCTCACTCTCTCACTCACTCTCTCACTCTCACTCTCACTCTCTCACTCACTCTCTCTCTCACACTCACTCACTCTCTCTCTCTCTCTCTCTCTCAAAAAAAAAAAAAAAAAAAAAAAAAAAAAAAAAAAAACCCCTAACACTCGTCAAGGTCATCCTCCGTAGTTTGAAAAAAGCTGCCCCTTTGTTAGTCAATGTGGCATTCTTGATTGGATTCTTCTGGCTACTGTTCTCTATCGTTGGCATACAAAGTTTCAAGTCTAGCATGCGAAGAACCTGCGTATGGATCGATCCCGAAGGCGCTAAAAATTTCACAAACTCTAACCAATTCTGTGGCGGCCATCTCTTGCCAGGGAACATACGGCAGGGCTACCTTCATCCTGACGGGAGACCACCAGGCCCTGAAAAGGGCAAAGGTTTCATATGCCCCGTCGGGTCCTTCTGCATCGAGGAAACCAATCCATTCAACGGCACAAAAAGCTTTGACAACATCCTCCAGTCACTCGAGCTTGTCTTCGTCATCATGTCGTCAAATACGTGGTCGGACCTACTTTACACCATGGCCGATACAGATTATCTGGTTAGCTCCATCTTCTTCATCGTGGGCATTATCATCCTGAGTTTGTGGCTCATCTCCCTACTAATCGCTGTCATCACGTCCTCGTTTCAAATCATTCGAGAAGAGAGCAAGACAAGTGCCTTTACTGGAGAAGTGATCAAGCAAGATGCAGATGATGATGAGAATGAGAAGAAACGCATCAGTAGCTTGAAGCGTATTTACGACAAGACATCCGGTATCTGGATTGCCGTCATTGCCTTTGGCCTCGTAAGCCAAATGATGCGAAGTGCCAGCATGAGCCCTTTTCGAAGAACTTTCATCGATAGAGCTGAGACTATTGTCACGCTAATTCTGCTAGTTGAGGTACTGATCCGGCTTGTTGTAGACTGGAGGCATTTTTTCCATACCAAGCGCAACATAACCGATTTGACCATTGCCATTATTACAGCTGTGATCCAAATACCTTTAATCAAGGAGGCACACGGCGGCAAAGCCTATGCATGGCTGACATTTTTTCAAATCATTCGTGTTTATCGAGTTGTCTTGGCAGTTCCAATGACGCGCGATCTCATTGTGAGTAATATCCCTATCCCTATCCCTATCGCAGCATCGCATACTAATATCAATTCCAGATGATTGTCTTGGGAAACTTCAGCGGTCTCTTTAACCTCATTCTCTTTGTGTTCCTTCTCACTTTTCTTGCGTCTATCTTCGCTTCTCAGCTTTTCCGTGGTGAGATTCCAGAACAGGGTGACGACGGCGGCACGACCCGCATACCTTTCTTCACCATCTGGAATTCTTTTATTGGAATGTATCAAATTTTCTCCAGCGAAAACTGGACCGGCATCTTGTACAAAGTCACTGGCTATCAGAAAGATTATGGTACTGCCTGGATAGGAGCATCATTTTGCATCATCTGGTTCATCTTCGCTAATTGTAAGTGCTGACCATTCGATTCCTAAGGGGGGTGGTGGGGTAGGCGCGGGGGGGAGAATAACTTTCTAACATCACTCAAAGTTATCGTTCTTAATATGTTTATTGCCGTCATCCAGGAAAATTTTGACGTGTCTGAAGACGAGAAACGTCTACAGCAAGTAAAAGCCTTTCTTCAACAAAAAGAACAGGGACTCAACTCCTCTTATGGGTAAGTGTGTATATGTACGGAGACTGCGGTAGGACTTTTTTTTTTTTTTTTTTTTTTTTTGCTGATACTTCATAGCAACTTGTCGCTGTCGTCTATTTTCAAGATTGGTCAGGCCAATCGCCGAGACCCACTCGATTATGGATCTGCTGCCACCGAAATGTTGCTCAAGGACGCCGTCGTACGAGACTTCCTTGACGAAGGTGACGACGCGAGTCCGCATGACGAAACGCCACCACACCCCGGCCTGCGCTCAGCCAAGACTATTGCAGGGTCGGGGACCGTCTCTACCATGTGGCAGAGATTCGTTCGCCGTATTATCCATAGAGAACCAAATCCTTTCTATGCCCCGTTAGACTTTGGCCGCGCATACGAAGACCTAGATCCCCGACGAATGGCGAAAGAAGTGGTTTCTGCTACCGAAAAACGCAAGAAAGCACAGCGTGAATACTTGCGAAATCACCCAAACTACAACGTATCCATGTTCATCTTCAGGCCCCATAATCCGATTCGTAAAATCTGCCAACGTATTGTTGGCCCCGGTCGTGGCGGCGACCGGATGGAAGGGGTTGCACCTTCTGTACCCGTCTGGTACGCCTTCTCAGCCTTCATCTATGCCGCTATCATCGCTATGGTGTTGTTAGCATGTATTACAACGCCGCTGTACCAACGACAATACATCCTCGACCACAACTTCAGTGTCAGGAACTGGTTTGTGTGGACAGACTTGGGATTCGCAATTTTATTCAGCATTGAGGCCCTCATCAAAGTTATTGCCGATGGCTTCTTTTGGACACCGAATGCATATTTCCGAGGCTCTTGGGGCTTTATTGACGGTGTTGTGCTGATCACTTTATGGATCAACATCATCTCGACGTTTTACCATGACGGCCAAACCACCAGAACTGTCGGCGCGTTCAAAGCCCTGAGAGCGCTTCGCCTCCTTAACATTAGTGACAGTACGCGCGATCATTTTCACTCTCTGATTGTTCGAGGATGGTGGAAGCTCTTTTCTGTAAGTTTACTCCTTTTCAGAGAGAGAGAGAGAGAGAGAGAGAGAGAGAGAGAGAGAAAAAAAACCCCTAAAAAAAAGGCTTTGCTAACCTAAACAGGCTGCCTTTGTCTCCATTAGCTTGTTGATTCCTTTCGCCATTTACGGATTAAACCTCTTCGTCGGCCAAATGAAAGGATGCAATGACTCTGGCTCCAACATTTTTGATTTGAATGACTGCGTCAACGAGTACAATAGCTCACCATTCAAGTGGAACGTCCTCGCTCCACGGCAGGCTGCCAATCCGTATTACGACTTCGACAATTTTGGTAATGCCCTCTTCATTCTCTTCCAAATTGTATCCCAAGAAGGCTGGACGGATAATATGTGGACCGCTATGAGCATCACCGGTGTCTTCACACAACCAGAGCCCTTTGCTGCTCAGGGAAATGCAGTCTACTTCATTATATTCAATTTGCTCGGAGCTGTTTTTGTGCTCACACTTTTCATCTCCGTCTTCATGCGAAATTATACGGAGCAGACTGGAGTCGCCTTCCTTACTTCAGATCAGCGTTCCTGGCTTGAACTTCGCAAACTACTTCGACAAATCTCCCCTTCCAAGCGGCCATCTTCCACAAAACACCGTGAGACATGGGAGGAATGGTGCTATCGTCGAGCTGTTCGTAAAACTGGACGATGGCAGCGATTCATTACTGGCCTTCTGATTCTGCATCTTCTGCTTCTGTGCCTCGAATGGTATCCAGGGTGGAGCCCATGGGAGGCAGCAAGAGACTATATTTTCCTCGCCCTAACCGTCGTTTTTATCGCCAATGTGGTGATCCGTATCATAGGTCTCTCCTGGCACCGGTTTCGCAAAAGCTCTTGGGACGTTTTCTCCGTCTTCGCCATATCAGGAACATTTGTCACGTCAATTCTCATTCAGGCTAAGCCGGATACAAGACTGTTTGTTCAATTGAACAAGCTCTGCCTAGTCTCCCTCGCCCTTCTCCTGATACCTCGGAACAATCAGCTTGACCAACTTTTCAAGACAGCAGCAGCCAGTTTAGCAGCCATTGGAAACCTACTAGCCACCTGGTTCGTGTTGTTTTTGGTGTATGCTATCGCGCTCACTCAAACCTTTGGTCTCACTCGCTTTGGCTCTATAGGGACTGGGAACGTCAACTTTCGCACTGTTCCTAAGGCGCTTATTTTCCTGTTCACCATGAGCATGGGAGAGGGTTGGAATCAGCGCATGGAAGACTTTGCCAACGTTGATACACCCTTTTGCACCAAGGGCGAACTATATTTCGAGAGCGACTGTGGTAGTCCCGAGTGGGCGCGTGCTTTGTTCATCACCTGGAACATTCTCAGCATGTACATCTTTGTCAACTTGTTCGTGTCTTTGATATACGAGAGTTTCAGTTACGTATATCAGCGTAGTAGTGGCCTATCAGTTATCAGTCGAGAAGAGCTCCGCCGTTTCAAGCAAGCTTGGGCAGAGTTTGACCCGAATGGGACAGGCTTCATCTCACGAGATCAGTTTCCTAGATTACTAGGTGTAAGTGCACACACTCTTTTTGACGTGGCGAGATATACAAGTAACTAATAATTTCCCCCAGGAACTTTCTGGTATATTCGAGATGAGAATTTACGATGGTGACTTCACTGTGGGCAGCCTTCTCGAGCAATGCAGTACAACTCCGCGGGGCACCTCTAACCTACCTATGGCGGGCCATGAGCCAGCACGAACTGTCGACATTGTCAGCCTCAATCGTTGTCTGGCTGCACTCCCAGTTTCCCAAGTTCGTCTCCGACGACAACGCTTGAACCGGTTTTATGAAGAAGTGCTAGTATCTAGTGACCACGACAAAGGCATTCAGTTTACATCCCTTTTGATGATTCTAGCTCACTACAAAGTCATCAACGACAGTAAGAGCTTGAGGTATGTGCTAGCTCGTTATTTTTTACACTTGCTTCACGCTGACAATACAATGCGATAGGCTAGAAGAGTTCCTTCGTCGCCGTGCTCGCCTCCAGCGTGTCGAAGAAGCTGTGCGTCGTAATGTCGTCGTAGGCTTCTTCGACACGCTTTACTGGGCACGTCGTTTCCGCCGCGCTATGAATTCCAAGAAGGAAGGCCGTATGGCTACAATTCCACAATTTACTGTTCCCGAGATCTTCATCGATGATGAAGATATCACCGATGCAAAGCGCGCTCCAAACCACTCGCCAAGTGGTAGCTCGCTGTTCACGCCAGCGGATATGAACACGCGAGGTGGTCTGAGTTATGCATCGTCACCCCCACGCCTCGATACCGACGTTGCAAATGCAAGATCAAGGGCAAATTCTATTCAACAAACACCTACCGGATCACCAATACGCACATCACCAGGAGCGAACCCATTCTCGCCGCCCCCAGATGGCGACTGGCAATTCGCGTCTGCACTCAGCCGGCCACCAAGCCCGCTGGAGGGAGAGCTGGACCCTGGTGGGCCTGTGGATGCTAGATCCAGGGCTAATAGTGCGGTTAGTGCCGCGGATGTTTTGGAAGTACTTGACAACTCTGTATGGGGAGAGAGTATCCGTAGAAGTTTCACACAGCGGAGAAGGAGCTAAAGACGTTTACGTCACGCAGAACCACTTCAGCACTTGCCCATGAACGGCATGTCGAACGAATTTGCCACTTCTCTATACTGGGAGTGGCAAAGATAGGGTTCATGGGAGGCAGCTTTGGTGTATAGGATGAATGCATCCCCACAGCCATGTTTGGGATGGGCCTCAGAATAGGTCGTTGGCCGGGACAGATGACCGGGGTAGACGACCGGGGTAGCCGACACGCTTACAGTTGCATGAACGTCTGAAATAATGCAAAAGAGCAGTGATGATCCGGCATCAATCCTCTCGCGATGTTTTGGCATGCACAACTGCAGCCATGACCGGATGAAATGGGAGGATATTTTTGGTGGCATTTTTTTTTTTTTTTGGGGGGGGGGGGGGGTTTTAAGCGAAAGAGGTCTGGTGACTGTGTAATGACAAGAAAGGGGGAGGGGAGCTGGACTTCTAGCGAGCATTGCATAGCGCTGGCGTTGAAGCGATAGACTGATTCAGCATCATTATCATTACCATTACTATTACCATTACTATTACCATTACCATTACCATTACCTACACTGCGGCTCCTCTTGCGCGTGCCATTGGGTTCTCGAATGTTTGGATCGAGGATAGCCATGCCGGAAGTCGGTGAGGCTGTTTCAAGTCTGGACACCGATGTAGATGGTGAGCCGTTGTGTCTTTGCACCGTTCATCAAACACATGGGTCATGTGTTGGTCTTCGATCCGGACAGCAGGCCCCGTTAGGCGCGAAACACTAGTGCACTGGTGGACGGGTCAGCATTGGGCGCTAGGCTGCTTTGGGACGCCACCCAGACACGCTCGTGAAAGCAATCCACCCACGGGCCTTGAGACGGGTCGCTTGCACCGCGACACGAGACGATATGCCCTTCAGGTGGCCCGGAACCTGTTTGTTACGCACATCAAGTGCACGTAGGCATAATTAGAATGTGATGTGATGGGATGGGATGGGATGGATCATGATGTCAGGTTGCACCTGTATGCACACGTGCTGCATCTTTCAGGAGAATTTGGTCAGCTCAACAGACAGATGTGTAACACTGCCACGACAAAATAAGCCCGGGCACTTATCGATTGTGAGCAATCACGGCTGCTCCCTCTGTTATCGCAAGTGGAGACCCCTCGACAGCAAGTAGTAGGTAAGTGCGTGCCAGCACAATACACAGTACCAAACCCATTCCCCACTTGGTTCTAGCCACAAGCCACAAGTCGTGAAATGAAGCAGGTAGATACCCAATGCACCTATTCCGCCGCAGATTAGGACCCGCTCGCCTGTTTCTAGCCGGCGATCAAACATGGAATCCCAGACACGCACACTGGTCTCTCACACGCCCTACTCGCGTCAACCGGTTGTTAGACGCAGGGGTGCACTGCTCCTGACGCAACGCTCGTGCGATGCGAGACGCGGACTCGATGCTTAAACATGCGTTGGCTCGCGCTATATGAATGCAAGAATTTAATTTGCATTTGCTCACCCCTCACTCTCGTTCTTGACCAATACCCATCCCCTCTCTTGTCTACTTCGTACATACATACATATATATATATATATATACATCCGCAATCGTTGCCTGGCCTTGACGGTTTAGGAACTTTTTTTGTTTCTACTGCTACGCATATATATATTTTACCTGGTGCTATTATATAGCCCTTACGACCGTCTCACGGGTAACTTTTGCTGCAACCGGCAAAGCGAAAACGACAAGTCCTTTCTCTTTG
Organism: Ophiosphaerella korrae; assembly: GCA_028456385.1. NCBI lineage: Eukaryota > Fungi > Ascomycota > Dothideomycetes > Pleosporales > Phaeosphaeriaceae > Ophiosphaerella > Ophiosphaerella korrae. The sequence continues at coordinate 309,789 of JALNQF010000007.1, read as the reverse complement.
CAAGCCTGAGAACTAGCCGGATCTTTGTTCTACGCTGCCTTTATTCACCATCACGACTCTACGTCTCTCACGGGAAGTGCATTTGCTTGGAATACAGCAGATCAATCCTGAACAACAACAACAACAACAACAACAATCGTTGCACCACAAATCAAACACCAATACCAACACCAACACCAACTACCGGTCCAAACCACACATACACGCGCACGCACGCACACACACACACACACACACACACACACACACACAATGCCTTCACCAAGCCGAACCAACCGCTTCCAATCCTTCACCCCCCTCCACACCTCCAGCACCCCCCTCCACCGCCTCCGCACCGCCTTCTCCCCAAACCGCTCCCACCGCTCCCCCTCCCCCAGCTCCTCCCTCTCAACCTCCACCACCTCGCCCCTCACCCGCAACTCCTCGCCCCACAGCTACCGCTCCTCCGCCGCCAGCATCCGCGACATGCTCTCTTCCATCCGCCGCAAACCCTCGGTCCTCGAGTTTGAAATCGAGGAGGAAAAACACTTGTTTGGGCATGAGCTTGAGTTGCTCGAACCTAGGCCTGCTATGGGGTTTGGGGGCTTGGGCGGCTCTGAGGTCCATGTTGTGGGCATCTTTGAGGTGTTGGATGGGAAATGCTAGAGGTTTCTTTTTTTTTCTTTTTTTTTGCGTGCGAGGCTTTTTCATGTCCCCGTTATGAATTGAAGGGGGGGGGAGGCGTTTGGTACATGTTGGTTGGTTTTCTTGGAGGGTTTGTTCGGGGGTGTAATATTTGCTTGGTGGATGGAGGGGGAGTTTCCTGTCTGTGTGTCTGGTCCATTTGGGCCTTGTGCGTTTTCCTTTTATGTTACTTCTTATGAGATCGGTCTGTCATGGACTTGGATGAGCAAGGACGATTGTGTCCTTTGGTATACCCCTATGGATATGGCAATTTGGTTCTCGATGCATATTTCATCATGAATTAGAATTCTTTTTTTATATCTCTTATTGGAACGGACGTTGTCACTTATGCTTGCAAGCGTGTGTAATCTTGTGCTGAGTGATTGCCGTGCATACAAAACATGCCCAAACACCATGTCGATGCAAATTGCCTGCGCCAGTCTCTAAACAGAATGATGATTATACATGACTAGAAGATACCATTTCTGGCCCAATCAGTGAACGCCGTTGACAGGCTCCCGTAAACTATCCAACTCGTCTTTCCTCGATCGGTACAGCTCTTGAGCTTCTCGCTCCCTTCTGCTGACGAAGCTCACCTCACCTCGCAGACTCTCAAGTCTCCGACTAATCGCCGATTGCTCAGAGTACTGCATTGTACGTGCAGAATCAAGTTCAACCTTGGACTTCTCCAAAGCGCCAAAGGCATCACCAATCTTCGTCCGGAGAAGGGTGGAGCGCTTCATATAACCAGCGTGATGCGTGTTGAGCTTCTTTTCAATTTTGTTGGCAGACTCAGCAGATTCGATGATTTTCTCTTGAGCGTTGTCAAACGCCTCAACCATGAGTTGGTGCTCATCAATCTCGTCCTCCTCATACCCTGCAATACCAGGGAGAATGTTTGAGCCGTGGAGATTTGTCCAGACAGTACCGAACTCGGAGTGGAAAGCCTTCTTTTCTTTCTCTGTCGTCATAGCAAGTTCGAGAGCCAGTTCCATCTTCGCTGCCCGAAGTGCGGTGCTCGTCATTCTTTCGACAGGCTGTAGTACTCCAGTGACTCGACCACTTCCGAAATTCTTAACGTCATTTGCAATTAGCAGTGCCATCTCCGTCTCGACTTCACGCTCGACAGGATCTGATAGGTCCAAGGCTCGTTTTAGCATGGCATCGATATCGACCAGTGAAGGTTTTGGTAGGAACCTTTGAACAACCTGGGTTTGTCGTGCAAATTCAGCGCGCTCTGCCGCTTGTTGTAGCTCCCTGTTCCTTCGGTCACGCTCAGCAGCATCTTCCTCACTAATCTCCACCTCCATCTGATCAGATTGCTCTTCCGGCAATTCAAACTCCCAGCTATTTTCCTTGGGCTTGGGTAGAGCTGCAAGCTTACTCTTTAGATCCTGCCTTTTTGCGTTTTCGCGTAATCTGATGTCACGAGGTGTTTGTCCAACAAGTTGCAAAGTACTATCCTCTTCATTCAATCGCAGGGTATCTCGAGGCGTTCGCATAGGTGTCGCACCGGGCCCTTGCCGGGCTGGTGTAGCTCCAGCATTGCCGTTAGCCTGTCGAAAGGGGGTTGCCATTGGATTTGGCGTCACAATTTGGTGGCGTGAGGACGGCGCAGACAGCGATTCTGGCGCTTCATCGCCAATAAGATCTGGGTTGTCTCCACCTAACAAAGCAGACTGGGTCTCTGTTCGCAACCGAGCATTCCGCACCTCATTCGCGATCACGTCTTCCTCCTTCGGCGCCATAGGTGTGCGGATCGGCGTGTTACCGACAATGCTGGAATAATTCCCAACCAAGCCCTGAGTAGCAATATTATCGCTGCCAACTCCGGTGATGGCGCGCTCTCCAGTCATACCCATCTTGACAATATCTTCCAGCTCGGCTTCCCCAACCTGAGGCGCTGGGAGGACAAGGGCGCGGCGCTTGCTGCTCTGCTCAGCCTCCCGGATTCTCTGCATCTGGGCAGCCTTTGCATATGATGCTGCAAGCCCTCCACTCTTCTCATCCTTCTTTTTGCGCTTGCTCTCTCCTGCATCTTCCTGTTGGTCCATTTTCCTCTTGTTGGCTAGCTGTTGTTTCCGTGGATCGAAGGCTTCCCGTTGCTTCTCATTGTGGTCAATTTCCTCGGTGGTGTCGAAGAAGCCCGAGGGAACCTCCTTTTCAAGAGGCACATCAGCGTTGTAGTCGATGTGGTTGCCCTTCTTTGCTGTGATCTTGATGTTGATGCCAGCAGCCTTGAGTTCTCGTCGCTTCTGTAGCAGTGCCAGTCTCCTCGACTCTTCCAACTGCCTCTCACGAGCCTTCCGCTTGGCCTTCTTTCCACTAACATTAGCTAGACGGGCACGTGCCTCCGACAGCATCTCCTTGTCCTCCTCGTCCATATCGATCGCATCGGGTCGGGCAGGGCGGCTTTCGGAATATGCATCGACCTCGCCTGGTCGGAGTCGTCGGACGTCTTCAGCAGAAGGAGCCGCTGCCTCTCCCCCGTCAGGACCGGCCAGACCGAGGTCGCCGCTCTCTCGCGCTTCTTGATCGTCGAGTAGTTTCTGATATCGCTCCAAACACTGCGTCGCGGTCCTTCCGACGATGGGTGCAATCGTGCGCCATTGTGTGGGCAGTAGCTTGGCCATTGTCAAGAGTTTCTCGTCGTCTTCCCTTGACCATTCCGTCTTCTTGATTGACGGGTCCAGCCACTCGTTCCATCGCGCCTTGCACTGCTTTGCCGTCTTCTTCGCGAGCAGCGAAGCGCATCGCGCCCACTGGTTGAGGCCATATTTGGAGATGGCGGCCTTGAGTACTTCGTCCTGCACCAGGTTAGTACTGCCTTGACTATGATGAACGCATAACTTTACACACCTCGACGTTGGACCACTGTCCCACTTTGGTGACGACCATCACGGCCTCTCTCCCAGAGATTAACCTTCAGAGTTGAAATGAGCGGATGCTCCACAACGCGATTGTGGTGGGCGAGTTTGGCTGCGGCGCGTAAAGTTATTTGAGTGATCGCGAAACCAAAGTTCAGAAGAATCCCCCATGCTCAGCGCTAGCGTTTCTTGGCAATAACTACTCACGTGATTCTAGTCACCGTGACGTTGGTATAGTTTATGTTGGTATCTTACTACAATATTACAGGAGCTCTCTGGCCTTACTGCTATCAAAGCCAGGTGAATATATGTAACATGTCGCCTAAATTTGTGCGTTTAGTTGCGCCCCTGAATCGTGCTCTTCGCCAACATAGAGTATCTGCACGTTGCACTTCAAGCACATGGACGAAATTTGCATCAATTAGCAACGGTAGCAACTCAGTATCTTCGGAAAGCACATCTTTTGTAAGCAACAGCCCTTTACTTCAGTTGCTAAGCGCAGGCTTATCCATGTCAGGATTCAACCTCCAAGGCTTCAGAAGATCCAAAACCCAAGAAAAAAACGCAAACAGAGCTTGACCAGGAGCTACAGCTTAAATTACATGGGCTTGCCGGTGACGGTGGAGATGCCGGTGTGGAGTATGAAGACGGAAAGCCGGTCTCAATGAAGCGAAGTGTCAAGAACAATATGTTTCGGTACATATGAACCAGACAGGAATGATTTTCAGCTCCTCAATTTTATAATTATGATTCAAACTCCCCCAGCTAATTCATCAGGTGCATCCCTGGGAAAATAAGGCTAGAAATGATAAGGAGACGACCGGCTGCTGTAGGGTTGCAAATTCAAATGGCTTAGTCGACAACGTCTTGTAAAATTTGTGGCAACAAATAGATTTATTTCCAGGCGAGATTAAAGCTCTACTCTGAATTATGAATATTATTATCATTATCATCACGAATAGTAATGCCATCGGGCGCGGGCTAGGCCGCGAGACGCACCCGACTAGACAACCTCTTACCGAAGCTCGCTAACCTTCATATCAAACGCTCGACGATTATCAGTAGCGTGTCTATTTATCTCCTCATCCCACCAGCCCAGTTCTGCAGCGCCTCTTGCTGCTATGTAGGTCATGTCCTCTTTCTTCACAGCTTTCATCATTAGCTCCCCATCGAACTCAAGTACCTCCCACAACGCAGATTTTGCCACCTCTTTAAACTCTTCATCAGCGCCATGTTCACCCAACAGGATGATATGGTGCGGTAGCCTAGCCAGTGACTGGATAACACCAACGCTCATTTCACGTATTTGATTCCAGAATTCTGCTCTGGGCTCGTCAAACACGGGGAGATTCCACCATCCAAGCTTTGTATCTATCGCGAATGAAAATGAGGGGTAGAGGTCGAATGCTGAACGAAGATGTGTAACCCCGACGCTGAACGAAGAGTTGTCGAAGTTGAAGTATAGAACGCTGTCCTGTAACCGTCTTCTTCTATCAGGCGCACAAATTTCATAAGGATATGGCTTCCCACACAGGCCATGACCAAGAGCTGCATATGCAGCATTTACGTCCTCATACTTGATTATGTCATGGATATAGGTATCGGTTCGTGTAGAGGTCAGCCCAGCAATAGTAAGGCTCTCTTGGATATCCCTTTCAACATAAACACTCAATCCAGGGAAAGCTGGTGCTATGGACGTGATCGGTGCGCCTAGTTCAGCTTCGATAGCTCCACGTACTTCCTTCAAGAAGTCAGAAAATACACCTGCGTCATAAGTTGATGGGAGGCCCAGCATCTGGCGAGATTTGCGTTGTAGAAAACGCATGTTGCATTGGTAGCGTCTGACCATGACCTGTGAAGGCGTCAAGTAGCGTTTATAATCTTTGCTTAACAGCCGTTAGCTGTGGATACCTAGGTAGGTAGCTTCACAGGGCGCTCACCAATCCTTTTTGAGGTTACTATTCCAATCTGTCCATCGCGCCATGAGGTCGATGTATTCGGCACCAGCCGCTACCTTAGCCAAGTCTCTTGTCGTTCCATTTTGATAACGGGCTGCAGCGACCGCATAGGAGGTTGTGAAATGGACTCCAATCGCTGGTGCAAATTCATGTGTGTTCTCACCCGTTGACGGCTGCAAGATCACGGCCGTATCCTCTTCGTGACCAAGAATTGGAATCTGCTGTTGCGTGCTCACAACTCTCGCGCTAACCAACGGTACGATAAAAAACTGGATGAGCTTCATCGTATGGCGCCAACACGTATAGTAGCAATGGAAATGACAGGACAATATGATGAGTGATGGACCAAGAGAAGGTAGGTTGCTGCCAACCCGTAGACCATCCGGTCACGACCGCCATCTTATTGTTGCTCGCAACACATGCAGGCACACCTCTCGTATTATTGTGGCGGAGGCTAGAACGAGGCACACTACTTGTTAGTTCCTGGCTCTTCTAATGCATGGTCCGGCCCCCCGGCGGAAGGGCCGGGGTAGTCTACAAAGTCTGGAATACTAGAGCAGCAGCAGCAGCTCTTTGAGCAACATTAGGTACATGTTCTGTGAAATCATACTTCTAACTTTTAGTGATTGCAGCCTTTACAAAGGTCCAAAGTGAAGGCTTGAGAAACAATTGCCCCTCACAGACTGTTCCAGGCACCCCGAAGCCAAGGCCCGTGCACTCTATTTCGGGCTGACCGGTAGGGGCTCACCTTACAATCACACCAAGTACTGATACAATGCCTCAGGTAGTTGTGCCCCTATCTAGCACTCTCACGATATCTTCCATATTACTCGAATTACACCTGATTATGCGACAGTACATCCAAGATTTCAAGAACAGCGAGCAAGTATAAGTTCCTCCTTTCTTCGGGATAACAGATTGTGCAATAGCGCAATTACGAGTTGTGAGAATCCAATTTGAGGCTCTTGCGGTCTCATATAGAAACTATGTGTATTCATTCTATGCACTCTTATTAGTAGATTAGATGTGTTTGATGTTCAGCCGATGTTTGGGTATTAGGCAGCTACGTCAGCGAGCAGGATCGCACATCGCATCTCCCATGCTGATCAATATTGCTTTGCACAATATATTGCACAATGGGTTTTTCAGCGCTTGTCAAATGCCAGTATCATGGTTGTCTGCAAGTGGAAAGTTCCCTCAAGATAGTAGTCTCAGGGCACTAACAAACATCAACTGTGTATATATGGAGAGAGGGCAAAATCCATTCGACATAACTAAGTGATATAATTCTATGAGTAAGCATTATTTCATGCACCTACTTGCTCACGCTTGGCGATCAGATATGTTTTCCGTGGGGAAATGCTGCTAACAGCTTTATAATGTCAAGTGCTTTGAAATACCATTGAGGGGTACGAAAGATATAGCTTTAGAGATCGAGCCATCAACTCATGAATCTCGATTTTTTACAGCAGGCTTTTGTTTTCTCATTTCATCCTTGACGACAACAAATATTTTTCTCAGACAGAACGTCATCCTAGCCCGTACCATACACCATATCGGTTCCTGGATCTGCCATCGAAAAGTTAAAGAGAAAGCTATTGGATACGGATTATCCTGACGAGCTTGACACAACAGACCAGTGGCCTTATGGCTCTCCATTGGTTGATGTCAAGCGACTGGCGGATCACTGGGAGAAGAAATTTGATTGGCGTAAGGCAGAGTCGGAGCTAAATGCTCTTCCCAATTATCGAAAGACAGTGATTGTACACGAGTTCGGCAATATCGATGTCCATTTCGTACATAAAAAGAACTCGAACCCAAATGCTATTCCGCTACTGTTCTGCCACGGATGGTCAGGGTCTTTCATCGAGGTCAGCAAACTTCTGCCGCTCCTAGAATCTGGTGAGACAAGTGAAAAGCCTGCATTCCACATTGTAGCGCCATCATTACCGAATTTTGGCTTCAGCCAGCGGATTACCAAGCCCGGGTTTGCACTATCCCAATACGCAGAAACATGCCATTGTCTCATGCAAGATCTTGAGTATGAGAAGTACGTCACAAAAGGCGGCGATTGGGGTTTCTACATCACAAGAATCATGGGCATCTTATACCCAACCCATGTACTCGCGAGCCATATCAACATGGTACGCGCATGTCCACCAAAATTTACCTCACAGCCAGCTCTCGCGCTCCAACACACCATCACATCATACGCCGAAGCAGAAACCAAAGGCATTCAGCGGAGTGAGTGGCTTACAGACCAGGGCCAAGGCTACCGATAACTACAGTTAACAAAGCCCCAGACGGTTTCTCACGCCCCCGCAGATAGCCCGGTGGCGCTACTCGCTTGGATTTACGAAAAGCTGATAGACTGGACTGATGGGTATCCTTAGACAGATGACGAGATCTTGACATGGGTCAGCATCTATTGGTTCAGCACAGCGGGTCCCAATGCTCATGTCAGAATATATTACGAAGCACAACACAATCCAACAGAGAAGATCCCTGATAGAGATCGTGCGAGTCAATGGGTTGGAGGGGTGAAATTGGGGTTGGCGCACTTCCCTTGTGAACTTTCCGTTGTCCTGAGGATTTGGGGAAAGACACTGGGTCAGTCACATGTCTTCAAGTTGAGGTATGAGACGCTAATGATGGCTTAGGCCCTGTGGTATATGAAAGCGAAAATGAAAAGGGCCGGCATTTTGCTGCGTGGGAAAGACCTGATGTCATTGTCGATGATTTGCAGAATATGTTTGGTAAGGGTGGAGAGTGTTATAAGATTGTGCCTAGTAATTTTGGGTATTAAGTATACAGTGGGAACAAGCCAAGCTCTGGGCGTGCAAATTCGTAATAGTGTGAAAGTTGAAAGATGGACCTTGTTAGTATAGACAATACTTCAATATAATGTAGATACTATATTATACATAGATACGAGAAAATAGTTTACCAGGCTACCGTTATTATGTATAACGTTAAGAGTAATGATACGAAAGTTCAAATATGTAAACAACTAAATGCTATCTGTAGAACGCTCGTAGGGGTGATAGATTTACTTATAGTGTGAATAGACTATACACAACTCACGGAATATCTACAAATAGGAGCCATTTTCGATAACTACCTTAGGCAACATGATATGCTTTTAGATATACGAAAGGTCCTAAGTTGAGATAGCACGAGTACATGGTAATAAACTATTACATTCCATGACCCTAGTTACTATTTATTGCACCGTTCGGTGCTATCCACATCCTTCGCCCTCACAAAGACTGAACTATGGTACTGGAACGTCAGATATTTCACCCTATTCACAAACAGAAATAAGTTCCCTTAGTTTTAGAGAGCCTCCCGGGCTCTTTTATTCAAATATTGCTGCAACACCATGAGGCTTTGAGTGGTAGGTTCAGAAATAAAATATAAGTATGCACTCCGTAATTTACGTTGATTGAATATTCCATACCTTTTTAGTTGTTTGATGTGGTGTAGAACTGCAGTCCATCAGTTATAAGATTGACACAATAAACATATGAACCAGGCTGAACTAGCTACACACGGGGATAAATATCATTCAATACATCAAATGTGAAAACGGTGAAGCAACATGACTACTAAGATTCTCCGTATCCATTCTTATGATCACAGCTCCAGCTCACTGATATTCCTACTGCCAATTGGAGCGAATACATTGCAAACAAACCTATATCAAGGGAACCGACGCAATAAAATAGTTTCCACCTTTCTACCAACAAAACGAACGAAATATACAATTTTCTCATCTAATTCACTATGCTTATGCCCCCCAGGCAAAAATAGGCCGTAGCAACCCGTCTATGTCGCACATCTGTACGGGGTTTCCAGACCATTATGCCACCAGATAAGTTTGTCAGCCAGCATTCTTCCAGACTACAAGAGAACGACGACGGATACCACGCCCTCCTGCTACGCATGATTGATCGCCAAACCCATGCCCAACACACGGCATATACAACCTTGGCTACCTCCTAACAGGATGACGCGCGTGTTTTCATGGACTGGCTCTGTCATAAACCATATCACCATGCGCTCCCACCGGAGCTTCGCACATCCTTCCCTTATCTGCACTATGTCTATGTCCAGCGCCGATCTTCCGCTACGAGCGCAGGGTGATACGTCGCACCACATAATTGGGCGTAGACAGATCGCCAACACTTACGCGCAAAGTCTATGCATATCCGAAATCTCAACACAAACTTTCTAGAGCAACTTGCTTATTGCGCTACTTTGTCTACAAACGCCACGCACCCCACATTCTCAGCCTTCCATTCCGCATTTTCCGCTTCTCCGTTCGGAAGTTCGGGTTGCCAGACTGCATGATTTCGCCGCGCATGAATGTTGTGCTAAGTTTAGATGTGGCGCCGAGAATGGGCTAGGGGATGTTGTGTAACACTACGCATCTCATAATCGACTGGGTTTCCTTGCAAGCTCCAACTTCTAAATCGACGTCGCGCGGGATCGAGGGCATACGGTAGTGAGTGAGATTTGGTGTGGTTATGGAGTTCGAGATGGTTGTGTTGAGTGTAAGAAAGGTGGAGAGACGTTGTGTGAGGCGTTTGGGGTTGGAATTAGGAATGTTGGATTGGTGCTACGCAATAAGCTTTTTTAGTGTATTGTGTATTACAATATTATCAAGTGTTTATATATATATTTTTGCAGCAATTGGCGCGCGTCTGTTGATCTCAAACGATGGCTGTCGAATTTGGATCGAGTGTAAAGCGTATGAATTTCGCAACATGCTTCGGAAGTAAAGAGCCTTGCCATGCCAAAGCCAACTATGCTGAGAAGGAAATACGTACCGTGTAATACGATAGTATACTGTAGCTGGTTAGTAGATACACTAATTATTTGCGCAATGTGATGCACATCCTCCTCGTATCAAGCCATCACAAAGGCCACGTGCCCGGAAGTCTTGCACCAGCCAGTATCTATGATAGCGTCTCGGGGCACGGCGGTGCTAAGTGGGGCGAACTCGAACGCAGTTGGAACTAGAGCTTCGTCACTGACAGGTTGACAGTCGTCTGACAACTGGTGGTGCAGCTTAGTGAAAAAGCAGGACTTAAATTTCCACGGTACGATCTAAGGCGGCTCGCAATTGGTTGTTTCGGCAATTTTTAACCATTGCGTGACCTTTTGCTGTGGAGCCAGTATGATGGGACGGTGTAAGAACAGGCAGGTCGAGCGCAAAAATCTTGATTACACTGTTTCCCGCATCCCTCTGTGGTGGAACCACTGCGGGCGACAAGATTGTGGAACGATCTGGGCTCGATAAGGTGTGAATATGAGGTTGATTGTATCCCGGATAAAGTGATGCCTTAGAATCCTGTCTTGGGAGTGAAACAGCCATAGCCGGGGGCTGCAGATGCTAGTCTCTTATGGTATCCGACAAGCTTCAGATCTGTAGCACGGATGTACTGCCGTTGAAGATCTGTTTCGTTTCAACGACAGTTGATTGGAGCCCTAATTTTTGCAATTAGCGGATGGGTCTGACATCCTTAGGGCGACACCTGGGTGTGACTTGAGTCAGCTTTCAGCTTGGTGAGGTTTATTTTCTCTCATGTGCAGGCTAATGTCGCAATGAACACGAATGATGTACATGGGTTTCCCGCTCTCTCCTGGTAATCGATTGCCCCGTCGTGCTAATCCTGTCAGGTCAAAGTCACCAGCAGGTAATTATGTGACATGAAAGTCGTTCTGATTGACACATCCACACACACATGGTACGTGCTTTGCCAGAGCAACTTGGAATTGCGCCGAGGGTGTGCGCAAGGAGATTTGAGCGGAAAACACGTGTGCTTGACAGGTTTATATACTAAGACAAAAGTAGGAAGCATTGTACCGGCAAGTTTGCGGACGTCTGAGGTGTTTTACATCCATGTCTTGACGTCAACATCCATGGAGTAAATCGAGGATGAGAGTTGAGGTGGACATGCTGCACTAGGATCCCGGAACCGAAAACGGGAGAGGCGGGAGACCCACCAGCACATGGCATCCAACCTAGGCATTCCAACCTCGGCCAGTGAATCGTTTGAAGACGCTCCTGCATAACGAAATTTGTTTTTGAGGATCCTCCTCTCATATATGCCCCGTGACGAATCGGAGCTATCATGGCGACGCACAACGCGTGTATACATACGCATCAGGATTATACTTTGTAACTAATGCAACGTTCGTTGCCAAGGATCTCCGGACCGACAATTGTATCTGGGGGTGCGTGAGATTCTGCAGCCATTTGCCGGCAAGTGTAAGTGAACGCATGTAGGATAGAAAATGAGGGGCGACGTCTAAGAAGCACACTAGAGCCCAACGACCAATCGTAGCATGCAGGTTGCAGGGCATTCCGTAGGGCATTTTGTAGGGCATACGACGATTATTCGCCGATTTATGACGCGAATGTAGCACCAGCAACCGCGCAGGGAATGCGAGGACGTAAGGTTTCTGTCATTATTGGAGAGAGTTTTGGCGACAGCCGGAGGCTGCATCTTTCTGGTTCTCGCTACCAGGCTTGATTGCCGCGGAGGTTTACCAGCCACCACTAGAAGCGAAGGAAGGCCACTGGGCAGCAGAGAGTTAGGAACAAAAGATATCGAAGTTATGCTCGGGTTGCAAGTTGTGCCAACAACGCTCATGCACAACAGGGACCAGGCCAACGGCACCTGAGGATGAATCAGTTATTACTCCACTGTGTGATGGTTCTAGCGACCGCATGTGGACATAGTGGGCTGCAGCTGTGATCACTGTCGAGGATGCTTGGTAAGTTCAGGAGAGTGGGTGGCGAGATTGACAGTGCTTGAAACACGCCATGAACTGCTTCGGGGGAAAGACGAACATAGACGCGAGTCGAAGGTGGTGCAACGAGTCGTGGTGAAATTAAGTAACGCAAGATGAGAATGCAGAGGGCATGGAAATGCGGTATGCATGCCGAATTACATGTCCATCATGTCCATCTATTGCCAGGTTTGATGGGTGGTGGTGGGCGATGGACGGGCCAAGGCCACAGCTGGAGTGAGGCGTGGTGTGACAGTAGACGAAAGCAAGCACTGATGTGGTGGATTGACTTTGATGTCTGGGTGTCTGTGGGAGCGTAGTGAAGCCAAATGCAGTTGGACGGGCTAGCGCATGGCGCAAAGAAGCTAGCCTCTCAGGGGATATGTAAACGCATGCACATGCACACGTTCGGGCCGGAGCAGTAGCACTCGCACAGATGAAATGGCCCAGGGAATGAGGATTGTGCGGCATTGGTAATCGTGAGGAATTATCGTGCGGTAGGCGAGTGCCTGTGTGTGCTGTGTTGGTGCATACATGGTACACGGCAGGCCTAGCTGATACTACCATGGCGGGTGTAATTAATAATTCCAACCACCATTCAGCACGATTGCAGGGCAGCATCAGGGTCTCAAGCTGTATGGTCCCGGTGAAGGAGTGGTGCCGGTGCGGGCGCCCCATGGCTGGCGACAGGGGTCTGCCTGTGTGGCGAGAGCCTGTGCGTACGCGCCTCTTCTCCTGAGGGCTGTGCGGAGAATGAATGGCCAGGACCCAGGGGTGTGCGCTGCATGCGCAGCCGGTGCAGCGCTTTTTCTCTCTTATTCATTCCATTAGATAGCCACTGTGTTGCACCGCTATCTCCCATAGTCCCTAGTCTACAGCAAAAGACACAAAATACCGCTCCCCCCATTCACCTGCGACCTGTGCGTCGCCTGCCTGAGCGTGAGTGGCTGCCCTGCACACAGCCTAAATCGATACCGCACGCGCTGTCGCTGCAGTCGCACATACATGTGGCCCACCAGCAATCGCCAGTCCATCGCTATCCCGGCCCAAATCTAATCCTAATTATTCCTCCCGCCCAGCGACTCCCCGAACCACCACCCGCGACTGCGCGCACAATCACGACCGCAATCTACGGCGCCGCCGTTTGCCGCACACTTCATGGCCGCCGCCTCACCCCCAGCGTCGCCGCCGAGCGTGGGCGTGCCGAGGCCGATGAGCGCCATGATACGCTCCAACCGCAGCTCCAGTCGCCTGAGCATGAGTAGCAAGCATGGTGGAGGCAGCAGGGCCTCTGATGACGAGAGCAGCAAGACGGCCGTCAAAGTCGGTATGTACGCACTGCACCAGGCACCAGCGACCCTCTCTAACCACTGCCCCTCCAGCCGTTCGCGTGCGCCCTCCCCTCAAGCCTGGCGACCCGGGCTTCGAGCTCATCCCCCAGCGATTTCGCGCCCCGTCGTGTCACGTCACCTCGCCCTCGAGCCTCGCCGTGGATGGCTCGGGCGGGCGCAAAATGTTCATATTCGACCGCGTCTTCGGTGAGGACATCGACCAGGAGGGCGTCTTCGATTACGTGGTAGACAGCGTCAATTCCTTCATGCAGGGCTATAATGTCTCCATCCTGGCATACGGCCAGTCTGGTGCCGGCAAGTCGTATACCATGGGCACCACCGGCCCCCGCGACCAGGCAGACACGGAGATCATGGGTATGTGTGCGACTCGCGATGCACACGAAGGATCGCTGACTGCAACCAGGTATCATTCCTCGCGCTGCGCAAACACTATTCGAGAAACTGGAGGGGCCAAGCATCCGGCCAACAGGCTCAGGCATACGCACCCCCTCCCGCCTGTCTGGGATTGGAATGCCATCTCTCGGCAGCAAGTCGTCTGCCAACAAGAATTGGCAGCTGAGAGCAACCTACGTCGAGGTAAGAAATCTGTGGTCAGCGTGGAGAGCGTCTGCATATTGACTTAGTGCACCAGATCTACAACGAGCAACTGCGGGACCTGCTCCTTCCCGAAAACACACCACTTAACGAACGCCCCCCAGTCACCATTCGCGAAGACCGCGGCCGCATTCTTCTGACCGGCCTCACACAAAAGACTATCAGCTCGACCGAAGATCTCTTAAATGCACTCAATTTTGGGTCCGCAATTCGCCAGACAGATGCCACCGCCGTCAACGCCAAGTCGTCGCGTTCTCACGCAGTGTTCAGTCTCAACTTGGTGCAAAAGAAAGCGTCCTCAACGCCCCTCTCAAATCGCGAAAAGCGTCGCTCGGTTCCAATTGAAATGATGTCTGGTTCAACTGATAATTGGATCACGGTCGATAGCAAATTGCACTTTGTAGATCTCGCGGGCAGTGAGCGACTCAAGAACACACAGGCTCAAGGCGAGCGGGCCAAAGAAGGTATCTCCATCAACGCTGGGCTCGCAAGTCTCGGCAAGGTCATCTCGCAGCTCTCGTCTCGTTCCAGCGGATCTTACGTCTCTTATCGCGACTCTAGGCTTACTCGTCTTCTGCAAGACTCTCTTGGCGGCAACGCTATTACTTACATGATAGCTTGTGTGAACCCTGCAGAGTTCCATCTCAGCGAGACGCTCAATACCGTGCAATACGCCCAACGCGCCCGTGCTATTCAGGTGAAGCCACAGATCCAACAAGTCCACGATGATAGTGATAAGCAGGCATCTATTGACCGCCTGCGCGCCGAAATTCAATTCCTACGTGATCAGATTCGTTTGTCCGAGCGCACGGATCGGAAAAAGGGTGGCTCACAGGAGCGCAACGAACGACTGGAAGAACGCGAAATGGAGCTCCAAAACCAGCTCCTTGATGTTCAAGAAAATTATAATGCTTTAAGTGCTCGCCATGCAAAACTTATAACCGAAATCACCAAGGCGCGAGATGACAAGGACGCAGACACCCCGATGCTCAAAGACGCTATCGGTGACTCAGCACTCGAGCGACTAAAACGATCCAACTCTTTTGCCGAAGCCGTTGAGTCAGTGGTACTCGAATATGAGAAGACCATTCAAACATTAGAATCCTCTCTGTCCAACACTCGGTCCAGTCTATCTGCCAACGAGAGCGATCTTCTTGAGAAAGAGACCCGCATTGCAATCCTGGAAAGTCAAAATCAACAGATGCAAGCTCGCATCCAGAAGGCAATGGACCGAGATGTCAGTAATGAGGAGTATGTTAAGTCTCTGGAACATCAAATCGACAACTCTGCGAATGGAATCGAGAGGAATGACAATACCATCTCGGAACTGCGCGACAAACTTCAGAAAGCCCGCGAGAACGAGTCGAGTTGTGAAGAGTATATCTCAACATTAGAAGAGCGCCTTGCAGAGAATGAGCAGGAGGTTGAGATCATGAGTCGAGAAATTGAGCGCCTGAAGCATGTTGTCGAGCGACAGCGCAGCATCGGTAAATTAGATAACCTGCTCTACGAACTGGACACCATGCGCCAAGCAGATGCAAAGAACGAGGAAACGTTTGTAAATGGTCACTCAAAGAAAATCAGCGATCCATTCGTCGAGAAGCGACCTCAGCTGGAGCATCGTGCGTCCAGCGAAAACACTCATCATTTTAGTACTAGTGTGGACGCTATCGCAGAGGAGCCCGATGGTGAACGCCCGTCTACGGCTGGTGCAACACCTCTCAAGAAGAGAGGGATCGAATCGGATGCCGGTTCCGACATACAAACAACCCCTGTCAACGGAATGTCTAATGGAAATGCTTTAGATGGACCATCTAACCCAGCGCAATCTCGATTTGTCCACGACAAACTGGAGTCTGTCACTCAAGAGCTTTTCGACCTGCGTGTTGAACATGAGACTACTTTACAAGACCATGAGCGCCTAGCCAGCAAATACCAAGAAGCCCTACTTACTTTGGCTGCTCTTCAAGATACAGTTGATGAAGCACGTCACCACGAGAGTGTGAATGGACACAAGCTCCAAGATGGAGATCTTTCGTCATCACAAACCCTTTCTGCTGAACTAGCTCAAGCGGAATCTGACGACGCTGATTTGCCAGCCGAAGAGACAGAGGATAATCGCGAGCAAGCCGAGCAGGCTCCACCTCACTCGAGTAATCTTTTGTCCCGTGAGCTTGAGGCACTCAAGATCCTCAACACGGAGAAAGAAGAGAGCCTGACCAAGCTGCAACAAACCTATTCGGAGTTGCAAGAAGAACATCAAGATACGCTAGATTATGTGGAAGAACTCAAGTCAGAGGTGACCAAGGCTCACATGACACGCCCAACCTCGCCTTCGCTTCACATGATCCGCCGAAAGTCCAGTCAAGCAGTTCTTGCCAACGATAGATCAAACCGTGCTTTTGCATCTCTTCGAAATATGGCCCTTGAAACGTTCGAAGAGGAGCCTGATTCCATTCACAATTTCGACGCAAACTTAAATACGATTATGTCAGAACTTCACTCGAAGACAGAACGAATCCAATCTTTGGAGGCGGAGGTCGCCACAGTTCGAAAAGAGATGGAAGGAAAAATGACACTGATTACTGGTTTGGCCAAGGAACGATCTAGCTTGAAAGCCTCATCCCCACTCGACATCTCAATAGTCGCCACCATGCAGGATCAGATGAAGCAGAACGAGGAGCATATCAAAGAGCTCAAGGACTCGCATACCCAACGAGAACTCGAGCTACAGGAGCAAATCGCCAGTCTTAAGACCTCAACTCGGGCCTTGGATGACGAACCCCTGTCTCCACGGCAGGCTTCTCATACTCAAGGAGCCTCTGCGGATAGTGCGGATTATGATGCGAGCCGCGGCGAAGAGCTTACCACACTCGCTGATGAGGTGGCGCTGTGGCAAGCTAAGCATATTGAAGCTATTGAAGCCGCCAAGGTCTTAGAGAAGCAACACCTTGAGAAGGTTGAAAAGCTGGAGCTAGCCAAACAGCAGCTTGAGGCGGATCATGCGTCTCGCTTAGCCATCCTAGAAAACACCAGAGGTATCGAGGCTCAAGCTGCTTTGGAGAACGAAAGGCTGAAGCACGCGGAGCTTACTGCTGCCCTACAAGCACAAGTTGATGAACACAGAGCGACTGCAGTTAGCAACGCTACCCGACTTGCTGAACTTGAAGAATCTCATTCAGACATTATTCGGCAGATTGAAGAAGATGCTGAAGCCAGGGCGCTCACAGAAAAGGAACTTGAGACTCATCGGTCTTTGGTCTCTAACCTTGAGAGGCAGATCGAGGAACACAAGTCTGCCATTGAATATCATCAGCAAGGCATGGACTCATTACAAAAGTCACACGCTGCTGACCTAGAAAAGCTGACTACTGAACTCACGGCCCACAAGGCTTCTGCGACTTCCCTCGAAGCCGATCTCTCGAAGGCAAAGAGCGAAATGGACACCCTGCTGAAGGGCATATCGACAGTCCTTGGTCAAGAGACAGATATCAGCAAAGTGCAGTCTCATATCGAGGCACTAATAGAAGAGCGAAAGTCCATCTCAATCAAGATGGACGAAGCTATTAGTGAGCTTCAGACGGCGAGGCAGGAACTTGCCGAGTCTACTGCTACCATTGGTAGCCTCAAAGAAAATCTGAAGGAGTTTGAATTGATCAACGCAGAAACCTTAAAGGAACTTGAATTGGTCAGTGAGAAGGAGCGCAAGAGTACTCGACTGGTGGAGGAACTTGAGGAGCAACTCAATCAGAATTGGGATCAACATGAGATGGCGAACAATCGTCTCTCCGCCCTCCAAACGGAAAAGAGCCGAGAGCTCCAAGACGCAATAGTTCATAGCGAGTCGCTTGAGAGAGAAGTACAAGAGTCCCGCATCAAGATCGCTCTTCTTGAGGTGAGTTACACATGAACAGCATGCAAATTCTTGCTAACAAAATTAGTCGCAACTTGTCGATGCAAAGCGCAATTCTGTTCGTGGTTCTATCGATCCTCGAGAAGACCTTCAGCGTTCCAACTCAAATAATTCAAACGCACGCAAGAGCACAGCACACACCTCTTTACCATCTCCACCGCCTGCCATTCCTCTTCCACCGTTACCTCCTGGGAGCCCGCCTCCTCAGCAGACAACCGGGCCATCGCCTCCTACCTCTCGTCACCAAAGCAAAGACATCGCCCATGCCCAACTGGTCGAGGATCAAGAAGCTCGTATTCGCACTATCGAGAAACATCTGTTTGCTGAGAAACAGCTAACGGCCACGCTTGAGGATGCCCTGACAGACCTTGAAGCTTCCAACACAAAGACAAAGACGGACCTCGATCAGTATAGGAAGAAGTGCAATGGCCTCGAAGAAGAACTCAACGTCATGCGCAAAGAGCGCAGCGCCGCCCGGCATTCACTACAAGCTGTTGAAGAAGAACGCAACGCTCGCCTCCGCGTCGAAGCAGAACGCGCCCATCTCGAAGCCCGCATGGCAGCCCTCAACGATGCCCAAAAGAAGGGCAAAAAGAAAGGCACACTCAACTGCTTCTAATATCCCACCCACCATTCAAGCTTCATGTATCTTCTTTTTCACCACCTACCTGCTTCATCTGGCGCATATCTCCGGGCAAAAAAAAGGACCACCACATACCCCCGCCCAATCCACCACTGAATTCATCCCCGTCCAATCCTCCCTTCTTCGACATGTTTTATGTTTTGACGATTTGCAACGCATGAGCATCGGCATATCTTTCCCACACACGTATCCATGCCGCCCCTTTTCCTCCCTTTTTCCAGGCGCAAGGATCACTACTACACATACTTTGCCCCATACCCCTTTTTCTAGTTTTTTTCTCTTCGTTTTCACACACCTATTTTCTTGCGTCCCAATTATGTACCAGCATACCTACCCGCGTAAAGTGTAATACTGTACTATATACCGGTGTGCCAAGCGAAATTCAAACGGCCAGATTGAACACCCCCCCCCCCCCCCCCCGCCTTCCCTCCTTCTTGGATTAACATGTGCTGTGTGGCTTTGCGAGCGTTGGTTAGGGCATGAAATTCTTTGTTTGTTTGATGCTCGTTTCTCGCTGAGCATGTTCGGGGGTTTATGAGGGGGAAACAGGACTATTTTATTTTTTTTTTCGATTTTCATCATCGCCTTAGGGCGAGGAGGATGGGGGGACCTTTGTGCGTAATTTGAAAGCGGGGGCTATTTGAACTTGATTTGATTTACTTATCAATATGCGTGCGTAATGTGAGATGAGTGAAGCCCATGTTCGTGTCGATGCCTATCCAAGAAATGCACCGAGGCAAAGGAAGTGCAAAAATATTCTATCGATGTAGCGTGTAAAGGAGACATCGTGCCGCGCATGTATTCATGCCATTTGACCGCGCCCACAACTCCACCACCCCCCTTTCCCTTGCCTTTTCCCTGTCCATTGATCCTCACCATATCCATATCCATATCCATTTACACCACGGGACCCCTCTCCGCCGTCACCGGATCCCGCCCGGGCATCGTGCTCCTCCATTCATCCCTATCCTGCTCCGCGCTCGGGATGCGCGCTGTATACTGCCTCTTCCGCGACCCTGATATGTCACCAGGATTCAGATAGGGGATATCGTCCCACTCTCGCTCAAACCCGAGCGCCGTGGACGAATCTACGTCGGGCTGTGATCTGTCGAGTCATTATGGGGTGGCGTGTGGTTTGGGGTATGGAGCCTACTGTGGTAGTTGGTCTGTGGCGGGATAGTCCGGCATGGCAAAGGAGGTGTCGGCGTGAGTGAGGATGTTAGGGTCGATAGGGGGTATTCGGGAGGATGGGTGGATTGGCGAGCTGGTTGATTGGGGGGTTGGTTGTGCTTGTTGCGTGGTTGTGGTTGCGTTGGCTTGCTCAATCACTGTGACGATTTTGTCTTCTTCAACGCGCACTTCGCGATCTCGGAGGCGGCGCATGAGGGTCAGGAACTGGGAGTTTTGGAACTTCTCGCTTGTGTTATCGGCGACTTTTTCGAGGAGGTGGCCTGCTGTTGCTGCCATTTCATCGTCGTTGTTTACTTGTGGTTTCTCTTCTTTAGCTTGTTCTTGCTCGGGCTGCGGCTCCACTCGCTCGAGCTGCGGAGAGCGCATATACCCCATCGCCTCCAGCACTTCCAGGTCTTCTAGTATACGTTCCTTTCTCGTGGCTACATTGGCGGTCAAAGGGTATTGTGACATTAGTCGTTCATTGATGGATCTGATCAAACTCTCGGCACGGGTCTTGATTTCTTGTGGGGCGGTATCACGATTGACCAATCTCTGTAGCGTGTCTACAATCCAACTCCCCTCGCTTGCGTCCTCGATAAGTCGACCATTTTGTTGCAGGCGTGACATGCTCTCGAGGATGCTAATGGCTTCTTCGGTACGACCAAAGCCAGTCTCACTAAAAACTTGGATGGCCGAGTAGACGGCTATTTGGAGAGTTAGCATCATTCATGTAACGGGGTCATGCTACACACCTGGTCGAGCCTCCCGTATTCGTAGAAGAAGGGAATCCGCATCAGAGTCGCTTTTCAAGGCATCTTGGCTGGCCTGGGATGGCTGCGCTGAAATTTGCTCAACTTCTGCGCTAAGCGCATCTTGCTGCGCTTCTTGTTCTGCTTGCTTGAAAGCTTGCTCAAAAGCGGCCTCGTCAAAGGCGGGTACAGCCTCTTGTACCGGCTGCTTCCCTAATGATTGCATCCCAGACGGCGGCATGAAAGACTGTCCACCAAACCCTCCCATTTTATATGCCAGTATGCCCCCATATGTATTCTGTGGTCGAAGCGCCGGTCCCTGAGTAGCCGTCGCCTGTTGGGCCATGAAGTCCTGGTGCCATGATGTCGCTATATTCGGCACCTGTGGCTGGTGCTGTGGTATTGACTGTACAGGAGAGTTGGAGATGTTTAGGCGCTGAAAGTCATTCGCCCAGCCTGGGGCTTGCGGTGCTTGCGCGAACTGAGGGGGGAGTGTATGCGCAAACTGTGGAGCATGGTGGAAGTCTTGTGGAAGCGCACCAGGGCGTCCTGCTTGAAAAGCGTTGAACTCGGAGTCTAGTGCGCCTGTATTCAGACCTGAAGACGATCTGAATCCCTATGCAAATCAGCGCCATGCCTTCAAATATCAAGTTAGATACCTACTTGTGACGGAGATTGACGACCGATCAAGCGGTCCTGCTGCAAGGTCCGATCGACAGTACTATGTTTCTGGAAGTTTTGGAGGGCATTTGAAGGCCCACAAAGAGAATCCCCCATAGCTAATAAGTAATAAAAATACTACCGCTGCATACTAAAACGAACGACTTAGGATGTGAGATTTGATGCGACGAGAGTTGCGCAACATCGATTGCTGATGCAAAAGCCGAGGCTCCATTACTACGGGCCGACTACCACCTGCCTCTACCACAAAAGAGGCACGTGAACAAGCTACTGCTCGGCACGCCACCTAAGTTCAGCACCGGAGCTGAAAACCCCCTCCCCCGCCCCTGCAACATGAGTAGGTTTATCACCAATAACTTAGACCGGCATTGGTACTGCACTACAGACCGGTGAAGAGCTGTGCAGCTGTTGAGATGCAGTGACACGCATCTCTGTCATACAGATGTACGTATCTACATCGAGATTTAAGTGCATAATAGTACATATTTATATAGTAGATGCTACGAAGAATACAGAACGCCGGATATCGAATCAACAGAGTAGAGACATGAATGCTATATTTGAAAGGATGAACAAAATATGTACGCCAAGCCAAACGAACGCTGTCAAACCTCCATCATTCAAGTGTACCAAAATAAGTAATAAATCTTTCCAACCCTCTATCCTTAAATCCCTAGAACATGTCTCTTAGTGTAACAACCTTTCTGCCAGAACGGCCCACGTCGCTGCGTGATCGTGATCTTGATGGTTTGCGTACAAATGCGTACTCTTTCCTGCCATGTCGGTCACGACCCTCAGGCTCAATAAACAAGCGACTACCATGGCCGGAGCGGAGACGACGGGTGTGTTCAAAGAGAACATCAGTGTCGCGTTGGCTCATCTCGCGCAAAACAATGATATAATTAGGGTCCTATAGTATGTAGTTAGCAAATGTATGAGCAAAGAGAGACGTGTAGAGAACGTACCACATCCTGTTCGTAGGGAATGTCGTAGTAGTGCAATGTTTCAATGTCCAGATAGCTCTTCGAAATCTTCGCATATGTAGGCTGGGGAGCGATGCGCAATGGATTGTGCGGTGCCATTCCTGGTTGTAAGTCTTTCTGCCTCTCTGCATGGACCATTGCCTGAATCTGGTTGTCCTGAAATCCGAACTGGGACAGCTTGTCACGCATAGCCCGCTCAAGTTCCTCCTCTCGTTCCTTTTTCTTGGCCTTCTCCTTCTCGTCTTCCGCCTTTTGCTTCTGTAAAAAGCGTTCATATTCTTCTTTCTCCTTCTGCTTCTCCTGCTCCTCTTGGAGCCGGATCTTTAGTTTGAGCTCTTCAAGCGCTTTCTTTTCCTTTTCAGCTTCCAAGGCCTTCTTGCGTTCGTATTCGTAGATCATACGTTGATGCTCTGCCTCTTCTTCTGCCTTCTTTTTGTTGTGTGCATCAATGGCGCGTTGTTGTGCTTCTTTAGCCTCCCTAGCCTCTTTAGCCGCATTTGCTTCTTTCTCTAACATCAGCCTCTCCAGCTCGAGTTTCTTTGCCTTTTCCTTTTCTTCATTCTCACGGGCCTCTCTCTCGAGCTTGGCCGTATTCTCATCGATGATGCGCTTCCGGCGGAGCTCCTCTTCAACACGTTCTTTCTCCATCTCGGCGAGATATCTGTCGCGTTCCTCTTCCTTCTCTCGCTTCTCCTTCGCTATTTTCGCTCTTTGATCGGCGAGCAGCCGTCTATGCTCTTCTTCTTGGATCCTCTTCTCCTTCTCCATTTCGGCGATCAGTCTATCGCGTTCCTCTTCCTTCTCCTTCTTCTCCTTGAACATTTTTGCCCTCTGCTCAGCAAGAAGCCTTCTGTACCCTTCTTCTTGTTCTCTCTTTTCCCTCTCCATCTCGAGGACAAGTTTTTCGCGCTCTTCCTCCTTCTCTCTCTTCTCTCGAGACATGTTAGCTCTATTCTCTGCAATAATCCTCTTCTCCTTTTCTTTCTCGTCGCGAGCTCGCTGTTCGCGCTCGCGTTCTTCCCTCTCTCGTTTCAGCTCCCATTCCTGCCTAAGGCGATCCTCTTGAAGTCTGATGCGATTCTCTTCAGCTTCCCGCTCTGCTTTATCCGTGATGTACTTGATTTCGAGCTTTCGCCTAAGTAGGTCCTCTCGCTGCTCAATCTCGCCATTGCGACGTTCCCTCTCGATCTTCTCTTGGGCCTCTCTGAGGCGTTCCTGAGCAAGAGATAGCTGGATCTTGTCCTCGTAGTCGCGAGGGTCGGCGCGATGAGGTGAGTGGTGATCGTAATGATGATGATCGTGTCTAGAGCTGGAGCGGGCTTGCCGCTTCACTTCTAGCTTCAGTTCAGCAATCTGGTCTTCGATACCCCATTCACCAGGCATTCTGCGACTCGAACGACCACGGTCAGAGGTGGTGTCTTTGTGCTCTGTGCGCACGTTGGGGCTACTGTCATTGTCATTACGCGTGGTGTTGTAAATTGTCACGTTGGGAGCTGGCGCGTGACCCTGTGAACGGGTGCGATGTAGATTGGTAGTATAGTGAACCTCAGGAGCTAAAAATTCGCTCGTTCGGCGGCCATAGTCGGGGCGCACCTCATCGTCGTATCGAGGTTTGCGTGGTGGTAGTTTGGGTACTTCAGAGCGGTAGACATGGCGAGCACCAGAGGTGTATTTACTATGCCGCCACTCGTCGTCCTCCTCGTAATCATACTCGGAAGAACCCATGGCTGGAGGGGCAGGTGATAAGGGTTGAATGAAGATGGACCTGAGAAGAGAGATAGAAGACGAAGCACGGGTAAGAAGTGATCAGTTTAGTCCAAGATAAGGCGACTCTGTCTCAGTTGTAATCAGACGAAGGCGGGGTGAAGGAAGGGATGAAGGAATGCAACGTGCTGAGGGGCGGGCAGGCACAGGCCGTCTGACACGCAGCAGGCACAGCACAACAAGTATACTAACGTAAGAATTAGAGGGAAAGGCGTGGAAAGTGCGGCAGCGGCCAGAACATTTGAAAGAAAAGCAGCTGGCCCATGGTTTTGGGGGCCAAAGCAAGAGGTGACCAACCCACGATGCGCTAGTCATCAGGCTCCCGCCCGGGGCTGCAGAAGACCAGTCTAGTGAACCCGCCTGCAGTGCATCATCTGCAGTGCAAGGCCAGTGCTAGGGCACATGTCCACGCCTTTGTCGCACGAGGCGGTGTGTTGCAAATACCAAGCAGCGCTGCTCCATTCGCCTGTCTGTTGATGTCTCTTTGCTCTGCTTGGTTGTTTGCGAGAGCGTCTGGGTCTGGGGCGGGTAGAGAGAGAAAAGAGGGGCAGCTCTAAATTTGGCGCGCCTACCAGGACGCCTGAGAGCTCTTTTCACCTTGGCTGGTGGGGGCGTAAATGCGACACGCTGCAAGGCTTCCTCTGCTGGATGCCTTGACGAGCGGCTACAGGCATCGATGTAGATATTGCTCGAAATAGATGATCAAATTTCATGCTGTTTTGCCCATCTACACTTTGGTCCACATATTTACACGCCCGCTTGTGTCGTGTTGCTGCCGCGCTGCCCAACCCACTAAGGAAGCACAGGAGGCGGCTCGTGAAACCCTTTGTCAGCCGCTGCCACTCAATAATTAGTGTCGTGACCACTTGCTTTCCTGGAACAAGCTTTCATGCACCGTCGGCGAAATCGGCGTTGGCCTGGTCGATACAGCAAGACACAGCAAGGTAACTGGCGGAGTACGCGCGACAGCTTCAGCCGCACGCTTGCTTGCGTTTCACCCCGGAAAACTCGGTGTTTTGTGTTTTGTTAGTGTGCGATGTGTCCCAACACCCTCGGTGTTGGTACGTGGCACAGAATTCGCTTTTCTGCTCGCTGGAGAAGATACTTATCTGGATTCACCACGTTGAAAGAAGTCTCCAGAAGGCAAGCGTTGGGGTAGAATGCTTGATCCTTTTCAGGACTGTCACAGTCACCTGCTATCTGCTATGACGCAATGGCAAAACCGTCTCTCGCTCAGTATAGAGAAGCACAATCATACAAGGGGGGAGCACAAATTCTTGAGCATGGCTCGTGCGCATAGAATTCAATCAAATCTTATCCAGCAATCATGCTTCATCTCTGATGTTTGTAATGATTGGTTATAATTTAACGTATGTAATAAACGGCTTTCATGGTGCTTGAAAGCGAGAAATTGTTATCAATATCGTCAAAACTGACCAACTATATGAGGAGAGAGGAGACGTATAAAAGGTCCCGCAACTCTCTAGAAATGAATTACCACCACCATTACAATACAATACACTCATTCGAAATTAACAGGGCCCATTCGCCACACATGATTGGAGATATCTTTCGGTCATTAAGTATTAGTCCGTCTATAGGAACCTGCTATGTCCGCCTCAATCTTAATTCCTGTTTCATTGCCCGAAGAGGTGAATCGCGTAGCCAAGAGGTTCGCCAAGGAAGAGTAGAGGCCTAATAACTTCGTCAACGCCGATATGCTGTAAAGGCCAAAACTCGATGAAAATGGCTTGAGCACACAAGTCGGAGTTGTTTATGTCGCGCCCATTCTTTTCACGCGCACACTCCTATCGCTACTTGAGAAAAAGGCGCCTAGCGTAGTTAACGTAGATGCTGAAGTTGCTAATACCAAAAAGTAGAACACGTTGATACACCTGTTTCTGAATAACAGAAAAGATCATGATATATACTTTAGCGCGTTTTCGTTTTTCGACGCATCTGTATTATGTTGTCCGCCTTGATGTTATAGAGAGTGAGGACAAATAGAAGAGTAAAATTGCAATACTGTTTGGTGTCATTGAAGCGGAGAACCTTCGCGTTCGACAAAGAAATAACACATTGGAAACGAGTAAATATTGTATGGGGTTTTTTCAGGTACGTACAAGACCGGTAAAGGTAATAGCTAGTGGTGGATGTGTTGTGATGTGATATCATGGAAATGTTCCGAGAGAAGTACATATCATGAAGCCGCTTCCTATTTGACTAATATTTCAAATCCTAGACATCCTTTCCCTAACCATTACCTAGTCTTCTAGATAAAGGCCCTTTTCATCTTCTCGTATAGTCTATCAGCATAAGAAAAGCCCTCCAACGCTCATGTACGCCATGCAAAGCACCACGCCCCCGGCCCCTAGCTACACCTCTTCTCCTCATCCAAAATCCAGCCTATAGTATTCAGAGCCTTCAAACCATCCCAGGAAACCATGTTACTTACACTGTATCTGTATACAAATGCAGATGCCAACTTAGACGAGTCTCGGCGCCCTGGCCAAATCAGTTCGACAGCAATGAATACTCACTGTCCAGATCAATACAGATTTCATACTCCATATAATAATTTACATCGATGCTTGAAGACGAAGAAGACGACCTCAGTATATCGCTTGGGCGATGTTATGCCGGGTGGAGTAGTGTCATAGGACGGTACGTAGAGGGTAGCGAGGAGAGACGGTTAAGTAGTAAGGGAAGAGCTCTTAAAAGTATTGTGTGGGATATTCAGATGAGAGGAAAAGCTAGTGGTGCCGGATGGCGTTGAAGAAATTAGCCAATAGATAGTGAAGAAAGGTCAATATCTGTGTTTGGATGGCGAGAGCTTTATGAGAAAGGTGATGTGATTTATGTGATCGCAATGGAGACAGACTCATATGCTATGGATTGGTCTTTGCGTTGGCGTTATACGATACGATCCGGCGTATATTGTTTATGTAGCACTGCGCGTCGTCAATACAGCTATTGAAGAGTTATTTCTTGACCTACATTGGTCATTTTGGTAAATATGATAGAGTAAACGCAGGTTACGTCGTGTTTGATAGGCCATTGCTTCACTCAAAATACTTCTACGCAAGTCGTTGATCGGTTTTTTGATAACTACTTCATAGTCCAACCTTCAAAGAGGACTTGTAGACATAAAGCGTGGTCTTATTTTCGGTGTGAAATTACCTAATACCATTATAAAAGCACTCATGATATCAGTGTCATTTGGAGTAACAGATATTGTACAAGTAACTGTAACAGGATCTTAGGGAAGTCATTGCCCTTTGTGGTAATCTGTCCATTATAACAGTTGGGAACATAGGCTCATTATCCAAAATTGATAGCAAGAGAATAGGTCACGGCCATGTAAGTTGATAACATTCAAAGTTGAGGAGCTATCTTAAGCAGTGAATGAACATCATGGTATAATAGTGCTATGCATGGACATTTCGAATTACCTCTTTAGAGGATTACGACATTTTAGCATATTCTCCGTTTATGGTCGACCATGTCCCAGTGTGATTACTCAGAGTACTATTTTACTGAGAAAGTGCAATTTCGCGGGCCGATTGTGTGCTTTTCGTGTCGCAGCAGATATATTGTTGGTTGAGTTGATGAATTGAATGCTCGATATTGATCGGATGGTGTGGATAGAAGTAAACACGGTAGATAAAATAATCAAGAATGAACAAGGAGGTAGAAAATCCATTTTTTTTTTGAGAGGGATCTACTTGATGGGCCCTGGCTTTGTCTGAGTATTGATGTGGTACGCAATTGGATCAGGGCCAATAGCGTAGTTCGGACAACCGAATAGCGAGGCCGGGGACTACGACTTGTGCAGGGAGAGTTTTGCCTGGGATGAAATATCGGTTGCTACTACACGGACTATGTATGGAGCACCATGTTGAGTATCTGTTTCCACGAGCGGACCTGTTCATCCAAACACTTTAGGAATCAAGACACAATAATTTTGTTGCAGACCGAGCCCTGCCTACGTGGTCCTGTCTAAAGCTGAAGACAAAGGAGCGTAGATAGTGAATCAAGTCATGCACAACGAGGTGGGTTGAAGTTTAGGAAACGTATTGGAAACCCGAGCTAACAGAAGGTTATTATAAAGAGATTAAAGTTCAGATCCCAACATTCGGCGAGTGAGGGGGGCGACAGCAAATAGTATTCGGAGCAACGTTGTTGATTAGCGGAGTAAGCGTCAAGGCGGTGACAGAACACGGTAGACTAAGCGCGACCGATTGGTGGGGCCCTGAGACGGCGGGGCAGAAGAAGCATTGAAAAGTTCAACCCTCCCACCTCTTTGCCCTCCCCTCATCCTCTTTCTCTCTTTCTCTTTTCCCCCACAACACCATCCTTCCCCTACCCCATACCTTTCCAAGACAATACCCCTCCAAGACACCCGCCATCATGTCAGCCCCCGCCCACAAGTTCAAGGTCGCCGATATCAGCCTCGCGGCCTTCGGTCGCCGTGAGATTGAGCTCGCCGAGAATGAGATGCCCGGTCTGATGGCGACGCGGGAGAAGTACGCGGCCGACCAGCCCCTCAAGGGCGCCCGCATTGCTGGCTGCCTGCACATGACCATCCAGACTGCCGTCCTAATTGAGACGCTCAAGTCGCTGGGTGCCGAGCTCACGTGGACGTCGTGCAACATCTTCTCCACTCAGGACCACGCCGCGGCCGCCATTGCTGCCGCCGGTGTGCCCGTCTTCGCGTGGAAGGGCGAGACCGAGGAGGAGTACGAGTGGTGCCTCGAGCAGCAGCTCACCGCCTTCAAGGACGGTCAGGGCCTCAACTTGATCCTCGATGACGGCGGCGACCTGACTGCCCTCGTCCACAAGAAGTACCCCGAGATGCTCAAGGGCTGCTACGGCGTGTCCGAGGAGACCACCACCGGCGTGCACCACCTGTACCGCATGCTCAAGGGCAATGGTCTCCTCGTCCCCGCTATCAACGTCAACGACTCGGTCACCAAGTCCAAGTTTGACAACCTGTACGGCTGCCGTGAGTCGCTGGTCGACGGCATCAAGCGTGCTACCGACGTCATGATTGCTGGCAAGGTCGCCGTCGTCGCTGGCTTCGGTGATGTCGGCAAGGGCTGTGCACAGGCTCTCCACAGCATGGGCGCCCGCGTCATTGTCACCGAGATTGATCCCATCAACGCCCTGCAGGCTGCCGTTTCCGGCTTCCAGGTTACCACCATGGAGAAGGCTGCTCCCCAGGGACAGATCTTTGTCACCACTACTGGCTGCCGTGACATTCTGACTGGCACCCACTTTGAGGCTATGCCCAACGACGCTATTGTCTGCAACATCGGTCACTTCGATATCGAAATCGACGTTGCCTGGCTCAAGAAGAACGCTAAGTCGGTCTCCAACATCAAGCCCCAAGTCGACCGCTACCTCATGCCTAGCGGCCGCCACATCATCCTCCTCGCCGAGGGTCGTCTGGTCAACTTGGGATGTGCTACTGGCCACTCTTCCTTCGTCATGTCCTGCTCTTTCACCAACCAGGTCCTCGCCCAGATCATGCTGTACAAGGCTTCTGACGAGGCTTTCGGTAACAAGTACGTTGAGTTCGGCAAGACCGGTAAGCTCGACGTCGGTGTCTATGTCCTGCCCAAGATCCTCGACGAGCAGGTCGCTCTCCTACATCTCGACCACGTCAACGTCGAGCTCTCCAAGCTCTCCGACGTCCAGGCTGAGTACCTTGGCCTGCCTGTCGAGGGTCCTTTCAAGAGCGACATCTACCGTTACTAGATTTCATTTTTTTACCTTTACCTTTGCATGGGATTGGAAGTTTCAACACGACGTTATGAACTGGGATGATACCCTACTGAAAAGTTTGTCTTCAACGGCATAGCATCGAGTCTGGGACTCGGCGGGGTTTGGTCGTTCAAAAGGCGTTGTTTGCATATCATCTTCTTAGCCCTTCAACCATGGCCAAGCATAAAGATGATACCCTAATGTAAGAGTGAGATATACCGAGCCACATGCGTCACTGCACGCACAGTGGTAGATAGTGTTAGTCCTAGATGAAGATGGACTAGAGAATCAACAATACACCGAGCTTAAGCTCGTGTCGACCCAACAACGTCCACATGTCTCACAAACAATATCCCAAGCACCCCATCCAACAATGTCTAACCTCGCCGTTATCGGCAATATTAGTTAATAGAGCACAACTTTGACACATGCAGGCCGAACTGACATCACATTAGCTCGCCCGGTTTCGCATTCGCCGCATGCAAGACTGACTGATCTCGACATCTGACATTGACGCGTGCAGCGTACATATTGACCACAAAGATCCCGATACTCCACCCTCTTCCCTGCCCGTACGATGCACCGAACCTACCATTCCTCGCACTGGTCGATCGCTACCCCTGCTCTAGCCCACATCGTTGCTTCCAATGCAAGCAGGTACCATCAGACTTCCCGCTCAACGTTGGCACCAGCTGTTGTGTTCCATCTCCTTACTTAACTGCAAGTATCCCACGCCTTTTGTCTTCACACCGTTCCTCAACAGACGCCAAAGTGATTCCCTTGCTGCGTCGGCTGGAAGAACTGCATACATCCAAATCAAGCAGGATGGAGACGTCGTACTGATACCCCCCCGGCTTACTGGCGATACAACCGTGATATGCAATGCCGTCACGATACTTCCAATCCATACATCCCCCTACCTCGATGTAGACACCCCACTGCCATCCAAGCCACTATCTAATCCACCCATTTCCTATCTCCCTTTTTATATCCAAGTACCACAAACCACCACCCCTCCATGCCCAAATCTCCCACCATCGATCCCCGGCCCACCCACCGTCCCACAACGCCCAAAGCGCCATGTATTGGACCCACGTTCTACCTATGCCGTACAACACCGCCGCCCCACGCACGCACCGCGCCGTTCGAACCCAGCAGCCAGGTCCATGCAAGTCTGAATAGCAACCCACCTAAGACCCAGGGGGCACAAAGCACGACAGGAGCACGAGCGAGCGCCCGCAGGCCGCACGCCAAAAGCGAAGCAGAAAAAAAAAGGGGGCGGGGGGTTGGAAGGAGGGGTGGTGTACCGAGCACATTGAGCAGAGTGCGTAGCGGATATACCAAAACAGGCGATTAGAGAATGTATTACAACTGTCTACCAGCACACGACGCCACGCCACGCCACGCCACGACACGTTCTCCTCCCCCCAGCTGCCACCGTACAGCAAGTTGGAATTGCGCTAGTTCCTATTTGCGAATCGAAGAGCGAGAACAAAGCTTATGTACGATGATTTTTTCCTGTCTAGGTGCGGGCCTCCCACACACACACACGCACTCTCTCTCCGGCCTTTGCAAAGTTACTGTATACGCAGAATGAAGAGAAAAAGATAAAACAACACAGAGAAGAACAATGTGTGAAGAAGGCTGTGCCGACGCTCGCTATGGATAACTAACTGACATGTACATTGTGGCAATGCAGGCAAGGTATCAAAAACACAAGATAGAGATTCATGTCCTGATGGGGAAGGGGCGTTCCCCCACATGCCTTCTTAGAGGGCTGGTCTGGAGTTGGTGATGATGGGGGTAACGCTCTTTGAGGTCGACGAGGAGTTTTCGATTTGGGGAACGAATGAAAGGGTAGCAAAGGGCCTAGCGGAGGCCGATGACGCTCTGTAATTGGGGTAAGCGAGTACCAGATGCACTGGGGGAGGTCGGATTCATACCATTTCTAGCGTCCATACTCTCCTTATCCATACTTTTAGCTTGCCCTCGACGCCCTTGACATTATCAAGCTCAACGCCTTCCCACCAGCATCGGCGGGCGGGTTTCCTCCAGAAGAGAAGCAGCTTCTGAGCCATTCCAACAGCGTTGCTGTTGGCAAGATCATTACCTTTGATGTCAGTTCTCAGGCGTGCGAGTGCGATACTGCAAATGACAGCCTTGTTGGGTTCGCCGGCACGGTGGCCCCATCGGTCATCGTGATTGAAACCGCTGCTCATAATAGTCAGTAGTGTGCTTGTACCACCAGAGATAGGACCTACCCTGCAGTCAACATCTCGATGAGGTGCTGCTCTGTTGTGCCTGGCTCCTCGCTCTTCCTGAGGCCAGAGAAAATGCCATCCTGCCTGAGTAGAACGTCTCCTGCAGCGCGTTTGACCTCGATCATCTCGGGCTGAGTGATGTCGCGATGCGGGGGAATTGCGTAAAAGTCTAGATCTTCTCTGAGAACGATGATGCCGGCGCGGTCCTGCAGCATGTCCCTCGCGGACCCATGCATGGGTTCGATGGGTATGGCCTCGGCCGCATGGTCCGGGGACGTGGTCGGCGACGGGGGCGAGGCGGGGATGGTCTGGGCTACAGTGCGGAAGAACTCGAGCATGTACTGCAAGGAGTTGGGATCGTACTGTGAAGAATACATGTTGTCAGATAAGTATAATGCGGGGTTGGAGAGGTGGTGCATGATCTTGGCCATGGAGCCCATGGGGGGATTGGGGGCGGGGGCTTGGGAAATGGGGTTACCAACGTCTACGGGATATACATCTCCATCATGGTAGGAGTTCATGTGTCCATCCGGGAGAAGGCCATTGGGGAAGAGAGAAAGGAGGACGAATTCGGGCAGGGTGAGGAGTTCGTCGCGCGACAGGGTAAAGCGCGTGCCTCTGCAGGCGAGCTCGTTAGCGTGGATGCAGCTTGGCCGGGGACGGTGCGACATACCTCAGCTCCAGGGTGATGTTCTCGTCAGAACCGCCCAGCGTGTTGATGGGCGGGCCGGCGCTGGACTGCGACACCTGGGTGATGATGCTGGCGGGGCCTCCTGCAGACGCCATGACGTAGGCAAACGACTCGAGCGGGCTAGATCCTTCGCTATAGGGCGGCGGCGGCTCTCCGTCGTCGATGTCCTTGCTGCGGGCGCCGTGCTTGGTGTCGCGCGGAAGGGCAGCCTTGGTGTCGGCAACGGCGGTGGCAGCAGCCGACGGCGAGGGTGACGGTGAAGGCGCTGCGGGCGGTGAGGGCGACGGCGACGGGGGCGGCTGCTCGTCAACGTCGACGTCGGGGTCTCGTGACGGGAAGTAGAGCGAGGAGAAGGGAGGCGGGTAGGGCGACTCGCCGCGGGTGCTCAATGCTGCGTCGAGGCTGGAGGGCAAATGAGTGACTACGGACAAGCCGTGGGTGCTGCGAGGCCGAGGGCGCGACAAGGTGCCGGTCGTGTCTAGCTGGGGGAGCTTCCAAGGGGCAAGGGCACGGCGCTAATCAGCTTGCAGCCGCCGGCAGTCAGTCTCGAGTGCGTGCAGTTCTCTACGGCCAGCACGGGGGCATTGGAGCGAGAAGGCAGGCGGCGACAGTGGGCACGGTTTGCGAGCCGCGGCGTGTGTGGTCGTGGGTGTGTGATAGATGGAGGTCGGTGAAATGAAACCTTCAGACGGGTTTAGCGCCCTTTGGTGCTTGGCACAGGCCTGCCCAGCGAGGAAGCCGTGTCTAGTGTGCCAGATACCAAGGTACTCTCTATGTGTAATTGTGACTGCCCCCTCCCACCTCTCCACACTCACAACTTACTGCACCCCCTAGTGCTTCTGCACCACGCCCGCCTCGTTCGCCTGCGCCGTGATCCTCCGTTTGTAGTCCTTCACAGAGCCGTCAAAGTGCTCGATCCCGCCCTTGTCGCACACCCACAAGCTAGTGCACACATTCTGCAGCATCGTGACATCGTGGCTGACCATCAAAACACCGCCCTGGAACTTCTGCAGCGCCTCTGACAGTGCGTCCATGGCCTCAATGTCCAGGTGATTAGACGGCTCGTCCAGCACCAGAATGTGCGGATTCGTCAACGCCAGGCACGCAAACGCTACACGCGACTTCTGCCCTCCAGAGAGGAGCGCCATCTTCTGCAGGCCCGTCATGCCCGTGATACCAAACGCTCCCAGGTGCCGGCGGTACTCCTCGTCTGCTTTGCCGTGATATTTCTTCGACATGAAACCCACAGCGCTGTCATTTAGGTCAAGTGAGTCGACGTGGTGTTGTGCGAAGAAGCCAACCCGCAAACGGGGATTCTGCGAGATCAACCCGGTTGTGGGTTGGAGGGCGCCTATCAACAGCTTCAAAGCCGTCGTCTTACCAGCTCCGTTCGGGCCAACAATACCAATACGCGAATCAAGCTGCACATCAAGGTCGACATTCTTGAGGAGTATATTGTCCTTGGTGTAGCCAAAGGAGACTCCAGTCATCTGAATGATAGGTGGTGACATCTTCTCAACATCTGGGAACTTGAAATGAACAGTGTACTCCGCTTCCGGCGGAGTAAGCACCGGCATGCGCTCCAATTTCTTGATTCTTGATTGAGCCTCAGAAGATTTGGCCGCATTGTATCGAAACTTGTCAATGAATGATTGCAGGTGGGCGCGCTCTCCCATCTGCTTCTCATACTCGCGCGCTGCAGTCTTGCGGCGCTCCTCCTTCGTTGCGTAGAAGGAGTCAAAGTTGCCACCTTTGTAGTAGTCAAGTCGCTCTGAATGTTGATGGATAATGTCTGTAGCGACCTCATTCAAGAAAGCTCTGTCGTGGGAGACAACTAGTACGGTGCTTGGGTAGCCTTGTAGATAGTTTGCCAAAAAGGTTATGGATGGCACATCCAACATGTTGGAAGGCTCGTCAAGAAGTAGTAGGTCAGGCTCACAGAATAGTGCTCGGGCGAGAGCCAACCTCATCCTCCATCCTCCTGAGAATGTCTTGGTTGCAAATTGTTGTCGCTCAGTCGAGAAGCCGAGACCAGCCAAAATACTGGCTGCTCGGGGTTCCGCCTTGTCGGATTCCATTTCAGCAAGCTTGGAATGTACATCACTCAGGGTAGTATCGAGGCCTTCACGCTGTGTATCCAATCGTGCAGCGTCTGCGGATGTGTCTGCTATTGTGGCGCGTTCGGCTTCAATTTCAGCCAATTCTTTAGTAATTTTCTGCGGACGAGTCAGAGGAGCAACAAGTAGTCTAATCAAACACGTACTTCTTGTTCTTTGAGAAGATGTTTGCGCCACACATCGGCATCCAAGACGGCCTGTAGAGCAGGGGTGTCATCACCACTGATCTGGAACAAGGTCAAAACACAGTCTGGAAGAGAGACATAAAGGGACTAACTTCTTGTTCAACATGAAGAATTGAGATATGGGTGGGAATAGAAACTTCACGACGGCTGAGAGCTCGAAGCAGTGTAGATTTACCAATACCGTTCTGGCCAACCAGACCGTATCTTCGGCCGTATGCCAGTGTCAGCGAGCTGTCTGTAAGTATACGCAGGCCAGGTATGGCCAGATCAAAGCTGTCAATTTTAATATCCTTGCTTTTGGAGGCCGCGTCAGAGCCCAGTTGCAGAGGATTGACAGCCATGTAGAACTCTTCATAGCTTTGAGTTTCATCAGGCTCGTTGAGTAACCTCGACGCTTCGTATTCAACATTCTTGAACTCTTTGCGGTCTTGCTTGGCCCTGAGCTTGCGTTCAGCTTTCTCTAGCTTCTTCCGGTCAACTCTCGACTCAACCTTGCGAGTGTTTGCAGACTCAAGATCAACCGCACCACCGGCAAGGCCAAGCGTAGTCGAGATGTTTCTTGATGAGCCTACGTGGACAGCTTGCTCGAGCTTTCTGGCGGATGGTGCCATCTGACGCCGCTCGCCATCGCTGCTGTTTGCGGCATTAAGACGAGCGACAAACTTGTTAACAAGACCCTGGATGTCGGTCTCATTTTGAGCCGAGTGATCTCCAGAGGCAGAGAGCAGCAAGGCGGTCACAGCAGCAGCAGCATCCTCAAGTGGCGAGGGGGCATTTGGATCAGCATCTGACGAGAAGGAGCTGGCGGCATGGGTCAGATAGCCCACGGAATACTCGGACAGGACAGGATCGATGTTGGGGATCTGGGTCCTGATTTCGGCGTCCATGGCTGCTGATGGAAATGAGGAAGCTTTGATAGTGCCCTGTTGGACCTGTCCTACGGTGATACCGGATCTAACGGTGGCGTATTGGCGAGATCGGTGAAGGCAGAGGAACACGTGTGTCAAGGGTGGCCAGTGGGTTAGAGCAGTTCGCGGCCGTGGCGGCAGTTGGGCGTTTCTGCTTGCAATTGGCGTGGTTGAGCAATTTGATCATGGCTTTCGGTTGTGGAGTTGGCGCGTTTCTGGAAGTCGGCGGCAGCCAATGAGGAGACCGCGGCATGGCTATCCAAACATGACAGCTGCGTCTCATCGCTGGCGCGATACCATGATAGTCCATTTCTGCTCGCCATGGGCTCCTCGCATGAGAGGCTGATCTACACCATGCGTCTGGCGGTATTTCTCGCGGCGATGTGTTTCCAGGATGTGTTGACAACGTGATTTCGCAGTGGCCTCGTACGCCTGAGACAAGGCCAGCCCCACCAAGCCTCATTGAGTGTTGATATCAACAGGACCGGTAAATGCATACTACTGCTACCCAAGTACTAGCAACCGCGAGGTACTACGCCAGCCGTGGACCACACATAGTCGTCCACAGCCGGCAGAAGACGCCCGTCTTGGCATGGACACACACACACACCACATGTGACAGCCCGACAGGCAATCATGTTGCCATTGCATAGTAATGCTACTATGATATCGCGGCTATCCATGGTGGCCTGCCAGACAATTACACCAATGTGGCGACATGGGCATCTGCTCCCGCCCTATCCTCTACCCTGGCGTCAGCTCCTTGCCAGCATCTCCGCCCGGGGCTGACGTGCTTGGTCAAGGATCTAGACGAGACCAGCTTTACCCAGAAGTGCAATTGGTGACTCGAGGTGCTGGGACAGCAGCGTCGGCCAGGGCAGATGCATCCTTGAGCACATGGCCATGCCTGCTGCTCTCTCGGCCCCCATTATCGCAGAGAGGTGTATCGGAATAATTGTTTGTGCCTACCACAACACATATCAACACCAGTCGGGACGGCCAGGCTAAAGATGCATGGCGGCATAGGCTAAGGCACGCTTGACTTTACCATGGATGAGGTACAGAAACCGGATCATATTTACGCACTGCACGCCGCGATCAGCAAACATGTCCACTTGGTTGCAGGGAACAAGCGAGCAGTTCAGATGCGCCCGTGCCAATCACGGGCGCTGGAGGCTCAGGCAGGTCTGGGAGACTATTTTAGGTAGTGTTGCTGCTGGGTTCATGTACCCATATACGAAGATACTCCGTCCATGCTGCATAGATGGCAGACACGGCAGCGAGCAACACGCAGCAGCAGCAGGCCTGTCCCAATTGCAGCGTGCCTGCGGCGTCAAGCAGCCCTTCCTCGTCATGTAGTAGCACACGATGAGGATGCTACCGGCGTGCAGTCTGGTCTGTGTCGCCTCCGTGTTGTGTTTCGACACGGCGCTAACAGCCCGATTCATCGACGACATGTCGCTAGGCCAAAGCGGGCTGCGTAACTCTGGATAGCCCTGCAACACAGATCCGAGAACGAAACAAAGCAGCAAGCGGATTTCTTCACCTGCCGTCCGCTACCTCTTGCGAGAAGCTCTCCTCCTCAGCACCCAGCCCGTCACGGCTGCTCTAGCCCTCGTCCCCCTCCGCCTCACTTGTCTGGCGAAGCTGGAGCGTCTGTCTGCTTGAGCCCCTCAACCTAACCTCGCCGTCAGTCTGGTGTTGTGTGAATTGTCGTTCTCCAGCACCTTCACAGGGCATGATGCTCACCGCGTCGTCACACGCGTTTCGACGAGCGAGCTCTCCCCGGCGGTTTAGTATCTAACGAGAATGAAAACGTGTCCCAGTGTTAGTATTGCTCCATCTTCTGCTGGCCATCAACGGCCCTTGCTTGTTATAATATCCTATGTCCGTCGTACTGAGTGCCCATGACTGACGCATTTTCGTCCTACAGCTCTGTGCAACTGCCACTGTCGTTGGTGCTTCTGCAGTCGGCTTGTCATTTGGACGTGAGACCCCCTTTGACGCCCACTCCAGCAAAAAGAAGAAGAAGACAAAGCCAGCACACGCTGCAATGGCCACCGCCGTCCACACGTCTGCCACCACCACCACCACCACCACCAAGGCCCTTCCTTCCTTCAGTGCCCCTATACCTGTTGCTCCCGCCTCACGTGCACCACCGCTCTCGACTCGACTCAGCCAGGATGGACATGGACGCTCGTCAAGGCGTCTAAGCAGGAGGATGACCAGCAGCGACACTATCATGCCCGTGGCAAACGCGCTGGATATAGCCGACTTAGACTTCACCACCTCACACGCACTTTCACAAACAACACATGCACACGGTCCCTCACGAAAACCGTCGTGGATAAAACGGCTCTCCACCATGTCCAATTCGCAGCAGTCCAGCAGAAATCCCAGCCCTGCGCCGCTATCGCCCTCGGTTTCGTGTTCCAATGGCTCCATGGCGTTTTCCCACGAAGGCTCCACTGCACCCATAACCGGCAAACGGTCGCCCTCTCCCTTGCCGCCCAATAAGCTGGTTAAGCGATCCTCTTCAGTGCAACGCTATCATGAGACGCCGCTGCAGGGCGCTGGATCCCTTCGACCTTCGTTCCGCCGCCCTGCCACCAGCCACCAACGGTCGGCTACTCTGCAGCACCACGGCCCACTGCTGGAGATGGCGACCGAGGATAGCCCGGCGATTGCACGGCTGCCCTTCCTCACCACCGACAGCGAGCTGCCCAAGTATGCCCACTTCTTCGCTGCGAGAGTCGGCAAAGAAGGCACGCTGTCCAAGACGCAGGGCCTCCGGAGGATCTTGCCAGATGCCAAGCACGCGCCCACGCTGGTGCTCGCCCGGTCGCTGTCGGCAGGCGCGGAGGAGGCGGATGAGGTGGATGAGGTGGATGGGTCTGCCAGCGACGAGGGCGAAGGTGAAAGCGACAGCGTCCTGTTTGTGAGCAGGCCCAGCACGCCCCTCAGCATGGAGGCTGTTATCTTGGCCAAGGCCAAGGCGCAGGCACATGCACCGCTTCCTGCTGTCGTGGTGTCGGACGATGACGAAAGCTCAAAACCCAGGCGCTCTTTCTCCATCACCGACCTGCTCTCTGCATCCACCAAGAGACCGCGCACCGCCAGAGCCTCCGGCGCACGGCTGGCCCGCCGATCCAGCCAGCGTGTCAGCTCTGCACCCGCAGTCCCCACCATGAGCCAGCGACGCAACAGCATCTCGACCTACACAGCAGAGGCTCGCCGGTACTTTACAGACACAGCGCTTGCAGTCAAGCGCATCAGCACGACGTCTGCCGGAGCGGCCGAGACTATCGAATCACAGCCACCGTCTGCACACAGTAATTATGGACCATCTTTGCCTGGGGGCTCTTCCTCGGTGCCGTTGCCCGCACAGTCGGTCCGTCGCGCTGCGCCTGTCACCATCCCTGAAAACGGCTTGGCATCAATGCCTCAGCTCGAGGTGATTGTCCCAGCCGTGTCACCCGCCAATCATACGCCGCCCTCTCCTACCATAGCGCAATCGGGAGTTCGTCCGTCGCGTCATTCCATGGCCCCCTCAGAGCAAGCCTCGACATTGGTCGGCTCGTCTGATAATGAAGTTCGTGGTTTAGGCTCGGGCGACGAGGACGACGCCGACTTTCAAAGCGAAACCCTGTTTGATTCGCTACGCACTGGCGCTACTAGGAGCACTTCGGGCGGTCCGCGAGGGCCTCGCATTGAGACCATATTTGACGAATCTCCCCCATCCAAGATTAAAGTTACAGCCCTACGAGATCTACTACCCCCGGGCGCGTTTGGCGAGCCCACAGTCAATGGTGCCGCCGGCCACCACCACGGCATCGCTGAGGAAGACGAGAGCATCTCGACACCAGTGCGAACCGTCCGTCACGAACGTTCTCTCCAGGACTCGCCCAGCTTCAGGCGCCTGCACAGCGCACCACTATTTCCTGACCTGATCCCCTCGTCTCCTCCGAGCATGCCAAAGCCGCTCTCGCTTGGTACTCTGGAATGGGACTCGCGTGCAGGAGAAGACGACGACAGCAGTAGGTGGTCACGAGAGGATGCAGATGTTGAAGAACCCTGGGTTGATCTCCCGACTGCCAACCACCTTGCCACGCCGGTGTCACTGCGGCGCTCCAATCCTCATCTGTTTGCCTCGGGATCCAGCCCAAAGCCAACAACGCCACAGTATCTCACAGCAGATCCTGGCGACCGAGATGCCCGCAGCAGCATATTCGACTGGTCCGAACAGCAGCCCGCTGACAAAAGCTCTGGCAATCGCACCCCACCACGCCCACGAACAGTTCACGGAAAGAAGGATGCTGACAGACGAGGCAGTCGATCTGTTGGCCGAAGAATACCCAGCGGGTTGCACGCACGCAGCCAAAGTGTCCCTGTTGCACCAGACGCAGCAGGTAAACGCACTTCCCAGCTCACCAATAAGTTTGGCACTTGGGGCGTCGGGAGCAAAGGTGTTCCTGAAGATTGGAATGATGACTTCGACTTCTCTGAATTGAACGAAGACCCCGTTACAGAGGATGCCGGCGACGCGCCACGACTCGACAGTGGGACAATAATGGTCGTGCCCAAGACAATCCAGGAGCAGCAGAACAATGTTCTTGCCAACATTGGTCTACTGCGAGAATGGGGTCTACTAATTGAAGAGCTAAAGGAACACAGAATACGCGCTGTCGCCTTGGGAATACAGGAAGGCCTGAATGCAGGAATGTGGGAAGAAGTGGACGCCATGATAGATCTTGCCGACCAAGAAGCTGATCACGAAGGGGTACCTCGTCTGTCTCCTCCCTCATCACCTGGCTTCGATGAAGACTTGTTCGAGGACGTAGCTGGCCCTTGCCCTAGTCCTAGTGCAGGTAGAGGGAGACGGAAATCAGCATCACCGGGCGAAGATCTTGGCAGAAGTAATACCCAGTCACAACAACCTCGAAGAAAGACCATTCTGCCACCAAACGATGCCATCTTTGGCCCTCAGTCCTCTCCTATTCCACCAAAATCCAAGTACGAAACACCAACGAAACTTTCGGGACCAAAACCAATCTTCACTCGACCTCGCAAGGACTCAGAAGCCAAAGCACGATCTGTAATCGAAGCGTTGCAGAAAAGAAAGACGTTAATCGAGCCGGTTGCCGACGCCCCACCCACACCTTCTTCGAAGAAGGTTCCATTCGATACTGCTACCTTACGGCGCATCGTTCCCTACGTGAACACGCTAACGCGCAAAGTGAAGGATGTCATCAGAGACGCCGAAGGTCTATACTCGAGCCCTAATACCAGCCCGAGGCACGAGGAGCCCCCATTCTCCAAGATTTTCCAATCAGATGCGGACCTGGCCGCACAAATGCAACGAATGACGGTCATGTAAACTAAGCTACGAGGATGTAATGGAAGAGTCACGACGAAACCGGATCCATTCACCCATGATAATCGACAGCATATAGAAAGGGGACGTTTGCTAGGTCATACGGCCCCTTGGGAAAAGTTTGGAGGGAAGACAAGATTTCTGGATACTTTTTTCTCTTGGATCGAAGCGTTCGAGCGAGTTGGAAGCTTTTCAGGCTTTCTCACCATGTATTTCTCACACTGTCAACAGCCTTTTGGCCAGGTCAGTGTATTGCATTTTTTTTTATTACGGATTTGCATATTTGCATTCCAGATTTTCATTTTGCATAGGCAGCATCTCCCGGTCAGGTTACATGCGGAAAAGAGGAGGGACGCAACATGCGGTCCATTGTTCTTGTTTATGTTCTTGTTTTATCGAAGAGGCGTTTTGCAAGCATATAATATCAGCGCGTCACTTCATCAGGAGAATGCAGGCTGTGCCGCATGCGAGCCACTTTCTTAGCATTACGGAGTCACGTCGAACCATGTACAAAAGCGGGGGTTTCATCGGTTTCGGTTTTGTTACCCGATTCTTGACCTTGATTTGAATGGGTAACCACGGATGCGTTCAAAAATCAGCATCAAATA
The DNA here is from genome assembly GCA_028456385.1 of Ophiosphaerella korrae. Classification (NCBI taxonomy): domain Eukaryota; kingdom Fungi; phylum Ascomycota; class Dothideomycetes; order Pleosporales; family Phaeosphaeriaceae; genus Ophiosphaerella; species Ophiosphaerella korrae. The sequence continues at coordinate 267,738 of JALNQF010000007.1, read as the reverse complement.
CCTGACGGCCGGTAGTTTTTTATATCGTAAAGCTGCGAAAAGACAAATATTTGAATATGTCAGATGAAAGCTTCCTTGGTTGCCATTGTGAGGATGCAGTGTGAAGCTTGAGATAGAGGACAGGCGAAGGGCGTGAGTTTGCGCCATGGCCTGGCCTTATGGGGCGTCGACATAATCCAGGGCAGTGGACGGGCCTCGCTACCATAACAACCGGCGGGTACCTTAATACCATGCCTGGGCCTGCCGGCGGCTGGCAGTTATTCCATATTGATTCTCCGTAACTGTCACCAAACCCCGTGGTTGTTTACGCTTCATGTTATGATCGCCCGGAAGGCGTTGCAGCTAAATAAACTACTGCCCACTCATAGTGGAATCACAGTCCGCTAATGCGTGAGCCATGCATTAGATATCGACGGTATACTGCTAAATTAGCTAACAGCCGCAATCCTGGGAACATGCGAAAGATGCTTCGGGCCCGCCCCGTAGTTTATCAATGGCTAAGAATCCCCGTACGACGGCTCATATTCCACGATCTCTTAATGAGACTTTTCTCAACACAGTGCAACAGCCGAAACGGCGTGCGACTGCGGGTTTCACGCAAATGCAATCCTCGTTCAAGATATCAAGACTCAAAGCCTCATCCATGTTTCTGTTGCCATTGTCTGACCACGATGGCCTAAGCGAGTACGGCCTCGCCAAGTCGCAAATATCGATCCGAAGTCTGAGCCGCACCCCGGTAATTGTATGCACACAGTGGATAGGTAGCAAAGCAGAAGCCCAGAATTCCTGTTTTACATCGCTGACCAAGTGCTGAAGAATCGTGAGATTTCTGATTCCACTAGATAGATATTCAAATCTTGATCTTTAGCATTTCATCCTTCCGCTTCCTTCCTATTGTGTCCACGATGCGGAGCAACACATTCAACGAAACCCGCCTCCTTCAGCTCAATGATCCGACCTTGATCAGATGTACCATAGTAAGTCATGCAGATCCAGAAAGCGGTTTGAATGTCCTCGCCAATGGGCATGTCACTGGCCTTGAAACAGCAAAAGTCTCGCATGCCCAGCGATCGAAGTTGCTGTTGGCCAGTGGTGATGACGTCCGCACCTTGGAGGCCAAGCACGCCAGGAATGCGCGACGACGACTTTTGCTTGGGTGATCGCTGCCTCATACAAGGGCGGTTGCCACTGAGGGGTTCTCTATGCGTCCTCCATCTCTGTTCATGCCGCTCGATTTGGGAACTCGATAAACGAAGCCATCCGCAACCCTTCCTGGACGAGCCCGTTTATTGGCCCTGTAGTCGTCCGAACTACCTTCAATCCTCGTTAGTATTCGCATACTTGTACCAGCCAGCTCCACCCGCCTATACGAATTTACAACGCCTCCTACGTATGATTCTGCTCCCAACATGGTGCTGAAACGCTTATTCGGCATCGCCTCCGTTGTGCTGACCGCTAGAGCTCAGTCGAGCTCAACAGCTGCAGCTTGTCCAAGCTCCATTGCTCCCGCAAATAGAGCTCCCTCAGTGCTGCCCGGGTTCCGAGTTCAGGTCGTTGCTAATAACCTGCGGAACCCAAGGGGCATCCAATTCGATTCGGCAGGTGGACTTTTAGTAGTCGAACAGGGGCACGGCATTGCCAGGTTGCCGCTGACGGGAGATGGAGCCTGTGTCAGACAGAATGGGCCTACGCAGAAGGTAGTGGATGACGATGATGTAAGACTGCTTATCGTTCGGGAAATGCTACCGAAATCTTATGAAAATACCGTTAATTTACCATTGGCAGCTGAATCACGGCATTGCCCTTTCAGCGGATGGTCGCACCCTTTATGGCTCCACTCATGAAAAAGTCTATTCCTGGCCGTACGATGCTCAGCAAGGACGCGTTGCTGGTGACGGTGTTGAAATTGTCGATGATATGGGCCATAATGAGGGCCATACCACCCGCACGCTGCTACTATCTGCAAAGGCGCCATCTCTGCTACTCGTCAGTCGTGGCAGCGTGGGCAATATCGATCTTCAAACATTGGACCGTAGCACGGGTGTTTCCACCATCAAGGCTTTCAACGTGAATAACATTACTAACCAGGCATATGGGCATCCCAGGGATGGACTTCTCCTTGGCTGGGGTCTTCGAAATTCTGTAGGAATTGCCGAAGACCCGGCTACGGGTGCCATTTACTCTGTGGAGAACAGCGTAGACGATATCGAGAGAAGTGGTAGAAGAGTTAGCGAGAACAACCCTGGGGAGGAACTAAACTTCCATGGATATCTGAATAGGACTACAAATGGTGTCACGGGAGCAAATTATGGCTACCCTTCTTGCTTCGCAGCTTGGAGCGTCTCCGAAATTCCAGACAACAGAGGTCTTCAGACAGGATCCAACTTTGCGATTGGCACCCAGAATGCTACAGTAAACGACACTTTCTGTCAGAGGGATCGCATTGCTCCAAGGCTTACCTTTAGCGCCCACATGGCCCCTCTCGATATCAAGTTCAACACTAATGGAACGGGAGCTTGGGTGTCCATGCATGGATCTTGGTATGTTCCTTGAAACGCACATCTAGTTGGTCCATCTAATGTTTATACACAGGAACCGTGAAAAGCCCATCGGCTACAAGCTTAGCTTCGTCGAATTCGACGGCAACGGCTCACCCAGAGCAACAGCAAATAGCACCACTGCGGCAATTGACATAGCATCCAACCCTGATTTATCCAAGTGCCCTAAGAACTGTTTTCGCCCCGTAGGACTCGCCTGGGACTCGGTAAGTCAACTATGTACGGATTTATACAAGAGGCAAACACTGACTTGGCAACCTCACATCTACAGCAAGGTAGATTGTATATGAGCAGTGACTCGACTGGCGAGATCTTCGTGATCACCAAGACGGATGGTAGCGGCGTCAATAATGTGCGTCAAGTAGCAGGCGGTACTTCAGGTGGTGGGAACCCAGCTGGCAGCGCACCATCACCGACTCCCAGCAATAACAAAGCTGTGAGGACGCGGAAGGTTAGCAAGGGGAGCTATTGGGTTGCGGCTGCTGTTGGGGGCGCCTTGCCTTTGATTTAAGGCTGCTGCATAAGTGATTCTGCGTGTAGACTCAGTATTTGTGACAGCTGGCCAACATTGGCGTTTGCCCAATGGTCATCTATTACCCAGCTTTCTTCTACGTGTTCTTTGCCTTGCCATTGCTCATGCCTTCCGCATCCTATCCACGTTTTAGTGTTTTCCTTTCGTTTGCTGTCATTGGTATTGAGTAGCTATGGGGGGCAGGTGGTGCCTGCCTTGAAAGCTGTGGAAGTCAAGTAATTGCGTCCCAGCACGAAACTTTATGTCAACATCCACTGTTGAACCCTTTTACGATGACTCCAAATAGAAACTGCTTTTCATTCCATCTTTCACCCTTTCACCCCAACGCTACCACGCGCTTTCTTGATTCCATCGTCATATACAAACGAATTGCACTCGATTCGCCTAGGAAACGCTCCGTTGCCTCACGAGCTCATTCAGCGCCTCGGGACTATTTTTCGTCTGCCAACCGACACCATCGTCTGTCATACTGCAGCTTGGCGTCTTCTTATCATCGATTGCACCAGGGCCCCAAGGTATGTAAGTGAGTGCAACCAGCAAAGATCTCACAGTCACGCCAATTAGGCATTTGCGTTGTCAGCGATACAAAAACGCGCAGCCTTCACTAAGTATCGAACGGCAAAATACTCTCTCACTTGTATCTTCGTTTCTTTACTAAACTGCTCTTTCACTGACTGGTGGCCAGGGTGTCTCTTTCCCATATCACTACCTGGGTCTTCTGCGGAGGCTTCATTTGCCTATCTTGCTGCATGCACACTGCTAGGCTATAGGATATTTCAACAGAGTGTCTACATCTCCTGCATGATGAACCAACCCGGCATGATGGCGCAAGGCCCTCCCTCTTCTACTACGGCATTCAACCAACTGCCTATAGAGGTGTGTTACTCGGTTCTTCCTTACAATGCTATGGGCTGACAGATGATGATAGCTCAACCAAGCCATAGCTCACTTCCTCAAAACCGACCAGGAAATTGCAACCTTTAGATTGATATGCCGGGGTACCAACGATGCAATCGATGCCGACAGATGTTCTTTCTGGCGTGTCAAATTCCGCGAGAATTTTAGCTTGCGTGAGGGTCGGTTCAACAAAGACTTGAAAAAGTCATATCAGCATCGAATGAAGCACCTACGGCGTGGTAAAGGCTATAACTTCTTCCGTGGGTATCGCCATCGAGAGATGGATGTTGCATCGGTGTTGAAAGATTTAATTATCGGTAAGTATTTGCGCTTCTTCTCTGGATATTGTTTCATGCGGTTTGCAGTGTGGCCACACAAGGTTAGTTTATCTGACACGATACAGAGTCTTTCCAAGGTCCATTTGAGCTTGATGAATACGGTCGTCCTCGGTGTAGAAACCAGGCTATACTGCTGGACTTTGTCCTAAAGTCAAAGCTTCTCCTCAACGACCGACGCGCGCCTCCGCCTCGACGAAATGAACAAGCTAATATCAATCCCGCACTAGCGGCGGTCAAGTTGATGTGCTCTCATTTCCTGTTGGAGTCTGACGTGAAGCACAATGTCTTTGCGATCGAGGAGTCACAACATGTCGTTTACATGTCGACCAACAAAGCGCCTCTCTATAGCTTTGGGAACCTCTCTCAAACCGAGCTGAACGTCAACTGGATGCTGCATTGTCTGCAGTTCTTCAGAAACCACATGATGAATGAAGAGATTGCAACGCTATATGGGGCAATGAAGGATCTTTCGCCCATGCAGAAGCCTTCAGCTTGGCAAGAGCCTCTTAGAAGGGGCTCGTATCCTTTGGGTAAGCATTGGAAAGGCACGTATGCCTTTCTAGATCCTATAGAGATTCAAAAATTACGGAGGCTTCCGGTTGGTCGTATCGGGGAAGACTTTCTGTGCGACAAGAATGTTGATGAGGGAAAAATACAGGTATTTTTGCCTTCAGCTGTTGTCATCTGAATATGCACTGATAAGGACAGTCACTTACGCTCGAATTCAAAAAAGATAACGAACACCCGTGGCCTGCACTCTTCGAACAGCACCTACATTCTTGTAGAAACACGATGGGATCGCAGGTAACGGCTCAAGGTCGAAGCAAGCCAAAAGATGACCTGTGTTTAAAGAATCTGCAGTTCATTGGCAGAGGCGTTGATCTTGAGGATGACTTTAACGCAATCGGTTGGCTAAACCCTCTTCCTGATCAGCATGGCATACCAGGGTGGCAGCGCATCACTTTCATGAAGCATTTTATGGATGATTTTGATGCGTTCGAGCAGGATAATTTGTGGGCTTATGAGGGCGTGGTCTTGCCTGGTGGACGTATCATCTTGGGTCGATGGTGGTTTGCATCGGAAGACGTTGACTTCGACGTGAGTGTCGAGGTGTACTTTGAAGGAAGATAAACAAGAGGGCTAACTTGGCATAGAAAGACTACAACGGGCCTTTCATCCTCTGGGCGGTGGACGAGCCTGACATCGAAGAGGACGAAGACGGTGACGATGAATCTTAGAGAGCGACCTTGTCGGACTACGGCAACCCCACTATTCGACTTGTACACGAATGCATTACCCCACCCTCTATACACATTGGGTTGCTTATGCTCGGATATCTCTCACATAGGCATTTTGCGTTAATATCCCATGGAGTTACGGAGCCGGACATATGCACGTATATGCGGTAGTTTTGCTATCTTTGGTCGATTACCCCATCTCTCAAGACATGACATATTTTTGTTTCGTCTCTACTTTTGCTTGCTCACTCTTGGACTGGGCAATATAATGTAGTTGAATGAAAAATAATTGCAAGACCTGCATAAACTTCCGAGTGAGGTATAACACGTCTCCACGACTAAGGCATAAACATGAATTCTTCAAAGTCTTAGACTAGCCATGGCTTGCATACCCGACTCCAGAAAATGCCCGCACAAAAAAAGTCATTGGCCGTAAATCATCAAAACAAAACCCACTGATTTCCATATTATCGACATAGAATCCAAACGCCGCCACTCTCCATTTTCTCATTGTACTCTTCACAACAAGCCGCCCGCGACCCCGACAGCCACGCCCGCACCCACCCAATACCCTCCACACGCCCTTGTCGCCGCGGCATTTGCGCCCTGCCCGCCAAACGCCCTACACGCCTCGACCGTCAACCCATAACACGCCTGGGAGCTCAAGCTAGCACAAATGCTCTGGGCACTCTGCAAGCCGAGGCTGGGCACCGCAGTAATAGTCACGCCGCCATTGGGCGCGGAGATAGTGACGCCCTGTGCGCCGTTTGCTAGCGCAGTCGTACAGCTCGCAGCATCGCTTTGACAGCTCGTATAAGCGGCGCTGCAGGCGGCTGCATTGGTGTAAGTAGTGGCAATGTAAGGGAACGGATAAAAGGCGTTTTGTACCGTTGAGCGGGCGGTTGCGGCGTTGGGGGCGGCCGTGGTCTGCTGGACGAAAGGTGCGGTTGTGGATGCGGGGACGGTGGGCACGGCGGTGGGCGGCGGCGCGCCGAGGGCGCCGGTGCAGACGGCGCCTTGGGGACAGCAGGCGACGGCGCGGTTCTGGTCCGCGGTGCAGATGGCGGTGCGCGGGCAGCAGAGGCCCGGGGCGTTGAGGGCGGCGCAAGGGTAGTAGTTTGTTGCGCAGGCGTTTGGGTTTTGGCGGCGGAGGAGCTCGAGTGGGGGGTTTGGGTTGGAGTTGGGGTCGGGCGAAGTCGAGTTGGAGTCGGATTGGGGGATGGCGGGTTCGAAGGGGGAGAAGAGCGAGGGGTTTGCGAAGGCGAGGGGCGCGAGCAGTATGGGGGCGAGGATGGGTCGCATTTTTGAGAGGCAGTATGGGGTGCAATTGGAGGCCTTGCGCCGGGCTGGAATGTTGATGGCGGACCGAGTTGCTGGGAGCTGGTGTCGTAGTGCGAAGATGCCCTATAAACAGGAGGATGTTAGAACGTGTACCCAGCCACGTGCGAATTGCAATTGTTCAACGGTCGTACCGATTGCAGAGAGTTGGTTTGGTTTGCGAAAGCATGCAAGACGTCAGTCAGTCCCACTTAGCTGATGGATGTGGTCGTCTTTCCTGGCACTGCCCAGCCGTCGTGTTGCGTTGGCAACGGCGGTTGGTCCGCCTTTATCCGGCCTCCCCATTGGCCACCAGGACTCGGCCATACTTCCACGTGACGACGCTTGCTCATGAAACATGCTTGCGCTGCGTTCACGCATGCTTGACTCGTGCATCGCCATGACCTCATTGCTGCTAATTGGATGACTACGCGTATTGCACAAAGATTTCAATGCATGCTTCTAGAACGCTTACACAGCACCGACCATGACCTGCTCCAAGCAAAAAAACAACAACCGCAGACTCCCAACGGCCAGCTAATGCGTTTTATTTCTGATGCATGTACTCCTTACTCCAACATCGCTCCTGCATTACTCTCTACATCACTTACCTTACCGCCCAAGACCAGCCTGGGTGACAACCACGACAGACCTCGTCATCATCATGCCTTGAGCCGTCTTTCCTCGCACTTGACACACACCGGATCTTGAGACTCGCCACGAAGAAAATATCGACCATCCTGAAAAGGGCCAGAGCATTCCTTCTCACCATTAGCATAATCCATCAACAGCCAGACATTCAAACTTACCATGCAGCAAAAGCACCCCATATGCCACTCCGCCCCAAGTGCCTTGACAACCGTATCCGTAACCGGCTTGCGGCATTTCTTACACTTTGTGCTAAACCGATTCGTATGGCAATTAACGCACCAAGCATACCCCTCCTTCTCCACAAACGGCGTGCTGGAATCAAACGGATCGCCGCATTGCGCGCAGAAGAAGTGACCAGCATGCCACTCGGCGCCACACGCCACAATGACTTCGCCCTCGATTGGCGTCTTGCAAGACTTGCAACGAGGCGAGAACAGCTCGTGGAAGTCGAGGTGGCAGTAGAATCGCTGTGACTCGTCCGTGCCGTCTTCGTGTTCTAGACGTGCCATGTCTTCTCGCGTGGGGTGTGTGTCTGGGAAGGCAACGTCTTCGCCGCGCTGGCGAGAGCGAATGCGAGATACACGCGCGGCGAGTTTGTTGTCGGGCTCGGGGTAGAAGGCTACGCATTCTAGATGCTCACCACACTGGTAGCAGGCGAAGCACTCAGGATGGAAACGCGACCCGGCTGCTGAAACGATGCGGCCTGCAATTGGCAGCGCACATTGCGTACAGAGAGCTCCAGTACGAACATTGGTTGGTGTCCAGTGGGTACGTGAGTTGGTGGGACCAGTGCGCCCAAATGGCCTGGACGAATGCTGTTTCGGGTCTGGCAGCGGACGTGTGGAACCAGACGATCCGTTGACATTGATGGAGGGCACAGATGGGCTTATTGAAATTGAAGGAGCGTTGATCGTTGGCCCTCGTACCGGTTTAGATGCCCCATTTATCGAGATGCTGGGGACATCAGGAGTGACCGAGATGGATGGCATTGCTGCATCGCGTCCTCTACTTGGCGCAGGAGAGTTGTTGACAGAAATACTTGGGATGGGTGGCATAGAGCCTATGGATGGCGCTTTCGCATGGGAGCCACGATTGTGGCTGCTGGGTGCATTGATGGATATCGACGGTGTTTCCGAAACCGAGATTGTAGGAATAGGAGGTGCCGCATCTGATTGAGAACGAGCTGAGGGGGCCTGGTAAGCGTTCTTGGCTGGTACGGAGGGTGTAATCGTATACAAAGGATTATTGCTAATCCTTGATGTGTTGCTAGGAAGTGGTCTCGCTGGCGGGTCTTCGTACACGTTTATGGTGGGTTTCTTTGCTTGGCTGAATCTTGATGAAGCTGGAGCTGGAGCGCTCGCTACATTAATCTGAGGCGTTGTCGACGTAGGGAAAGTTTTCTTAGGTGGTTCATTCATAGTCTTAATAGTGGGGACTGCGGTTGATGTCACAGCATTGGACAATGGTCGAGGGCCAGGATTGGCTGGCTTTACTGCACGTGCTGCTGGATCAACGACTCCATAGACATCCTCCTTAAGTTCTATCTCATTGTATCCCTTCTTGAATGATACAATCGGCCGCCCAGGGCTGTTAGAGACCATTGTAGGAGTAGGCAAATGGGGACTGCGGTCTCGGAGTCGGAATCCGGTAGCGGCACGAAGATCATCACTGCGTATCTCCTTGCCATCCTTCATCTTCACTTCTGGCTCATTCTCAGCGTTCTGCTTGACGTCCTCTGTTGGTTTTGTTGGCCCAGTGTTCAAAGTATACGCAGCATTGCGCGATTGGGTAGGAGGGTTTTTATGGATCTCATAGCGGTCAATCTTCTTAGTACTGATAACAGGATCTGTATTTGATCTTGCCATTGTGTTACTTTTGATTGATTGAAATCGCATGAACGGGTTGCGACGCATACCCAGGGCTAGTTTTTCTGGCTTTGGGGGCTCAGCAGTAGCGGCTTCTGTTTGAGAGACAGGGGGAGTATCCTCTTCAGGCTCTTCATATATCTGATCGTTGGGATTGTTGAAGAGGCTCGCGCTGATTTTCCTTCTAGAGCCACTGCTCTTTCGTTGCTTGAAGTCAGGAAGATCCGAAATGGCCTTTCTTAATGAAGAGTACTCTTCTGGTTTGGGCATATTATCGATGATTTCCATTGTTGGCGAAGGAAGCTCTCTTGAGGAGTCTGAACCGTTACCGCCGCCGTTGCTTTGCAGACTGCTACTTCTGCTGCCGGAGGTCGCACTGCTCATCGAATGCCTCTTCCGGAGCTTGGAATTCACCCGTTGCAGATCTTGGTCCTTTGGCTCAACGCTTCGGCTTCTCTGGTGGCCGCCATTTCTCGAAATATCAGGGTATGGATATGGCGCGCTTGGGCTGGTACCGGGCGCATCAGGGTATCGGTGCTTGTGAACAAGTTCGGCAGCTTCATCGCGTGCAGCCTCGAATATCCTCTCTTCTTGTGCGAGCTCCAGATCTTCCATTGCTACTCGCACAGCACGAGCTTCATCCTGCTCCGCCTGCCGCCGCTCGCTCTCCCGGTACTGCACACTTGGGGTTCGTGAACGCGAGGCGGATGAGGCTGACATGTCCCTACCGCGTGGCGGTTGAACCAAAGCTCGCCCAGCGCCGCTGATAACCTCATCTATGCTCATGCTAGATGTCCTACGCCTGTGCACTTTGGGTTCATGGGAGTTTGATTGGCGGGCATCAACGTCGGCGACTGGCTCGGTGGCTGTACGCTGCAACGGTGGTATATCAGGAGCATCTGATGGCCGGGGCGCGGATCTGCTAGACCAAGTGTTGAAATGTGCGGGTGGAGGGCGAGATCCAGTAGGACGGGCGGGGCGGTTGGTGCGGAGGTCCTGGAGATAGCTTTCTGCGCGAAGATTGTCAGTGGATTGGATGGATATGCTTTGCCATATTTGCCATACTCATTTGCTGTGGCGAGAAGTGTGTAGGGCCTGGTGACGAAGCACCTTCCCTTCCCCATGTCTTGTGCATCTCAATGTACCCGATGTTTCCCTTGTGTTTATACTCCAACGGCAGCGGCAAATAGGGGAATGATGTGAATATGTCGATGTCTGGCAGAAGAATGAATAGTCACTGAATGAACGACGAACAATTTCCACCCTTTGGCTTGCAGATTGGCGGTGTCGTGCTGGTGAGGGCTCGAACGTAGCGTCTTGCTATTGGCCTGGTTGCCATAGGTGATGGCGGTCTGAACGTCATCCCTGCTTAACCCCGGATCTCCGCATCGCCTTTGTCGCAGAAACGCTACATCTGACAGATCGAAACAACACAATACTAGCATTAGACTAAACCAAGCGTGTAAAGCTCGGTGTTGCATTGTGTACTTTGGAGATCAACTACAACGCATGGCTTTGCGTATCAAGATGATCCACGCATGTCTTCGCTCGCGTAAACTTACTGGACGAATGGGTCCGGGTTAACCTCATTTAGAGACATAAATTCTGTACTATGGGTGCTAACAGACATAACCGCAAAATTACCACTCAAACCACGTACCGTTGCTATAATTTTGTACCCAATCCCATCTTCTCCACCTCCTCTCTCAGTATCCTCCTCATCTCGCCTGCCATTCTTGCTCCCTCTTCATCATCTAGATCGTCGCGCTGGCCCCTGCCAAACATCGTCCAACTCTTATTCTTGATCTGGGGCATTGTCTCCGGCCTTGGAATAATGTGAAAATGCACATGAGGAACGACTTGAGCCGCCCGTGCACCATTGTTTTGCACAATGTTATAATCAGTGACTCCCGTGACTTTGGCCACGGTTCGTGCCAATAAGGGAAGCCAGAATCCTATCACTTGTGAATCAGAAGCGCACCTTTCTGGGGTCTGATCTCGAAATGGCTTGAAATGCCCACTTACCAACTTCTCGGCTCTCAACAGCTTCCATATCAGCAACTTTGACTCTGTGCTCCCTTGTCGCAACAAGGAGATGACCTAGTAATCCATCAGCATTCCATCCACACAATCAATCATCTCACGCCATGCTCTTTCTCTTCGCCCGTGACCAACCAACATCACAAACCCTGACTTACCCCCAGTCATTGGTAAGATATCCAGAAAAGCAACCACATCCCTACTCCTCAGCACAACAAAGCTACTCGGATCCGTCTTCTCCACCCCGGCCTCCTCATCCCCCGGCACGCTCCTGCCAAGCTCATCCTTCCTATCACTCCACAGCGGACTCATGGGAAATGGATACGCAGCAGCAATGTTGCAAAAGGGACAAGTGTCCGCGGGGTAACGGAGATCGGTTTCATTCATCGTAATGGCATTCTGGGAATGGGGGATGGGGCAGCCCTGGGCGAGAGGAGGATGTGAAGTTGATGGCTGATTGACAGATGTGGCTAGCGTGAAGTGGCGCGTTGACTGGGCCGAGGTCGTGGAGACGAAGGGGAAACGCGACGTGGGTTGGGCTGATCGCGGGCGCGGCGTGGCTTGTTTACGCTTCGGATTCGCAATCAGGGTAGATGACGCGATGGATTCGCATGGCGTGACCGGGCCTGGCCGTTGTTTTGCATGTGTTTGTGATCGCGTGCATCATTGGACGGTATTGCATCAAAAGCCAAAGGACGACAACCTTGAGACATTGGAGTAGCTGGAGATGTGTTTTAACTTTTTGGATAGGCTCTGTTGTACTGCAACACGGAATCCCGCGTGCACACTACTTTATACACATTGGAGACCATCTCATGACCCTCTCACTCATGCCGCTAACAGTCGATCTCACCCATCCACAAAGCAATAGCCCCTCATATCAAACCATCATGGTATATCGATCGCTAGTGCTATGAGCGAATATCCAGAGCCGCTCCTGAGAAATGAAGATAAAAGTGATGGAAAGGAAGCACCATTTGTGCCACGGTGATGAGATGACGCCTCCGACTCCATTCCAAAATATAAGAAACCAAGAAAGGAAACGGCGGAGCTCTGAAGAGTCAAGTGTATCCTGTGTATTAACGCCGACCGGAATATGGTAGAGCCAAGATGCAAACATGAAAGGGCTGGCTAGATGCAATGAATACGAGCGTTCTCTATGATGCTCGCAACCGTCATCCTGCCACTACCATCCCCATCGGGTCGTAAGAGTGAGGAATGCGGCTGAAAGCATGTAGAGTTAATGCGTGTCGAGTGGCTTTGGAGCGTACGCTCAATGCTTGCTGCGAGGCTGAGGCTTGGTTTGCTCCTCGGGAATGGTGCTGTCCATCTCAATCACATATTCCTTAGCCCACTTGCGTAGGACGATGGATGCTACAGATAATTAGTTGGGTGAATGACAATGAACAGGAAAGCGACTAACCTTTTAAGAATTTCTTGCTGGCGTACTTCTTGAAGAAGGCCTCGTGAACAACAGGCCCAGACAGGTACTCGATCATCAAATTAAAGACGGGCTGGATGGCCTCCTCATCGTAGCCAGCATAATGTGCGAGGGTGGCATCCCATGGGCCGCGCTCCAGGACAAGACGTGCTAGGTACATAGCTGCAGCAGCAACATGGCTGGGAGGGTATGCGAGGAAACGATGGTCCAAGCAGCCGATCTCCAAAAGGTACTTGCCTAATGTGCGTGTTTGGATATCGTAGTTGTCGGCCTTTGATATACGACGGAGGAAGTTCATGGGATTAGGATAGCTCAAGTCGTAGTTTAGGGCAGCAAGGACAAAGCGCTCAGCGCTCAGGATCTCCTCCTCAGTGAAGCCATCATCGGCGACATGACGGAAGTTTTGCACGTGAGGAGAAAGAACCTCCTCATACTTTGATGCAATGAACATGGCCGTAACACCAACTAACTGCAGACGGTCAAGCTGGACAATCTTAGCCGAGAGGAAGCGATCGATGATGTTGACTGCGAGGAAGAGAGTCTCGGGGAGAAGGCGGAAGCGAGTGTGAACCTCGAGTAACCAGTCGACGAGAATACCGCGCATCTTCCACTCGAGTTCGTTCTGGCTGTCCATATAATTGGGGTTGGCCATGGTCGCAATCTCAAGCTCCTTTAGGTACTCGAAGATCTCTACGACGTACTCCGAGACCATTAATGGATCCCCAGCATCCTCTTCGTCGAGATCTGAAACACGTTCTCCAACAACGACCTCTTCCTCTTTGAGAATCTCTTCCACTTTGGTCTTCTTTTCTTCTACAATCACGTTCTGGGGCGGCACGATGTTCTCGGTCTCCTCAGTCTCCTCTTCTTTCTTAGAGTCAATGCTCTTTGTATTACGTCTCTTGTTTGATTGCCCGATGATACCAGACCCGCTGAGGGGGCGTTTCAATTCTGAAGTAGTAGAAGCTTTCCTGTTCTTGGGGCCGAGGATTGAAGTGGTCCGGGTAGCCTTCTCGATCTTGGTGGGTTGAGAGGCTTGTGCAACCTTGGTGGCTAATGGCTTCTTTCCAGCCTTTGCGCCAGCACCAACAGCATCCGTCTTGGTGACATTGCTGACATCGTTGAGGACAGCACGCTTCCGCGTAGCAGCAGCGCCATTCAGAGTGGCAGTTGACTTCTTGACTTGAAGATTCTTCTTTGGCACGTCGGCGGCCGACTCATGCGAACCTAACGCGGCCTTTGCACGCGTCATGCGCGTCGTTCCGGCATTCTCATCATTCTCGTTGGTGACAGCACGCTGCCGAAGGGCTCGCGCCTACAAACACGGGTTAGTATGTTGTAATGGATGATGAATGTTCCCCACTGATGTATTCCTGATGGTGGCAGGCAGACAATGCATAGTAGACACGTACAACAGGAGGCATTCCGAACAATATTAGGTATGCTAATCAAGACTAGAGTCTATGCGAGGATATTCGAAGACACGGTAGGGCGTTAATGGCGTGTGAGGGTCGTGTTTTGATGCACTGGTTGGTTTGTTAGCAGAGTCTCATTGAGCAGGCGACGGCAGCAATTGCGAGAGGCTGCTGACAATACGAAAGCACTGCAGACACGAACAGACGTGCCAGAGACTGGTGCACGATGTCTGGGCAGGTGCTCGCGAGTATTGGCAGACCAGACACGTTCTGTGCGGCGCGGCAGCGATGGTGTTGTGACGTGGGGAGAGCGAGACGAACCCTTGGAGAGCGGCGGCTGTGGTGATGGAAGAGATGGGGAGGATGTCCAGCTCCAATGTGCACAGGAAGGTCGGGGAAGAGGAAGAGTGAGTTGCGGTGCTGCACCAAGGCGGATGTTGTGAGAGTAAATGGAGCGGCAGAGCTTTGTTGTGGTCGATGGAGGCTGGTCACGTGCAGGGGCTTCGCGCCTCTAACGTGCCTTGGACGTGCTATGAGGCTGGCGGGTGCTGCGGGACCCACACGGAGCGCGTATGGGACTCACCTGCAAATACGCCGATTACCAACGCGCGACGGATGCTGCAGACTGCTAAGATGTGCTATGGAAGATGTAGAGCTGGCTGCAATGCAGAGGGGAGGATCGAAGCAAGTGCAGAAAGGGAGCAGGCCGAGTTGCAGTTGAGGGCAACGAGCGCACTGCTGTTTCGACCACACGTTGCTGGGGCAGGCAGGCGGCGCGCTACCACGCAAGGACGCATCCGCCACTGGGGCTAGCCACATGCGGCTGAGCCTGAGAAATGTTCGTGACACGGCTGCCGGCGCTGGGAATCAGACAATTAGACCCCGACGAAGGCCGACCCATTGCACCACCGCCAGCCCTGTCTGGCCTCTGTCTGGCCTCTGTCACCACCCGCAGAGATGCTGCAGCCTCGGATATGCCGTTTCCAGCCCTCGCGCCTGGGGAGGGCGCTGCTCTGCGCCCGCACCTATGCTCAGGCCATTGCCCAGGCTCCCCCGCCATCGCTGCAGCCCACCGTCGCCGCTGCTGGAGCTGTCCTGCAGGGCGACAGCTCGCGAAGGGACAAATTCGTGCCTCTGCGCACATACAAGCCCCGCACCCCCGGCCTGCGTCATCTCAAGCGACCTGTGAACGACCACCTCTGGAAGGGACGGCCATATCTCAAACTCACCATTGCACGCAAAGGCCAGCACCTGGGCGGAAGGAACAACACAGGAAGAGTCACCGTGAGACACCGGGGCGGCGGGCACAAGAGGCGCATACGAATCATAGATTACAAGCGCTACCTGCCCGGCAAGCATGTGGTAGAGAGGATAGAGTACGACCCCAACCGCAGCTCTCATCTGGCCCTCGTTACCCGCATGGCTACTGGAGAGAAGTCGTACATTGTCGCTGCAGATGGCATGAGGGCAGGCGACGAGGTCGAGAGCTACAGGACGGGTATCCCACAGGAACTCATTGCCAGCATGGGCGGTGTCATTGACCCTGGTATGCTAGCTGCCAAAACAGCTGCCCGGGGCAACTGCCTCCCCATTCACATGGTTCCGCTCGGCTCGCAAATCTTCAACGTTGGCTCCAAATCCCAGGGTGGGGGTGTCTTCTGCAGAAGTGCAGGTACATACGCCATTGTAGTAAACAAGGAAGAAGTGGACAAAGCCAAAGGCGTTGAAATCAAGAGCGTCATCATACGGCTGCAGAGCGGAGAAATTCGCAAAGTCAGCCCAGATGCATGCTGTACGATTGGTGTTGCGAGCAACCCTCAGGCACACTTCGCATCCCTTGGCAAAGCAGGACGA
Source organism: Ophiosphaerella korrae (assembly GCA_028456385.1). Taxonomy (NCBI): domain Eukaryota; kingdom Fungi; phylum Ascomycota; class Dothideomycetes; order Pleosporales; family Phaeosphaeriaceae; genus Ophiosphaerella; species Ophiosphaerella korrae. The sequence continues at coordinate 251,592 of JALNQF010000007.1, read as the reverse complement.
GCCCGATGGCTGGGAAAGCGACCTGAGGTCCGTGGTCTTGCCATGAACGCAGGTCAGTCTTGAAGCCTGTTGCAATTTGACGCACATTGTTAACATTACACAGCCGACCACCCTCACGGCGGTGGTCGTGGTAAATCCAAGGGTAACGTTCACCCTGTCAGCCCATGGGGCACTCCAGTAAGTCTAGCAAGGTACCCTGCTCCATATCAGCCATTGGCTAACGGCGCGTGTAGGCGAAAGGAGGCTATAAAACAAGGCACAAGAGGAACAAGCATACTTTCCTTGTCCAGGATCGACCGCGCAATCAAGGCAAACGGAGGCCGAGGTAGTCTTATGTATGAATATATGTCTGATGTAACCTGTGCCACATCCCGCTTGACAAAGGAGTCGTGAACAGATAGATCAAACATCGTTGATCCGTACATTATCACATAGGGACGGACATGTTACATACCTACGTGCGTCTTGGTTACATGCTATACTTTGTATCACTCTTTTCAACGCTCTAGTGCATTTACTCTTGATGGGGCACAAGAACACTTTTGCTTTCAAAGCGAGCACTGATGACGCATCATAACCACCAATCGCGTCGCTTACTGCTTACGGCGACGGCATCAAGGAGGGGGGCCCCGCCATCGGGCGTTCCCATATCTGCGAACTACATTCAATCTGAGGCCATCATCTTCCGGCTCAAACGGTTGTCCTCGAGTGAGAGCTGCGGTTTGCATGAGTGCTTACCATTGTTCTAAAAAGGCCTGGTTGCCGAGCCTTGAAAATACCGTTGCAAAGGTTGCGGCGGTTAACTCCGTGACAATTCGTCCAGCGGGCTTTGAGATCCATGCATGATGCGCGCCATAATGTCAGCCACAAGGCAGCACGCCTAGCGGACACGACCACCACCCAGGAGGGCGCGGCTTCAGCTATGAATCTCCCGCTGTCCACTCAACGCGCAATCACCCTTACACTACCCGCTCTGCGCTTCGGGTTGCCCGTACTCACCGTGAACGGTGATGCCTAATCCCCAACTACGCCACACCACCTACCTCACACTGGCCTTCTTATTCATTCAAATTGACCTGCTTCTCGAGTAGCTACCCACCTGTCCCCAAAAACTCGTGGGAACTTCCATACACGTCGTGCTTACGCGGGGTCTTTGGCCCATTTGATTACATCCCGACATTCTCGGTGTGCAAATATGCCTTCCACAGAGTCCGAATCTCCCGACGACAATTTCTTCAATGACTTATCGCAACCCGTTGAATCAAACAATACCGTTAGCCAAGATGCGCAGAATGATGCTACAGCTAAAGTCAAAAGGATAGCATGTGTATTGTGTCGTAAGAGGAAGCTAAGATGCGATGGGTCGCGTCCAGCATGTGGCACATGCAAGAGGTTATCGCATGAGTGCGCCTATGACGAAGTGCGTAAGAAGAGCGGACCGAAGCGGGGCTATGTGAAGCTGCTAGAGCAACGACTGCGTAAGTCGGCGCATGTCATTCCAAGGTGCTTTGAGACTAACCAATGCCCCGCAGAGCAAGTCGAGCACCTTTTGAAATCCCAAGATTCAACCGACCCAAGCAAAGAGGCCTCCCACCAGGACTCCACCTCCACATACGTTGCAAACACACTACAACAAGCACTACCGAACTCAAGTGACTACTTGAACGCTCCGGAAAGAATACAAGGTTCTCGAACGCCAGGCGCAGAGCCCTTGCAGAATGGCAATGCAACGGCGAACAACGCCGATACAGACTTCTCTTGGGAGATGATAGGTCTTGGTTTGGAAGAGCCATTACCTCCCCCGGACGTCATGGATGAACTGTGAGCAGATTATTTGTTATGAGAAGGATTATCGCTAACCTGTGTGCAAGATATCAAATTTATTTCACAAAGGTACATCCATCACTGCCAGTTATTCACAGACCACGTTTCCTCGCTGCGCTCAATCTTGCACCCCATATGCGACCGCCAATCTGTCTCCGTTACATTATGTGGACTTTAGCAGCTTCCGCGACAGACAAATACGAGGCCTTACAGGAGCACTTTTACCAAAGGTCGAGGAAATATGCACAAATGGACGAAATGAAAGGCCATGGCGAGTCGACGATAACAATTGCGCACTGTCAATCTTGGATCTTGACGTGCACGTATGAATTCAAGCAGATGTACTTTCCAAGAGCATGGCTTTCTACTGGAAGAGCAGTCCGACTTGCACAGATGATGCAGCTACATCGCTTAGATGGATCTGGACTTGATGTCAAACAATGCCTAACCCCACCAAAGGACTGGACCGAGCGCGAAGAGCGGAGAAGGACTTTTTGGATGGCATTTTGTGTTGATCGCTATGCCAGTATAGGCACTGGGTGGCCGATGACTATTGACGAACGAGACGTGAGCTTTGCACTTCAACATTTCGCAAGTGGAGCTAACTCCATTTTAGATCACAACAAACCTTCCAGCGAGCGACGATGCTTTCGAAAAGAGCAAGCCGATGCCAACTGGGTCCCTGAATCAAGCTCTCGAACCAAATGGTGCAGCCGGCCTGCAATCATTGGGTGGTATTGTGCTGACCGCCGCAATGTTTGGGCGAAATCTTTTGCATTTACACAGGCCCGGACCGGACGACCGCGATGATGATATTACCGGCGGTTTCTGGACTCGTCATCGGAACCTTGAGCAGGTGCTTCTTCAAACTTCACTTGGCCTTCCAGATCACCTTCGCGTGCCAGCCGGTCTCACGGACCCCAACGTTGTGTTCACAAACATGTGTATACAAACGTCAGCTATTTGTCTACACCAGGCAGCAATCTTCAAAGCCGACAAGTATCGATTGCCTGCCAATATTGGTAACGAGAGCAAAATTCGATGTGTAACTGCAGCAGCTGAGATCGCTTCAATCATGAAGTTGATCAGCCATATGGATATAGGCGCGGTAAGTCAATCAAGATTAGTTGAAATTCCATTTTCTGATCCAAACAGATGAACCCATTCATATCTTTCTGTGTCTACGTAGCAGCACGAGTATTTGTCCAATATCTCAAAACACGACCACAGGACCATCAAATGAATACTTCCCTCCAGTTCCTTTTTCAGGCAATGCAGGCCCTCCGCCGCAAAAACCCTCTCACCGAGTCATTCTTAGTTCAATTAGATTTAGATCTAGAATCTGCTAGCATTCCGGGCTTCCAAAGAAAACCCTATCATCCTCCAAATTTGAAGGCAAGTGAGCTCTCTAATATGCAAGTCCTAAGCGATGCAATTGGAGTTCAATTAGAAAACCAATTTCCTGATATATCTGCTGAGGAAGTCTTCACTACTAACATTTGGCTCAATAGAACTCTGTGATACCCGTAAATTCCGATACTGTCAATTGCTCCCCAATTTACGAGATACGCGAAACCCAAAACCCAAACGCGGCGATCAATACGTTTGGCAATACGAATACAGACTTTGGGCCACTTTACGGAAGTAACCAGTCTAAAGAAGGTGTGCGCGATACTCAATACTCAAACAATTTATCCAGCCAACCATTTGACATCGTAAATATCAATAACACTGATCTAAACTCACGGAGTGGGTCTTTCATATCATCCCAAATGCCTACACAGGGAGGTCTCGGATCTACCTCTCACGACTTTACAGCCACCGCATATACCTTCCCCGATGACAATGAGATGGATCTCTCAGGTGACCGAAGCAACGACCAACCAAGTCCAGCAACAATCAGTTCCCAATCCCGGGGTGGCTCCACATCGCAGTCCTCCTATTCGCCCAGCCAACAAAACCTCCCATACCGGGCATCCCCCAAGCCAGGCTTCAACCACCTCCAAGCACCCGCAGCAGGCAGCACCGTCAACTTCCCCTCATTCTCCCCCGGGACATCGGCATCCAACAGCAGGGCAGACCTATTTCACAACGCATTCACCACCCCCGGAGTCGTTGCTGACGAAAATTTCCACAACGGCTTCCTAATGACGGGCAATGACTGGGAATTCGGTGCTATGAACGCGGGAACCGGCATGACGCCCATGAGCGACGGAAGTTGGAACCAGATGCTCGAGAGCGTGACGATGAGCGGCTGGGACGCCAGTGGGCAAACACCTGATGGGGGGACAAACGGGTCGGCATAAGGAGCCGCCTTGGGCACGAGACGCGGTTTGATTTGGATTAGTAGTTAGTAGTATACCCACTTTCGCTTTTTTTTAATGTATAGCTTGCAGAATCGTTGGTGAAGGAAGGTTGGTTCAGCGATGTTGATGGCTTGGAAGCGTTGAGCGCTACGGCGGATGCAGAGCCATGTTTGGTTTGGGGTGCGTGGCAAATGATGTTCATGACATGTAGCAATATTTGAAATTGGTATTATACTTTTTTTTGGGAGAGGAGAGGAGGGGGGGGGGGGGGGTTGGATGGCACGATTGGCATCAGGTTGTCTGCACGTCAGTTTGGACATGGGCAGTGCAATGGTGATTCATTACATATATATCGGTATCATACTCAAGCAGATCCTAGCTTCAGGCAACTAGAAATTTGGAGTAAAATTTATCACAACGGCAAGCTACGGACACACACACGCCCGCACTATGAAGAGCGCTAGGAGATACAAGGGTGGGAAGAGTTGTATCGCCACCAAAGATGTAAATGTAAGTTATGACTAGTGTGATGGATGGTGGGGAAGGGGCGTCATTAGCATTTCCTTTCACAGTGGTTTTGTGGTGGAAGTTCTGTAGCGATTTTAGACTACTCAGTGTTATTGGATTTGAGGCCTTGCGTGGGGCGAGCGACGTGCCAATAGGGGTAAATCGAGATGAGTAGCTGATGGCCTTGGGGATTACCATATTAATAAGCACGCTTGTCATTGCTGAATGCCGAGGACGGATATAGACGCAGAAGGTGTATATCATGGAGGGTGGAGATACCCATGACATGTCACATCAGAGATTATCTACCTCTACGATTCACCAAGTTAATTGTTTGTCACTTAGACGCATATCCAGTCTTATGGATAGAGGAAATCAGAGCCACCCGGTGCTACAAAGAGCACCACGTTCATGGCCATGTAAAAAAGCAAAGGCACCAATATTCAAGAGACGAAAAGTAATAAAGGATGTAGTAACCCAAGGAAACAGTGGTATTATGCTAACGAACAAATTACAATCAACATATGGGCGGGCACTTCCAAACACAGAAGTCCAGGATGGGATCGATAAAACGCTGTCCATCTCCCTCATAGCGAGTCTCTGCTCGCGGTCTCTCCCCAACTCTCACACTCTTGCTTTTCACGACTCCGCAACAGTCAATCTACCCACCAGCTGATTCGCGGCCGTCGAACAACACAGGAAAAGGTCGTAGATTTGAAATGGAAAATGGTTTAAGGTGCTTCACTCAAGGATAGTAAGAATTTGGTTCAACTTGAGAACACCGATGTCGGAATGGAAGATGGCATCAGTGGTTCCCGCCCGCTAGAAAAACAAAGCATGAGGCTTATCGTACGTTCCGGACTGTCTGTCCGGGTCGCTGCAGTGGACTTGCATACTTTGAAACGGGTAGCATATCAGCTTGAAGATCGCTGTTGTCATCGACATCATCGTCGTGCTCGAGAATTCGAGTCGGTACGACTGGGACGTCGTGCAGACGATGTTGCAGACTCGACCGATCTGGTGTTGTTGAGGCGCTAGCCATGGACATTGATGTGCTCGACCTGTGGCTTAGGTCTGGGGTAGGAGGAATGCTAGATCCCCGTCCGGGGCGGAGCATGTCTTCATCGCCGTACTCGCTGCCCTGTGTTGATTGAGCACGTCCACCAACGGACGAGAGCTGTCCTACACTGCTGCGACGGTCGCTGTGGTTATCGCCATCCTCGGTATCAGCACGCTGCGCGAGCTGGAGACCCTCAACAGCTGCGGCGCATTGTTCCGAAATATTACGAATGATGTACGCAATAGCGTCGGTCTTGTCGCGAAGAACGCGGTCTGCAACATCAACCATGGACTGGTTGGAGAAGCGCTTTGAGTTCCGCGCAGGGCTGCGGTGCAACCTTTGCTCCATGTCTGGTGTGACATCCTCACCCTCAAGGTGTTGAGTCTGGGCGGTGCTTGACCTTGAACCGTTGCGGCTATCAACGCCACGGATAGTACTGATTTCTGACTTGTCCTTTGTTCCGGTACTGGCATCCTCAAACACATCTTCCTCATTCTCCTCTGGGACATCTTCGAAGCCTGCCTCGAGGTAGCTTGTCATATCATCCTGATTGAGTGACTTGACAATGTGCTCCATGTGGTGTGTCTGACCCTCGATGAGAGCACGAAGATGAAGCACAACACGTTGCGCTTCATCACGCTGTCGAAGAATGGCACCATTGGTGTGTTGCAAAGCGGAAAGCTCCTTTTTGTTTCGTTTCCTCTCGCGCTCAAGCTCTTCGGCAATTTCTTGCTGAAGAACCAGTGCCTCCAAAGCATCGTCGCGCTGCTTCTCGGTACCAGACAGACGAATGGTAAGCCGGGCGGCATCATCTTTCTGCTGATCAATGAGGTTGGTGAGGCGACGATTTTCGCGCTTGTGATTCTCAATTTTGACCTTGAGGTCTTGAGTCTCCTTGGTGAGCTGCTCAGCGAAAGCCTGGAACTTGAGGAATTGCTGTTTCCAGCTTTCGAGTTCCTCAACCAAGAAGTTGTTACGCTTAGTGACTTTAGATAGCTCGGTATCCATGCGGCCCTTAAGATTGATGAAGTCTTGCCATGCTTCTTGGGCATCGCGAGAGTACTGGTTGCGTTCCCTGACGATCTCGTTGAGGTGACGCATCGAGACCTTGGTCATGAGTGGCTTCTTGACGGATCCGCCGAAGATAGCCTTCATGCCAGTATTCTTGCCCTGCGAGACATAATTAGATTTATGCGGAAATGCAATGACTAAAATACGTACCAGCTTCTCGCACACATGATCCATGACGGACATGACAGCATCCTGGGTCCACCACTCAGGATCCTGGATACTCTCGACCTCACCACGCATCACAATAATTTGACCCGCTGGGATGAGTTTGCCGCCGCCATATGCAGATCGCAAATGCTGTGGGACACCAGTTGGCGAAACCTCGCCATTGAGGGCCTGTGTGAGACGAGTAATCATCTTAGTTCTCTGGCCAGCTGTGAGTGCAGTTGGAGGGCTCGAGGTTAACACAAAGTTCCTGTCAAGATCCACAACGAGTGCGTCAGTGGGCGCTGTGAACAGGGAGCGACATTCCGACGTTACACCAAGGATGTACGGGCCCGGTTCCTGGACCAAATCCTTCACATGACGTGCATGAACAACGGGCACATAGAGACCGCTCCACTCGTACACCCTTACACAGAAACGCACTGTTTCGGCGGCAATGGTGAGCATTGCTGGGTAGTGACTTGTGAAGATAATTCGCCGGGTGGGTGACACGGCAGCCTCTATCACACCCACAATGTTGGGGATGGAGAGACAGGTAAAGAGGGGCCACATGGCGAAATTCTGGAAGCCGGTTGGTGTCGAGGGGAACTGATAGCACAGAGCATAATCCTTCATATCGATTCGGACCAAGTCATTGAGCCGAGGGGCGGGGAAACTGAGAATGCGAGACACTTCCTCAGCGTGGAAGAGGTTTGTGGCCTTGTTCCAGTGGATCCACATGCCACGGAGGTAGTCACCGAGCAAGTTGTACAAGGGGTAGCGGGAGAGGAAGCTCAGACAATAGGGGATCCAGTAGGTCTCATCCGGGTTGTCGAAGAAGTCCGGCTCGATTCGCTTTCGCAAGTCTCGGATGGTCTCGGCGCGCTTGTCGTCAGCACGAGACCAGACGCGCAGAGCAATGCCATAGAGGGTGTGTGAAGAATCCTGCTGTAGAACGAAGGAGTGGTGGACACAGTGAGGCTGGCTCCTGCCCGTGCAAATCTCAACGTCGTGGGGAAAGCACGCCTGTGGTCTTGATTAGATAAGCCAGGGGGGAAGATATACGTCAGACACGTACGCGCATGGCGGCATGGAGAGACCTCGCAATGTCGTTGTCCTGTTCGAGCCGCGGGCTGCTTCCCAGGATCTCTGGCAGCCAGAAGGTGCCGACTGCACCCTTCATGTGTCCAATCTTGCCCTGGGGTGGGGAGGGCGCCTTCACCCATTGGGACGGCTCGCGGCCAACACCGCAGACCATGTATGCATGGGTCAGTGTCTTTGGGCTCTTCGCACCCTGCTTGACGTTCAATGTAGAGGGCAGTGGCTGGGTGATGCGCGAGTGCAGCGACGATGTCCGGCTGGGGATGATGAGGCTGTGGTCAGTGTTGTCGCGGGTGGGCGGTCGCTCGCCGGTGCGAGGACGTAGGCTCAGAGAAGGAGCCATTGTGTGAATGGCGAATAGTGGTCGGATGTAGGTATGGGTGTTGGGTATCAAGACGGATGCGATGGCACAGGTACCATGGGGGAGAGGACGACGGCAACCAAGAGGAGCAGCAGCGGCAGCAACAGTACTTGACGCTCTCACGTATTGGCCAAGGCTTGCGCTCTGAGATCACCTTGCTGCAGTTGCAGTGAGGAGGGCTACAGCAAGGAGAGAAAACAGCTGGGACAAGCAGCTACTTTTGGGGGAGCTCTGCCGCATGCTCTCCTCGCACTAGAAGCTTGGGGATGAACGATGCGCACACTAGCAGGACTAGCAGGGGCCGGCAGCTCCACAGGTCTCGCGTCCAGGAGATTTGACTCGCCTCTGCCAATCCGCGTTCGATCAGGCACCCTCTCCGAATAAGGTTTTTGTCAGGGGCTGGCCGCCGCCGGACGAGCCCACAGCTGGATGCGATGCCTTCCGTGTGCTTGTGCTCGCTCAGAATAACGGCGCTGCAAGGTCTGTTGCGTTTCGAACCGGAACGGCGCCAGGCAATCAAAGCCATACTCAGGTCTACCCAGGCACTGCTTGCTATCGCCATCATCTATTGCCAGCCGTGTTTTGACTCCCCGTCGCCCTGGCCCTGGTACATTCATAGTACATTACCAACACCTGCTGGCCGCGACTCAGGCTTCAAACCATTAGGCGGCAAAGCCGAGTCTCCCCCCCATTTGTGGCAATATCAATGGGCGTGCGCCTTCATGCCAAATGCCGCTTTTGGCTGCAATCGAATCATTTTCGTAGCCGTCTTGTGCATCGCTGCACGAGGGTCTGCAACGTGCATGAGCAAGCTTCCGCAGTGGCGTGGCGTGCATCCGCCAGCACGAACAGAAAGCCTGTGATATTGGCGAGGCACATCCTCCCCTCCCTGCCATGTCTGTCCTGGATCAGGCTCGATATCGAATTATCCTCACTCAAATCCCGCGTTTCAGCACCAAGCTATTCGTCCGCTGTTCCGCCGCAAGTCCCTGAAAATTGCTGGCTGTCTGATTGTTGCTGGAGCCCATGATCTGACCTCATCATACTGTTCGCTGTGGTAATCTGCCCGAGTATCCACAATACTTATTAGTCTTCGCACTCAACCATTGGCTTGTGATGATCGTCTTTTGCCAAAAGTTTCGTGGAGTTGGGAAATGATTGCACCATACAAACGCCGAAACGCCGCTACCTGTGCATCCTGCATGAAGGAAATTCTTCGCCACCTCCACAGGCCCACTAAAAGCTAAGCAATCGGCTCAACCTCAACAATGTAATCTGAAATCTTGCACACGCTGTGATCCAATAAGCTACAACACGATTCCTATCTCATGTCGCTCCAAAGCACTATTCCCTGCTCCTTTCATCCACAGAAATCATGCCAATTGTCAATAGTCCATGGCAATCATCATGCGAAAGTAGCGTACCCTCGTTTCCTTTCTTCTCGAGTCACATCTACTAGGAAGACTAGTTATGCTACAAGCACAGGGCGAGCGTTGCGGAGGTGAGCTTGCGGCCATTGGTCACTGCATCTTGGGAATGGCCGTCGCTAGAAAGCCGACTAGTGCTCATCAAACCTTCACAACTCAACTGCATCTGCATCTGTCAGCTTGCAGGATCGAAGCATGCCAGCGCAACTCTATTGTCTATCCTTCCCTTCAATCGTTATCGGTGACCCGTGCATCATCATCGCCTCAGCACCACAACATAATTGGATGCCAATAAATACTCCGATATCAGCCACCAAAGTTTTCCTAACTGCCAAGCCGAACGTGCACCTGCTCAACCCATCCTGGCCGGCGCCATTCCCGTAGAAGCGGTATTGCTCGGGTAGCTGCTCCGGTTTGCGCCATTCGCGCCGCTTTGATAGACTTCGTTTGGAAAAGTATTGTTTGCGCCCGTTCATCCGGTTTCCATCTCACAACGGCCGTGTTCCATTCGACCTCGCGGCGCTTCGGGCCTTCATAGCATGTCGGACGAGACGCCGTTGAGTGATCTTTGTAGTGTTTGGTATGTCCGCATCGGCCTTTTTGCAACTTGAACATATCCTTCGACATGCTTGACTATGCACGATAATGATCAATGCTTGCATCCTGTCTGATATTCTATTGTAGTCGCACAGTAGAGCAAACTTGAGCTAACATCACCAGCAACACCAACAAATACAAGTATCGTTGCCCAGGCTGCGCAGCACGTACATGCTCGTTACCCTGCTACAAGCGACATCAGCAGTGGGCGCAATGCTCAGGACGGCGTGATCCGACCAAATTTGTCAAAAAGTCCCAGCTTGTGACGCCATCAGGAATCGACCATGACTTCAATTTTCTAACTGGCATAGAACGCGACGTTGAGAAGGCGGAGCGGGGCCTCGAGACTTCTACAACGCCACGAACATCATGGTCACAGTCAATAAAAGGCCAAACAAACTATAAACAACTTGAAGCTGCAGGCGTAGTGGTTATTCAGGCACCAAAAGGGCTGAGCAGACAAAAAGAGAACAAATCACACCGATCCAAGACTAAGTAAGGCGCCCACCAATGTTGATCATGTAAGCTAACAAGCTAAATTAGGAAATCAACGGGTGGTCATAATATCGTGTGGACAGTTGAATGGCTTGACAACCAAAAGAATCGCCAGCTTACTCAAACATCGTCGGCATGCCGGATAGCAGGAACTCAGCCGTTTGTTACCCGAGAGCAACACACAACCAAGAAGCGAAAACGCAACCCAGCCCAGCACAACATCAAGGCCGAACCCAGTAATCAAGAGCAGGAACCTTCTCATCCCAATGAGGAAAGCATGGAGGGCGTAAAATCCGAATTGATAGAACCACCTGCTTCAGATTATCGCCATGGCGAGCCAATCACCGAAACAGCTGGCGATGGCGATTATCGGTTTTATCTCTTAAAGCCACGCACCAGCTCAAGCAAACATGTCCTAATACCGCTCACATCATCGGCAACTCTTGGCGAATGCCTCAATGGTCGCACCGTTCTGGAGTTTCCAACTATACATGTTTTTCCTAGCTCAATGCAACAATTGCCAGAAGAATTTATGTTGGAGCAGGATTACTTCAAGCAAGAAGGAGAAGAGCAGAAAGAATTTGATGAGTTAATAAGCGAGCTGGACCCAGAGATATTGAAACGACTTAAAGACGGTGAACAGCAGCCTGGGAACAAAGCAACAGAGGAAATGGTAGATAGTCGTGAGATCCTCGACGTTCTGAAGAAAGACTTTGGCAACTTGCTCTAATCAAGCGGGGCACCATGATCGATAATAAAGAGGCATTCTCATTATGTGGATCGTTCATATTGTAATAACGAATAGCATACTCTGCACATGTTTCTTAGTTACCATATCCTATGAATTCTTGCTTTGACTGAACACACTCTCCACAGCCTCGAACGATACCTGCCGTGGTCGAGCATTGCTGATTCACCCAACAATCCTACAGAGCCAAGTGAGCCTTTGGCGCCTCGCTTTACTGCAAGCCAAGTATCGGCTTGAGTGACACTGACAGACCCGTCTTCTGATCCCTGTCACCCAAAACTGTATTCGCATTTTCCTTTTCCTTACCCCTCACACTCGGCTAGGTCTCCTATTCTTTCTTTTTTAGGTCACCACCCCTGTATATACTTCTTTACTTTTTGCCTGCAACGCCCGCTTTCGTTGCAACCGTTACCGTTTCCTTTTGGCATGCATGCTCTCCACTTCGTGCGTCATGTTGGCCCCTGATCCTTTCCGACGTTGCCTCGGGTGTCTTGAAACAGCCGTGTTCAAGGAGGATCCTGTCTATAATAATACTGGAATATCAACTTAGGGAAACGCGATGTTTCTGCGCGTTTGGGGATAAGGGCGAATTCTCGTAGGTTTCTTGGTCGAGGACTATTAGACTACTTGTGATGTTGGGGGGTATGGCGTGTCCTCTCATTTAGGTAGGTATTGCGCGTCTAGACAACTTTGCCAGGCCTTGTACCCAGGTATTATGATCGGTATATACGGCGGTGTCCACAAGGTCATGCGGCTAAGCATGCAATGACTTCACTCTCATCCGGTAGAACTAGGATACATTGTCGATACGTGTCTTGGACACAATTGAAGTACGTCGAATTGATAGATTAGATTAGGGTAGATAGAGGCATAATATACAGGTGGCATGAAGATGCCAGGTGGTGTGCGTTTTGTCGTACCTGTCTTATTTGAATACTCGCCATAAATACTGTGCCTTGCTAATGCCTATTTTGCTTCTGGATCGATATTGGGGTTTTGTCGTACCTGTTTGAAAGAAAGCACATAAACACTGACAGGGCAGCCAAAATAGAAAAACAAATTCATTGGCCGAGCCAGCCCGGGGAGGAAATGAGATAAAGTTTGCTTGCGCAACCTGTCAACCTGGGACCTCGAATAATATATCCAACCGCTGCTAGGTACATTCATCCACTTGGCGATAGCTCAGTCGTAACTTGGACAAAGGAACACCGAAATATCAGGGGCAATAATCTGTAACATCTTGTCTCAAACTCGAATTGAGTGCTCTGATCCCAAAGAGGTGGTTGCGGGTTCCCTTTGGCTGTTCACTAGTTCAACGAACAGAGTATGGTGTAATCTCGAATAGCAACAACATATAGCTGAACCTCTGTATTGCCAATTTACTCACTCACGATAACTATTTTGAGGAAATTAGTCCGTTCTCAACGTTGGACCAAGAGAGAAGAAGTTGGACGATGTATTGCACACACGTGACCACGCTACGGCGAAATGGTCGCGCCGGCCAGCAAGTCAAGCTAAATTTTCTGGAGCTTGCAACGTCGTTCAACAACACCTCACAATGGCGAACGTTCATCAATTGCGCTCAAGTGCGCAAGCAGTATCTTTGCCTTAATCAACAATTGACGCAGCTTATATGCTCCAGATGTATAGCTAAAGGTAAGCTTTATCCTATCTCCGCTTGAGCAGATGATTACTTGAACAACAATCCAACTCCTACAATCTCATGAAGGACTACATAAACTCTAAAATTACCATGATGCACAATCTTTAGCACTGCAATTCTTCTACATGTGCCGTCCTTGGTACCTGCTAATTGCTTTACAGAAAGTCACTGATTTACTGAGACATCAGCACTGCTCGTTCATTTTTCACAAAGGTACGTTTCTTCACCACAACCTGCCCTCCACAGCAGAGTGATGATATTGTGACACGGAAAGGCATTCCTCGACCTGAATATACAATGTCGATTCTGTCTAAACTTAGTTTCAGCCTTGTCTGACCCTGCTTCCCTCGTTCCAACTCTACCTATGCACATTTACACCAGAGGTGCTAACGTTGTGTCTTCAGGTACATCTGCCCTCCGTCATCTTTACGCGACCTCCCTAGACTATACACCTCCTGATGATACCCCTGATGCGCCGGGCGGACAGATTGTACTCTCCGGATGGCATCCGCCAAAAACAGGCGTACAAACCTGTGGGTGCTTGAAGGGGAGATACTTGTTGATTCAGCATCACTGATTGCCCACGACCCACTCATCTGCTGTCATTGACTATATAGCATGCGAACTGACAAGGTTGATAGGCCAAGGTACGGCAAGCCCCCACATCCCAGGCGGTCCATTCCTACGTGATGATACATTGATATTCACACTGTGTGAACGGCGGCGTTGTAACGAGCGTCCGTCGTCCTGATCACCCAACAAAATCTGATTTAATGAGGTGAGTCCCGGTTCACGGTGTTCAATGGGGCAACTGACTAATATGCCCAGGCTGATGCTTTATGGACTCGCATTGTTCAATTCTTCTGAGCGATTAAACTTTGACTCTTGTGCGCAAGCTAACTTGTCATTCTTAGTATTCCGTCACCTGTCCCAGGATGTCGATTGTGGCAATTGGTCAGTACTCTCATCCCTGTCTCTCTTTTTCGCCTGATGAATACAATGATTCGCTGTGTTCTTTCCGAATTACTTTGAAGAAACAATCACCTTGGAGAACTGATACGCTCACCACACATTTTGTTTCGTAATTGATCGCCTCTTGGGACCGTTGTACTGACTTTGTTCAGGTAATTTGAGTATTGATACTGTATCTACTCCCAGGTGCATTGACTGGGTTTGCTTCATAGAATAAATTAAAATGATATTCTCCATATAACTCTCCCCTTGATCGGTGACACCGTTACTCCCCATCGATACAGGCCTGTATCGAGTTCGTGACTTGGTCATGGATGGCCTGGCTACCGCCAAACAGGAATGAAGTCGTCATTTCCATCTTTCCACCGAATCTAATATTATGTCTTCAACTCCTACATAATCTTAAACTATAACTACTATAAATTTCGCACTCGGAATATCTGTGCCAACATATCAGGTAAATACCTGCGTTTCAAAACCACCAAAGATTGGAGAGTTCGTTGTTACTTGCTATTTGAAGGCATATGTAAGTATATGTTCTCTGATTTTCTCGTTGTTCGGAGTGCAAGTTTAGGCAATCTTCGTATCTCGAAGTTCGGCTCTGATCTATTCATTCTCGACATCTGACACGTCAGCTCAACTCGTCAACAAAAAACCGCGTACTTTGGCTTAGGCTTCTATCATCGCCTATCCGGGGACAAGACCACGATCAAATCCATCATCATAGACCCAGCACTTAGTGTCAAACCCAGCGTACAGCGCGAGAGCTCCGTCAACCGGCTTACCAGGCTAATGGAACAGGAGACCCGTGTGTATATGGATACCGGATAGTAACACAGTGACCCTGGTATCATCCAAGACGGACATGGTTAAAATTCAGGTTTTGCCTGCAAGTCTTCAAGGCTGATTATTTATTTTCTGGCCCTATAGTTATATCGCTATGCACTTTCCCCTCTCTCACTCTCCTTGATCCTCGACTACTGTGCAACAACAGCAACCCGATTTTGCTGCTAGCTGAAGCAAGTGTCGCTTGGTTTCCGCTTGCTATCCAAGTCAATATTCTGATAGACTTTTGATGGGAGCGTTCAATAGGGCGAGAGACGCCTTACTGTGAGTGTATATTGGTAAGCAACCCCTCGCTGGTTGATACAAGGTACACTAATGTAAAATCAGGGGGGCTGAGATTGATTTGATGAATAATATCCTTCTAACTTGCGTGGGGATCGAGTAGAAATGGTCGAGTGTACCAGCAGGCCGGGGGGGGGGGGTGCTTTTAAGCAGCATAGGCATTATACTTAGGACCCATGACCATCCTTTCAAGTTTGCACTCAGTCTCACGCCGTGTATCTTCTCTATGCCAGCCAAACGGATGAGGGGCATGCACAAAAAGTCCTTTTAGCCCTTGAAGTTGGAGAAGTGGACATATGATCTCCTCGTAGTATTGAGCCGTTTGTTGTTCTATTTCCTTAGTACCAGTGTAGTGCCTGTCATCAGCCTCATACCCTTCCCCTTCCCAATGCGTACCTATGTTAATAGTAAGGACTAGGCGCGACGGGGTCGTCATGGTTGCAAGGAGTTTGATGCTTTTACCCCAGGAATCCCAACCCGGATACTTACCTAAGGAGATTGGTTCGTGGACTGGAGTTAGATTGATTTTTAGTCGACTGAGTACTCTGAGAGCCTGTGGTGGTAGGCCAACCAGGAGGTTATAGATGTTCGCGATATTTGCTAAATCATTACTGGATTTTCAAGTATGGATAGCAAATGCGTTTTTCTTTTTCGAGTAGAAGACCTCTTTTGCCAAATCTGCAAAAGCATTACTTACACAATAGGTTTGAGTGATGTAGGCATACTTGCTTCGGTCGCAGCCCGACCGATAAGCGGCGCGATTTCCTGGACAGAAACCTTCTGGGCTTATGAACAGTCCCGCTTTGGCAATGATTGCGTTCTCGTCATAATAGTGCGGTAATGACTTTTTAAAATATTTACCGGAGAAGATGTGTAGCCAGGAATATAGCACCAAAGGACCAAGGCAAATGCCACAATTACAAAATATAGAGAGCCGGAGAAGCGGCTGAAGTACTTGCACTGCAACTTGTTTGTCTTCAACATAGCATATTACGTAGAGTGTAAGTCTGCCTGGCATAAGTTTTGGTGCAAGCCGAGAGCAAACTCTGTTCCATTATTCTAGGATTCCTCTATCTGTTCTAGAGGCGTTGGATAGCTGTCTGTCGTGCCCTTTTTCACTAATTTTAGGGAAACATCCGGCAAACAACAAATCCTCGAAGGAGCCCGTACTGTGTGGGAATGGACGTGGATTCTGAATACAATGTGGCTCTATAAACACACAGGGGGTGAGATGAACTACCAGGAATCGTAAGTTCCGGATTGTACGATGACTCAAGATCTTGAGCGCTTGCAACCCCCCAGACTCCTTTGGGATATTGCAAGTAATTGAGTCTATACAAAAAGTCTTGACCCTCATTCGAGATGGACTTGCACACAAAAATTAAGCTCAGTTGCAGTGGATTCGGCGACCGCCTCTTCTCCAGCTCACTGCACAAGTGTTGTGGTGGATCCTCATAGAGGCCATGTGGCCTTTCATCCATATTGCTGATATTAGGGCACCGTCATCGCGACCAGAAGCTGAGATCAATCAAGAGCTTGGGACCCAGATTTTCCATTGCGTATATTTTCTCTCTTATGGGGCGAGGGAGAGTGAGGAAGAGGCTTTTTGTATCATGAGGTGCTCCACCCGGGGGAAATAGATGCTGATCAAACTTTGATACATAGCTTAATAAAGGGAGATAATACCATGTAGTAGCTGCAAGGTCGGTGGTTGGAGTATATGCCGAGTATAAGCAAGTGTCGCGCTTGGATTTGTTCACTACAAAAGAGGGTTCATAGAGAGAGCAATGATTGCTGTTGTTGCATAATGCTTGGCATCTCTACCCTTTCCGCCAACTCTAGCCTATTTCAACGCCCTGTTTCTTTCGATAACACATGTAGTTATTCGTCAACTTCTATAATGTTTTACATCCGTAGGGAATCGTCTATAACAACACTCTTTGTTTTTCACATTCTAAAAAAGTCGGGTTCTTTTAAATCCTGAAGAGATGTAGTCTTGGAACGGGCAAGCATAACAGGTTACTCTGTCATGTATTCAAATGGTGCGTACATTTTTGGCTCGTAACATCAGTAGTTAGAAAAGGGTACATTTAATCATCACATGCCTAGTGTTCTGGTTGTAGATTTGGTGATGTGAACAATGTTGGTAACTTACGGAACAGCACGTAAATTTGAAGAAGTCTTTGACTTGGAAAGGAAGACTACCTAGGCAGTATGGCAAACCATAAATTTATTCCTTCCAATTCAAAGAGGAGAGTTTTGGAAAAAAAAAGTGTCATGCATACATTACCTACATAATAGACAATACAACTCACCTAAAAGAATGCCACAACACAACTCCGACATAAGTTTGAACATTTTCACGAGTCAGCTATTCGAGGACACGGTCGCCACGATTCACCGTATGGTTATAGCATCTCTCAACATAACACGCACGCATTTTGCACGTGTGTAAAAGCCCGTTCAACAGTGGTTAAAAGTTCTAGACTCTCCAGCCGAGGCTTCATCAGTCGGTGTACACGTGAGACGTGTCGGCCATTTTATACAACATCTCCACTTCGCGCGCTACAATCTATCCGCCTAGTGACCGCTCTTCTCACCGCACAACCCTGTCCCAATTCATCCTCGTGGGTTCCCGCACACAACAATTTCGTATCCGCAATTTTCTTCCATATTGTGGGATGTCAAAAACACTGGCTGGGACTAATGCCTCGGCTCGCAGCGTGCGTGCATAAAAGGGCGGTCAGAGCGGACCGTTGTTGTCAAAAGTATGTTACTTAGTTTAGCTGCAGGTACTGGTAGACTGGGGAAGTATCTCCTGTCTATCTTTTTTGTTACGACTAGGATGGTGTAGGTTATTCGTTACGCTAATTGTGTACCTGGGTATTGTACATATTCACAGCTAGGGCGTTGCTGTCGGGTGGCGGGGCCATTTTCTGTACTGCAGTTGGCAAGCCTAACGGTATAGTAGAATAATATCTTATGTCGGAGATTAATGTGTAGAACCCATTGTAAATGAACGGAAAATCATATCAGATCGGAGCTTATTGTGTGATACTGGCGACACATGTCGCTTATTCGTTACCCGCTTTGGGAGTTAGTGTGGAATGACGTGGTATGCGTTGACAAGGCTGATTGAACACTTCATAAATCAATAATCATCTATATCGGGGTAGAGGCGCAGTCCATTCCACAACGAGGGGTAGGGTGGGGGGACGAGTTGCAGCTGCACTACTTCCGGGGAGTAGTTTGGACCAAGCAATATCGTGTTCACTTCTTATCTGTATTAGAAAGTTGTAGCCGTGTCGTGTCTGTATTTAGATTGCGTGGGGAGAGCCAGCTGCATATAGCAGGACCGCAGGTTCGACTAAGCGCTTTGATGTAGTGTAAGCAGTTGGAATGTGAGCGCATGCTCTCGGAGGCACCTGCATAGGGGAGCTATTGTAGAGCATCCAACAACTAAACTGACATAGCATCTCATCGTAGTGATTTCAGCGTCATTGATGTCGTAGAACATGTGCTTGATGGCGGGGGGTTGTAAGGGCAATCAAAGTTGTTATCGCTGCGTGACAGCTGTGGCCAAAAAACGAAATACATATGGAACGGGGCAAAGTTGGTGGCACTTGCATCTGAGAACGGGGTCAGCTACGGATTCGAGTGCGCCAATTAAAATGTAAGAATATCTCCCTTGCGGAATTCGTGCCATGCAAATCAGACAGCTAAAACGACAGAAAGGGATATTCGAGTTCCGAACTAGAGCTATGCGCCACGCAGTGTGGCACGCTCGAGCATGTTGTGCCACGGTGAAACTACCCAGAGGCCATGATTGCCGGCGTGCCAGCTATTAGACGCTCAAGGTGGAAGGAAACCTTGGAAGTGCGTTACGATTCGAACACCTGTTGTTGTTTCACGATGACAATGTGCGAGGGTTAGACTCATGAGTATAAGGGTGGGTGGTTTCTCCCCTAGCTTCGAGCATTCGGTGTTGCAGGGTGTCCCTTGAACGGTATCTCGGAGCCGGAAGTTGCGCCATCTGGATGCGCACGAGAGACATCGCACCCAAAATGACGCACAGCGAACACGCGCAGCCGTCGCGCTCGAGTCGTGTGGTGTACCGCATGTTTTGGTACTAAGCATCATGGTTGTTGTTGTTCGCGACGCTGAAAATGAGGCTAAAAGGCGATCGTTCCCTTCCCACAAAGCCTGGTGGAACGGCTATTGGGCCGGCAACAGGTAAAAAAAGGACACCATGACAGACAAAAGCGTACTGCTGTTCCATATTCGGTGCGGACTATGGCCTGCAGAGCCTTGCCCGGTAGTTGGGGATGAGAAACGGTGTTTTCCTCGATTGTCTGCTATGTTTGAAAGAACTACTGCAGACAGGACGGACATTGGTGCCGCGATGGCTGAATGCAAGATGGCACGAGGCACGTAAATCCGGGGCCGCAGATAGGTTGTCGTCTGGTCGCGGTTGATTGTGCTAATGTTTCGCATCACTCGAAACTCTCTGGCGGATTTGCAAAGAAGGGCCGCAAAAGTACACTGTTGTCGCGCGCTACTTCTCAACAACGCCTGAGCAGCGAGCATTTGACGAGCATGTTAGAGGATTGAGCAACGTGCTACAGAATTGCCCATGTTCACTGAGCACCGAGTATTTGCAAGGTGGGCCAGCAATCTAATTTGATGACCTCTGACGAAGCGCCATAGCGGGAGAAGGGTTCTGGAAAATGAGAGGACCTGGGCTAAAGGCGTTAATCCTTCACCCAACCACTCGCCCAGCGAGGCGAAATCACTATTTGGGACCATCGCCGCGCATGGGCTCACCATGTTATGTGCAACAGCTCCAGGGTCTACGGAGGCAGATCTACCACGTACGGTTGTGGCAGAGTGAATGAGGGGCAAGAGGTTGGGAAAGGGTAGGTGGATATGCCCTGGGAATGGGATTCAATGTATTGGGGCCGAAGTTTGTTTGTCGAAGGGGTGCCATGCACTTGAGGGTAGAGCAGGTTTGCCGCGAGCAACAAAACATAATTGATTTTGGGCTCACATGGGTAGTTGGTCGCATCGTGGTTGCACGAGCTGTCGGGCTCTCTGGAGGCTCCCCACTTTACCCTGCATCTCCAGTCTCCGTCTCTGGAATCAGTTTCCGTGTCTGATGTCATTTTCACATCCATGATGACATGAAGGGTCTGGTTGGAATCAGCTGGTGAGCAACAAAGGAGTAGATCGGTAATAGCTGATATCTAGGTATCAGGGTCGCGCTGGATCCAAGAGTCTGGAGACGGCGGGTCATGATGAGCGCATCGGCCACGATGGCGACGGGGCGACTGACTCAAAATTGATAGCATTTGGACGGTGTCTCTCACCATTGCTGATGCCGGGTGCCGCGTGCGCTAAAAGCAACGAAACCGTGCGGGTGGGTGTCACAGCAGCTCTCTGCCAATGGGTGACGACACTAGACCGGGGCATGGGCTGGAGGATAACTCAGGAACCTGCTACAAATCAGGTACGGGCGCCGGTGGGAAAAGGGGCCCTACGTGAGCAGTGCCATGGAGACGCACGTCGTCGCCATGGCCATGAGATGGCTGTCGCGAGGCTTTGCTTACCGTGCGGCTGGCTGCGCCGAGCAACGGTAGCCAAAGCTGGGGAGGCTATGCACATGATGACCTGCTTGAATTATTGCATTCATGCCGCTGCGGTGAAGTGCCTCGAGGGGGCGCACCTGGGAGGCCAGAGTGTGTGTGCAATTGCATGCTAATGCACCAGGGCCGGCTAGCCCCACGCGGCACACTGCTCGGCGACATTGCGCAGCTCGTGGTGTTTTATGCCAAAAATCAACAACAGGTCGGCGTGCAGGAGCCAATGGATGGCAGCAAAAACAACAAAAAGGGGGCGGCCCCCCCCAATCAGTGCATGTGCCAGGGTGAGGGCGAGGGCACAAGGTTCGCAGTGCGCCAGCCCGCTTTCGGCACAGCGCGCTTTGCCTGTGATTCCCCGTCGCGGCGCGCGCCTTCCCTGACAGTCAGCCCTGAACCCCGTAGCAGCAGCTATCCGCCCTCATTTCACGCGATTCAATTCTCTCTGCAGCCCCATTCACAATCACCCTTTCCCCCATCACCCCCCCGAATATCCCACCACCGCCCCTCCTGTGTCCGCAATGCTTTTGTCTTTCACCGCCAGCACCCCTACCACGAGCCTCTGCACGCGCTGTCTCGCTTGCTGCTGTTAACCCGTCGCATCGCGTCTGCCAGTGCCAGTCAGTGCCAGTCGGTGCCAGTGCCAGTGCCATCTGTCTGTGCCAACGCACGCAGCGCCGACCGCTCTCCTCACCACGGCAACAGGCCGTCTGCTGGCCTTTTCCTGGCCTTGCCCCTTCTGGGCCATTTGCTCTCCATTAAAACGCCTCGCAACGCTCGCCGGCCGTCGTTTCCTCTCTAATCACGCTGGTCTAGCCTTGCGACTCGTGCAAAGGGCCCATACCTGCACCCCCTCTAATCCTGTCTTCTGCCCCAAGAGAGTGTCCATCAATCACACAAGACGCCCATAGCCGGCGTCTTTTCGTTCGCCTACTCTGCTCCGTTCATCACACCAGGGCCCCTTTAGACCGCCTCGTTTTTTACCAGTCCCGTAGCTTTGCTGGGCCAGGCCCATCCTTCCTGACTCTCACTTGCCGTCTTGTTCCACCTCCCTCATCCCCGGTCCATCTGTGCACGGCCAAATCTCCCAGCCCGACATTAAGCCACCAAGCTCAGATCACAGAGTCCGTCCTCTTTCATGCCCACTAGAACCACCTAAGCTACGGAGCACTACCCGCCTACCGTGGTCCTGGGCTGATCTCCACACGCCCCTTCCCAACCGTCGACTCTCATTTCTTCATCACACTACCCGGACCCCTACATCTGCTCCTATCGCGCCTCAAACACTTCGATACGCACTGGGCTCTCCCTCCTCATACCCCTCTCGACAACTCGACCTCCCCGTTTGACATCCTACCTTTGATCAGTGAATGAGATGAGCTAAGATTCATCGCCTTTTGATCACCCTACCAGTAAGGAAATCGGCTCGTTGGAGAGACCATTCTTCTAACCCCGCCAGCATATAAGCTTCAGGGACATCATCTCCATTGAATGTTTCTGTAGAAGAGGACTCAAATCATCACAAATATGCAGCCAGACTCACAACAAATACAGCCTCATGGCTGGGCCTCTCTTGAAGAGAGGTACGAAGTCATGAAGGAGATTGGTGATGGCAGCTTTGGTAGTGTCGCGCTTGCACGTGTACGAACCGCAGGATCACATATTGCTCGACGTGGTACTATGGTAGGTTGAATATCACGTAAATCAGGATGTGCATTCCAACTAACGTGTCAAAGGTTGCAATCAAAACGATGAAGAAGACATTCGACTCATTCTCGAGTTGTCTAGAACTGCGGGAAGTCATCTTCCTGCGATCACTACCACCACACCCGCATTTAGTACCGGCTCTGGACATTTTCCTGGACCCTTACAGCCGAAGGCTTCACATTGCCATGGAGTTCATGGATGGAAATCTTTACCAACTGATGAAGGCACGGGACCACAAGCCTATGGACGCACATAGCGTCAAGAGTATTTTGTTCCAAATCCTCTCAGGCCTTGAGCACATACATGACCGCGAGTTCTTCCACCGCGACATCAAACCAGAGAACATCCTCGTGTCCACATCGCAACACAATGACTCATCACATCCTTTCCGCCGCTACTCAGCCATGATGACCCCACCATCAACACCCCCAGTCTACACTATTAAGATTGCTGATTTTGGCCTTGCAAGAGAAACACACTCTAAACTCCCATATACAACATACGTTTCGACACGGTGGTACCGTGCACCTGAAGTTCTATTGCGCGCCGGGCAGTATTCTGCACCAGTAGACATCTGGGCTGTCGGTGCCATGGCTGTGGAAATTGCCACCCTGAAGCCTCTATTTCCTGGTGGAAATGAGGTAGATCAAGTATGGAGAGTGTGTGAAATTATGGGCAGCCCTGGCGGCTGGGTCAACAAATATGGACAGCGCGTTGGCGGTGGTGAATGGAAAGAAGGCATCAGGTTGGCACAGAAGCTGGGTTTCTCGTTCCCGAAGGTAAGCTATTATTATTATTATTATTATATTCCATTATAATTACACTGCTAATAGACTATCAGATGGCTCCGCACTCTTTGGACACCATTCTGCCAGCACCACAGTGGCCTGCTAGTTTATCGCAATTTGTCACTTGGTGTTTGTTGTGGGACCCACGTGCCAGGCCAACTTCAGCACAGGCATTGGCGCACGAGTATTTCCAGGACGCCTTTGATCCAATCCGCCTCAAGTCTTCATCATCGAGATTGTTGAGCAGGAAGCAATCGGAGATCTCAGCAAAGGATTCTCCAGACGCCTCTCCAAGTCTAAGCTCAAAGACATCGTCTTGGCTACGACGATCATTAGTTGCTCGCGAGAGTGCCCCCGCAGTCCCACAACACACGACCGTGCAACCTTTGTCCCCTGCACCGTCACCTGCAGCGAATTCCAGCAATACGAGTGGTCCCACTAAGCATCGACCCGCTGCCACTAAGCGAGCTACGTGGACAAACGGGGTGCCTCCTAATGGTGCACCTATTCCTATTTTGCCTTCAATACGACCAATATCTCCACTCTCGGCTGAAGTCACTGCACAAGCTAGTGGACGTTATCCAGATGGGGACGAGCAGGCAGCCAAGAAGATTGGTCGACAGCTGTCCGTTGCCTCTCATGGTAACCATTATGCAGATGCACATCGTCAAGAAGCAGAACGTGCGTTGAATGGCCGGTCAGGCCTTACTTCTCCACCTAATGGGCAAAAAGAAGGTTTCTTTTCACACCTTCGGAAACGTGCTCGGCGCCTCTCTGGGAGATATCAAACACCAATGTCACCGAGTTCGGATGACATTGAAGCTAATGCTGGTTGTGCTCCCTGGGCTGGTGCAACTGCCAGATCATCTTTGACAACGGACCAAGGTCCGTTATCTGGATCTACTGCGAACAACACTGACTTCTCCGAACTGGACAAGGCGTTGCAACATGTAAGAGACAGTGTAGAAGCTCATGCTCAACAGAGCGCCGCGACGAAGAATGCTCGTGTCGCCACAAACCCCATGCTGAAACGTCATCACTCAGTACCCCATGGTCCTGAGCCTCGAGTCTCGGAGAACGGTGTCAATGGCCCCATCTCCAGTCGCACCAGGCGAGCAACACAGAACAAGCCAAGCCCATCGAATCGTTACGAAACCCCTAACGAGGAGGAGGAACTTCTTAATGAAGTCCTAGCGTCTGCTCAAAGAGTATCAAAAAAGCTTGACAACCCAAAGGCGCCCATCCATCGATCGCAAACTGACCTCGGTCCTGCTGCTTCATATCCAACGCCGTCGCCATCGGCCAATAGAAACAGTGTCGGCTTTGGACAGGCTAATCACAATACACCCAGCAAATCCTTGGATATTTCTAACTCGCGCCCTGCAAAGAACGACACCGTGTCGAAGTGGCCAACGCCTCCCTATGACGAGAACGATTGGGCATCGAGTGTCGCGGCAAGTCTCATGGCAACCCAATCGATGTACCGGTGATATCTTAAAACAGTTTCTTATTCTGCTTCGCTTTCAATGCATCATCTTCGACCATATAATTGTAATAAGATCAACACGCCTGATCGGCATCTTGCCCCGCTTATCGTCGATTCACTTCGTCGGATCACGGTCATGAACACACGACACTGGACCTTCAGCTACCGTCAGGCACGGTGCACGAGCCAAGGAAGGCACAACAATACGCGCATACGAGTCGCAAAATCAGCGCCTCTTTGGACGGTGTTTCGGCGTTGAACAAACCGTCCTTGACCACTGCTTACTCATCTCGCATCTCACTGTTGTCAAAAATATACCAACCACACATTCGTTCTGTACACCATCACCACCATTTCCTTTTACTGAATCACCTTGGAGGCTTGTTCCTTTACAGCGGGGTAATCATCGTGTCCATTTTATAGGGAATCGTTTTATAAGCCGGGAGAAATAGTGCTTAAGGATCCCAGTCACATATGCTTCAGATTTTTCGATACCTCATTAGACCGCATAGGCATATGCCTCATTTCCTTTGTATGTTTGCTGCCTTATCTGGTTTGTTTTCTATTGGCGGATACCCGAATTTCAGCATTTGGCGACTATTATACTCTCGCCTATCGTACCCCTCGGTAAAAATTGGAAAAGAAGGTTCTTGGATAAGTGGAGAAGCATGGATCGACCGTTGGTCTTGTAAGAAGTAACTTAAACTGCGCTCGTCTCCTTGCTTTACACTGAATCACTTTCCCTTCGCGTTTTTCTATTTTCATTGTGTTATATCATAGACCAACATCTTTTTCTCCTCTGCCTGCTCCAACACGCACAATTCTATGCCGTGTTCAAATTGTACCCTCTTTATAATCATGTAATTCCGGTCCTGACATATCGACCAGCATCCTTTTCTTCCCTTGCCGGTGTCCAGGCGACAACCTGGTACTCAAACCATCAGAAAAAGGGCTGACGGCACGACTTCTTGAAGAAGCGCTCTCCCTGCTAGACAGCTGGGCCGTCGCATCATATACAACCTTATGTAGTTCTACTCTCCTCGATCAAAATTGATGGACTATATTGTCCCGCTACATCATTCCCAGCACAGCCACCCCATGTGTAACGTGAGTCTAGTCGCGGATGTATGTGCTTTACGCCACGGACCGCGACACGTCATTTCCGAACTACCATCACCCCTTCACGCTCACATGCCTTATTCTGGCGTCTCCATGTCGCCATAGGCAATCTACCACCACACCGAATCAATTTATTTTTCACGGGCCTTCTGTCTTGTGTCGCCACCAACATGGCAATGTTTCGGGCTCCTGCAGGCACATCCTTGTCACTGTAAAAATAAATAAATAGGATTTGATGCTTGTTTTCCTGTTTGTAGAGGCTACACTGCAGATATGTGTTTGCTTTTCGCGGTGTGAGGGCGGGAACGGCTGCGGAAACAGGGTGGGGACGGGCCGCTGCATGTACGCGTGTGTTTGAAGTGGGAGGCATGTCGTACAAGGCTGGTTGGGGACGCGAGGGATGGGACGTGTATGCTGATTCATCTCGTTATGGTATTTTCTAGTGTAAATGCTTGGGTTTGGTTTGTCTATATATCAAACGCCAGTTGATGCGAAGGCAAACTAAAGAGTTTACCACCCGCCGCCGACGGTGACGGCTAGTCCAGCAACGCGCTCCATGTCGCTCTGCTTCTTTCCTACATCGCTTTCTACCTTTCGATACGATGTGTATAGTAACTTTTG
The DNA here is from genome assembly GCA_028456385.1 of Ophiosphaerella korrae. Taxonomy (NCBI): domain Eukaryota; kingdom Fungi; phylum Ascomycota; class Dothideomycetes; order Pleosporales; family Phaeosphaeriaceae; genus Ophiosphaerella; species Ophiosphaerella korrae. The sequence continues at coordinate 224,831 of JALNQF010000007.1, read as the reverse complement.
TTTATCCACTCCTGTAATGTGTGACCAATGCTGCAGTATATCGTTGACACGTGATCTTGAAATGCCGTTCACGATCTCATCATCTTCCACATGGCCGTTTGTTCCGACAACTTGCATCTCTCTATTGCCATCTTGATCGACACCATCGTTTTCTGAGTCAGAACCAGAGAAGTAGGCTTCGTCTACCCTAGCCAACCATTCCTTCTGCTCTTTTGGACCCAGTTTAGATGCAGCTGCATTTTCATTGGCACCCTGCAAGCCCTCTTCAATACGCACATGTTCAACTTCTGTAACCTTGATTTGTCCACCCCCGTTCGTGCAGCCGCCAGGACACGCCATAACCTCCACATATGCATAATCCTTCACGCCTTCTCCTGCTACGCTAGCTCCACCAGGTCTTCGACTTACACCAGTCTTACCACCGGGTAGTCTACTTGCCTTTGCGGGTTTGAGGCGTCGTACTAGATTCTGGATGTTACGGAAGCCATAGAAACGCGCTGCTCTTATAATGGTTTCGGGACCACGGATCAACGAATATTCTACCACGTCCGCATTGCGACCTCGTGAGACAGATATAGAGGAGCCTGGGTTCTGTGCTTGGTATGTTCGCAGTACGTGATGTAAATATCCACCTGATGACCCAGCAAGTGTACTTTGATTCTTCCGAGGCGAAGGAGGGAAGAGAAATGCGTCAAGTTTCGGGTCAGGGAAGGGAGTTCGTTCAGTCCGTGACAGAGGTATTCGCGGAAGGGAGGAGAAGTTGATGTTACGCGCGGAGGCAAGGTGGAGAAGTTCGCGAGCCGTGATTACACAGTCGACGTCTCGCACGGGGTCTTGGGAGATTTGGTGGTTGGGCAGCCATGTGGCCGAGGTAAGCTCGCTACGACTAGCTTCAAGCTTCTTGTCGAAGCACGGCATGATGGCCACATGCCAGATCTGTGACGGAGCAATGTTGCATTGCTGACTCAAGACAGACTTGACGAGAGTCCCAGTGAGTGATTGAGTCGACTTTAAGCGAGAGAGGTGTGGGAGGACGTAAGGATGTGTCTTTTCAGCATAGCATATCCAGCCAGGGCATGCAGATGTGAGTATTGGGCCCTTCGGTCTTGTATCTATTGTGCCCTCCGATCCAGGTTTTGCGGAGACTTTGGTGGCGTTCGGGGAAAGAGATAGGGCGACTTCGTCTGCGGCAGCAACGAGGCAAGCTTCGCGTACTACATTTGTATCAATGACCCATGTGAAGTCGCTACCCTGGTGTCCGCCAGCCCTAAGACCTGAAGGGCCGCTCAGAAGCTGTGCAACCATATTTCCCGCCTCTTCTTCGGACACGTTGAATACAACTGCCAGGCTAGCACGCACCTGGGGTGATACACTGGCTACAAAGATCTTTCCCTCATGGACATGCCCATTCGAGGCCCCATTTGCTCCGTTTTGTGCCAGCCATGGTGCGCGCAACGAGGAATATGTATCGAGCGTTGTGAGGACTTCGGTGTGGGACTGGAGCGTAATGAGCACAGCTTCGGCGCTCGTTACGCACCCTGAGCAGGCAAGGCAGTCCGTAAGTGATATGGAGGCAGGAGGTGGTGGTTGTGATGCTGCAGTTTTGTCTTCGGTGGTGACTTCGTACGGATTCTGGTGCTAGTTAGTATGCGCTTGAGGGTACTGGGGCAGGACCGTGTATACACTGCTATCTTCAGACTGCACAGGAAGAGTCTCTATAGGCTTTATGCACGCTACGCCGGGTGATATGAAGTCATTCAAATCGTCTGCTGAAAGAATGGCGCTCATGGTGAGCCAAGACTAAGGAAGGCAAGTGGCGAGCAGTGGGAGAGGGGGGGTATCGTGAAGCGACCAGCGCAAGCATGCAGGAGAACAAGTGCAATTCTGAACAATACACAGAACTCCTAAAGGCCAAAAGAGTTGTTGAAGGCAAGGAAAGACGCAACAGAAGACTACCTTAGCTTAGAAATGCACGCCGAAGCACGGAGAAGGTCCATCTTTTGTTGGTCACGATATGTGCCGGCCTATCGATAAGCTCCGATTTCTCAGTCTGCAAGTCCGCGGCTTCTTTCCCAATTCTGCCCCATTCTCCCCTGTCCCGAAGTCGCCTCATCCCACACGTGATGCGATTCCAACAAGCCTTGTTCGTTTTAGCCACACCTTCACCGACAAGCCGTTTGTAATGAATGCAATATATATGCAGGGTGCACGTAGCGCACCGCAGGCTGATTTAGCCTGGTTGGCCGCCAGCTGCTATTAGCAAGTCTCGTGCTGATGTATACCATATTATCTTGATTTACTTCTGACGACATCTCTCCTGTACTTTCCAATTCTCTCATGTCTTCTCCTCTCTTCTCACTTCAGTGCCGTTGCACTTCGTCCAAATGCGGCGCATATCTATCGACACCTTGGGATTGATGTCACCCAAAGGCGGCGCAACGTTCGAAGTGGCCAAAAGGAGGAGTCCATGGTTTCGTTCAAGGCCTAGACTACTAGTGACCTTGTTATTTTTTGTTGCGTTGTGGGCTTGGCTTAATGTTGGGCGCCATGCAGTACAGATTCCAGAGGACTCTTTTGAGTATTTGAAGGACGACAGTTTACGAGACATCCTGAACACAACCCTAGGAGTAGGCTACTATTCTCACAATGATTCCCTGAAAACTACGCAATACACTGATACGGACTCAGTTCCAGAAAATATTTGTACTCAATCTTCCCTTTCGAAGTGACCGCCGCGATGCCATGTCCCTCTCAGCAGCCATCTCAAACATCAAAATTGAATACATAGACGGCGTCAAAGGAGAGAGCATCAAGGAAAGCGCCTACCCACCACCAGAGGAGAATGTCAAACTTCTGACAGGCATCCGAGGGAGTTGGAGAACCCACATGAACGCTTTACAAAGGTATCTTATTTTCATTTAGCGGTAATAAAACCCAGACCGTGAGCTGATATTGGGCCAGAGTCGTTGAACAAAACCTTAGCACAGCCTTCATTCTTGAAGATGATGTAGACTGGGACATCCGTGTTCGGCAAAATCTCCAGCGCTTCGCGCTTGCCTCGCGCATCCTTTCACAAGATATCTTCAAAAGATCTCCACATCTTAAAAGCCATGTTGAATACCGACCCAGTACAGAGACAGAGGAGTTGGCCTTCAAAATAATTGATACTAATAATCTTCCCAAAACATTGCCTTCTCTCCCGCTATCGTCTGTAAACAGCAATACCGGATCGAATAAATCACCCTACGGTGATCCATCCTCTTGGGACATCCTCTGGCTTGGACACTGTGGCGCTGGTTTCCCTCGGGACTCTCAACCACAATTTCCTTCGCTCAAGCAGTATGCCTCGGCCAACCCCTCAAATTTGATTCTGACTCAGTCCAATGACTCCACTGTTCCCCTCGGCAAATATCTCAAAGCCCATCCTTTTCAAGGCGGGCCCGATGCCCTTGCGACTGCTTACCCACCACACACGCGTATCTATCATAGATCGACAGGCGGGCAGTTGTGCACAGTGGGTTATGTAGTATCCCAACGCGGCGCACGTCGACTTTTACATCAGTTTGGCATAAAAGGCTGGAACGGCATCTTTGATAGCGAAATGGGGCGTTGGTGCGCTGGTGAAGATCCAGACATGGGACCAAATTACCCAAAGCCAGCACCTGGGCAGAAAATGCAGAAGAAGGAGAGGGTCTGTCTAACGTCTCATCCGCCTATCTTTGCGCATCATCACCCTCTTCAAGGTGAGAGTGATATTGGGGGACTGGGCGGTGGATATGCGAGAAATTACGAGACTAAGTATCTGAGATACAGCGTAAGGATGAATCTGGAGAATTTGGTACAAGGGAAGAAGGAGAGGGAGTTGGTTGATCAATGGCCAGATGAGGGGGAGGCCTTTGCTGCATGATGATTTTGGCTAGCACTTCAAACTAGTGGTTCGAAAGTGTACTTCAACTACACAGCGGGAGTCTTATTATAGCCTTTATTTTATTTGGCAACTTGTCTATCTAGTTTTCTTGTGCGGTGCCTGTGGTCAAGTTGCGACGTCTTGGCGAGTGACCACGCCAAACGTCTCAAATCGTAGCAAGGGTACTCCAGCCTAGACGGAGGAGAATAAATTTCATGGTGAAATACTCACGGTGAGAAGCCTGAAACCGCGCACCAGGATCGACATGTCTAGTTGCGATTTGCGAGCGGTGACCGAGCGACCCGCTGCCTGCGCCTCGATGACTTGATGGCATGCCCGAAACCCCTCTCGTCATCAACCCCAGCAGCGGCTACAGGCAGGACCTGCCACACCATCCAGACGACATCACCACTCCTCGCAACCCCATACCTTCACGAACACACTGTACTGGAGTTTGCGACAAACGGAACGGGTGTAACGGCTGTTACACGGACCTACATACGTCTCACGAACGTCATCGCAACTATCTAATACTGCCACTTTTGACGTCTGTCAAACCGCCACCATGGAAAGCACCCGACGCAGAGTACTCTATCAACTGAACAGCCGTTGGATCTATGGAAAGATTGTGAGCGATTCGCATTCTTGAGCACACGATCAGCACTGACACGCTGTCTTTCACCAGCCGTTACTCCACGCTGCAGTCTTCCTCCTGCAGATGGCCGCCGTCTCACTCCTCGCACGCAAATACAACAGCTATTACGCCCAACGACCAGGTACCATCCCGCCTAGCACTTTGATTGGTATGTGTCGCGCTGACCCTATGCGCAGTCCTCACTACGATGATCACGAACGCTGTATGTATCTTGAATACCATCGCGCCGAGCGCAACACAGCAACAGAATGGGTGAACATGGTTTGGGATGCAAGCTAACCACAAATTACAGGTGTTGGGTGGCATCGCAGATACAGTAGCCCAGACTTTGACTGCTGTCCGGCAGCGCGCAGTGCGCAAGAAGGGCGGCCTAGGCAAAGATGATTTCCTTGCGATTGAGATTCACGAGCTGGACAAGAGGAACCCTCTCAACGACCACGACCTCATCCCAGACTCGAAGCGATTACCACCGCCTTTCGATTTTGAGCGAACCGTGAGGTTCATGTCATATGGTTTCATCATGTCACCGCTTCAGCATAGGTGGTTTAGGTTCTTATCGTCCACCTTTCCAATAAGCAAAACCTCGACATGGTTACCTGCATTGAAGCGCGTTGCGTTTGATCAGTTTTTGTTTGCACCAGCGGGCAAGGATACACTTCCATGCGAAACCTACAGCTTGCTGACTCTGTCAGGTCTTGCCTGCTTTTTTACCTTCATGACAATCGCTGAAGGTGGTGGGAAGCGCGCGGTGCAGCGCAAGTTTCAGGACATTTATATACCTGCCTTGAAAGCCAATTTCATGGTTTGGCCGACGGTGCAGATCATCAACTTCCGAGTCATGCCTATCCAGTACCAGATTGTATGTTGTACGCCGCATATTGGTTATTTTCATTACTGACTTTATACGCAGCCTTTCGTCTCGACCGTTGGTATCGCATGGACAGCGTACCTCTCCCTCACAAACTCGGCCGACGAAACAACTTCGTAGATATACTACCCTCCTCTTTGCATCCTTGATCCTTCAGCGCGGCGGTTTTGGGTTATGGTTCCGACATTGACGGCAATGCTTGAAAGGCTTGCGCGATGCGCCTTTGCATGTTCGGTCTGGCGGATTGGCGTTCAGGCATTATACGGCGTCAGGTTGATCATATCCTGTTGGGTGTGAATGTGTTCTGGCCTATATCCTCTCGCTAAAGTGTATAAGAATGTCTTATTAGCAAGTCTCCAATTCAAATCGATGTAAAACTCTGTCCTCGAGCAAAGAAGTAGTGATTGTCCATAGCGGCCGAAGTCTCTCCCGGCCGCGGGAGCGCCCTATTGAAGGCGCAACGAAACAGTACTGGAGCCAGCCAACCATCGTAGCTGTCATAATTTCGCGCGGGTTTCCTTGGCCCGGCGTTTTCTCATCTAATTGCTATTGTGATTTGATAAGAAGCTCGAGTTGGTGCTGGAATCTGTCTCACCCCACCCCGCGCCTGCCCCGCTAGAGCTCTATGATATAGTGAACTCAACAACAAACACTCAGCGTCCCTTACACATCACCAAACCATCTTCTCATCCTCTCTATGTAAGCAAGCCCTCTCTCAATCCATATATAAACGGAATTGATCATCCAAAATATATAGTTGATATCTGAGATTTATTCAAGCACCAATTGACGATACATCATCACAGATCCCAGACACAACGCTATGTCTCTCTCAAACAAGCTCTCTATTGCGGACGTTGATCTTAAGGGCAAGCGCGTACTTATTCGAGTAAGTCAGACAAAAATCGCACTATCAATAATGGTCAGTGGTCCTTCTAACGAGACACTTCTCAGGTTGACTTCAACGTCCCTCTTGATGGAGACAAGAAGATTACAAACAACCAACGCATTGTTGGTGCCCTCTCAACAATCAAATATGCGCGCGATAATGGTGCGAAAGCTGTTATTCTCATGAGCCATCTCGGCCGGCCTGACGGCAAGCCCAATCCGAAGTACAGCCTCAAGCCGGTTGTTCCCGAGCTCGAGAAGCTTCTGGGTACCACCGTGACCTTTACCGAGGACTCTGTGGGCAAGGAGGTCGAAGAAACCGTAAACAAGGCTAGTGATGGACAAGTCATTCTCCTGGAGAACCTGCGCTTCCATGCTGAGGAAGAGGGCAGCTACAAGGATGAGGAGGGCAAGAAACGGAAGGTTGATAAGAGCAAGGTGGATGAGTTCAGAAAGGGCTTGACTGCCCTCGGCGATGTATACATCAGTAAGTGCAGTGGCTCTGCTACCAAACGTACTATACTAAGTATTATGCATAGACGATGCCTTTGGAACTGCCCATCGTGCCCACAGCTCCATGGTCGGTGTCGACCTTCCACAAAAAGCTTCCGGTTTCCTCGTCAAGAAGGAACTCGACTACTTCGCACAAGCCCTCGAAAATCCCAAACGTCCTTTCCTCGCCATCCTCGGTGGTGCCAAGGTTTCAGACAAAATCCAACTCATTGACAATCTGCTTGGCAAAGTTGACAGCCTAATCATTTGTGGTGGCATGTCCTTTACGTTCAAGAAGACTCTCGAGGGTGTCAAGATTGGAAACAGCTTGTTCGACGAGGCTGGTAGCAAAACTGTCAAGGATCTCGTAGAGAAGGCGAAGAAGAACAACGTCAAGATTGTTTTGCCAGTAGACTACGTCACAGCCGACAAATTCGACAAAGATGCTCAGGTTGGTTATGCGACAGATGAAGATGGTATCCCAGATGGCTGGATGGGCCTGGACTGCGGTGACAAGTCGATTAAACTCTACAAGGACGCCATCAGTGAAGCAAAGACTATCCTATGGAACGGACCTGCAGGTGTATTTGAGTTCGACAAGTTTGCCAAGGGCACAAAAGAGACACTCGATGCTGCCGTAGCTGCAGCGCAGAGCGGAAAGATTGTCATCATTGGAGGTGGTGATACAGCGACAGTGGCTGCCAAGTATGGTGTTGAGGACAAGCTCTCCCACGTGTCGACTGGCGGTGGTGCGTCGCTTGAATTGCTGGAGGGCAAGGACTTGCCAGGTGTGTCGGCACTGTCAAGTAAGTAGATCATTTGCGGAGATGTGTAGGATGTAGGCTTAGTGATGAAGGCACATCATCAAGACTGTGATTGGGTTATGCTCTATAGATAGCTCTTCTCAATCGTGATCAAAGTTGGATTACACTTTCACCAGCCCGTTGTACAAATACGGTTGTAGCATGCGGCCACCTGTTATATTTGCTTTGCCTCCGTACGCCTTAATCACTCGATAGCTACGTCGTCACTTCGTGTGGATGCCTAAGGCTCGTCTCGTATGCCAGAGGATTGCCCTGTGAAGGGGATGTGATAACATCATCTCGTTCATTTACCGAGCTTCTTCAATTCCTCCCTATATTTCGTAAGCCCTTAATATTCATGACTCATCTTATCATAACTCTCGTACCTTAATTGCACTGCAAAGTCCTCATTGGTATCATCGTCATCCCAGCTCTCTTCCCATAGATGCGCGTTACCGCTAGGGATCTGAGTCTCTTCCTCAGTCCAGTCCTCAACGGGGAAGTCCTCGAACTCGTCATCCTCTTCTAGTACGGCAGGCTTCTTATCTTGTGAGGACGGTTGTTCACCATTCTTCGAATCGCTAACGGTAGCTTTGTCGTTCTTCGCAGTGGAGCCTTGGGCGTTGCTGGACATCGTGGCCAGCTATACTGAGTATAATTTGGGAAGTTTGCGTGACGTGTTGCTCCAAAGCTGATTGTTGTTGGTATTGGTGAGCAGCTTCAAGATGTGGACAAACTTAGGTTGCGGCTCTTGCGGCGAGAAGCTTAGCGCAGGCGACTGTCACGATCACGTGCTTATCCATCCTGCTCTGACACCGCGGGGTACCTATTTCTAGTGCCAACAATGTGAAATCGCGAATTAGGGCGATCTTGGCTTGATGGAAATTAAGCGATAGCTTGCACGGTCCTCTAACTCTCCGTAAAGCCCACCAAGATGCGATTCAGGCAGCTCCGGGAAGCAAGCAGGAAGCTCTCGGATACTGTCATGACGTACGGCGTTCAGGTAGCCCCGAGCAACCGGATGAAGCAGTAAGCATTCTCCGGCCTAGCAATTAACAGCATTTGATGTCCTAGCTTTTGTCTAACTTGTCCAACCGCTTGATTGTCGCTGCCATTTTCTCCTCAGCTCTTCGTGTTTCCTCTTTGTCTATCTTTGTGGTTGAGCATCGCCTTTTGTGTCTTGCAATAATATCCGGCCTGTAATATGTTTAAAGTAGGTGGTTGGCTGAAGGGCCACACGCCTACTCATACAAAGAGTCTCAATGCTCTTGATGAGCTTGCTCAAAGTGAGTATCCTGTAACTAGCCTATATCGCAACTGCTAACACGACCTGTAGTACATGATGCCATGAGCTGTATGGTATTGATAGGCCCATAAACGCAAGCAATACTAATATCATATGGAAATAGCGGTTACACACATCATGAACGATGATCTGGAGTCAGCTGAAGCACACCTCAGCAAAGGCAGCTCGTCATTTCACCAAGTGCGTCCTCCTTGTATACAGCCAGTTACGGCGCATGCAGTCAAGCACTCACAAAGCACAGCTAGGGATTGGAGTGTGTATGTTCATAAGGACAACTCTGGGTTTCGAACAAGAGACCATGCGCCAAGGTCTGATCATACAATTAAATCAATACTCATAATTTTGGCTAACATTATTTGCAGCCGCGAATGCCCTATACCAAGCCGAAAATACTGCATACGAGCACCAACGACGAGTAGCGAAAGATCCAAACGCTTATCGCTCGCCGATTTATCCTCCCGGGACTGAGTACGTAGTGTGTCAGGCAGAAGCACAATTGATGAGTGCAGTGGTTGGCCTGCTCAATGAGAGTTTGACCGAGGCCATCAAAAGCTTCTACAAGTTGAGGAAGGCATATCTTGCCATGGAAGCTGTAATGGAAAATGAGAAGAATTTCATGAAACAGAGAAGCACAAGCAGCGTCAACTCGGCCAGCTCCAATAAGTCGTTGAAAGGAGGGTCAATGCGTCATAAACAAGAAAGCAGAGGCCCCAAAACTTCCAGACCTGTTTCTGCTCATGCATCTGCCAATGCTTCAACTGTCGGTCTTAAACAGACCCCAGACACAGAAAAGATCACAGTAACAAACGATACAGCGATGGAAAAAAAGAAACCAGCTGGTAACGGTGATGATGATTTTGACTTTGTGGATGCTAAAGAAGACACTGAAGTCAAAGAAACCCTTCCAGAATACATGGGTCATCTTGCCGTACCAGTTGGCCAAGATGGCTCGATTGCATTAGACAATGCTCAGAAAAGGCTAGACGTCGACTCCAGCTCGGTGTCAAGTTTAACTTCGACAAAGGACAACCCATCTAACTCAGTTCCCGAGATTATTGACGATTTTGAACAGCTTACAATGGACGACTCAACTGGTGTGGAGGTAGATATCTCGACGTTCAGTGACCATCCAGTCGATACATTCGTGCTTGCAGGATCTAATTTCTGTTTTGGGATGCTTCTAATCCTCCTCTCCTTCATCCCACCTACTTTTGCAACTTTGCTCAAGATTGTGGGTTTCAAGGGCGATCGGGACCGAGGCATGCAGATGCTATGGCAAGCAACCAAATTTCAAGATATCCATGGCGCTATGGCTGGCGTAGTTCTCATGGGCTACTTAAATGGATTCACAAGTATCTGCGATATTGTTCCCAGCATGGGTGAAGGTGCCTATCCAAAGGAGAAATGCAAAACGTTACTACGTACAATGCGAGAGCGGTACCCAAAGAGTCATCTCTGGCTGCTCGAAGAATCGCGAATGTTGGCCGCAAACAAGGAACTAGAGAAAGCAGTCAAGTTCGTGGCAGAAGCAGGAAAGTCTCCACTCAGGCAGCTTGAAGCACTCGGCTGGTTCGAACGTAGTCTGAATAGCATGTACATGCACGATTATGAAGCTACAGCCACTGCCTTCCAGACTTGCATCGAGCTCAATAATTGGAGTCACGGCCTGTACTGGTACATTGTCGGAGCCGCTTACGTTGAGCTTTATAGACGGAGCAAAACCAGCGACGCGGAAGCTGCGAAGAAATACGCGTTAAGGGCTACCGAATTCTTCCAAAAAGTGCAGCCAAACATTGGCAAGAAGAAGTTTATGGGCCGTCAGTTGCCGTTTGACGTCTTTGTCAATCGTAAGATTCAGAAATGGGAAGCCAGAGCAAAAGAGTGGAATTGTGACTTTATAGATGCGATTGGCGTCTCTCCGCTGGAAGAGATGATATATTTCTGGAATGGGACCAAACGCATGCGAATCGATCACCTCGAGGTGTCGTTAGAGAACCTTGCTTGGAGCGAAACGTCGGCCAATCCGCATTGGGAGAAGGAGGAGTTGGACGAGAAGTCTATATTGGCCGTTTTACGTGCATCTGTCCTTCGAAACATGGGTAAAACTTCTGAGGCGAAAGCTATTCTCGAGACAGATATTATTCCTACCGACAAGATACTTTTCAAGGGCAATCTGAGGGACAGTTGGACTGCGCCGTGTGCACGCTACGAAATGGCTGCGAATCTCTGGCGCGAGGCTGATGCAGATCAACAGCCTGTTCAGCATATCGACACTCTTAACAAATGCAAAGACTGGTTACAGGAAGTGACGGAATGGGATGGGTTCGATTTGGACGCTAGGTATGCAATTGCGCTTGATGGTTTACTGTTTTGGGCCTTACTGACGAATATCTAATACAGAATTGGGATGAAGGTTACAACTGGCAAGGATACGCTGAGAAAGTATGGCATACAGTGCTGATGCCTAGGTATACGTAGTCTATATCGTTTCGGTTGAAACCACAGATACAATGTAGCCGGTACGTTCGGCGACATAAGTAATGTCAAACTATGTCAAGCACTGAGTCGCGATACTGCCAGTTCAGAGTTGCGCTGTGCCGGCCAAACGCAGCGGCTCTTCATCGCCCGTGAATACTACGTGGGGTGAGAGCCAGGAGCCTACAACGTCATCCAATTTGACTATCGGCAGTTTGTCTATATATGGACACGTGCATGTTTGCTTGCGTGTTTGCTGAGCGACTTGGACACGCGGATCCGACTTACCCGCGACGAGGCATTGGGGAGGCTTGTCGGTGCTCATCTTAGCTTATCAGAAAGTGGTAGAGCAGGTGTGGATGCAGGCGGTGCAGGCATGTGTGGAGTGAGGTAAGAGTACCCGGCAGGGCAGATCTGGGACCAGACGTCACTGTGGCTCCAGGGTCCAGGGCGAGTGGTGGCTAACCGGCGGGGGCGCTAGCTGCCCCTTGAAAGGCCCACGCGACCCTGAGAACGGCGCCGAATTGTGCCTGCAATTGCTCTTGCATTGTCACCCTTTTTTTTGATACACGACGCCTCTTCGCCTCAGCTTGCAATTCTGCCTTGCTTGGTACGTAATCCCGATCCCGCTCTTCGCGTGTCCCTCTACAGCAACAATTGGGATCCCAGATTGTCACATGCAACCTCAGGGTCATGCTTGACTGCCTCAACTTGTCAAATTTAGGACGACATCTTGTGCTGACCAGACCAGTCAAATAAAACCAGCAGTAGCTAGCCGTCATCATGAGCAAAGCACAGTCACCCTATGATTCGCTACGGTTCATACCGCAGTACTATGACAATTCCGATTCGCACAATTCCGCCCTCAGTCTCATCCTCACGCTGCGACCCGACTGGCAAGAGTCCAAAAACACAATCGAGTTTGTGAGGTTCACTGATGGCATTACCAATACGGTATGTAGCTGTTGGGTCTCAGTTGTCACCAAGTTAAACAATCTCAACTGAGTAATGTACAGCTTCTAAAAGCGGTGAACAAACTGCCAGATCTCTCAAAGGCAGAGATAGATGAGGAAGCCATACTGCTGCGTGCATATGGTAAGGGCACCGATGTCCTCATTGACCGCGAGAGTATGCAAAACTACCCAGTTACAACCACTTCCCATCGCTAATAGTCTACACAGAGGAGACTCGGTCGCACTCTCTGCTTGCCCGCCACGGCCTTGCGCCTTCATTACACGCCCGGTTTGAGAACGGTCTCCTTTACAAGTTCATTCAAGGTAGTGTGTGCGCGCCTGCCGACCTGCGTCGACCAGAAATTTGGAGAGGAGTAGCTCAGAGGCTGGGAGAATGGCATGCAACATTACCTATATCGAGCATCAGCAGCACATGTCCTGCCCCTTCACAACTGTCACCTCACAACAAACGTGCTTCTCTGGCTGACATGGCACAACTCACACCGGGCAAGCCTATTCCCAATGTGTGGACTACCATGCAGCGATGGATCCTTGCGCTTCCAACAAGCACCATTGCGCAATCCACCCAACGAGACCAATTGATGCACGAACTCAAGGGCTTGACCAAGTTGCTAGGCGATACACAAGGTATCGGCGGTGCCACTGAATTTGTCTTCGCCCATTGCGACCTCCTCTCCGGTAATGTGATAATCGAGCCCTCTCCCTCATCTGCTTCGGCCTCGCGTCGATCGAGCGCGTCAGGCGGCTCTCAGGAGCCCGAGGCTGCCGCTACCGTGTCATTCATCGACTACGAGTACGCCACGCCTGCGCCTGCGTCGTTCGATCTCGCCAACCACTTTGCTGAATGGGGTGGTTTCGATTGCGACCCCAATGCTATACCTACACGAAGCACCCGTCGTGCTTTCCTCCGCGAATATCTCCGCAGCTTCAGCACCCACCAGAACCGAACATACAAGGACTCAGACTTAGAAGAGCTGTTCGAGCAGGTGGACGCTTTCAGAGGCGTCCCTGGCTTCTACTGGGGCATCTGGGCCCTGATTCAGGCACAAATATCACTGATTGACTTTGACTATGCGAGCTATGCATTAGTAAGGCTCGATGAATACTGGGCGTGGAAAGAGCAGAGGCCGACAGAAAGGGAAAAGAGGTGGGCACAAGAGGAGTAGACCATGGCGAGCAGAGACGCATCGCGAATCAGAACACCATCTAGACCATATTAATCCTTCTTCTCCGTAAATTTAATACCAAGTAGGAGCATTTCAACCATGCTTATACTTTCGTCTTGATAGCGTCATGCTCCATGTGCAGGAATCTCCATATCGAGACTATTTCGTCGAGCAGATATGTTTTACCACAGAGAACAGCATTCCTCTACACGCCGCATACTCATATCAGCCCTCACATCCGTTATGGTTGGGGAAACAAGGATATGTAGACGTCACGCCAGCTTTCGCTGCCTGCTGTACGGCGCGGGGAAACAGTGATGGGGAAAAGGCCCCACCTGCTGTCAACGTGCAGGGGCGAAGAGGGGTCGAGTGATGATGGACGGATAAATGGAGGCATCCGTCGAGCGTTGGTGGCTGCAAGTCGATGAAAGCGGAGCACGAATTAGCATGCAGCGCAGATCGCACATTTGAAAACAGGAGCTGCGGCAATTGCAAATAGTGACATGGCTGGAGAAGAGAGAATGTGGTATTTCGTCATGTGTTGTATGAGAACTGCCTTTTGAATTCATAATTACATATATCTGATAATATCTGCAGAATGTTCCATCCCATCCAATCCAATCCGACCCTGGGTTTATTATATGTAGCCTGCCATTCATTTCCTCTATCCCAACAAAAGTACGCCGTGCTATGCAATAGACAAGGAAATTGGTGGATATCTTTCGTAGGATAACTCGAACCAAATACTAAGAAAAGAAAAGAAAAACTTTTGAACCGGCCTAAGAAGGGTGGAACGCGTAGAAATCGTGTGATGTGAACGGATTATGCTTCGAGGGCTAAACTTATGTCGACAGCGCTGCCAAACCAATCCATGTCGCCCATGCCTCCTTCAAATGTGCTGTCGTCAAAAGTAAATGTCTCTCCTACAACGTCTAAGTTCAGGAGGGAATCAAATTCGCCGTCGTCAAACTCATTGTTCAGTGGTAGGCTTGAGAATAACGTCTCGTTATCCTGATGGTGATTGATATTGTTTAAGTTTTGTGGGAAATCCATCGTGGTCCATTTGCTGAACGCATCCAAGGAGGGGTGAGGAGGTGCCGTTATGGTGGTCATGGATGTATCTTCTGAAATTGTGATGCTTGACATGTGCTCATGATCTGATTCCGGTGGAGTGGAGGCCAGGAATGTTTCGAGACGCCGCGCGACTTCCTCATCTGTAACATTATCGTCAGGTTGTTTTTCGAGAGCGTGCATATTCGTCGTGCTATTGTCGGGAGGTGGGGTCAATGTCGAGCGGTGCAGATTGAATGAGTTAGATGCTGCACCATTCACCATATCTAGTCGCCTGCCGGCATCTACAAGATCCTCTACTGAGGTAACAGTTGGTATCTTTTGCATTGGCGAGGTTTGGGTGGCCGCTGGAGCAACGTGAATTCCTGCTTTACGAATGGCAGCCTCGAGGAAGGCAACCGAATAGTCCGCAGCCGCATACAAATCCCGCAACTTGCCCATAACAGCCATGCATTGACAAAATCCGCGAAGTGATGAGCGACGTGTTTCTTCTTCGGGGGCCTTAATATCAAGTAGGTGGATGATTATTGCTGGTAGAAGAACGGTTACACCTGTGGTAGGCAGATACTTGACCAAACCACTGGCGTCTAGACGCTGCGCAATTGAGGTAATGGCTGAAGCTGCGCGACGAACATTGCGGCGAGAAACATCCAAAAGATCAGACTCCACATTAACCTTTGCTGGCGCACTTGCTGGGCCACCCTGCGAGTTTGGTAGGACTTGGGGTCGGTGCAATGCTGATAGGGTAGTGAAGAACACCATATGGAGCAATGATTTGGCTAGGTCGATGGCTGCTTCACCGCTAGGTTTGTCCGTATATTGAGCTTCTTCGGGCAATTCAGAAACCCATTTTTGTAGTTGCTCATCACAAATTTTGACCTCGCTGGTCTCAGGATCTAATTTCTTGGGAAGCAACATCATTGTTGTCCGATCGTTTTGGAGGCCATGGTTGTTGTTCAAAACGCAGTATTGCTTGGAAAGGACATGGGATATACATAGACAGAGTCTAGCTTTCTCGATGCACATGATGGCCAATTGTCGTTGCACGTCAACGTCCCTCGCAACTCGGCAGTCAGTTGGGATGCAGGTAAGTGAATCTGGGATCGGTGCAATCTCGAAATCTTCCATTTTCAACATGGGAACATCGAAGTCTTCCGTTTTTATTCGTGTTGGACGTCTCATGCCGAGTGCAATGAGGCGGTCTCGCATGTAGGTAGACCACCATATACGTTTCCATAGTTTAGCACGTTTACTGTCTAGATTGGTATTATCAGGGTTGCGATGAAGTCCGATGGTGTGCGCTACTGACGTAGCAACGCCCATCCAGTGCCAGGTATCTTTCTGGTCGTCCGGCGTTTCATAATAGTAAGTCAGAAGAAGTAAAGCTTGGACAAGCGAGACACGGTCAGATTCGTAATCAAAATCGTAAAGGATCTGCTCATCAGGTTAGTAACGCCGCTGAGGTCACTAGGGTGAGAACATCGATGTATCTTCATCTTCTTCACATGCAAATCTTGTTCGGTCGTCGGTGAGTCCGTTCAGACGCCGATAATCACAAGCCATCTCGGCCGAACAACGCATCGCCGGAAATGAAAGAGACTTTGTTCTGACTTACTCTTGTCTTTTGGAAGAAATCTTTGCGAGCCTCCTTCCGGTTTGCGTAGCCTGCATTGCGTAGGTGCGGCATGTCGATGAACGCCGAACCTGCAAACATGACAGCCTGGAATAGAATCAAGCTGACTTTTCCATTGCTTCCATCTGGCTTATCGATTACAGTCAGAAAATCGTGCAAGTCCAGCAACGGCATGTAAGGATGCACGAATTCAACGTAAGCACGAAGCATCTCACTGCGCAGGGTTCCCGTGGGCACAGTCAAAACTCCTTTTTTCTCCAGGTAAGAAATCTCCTCAGATCCAATCTTTGGAGGCAGTGGTTTGATGAACGGTGGAAGATCGCCGGGGGGTGATCTTTGCGGCATGTTACCAAAGAACGGTGCTCGGTTATCGCCAAAGGGGGTGAAAGGCAAGGTTGGTAGGCCATTGATCTGAGAAGTAATGGATAAGCGTCGCTGCAAGTCTGAAAAGTTGTCTACGGAGCCGATGCGATTTCCGTGACTTTGATCTATGTTCAGTCAATAACAGTAAGGAGGCAGAAGATATTTGCACTTGTAACGCACATATGGAATGAGGGACATGCTCGTCTCGTCTCGATTCTGCTTCATGTGAAGCTCGAGACGAGGCTGATTTCAAGCTCTGAACGCTATCGAGAACATCGCGCGACGCGAGCTTGCGGGTAGAACTCGTAATCGAGTTTGCGCGCTCCTCAGGCTGTTCGTCATCTTTGCTCCATTTCCTGCATCTGTATTAGCTAGAGCCTGAAGAAGATGGTGTAGGCGACGCAGGCTAGGCTGGGTTGTGGGAACGTGATGGGTTGAACGCGCTGCAAATGGCTAGTCTAGAACGACTGAGCCCCAAGCCAACTTCGCATGACGACATTCAGAGCAAAATACGACATGGATTCCTTGAATGAAGCGAATTGTTCTTGGTGCTAGACGGGTATCGGATACTGCACAGGAGAAAGTAGACTGACTTTTTGCGCCTGCTCTCGGAAACAATGCACTCGACTTCGTCCAACCGGCAGTTGGTGCAGGGAGCACCGTGCTCAGTAACATTGCATCTAACCTTTCGAGCTCGACAACACTGACAAGCCTTAGAAGCCCTCCTCTTTACTGAACGGCCAGTTGGATTTCCGTCAAGGCCGGCCTGGGTGACCTTTCGCTTCGGTGGTTGAAAGTCATGCTGGTGGTCGGAAGGAGAGGCAGAATAGTCAGACATGGCTGTGGATTGTTGATGTGCCTCGACCAATTGCCGAAATGAGGGTCAGAGGAAGGGAATGGAGAGCAATCACACACGCGCGAGGGGTGTGGGGACATGGGAAGATTATGTATGAAATGTAAACTGGTGGAGCAGAATTCATGCCAGGGCCTAGTCGCGTGCTTAGGCCATCAAGACGAGCCGCGATTGACCTTTGTGCGTTAACGCTCATGACGCCGTCGCCATCTCCACTGAGTATCATTAGTCTAGTGCGATACCCCAGCTCTCTAGATACGGATGGTTGCACGGTCAAACGCCAAGAGCTCAATGCGCCGGTCATTCTCGGATGGCATCGGAATAAAGGCCGCTTCTGAAAAGGTCCGGCGTCAGGTGCTGCGCAGTCTCTGCACACGTCACGGTGCCGCGGTTCATTGACACGAGTTGACCGGCGCTGGCCATCAGGCGCTGACCGCCACGTTTTTGGTGCAGTTTGCGAAGGCCATGTGGTGTCCAGCCCGAGCGTACGCATAATACAAAAACCTAACTGCTAAACTGCTGCCGCCTCGATCCAGGGTGAAGCCCCAGGTACCGAGTCAGGCCGTGTGTGGGGACCCCAACCAGACTGAATCACGGGCGGAACCGACTCCTTCAGGGCAAGGTCTGGAGCGGATCTGGATTTCCAAACGACAACATGATTGGCCTCCAGGGTCGAGCGTATGGCCGATTTGTAAAGCCGGGCCTATAGCACGTGACCCACAAGGCGCCACACTCGCAAATTTGCTTGAGGTTTTTTGTGTGCGATCGGAGCGACCCACTACTCCGACGCAGTGTGCGTGAGCACTGCGCCCCAGCTATTAGTGCTCGCGGTGTTTGCCGTCGCTGGTTGGGAGAACTCGCCGATGTCTGCCGTGGGACAGAATGGCTCCTTTCGTGCGCCCAAAAGACAGCCTGGTTGCGGAAGGCCGATGAGAATCTGACCAAGTGCGTCAGATCGGTGCTCGGAGCAATGGCAATCCAGGGCTTTGGCATCATACCATAGTAGCATGACTGGGTTCGTCAACGTGTCCAAGATCAGCAAACCGTGACCCTGGTCATAGTTTGTCAAGTTTGTCTTGGTCGTGGTCCTGTGTGCGGGGACGACGCTTGCCCTTGTCGGTGAAGACTCGGAATAACGTCAGCGCCCGGCGCCATGCGCCATGCACCATGCACCCACCATGCACCAACTCTCCCTCATCCTTCCAGGTGGATCCTTATGGCTCGGCAAACATCCTATCTTTATAAACAACCACCTCCAGAGTAGGAATGCGATTTGCTGCCAAACACCAACGACAAGTGATAAAGCATCCACCCCCATCATGTTGAGCTTTTCCTATCTAGGCAGCCCTATGGCGCCAGATTATACTTGAACAATATTGGCAGATGCGAAGCGGCCCGGAACGTGGACAAGATGTATGATTGCAACGCGGCGCATTTCGCTATTGACCGCTGATGCTCCAACACGATGGAGCTGAGGTTACCTTTAGCTATCTCACTGGGCAAGTCGCTTACAACGACACTATTGTAACCTGCAACCAGCCCTTCGCTGAAAACTACTGTGTACAGGTCCAACCGGCAGGAGCACGTCACAGCGCCAAACACCGTAATTAACAAGTATATTATTGAGCATAATTCCATGTGTTTGCCAGTGTCATCATCCCTCGCCCATTGGGATGCAGCCAACTGTGTTGAGCTAGTTTACACACACAGCGGAAAACCCCAACCGGGTGCCAGATATCCAGGACTACCTCAACGGAACTAAAGCGCACATTACTAGTATTTAGTGGGTTGTGTGCATGCATTCCGGGATGTGGAGTCGCGATCTAGTTCCAGTTCCGGGTACAGTCCACTGACAGATACTTGCATGGTAGGGTTGTGAACCTCCTGTATCAACGTTCCCCCTATGCCAGCGCCCTAGGCCACTGCACCTCATCAACCGGGCACCAACCTGTGGTTTCCCTATTAAAAGCAGCAAGAGTGCACTGAGCTCAGGCTAGTGAAGTAGGATGTCACTAAGAACAGATTGCAATCTATGTGAAGTCACATATGACAGTAGTGGATGCCGTTTGAACACCATGCCTTCGCAGTAGCATGCTGAGAAGTGCAAGTTGCTACAAACTCTTACTCTAACAGCCCTTACATAATGTAGGATTCGGCCGAACATGAATTGTTGCTGCATGTACGGATATCAAATGTGACCTTTGCAGGGATCAGCAGCTCTGCGGAGACCTTTTCCGCTCATGACTTTCACCCGAGACCCAACCCACATCTCCAACCCCACAGGGGTATGCCGGGCACATTTGAAATCCACTTTCGTCCCGTCAGATACTGGTAGGTCGCATTATGATGAAACATTGTCATTGCGACGAGACAACTCACTGCCGTCATTCACACCAACAAGGTTAGGTAATATACTGTAGATAACTTCACATAAGACAGCATTACGGTGTAGGAGAAACAAAGTCTTTAAAACTATTCTATCGAAATCTTTCCAAAACACCCACGTAGTAAATCACGGCTGAACTCCAGACTATGCTCCAACGGGTAAATTACATCTCCATCCAGACTATATATGCGTGAGTATTCATCCACGAAGCTTGCGCTTGATGATTTATGGTTCCGCATACATGGCATCGGGGAATTTCGAGAAGAGGGGGAGGAACTCCGAGAGGAGGTTGAGGGAGTTCGGGTAGGAGTTCGGGCGGTGGCACCGGTGCTGCAAGCGCAATAGAAAATAAAGCTACAAGGGCAAGAGTGAACTTCATGATGAATATCTAGATGTTGAATACTGTGGATACTAGATATGTGGAGATTTGGCTGATAAAAAACTATAACTGCTGGAAACTAGCCCTATTATACTCCTTCGTTGACTTGTGCTGGAGTCTAGTTCGCTCAGACTTGATATGTGTATTACGTTGGAATATGAGGCTGCCAAGGTGGGTTAGGATGGCCAAACATGAATGAACTCAACTTCAAACAGCGTAGAACCGCATAGTGCTAAAGAAAAGCCATTCATTGAGTAGCCAAGTAGCAATCAATGTTGGAGTTCAGGCTTGGACGATGTTGGTTATCAAGCGTTAGGCCCTACCAACTCACAGATCTGAATAAGACGACTGTTCAGTGTCGTTCTTGCTAGTACCGAGACTTACACAGCCCAGCTCTATGTAAACAACACAATCCTATCTGAAATCAATCATAAGTTGTGATAATGGCATATAGATACAGTGCAAGCGCTGAGTCTACATGTACATAATAATTATACGTATCAATTTACTGTACAGAGCGGCAAGCGTCTACTCGGCATTTCCTCATAATTTTGATGAACCCGAAGGCTTTTGTAACGCCTTCGTTTTGTTCTTGAAGTTCTTGACCAGTTGCCGTACCCCAAGATCCATCATCACGTCTTCAGAACCGCCCGGTATCCTGATACCGGGAACTTCACGGTATATTCCTGTTACAATAATTAGCAAATGTCAAAGGTATAATACCGTAGTAAAACCTACTTTCGACCAACTCGCCTTGCCCACTCTTTGTGTATCCATTCCCACCAAATAGCAGCTGCGCGCACTGCGCACACTCGTTTAGTACTATTCCACTTTGGGCTTTCACCATAGCGGTCAACCCGCCCAGTTCGATATCCGCAGTCGCTTTGGGTAGTTTTGTCATCTGGTATACAAATTGCTCTACCCATGCCCACTGACTTTCGAGAAGAGCTCCACACTTCGCCAGTCGGTGTCGCACAACAGGCTGGTCGATGAGGGGCTTACCGAAAGCTTCGCGCTTCATTACATATTCCATTGCTGCGCTGAGAGCCACACGGGCTTGTCGGGTGGCGCCAATGGCGATAGAAAGTCGCTCGTGGTTGAAATTTGTCATGCTGTTCTCGTTAGCTGTGATTTCGTACTGTCTGTCGACTCCTTACATATATCTCATTCCCATACCTTCTTCGCCAATCAAATTCTCTATAGGGACCTTGACGTTGTCGAGCTCAATGAAAGTGGTCCCCGCTGAGACTTGACCGCCCACCTTTATTCTGCGCATATTAACACCTGGGTAGCCTTTCAATGGCACAACAAGCATCGACAGGCCAGATGGACCAGGCCCGCCGGTGCGGACGGCCATTGAACTGTATTCTGCCCAGATGCCGTTTGTGATCCACTTCTTTGTGCCATTGACAATGTAGTATTTACCGTCAGGGGTCTTCCGAGCGGTTGTAGTAATGTTCGCAACGTCAGATCCAGCTTCAGGCTCTGTGATGGCAATGCAAGTCCGCTTTTTGCCGGTTAAAAGCTCGGGGAGGAAGCGCTCTTGTAGCTGCTTGTCTCCGTATTTGACAATAGGTGGGACACCAAATGACATACCCGTTGTCAAAGAGCCCGCTGGACCTGCAAGACCAGATCGTGCCATCTAGCAAGACATTAGGTTTTCTTTGGGCGTTGTAAGGATGAGAAGGTATACCTCGTCTGCATAAATCATGGTATGAATATAATCCCACTCTTCAACCTTCACAACACCGAGAATGTCGCGAATGCCCAGCTTCTTCAGCCATTCCACAGGTAACGGAGCGGGCATCGTAGGTACTAGCATACCATTCTTTGCAAATGTCTCAAAGACATGCTCGGGTAGAGTCTCTTCGGTATCCCATTGCAGAGCCTTCTCATGTAGATGCTCGTCCACAAATTTGCGGCATGCTTTCTGCCATCGCAGATGTGTCTCTTGGTAGTATGGCGATGGGAGGCCCGCAATATAAGGTGGCTCGGAAAATGGAATGAAAGCTGTAGATGACATCGTGGCGGCGCTCGTATGACGAAGAGCTGGTTTGCTCAACTACATGATGTTGATGAGCTTGGTACTCAAAGCGCGTTGCTTCCGCATGTAATGTGGAGAATCCGGGGTTCAAAGAACCGAGGTTTGCCGGCTGGGGCTAACATGTGTCCCCGCCGCGGCACCATGAATCATCAAGTGTCAAAGATGCGCATACCTAGGTCCAACTGTGTCGGAATCGAAGAGTCAGTGTCGCATAGGTTTGAATCAGTCAACACGATTTACATACTAAAAACGAGTCACGTTTAGTCTGGCTCGATACCTGGGACGATGTTCTAAGAGTTGTATGAATACCACGGTGCGTAGCAAATTGCCCTACTAAGCTACGGTGTGTGATTTGTGCAACCAAGGCAGCCTGTTTGACAGCCATTAGATGTTTAATTTGTTTCAATCATCTTCCAACCCAAATTCCTCACCAACCATATCCATCAACCTTGCTATATACTTGAAAATCTCCGCATCCTGTCTAGCAACTTGCGACGCCTTGCTCAACAATGGGTATAGCCTATGCAAATGTTTCTTATGCTTTGACTTGATTCCAGGTGCGTCTGGAATGGCCTGGGGTTCACTATCCAGCTTACCCAGCTCCTTCAGGATGAAGAGCAGCTCTCGTCTCTGAGCCCCTGGTATTGGCATGCGACCCCGTATTGGGTGGTCTGCAATGTATGTCTTTAGAGGAAGCGCTGCCCTCAGTATGAGGTATGGTGAGGCTGCTTGAGCAAGTTTGACCCGTGAAGGCGTCCCATCATGGGCCGCGACGAGATTGAAGAGTTCGGAAGTGCAAGTATAACTCATCTTTATACGCCAGGTCATCTCTAGCTCGGCTGTCTGTCCGTAGCGAACATGATATAGTTGCTCAAGTGGTGCATGGATAGCATCTGGTATTTCACCAGGAAGAGGCGTGTGTATGAGCGATGTAGAAAAAATATTGCAGGTGTGCGTTCGTCGGAGGGCATCAGGGATAGAGGGTGATCCTAGGGATAAAGTTACCAAGTCGCGGAGTTCATGCGAAGAGTTAACGTCAAACACTTCATCATTCTCGATCGAGACCGGGATGTTATCTGTTACTCGCAACTCAGCCCTTGAGATGTCATAGGAAAGCCCAACAATTGTTGACCATGTGTCCTTGAGAGTTGGAATATTCTTGCTGTGTGTGTTCAGCGTTGGCAAAGCTGATTGTAGGACAGCTATTGCGGTGGTCGTGGCTTTCTGCCAAAGTGCAGGAGGCTTGCCCTCACGTTGCCATGAGTACTTCTCGTGAACTGGTTTAGTTAGGCTCTGTAGCGCAAATAGGAAGGATCCATCCTCAAAGATTCGCGTCTGGCTAACATGCTTGACAATGATGTCCTTTAAAAGTGACATCGCTGCCTTCGCGAGCGCAACGAATGTTGGTCCGTCTTTTCCAGGATTTTCGGCCAGCGTTGTATAGGGGAGAACAGTGAGTCGGCTCAGAAGGCAAATAAGGCGCGAGGGGAGATCTGAGCCCTCCGTATTGATCTCTAAAAGGCACTCCATGACTCGGGTTTGTAATGGTGTCATATTGTCAAGATCGGACGTGTAAGCAATTCGGTCAGAGACCACAATACACATCTCGAGGTTTGCGAGCATGCTAGGTAATTGTGAATTGAGATTCCCCCCAGCAAGCCGGTAGATGGATTTGAACGCATCTGCATATGCCACAAAGGCATCCTGATTTCCATCTTGCCCAACCACCCACTCGTCAGAATGATCGAAATAGGCCCTCCAGGTGTCGGCAGTTGTGAGGAGCGATGACATGCCCAATGATTCTGGATTGTCAATGTTTGATAGCACTCCGGTGATTGTATTGAAGACTGAGAGCCCAAGAGCATGCGAGTTGAAGCCGAAGTATTGCTGGAGGAGCTCAAGAAGTTTCAACCAAGCATCACCTAGCTGTGCTGGTCCCAATCTCTCCATATAAGAAGTATATAAGACGCTGATAGTGTGAAGAATAGCGTTTGTCGTCTCATTCCAATTCACAAGATCTTTGACGTCCTGCGTTGATATCCTTGAATTTCGTTGGATTTTTATATTAGCTTCAATCATACCAAACAAGACTACACGAAGGCAGAGTAACCACACTGGTGACGAGAGTTGCTCAGCGTAACTCTCGAAGATTCTTTGGACGGTTTGGGTTGCTGAATTCCGCACTTCGGCACGCTCATCTGTTGTGGTAGATGATAAGTCAAAAAGTAGTTGAAACCAAAGTGCAGGTATCGATCCTTCTCGCGAGCGAGACGCAACCGTCGTTCGAATATCTTTTGTCGATCCAAGTTCACCAAATATTGTCGGCAACACCGAGAGGTTGTTCCGTGGCTGCAAGAAATCCGAGACGTTCCAGCAAAAGGTGATTGCCTATTCATATCAGCATCTAGCGTCATCTAACATATATATTAGTAACTTACGGTAAGAGACATATTAAGGTCTTCCTGTTGGCAGCAAAATCTATGTAGGACTTCTAAAAGTGTTGAGAGACAAGCGTCAGGGACGGCCGACATAAAGTCAGCGCATACCAGATGCACCGTTGCAAAGGCGGAACGAGCAAGCGATCTAGAAATAACTTCCACAACACATGCCTCCTGTTCCTGGTCGTTTTGGTCAATACCCATCATTTTAGTATTGTTGGCGTTCACATTGGCTCCGATTATAAACACGCTCATCAAGCTATCGAAGACAGCACCCCACCCAGCAACGAGCGATTCACCGCACTGCTCTATCACGCTCTTTAGTGCCTCCAGAGCTATTTGGTGAACTCGGATATCTGTTTCACTTGAGGCGTCTTCGTTGGTCTTATTACCTTGATGTAAAGCTGATATCTGTTTTTGTAGAGCAAATAGAATACGTGCTTGGATGTCTTCATGCTGCTCATCAGACATCGAAAATTCTGCAACCTCTCTGACTGTTCGTGCTAAAATATCAGCAGCAAGCAGTCTAGTTGAGGTTGCATTACGCTCATCAGCGGAAAAGAGAACAATTTGTGTGATGAGGACATCCCACCCACTCTCAGCCGGATCATATTGGGATAACCTCGCCTCATTCAATGCAGCAAGTTCCCCTATCTTATTCAAAGCAAAAGCCGAGTCGCGTGAGTTCGTTTCGGTGTTTAGAGAAATGCCTGAAACACTTCCCAGTCGCCGTTGATGTAGCATTTTGGGACGGTTAGACGTGGTTAGGGTATTTTGGTCGTCATTAGAGGAAGAGGTTGAATTGAGGAGAGCACATAAGGCTTTCAACACTTCTGTGAATGACTCGTTAGGGAAATCCACAGTACTCTCGAAGAGACGTCGAGCTGCAGCTTGAACAGCCGAGGTCTCGGCTTCCATCTTTTCAATAGCAACACCTTGATCATTATGAGGAATCGATCCGCTTGATCCTCGACCACCGTGACTTGACAGCGCCATCACCAGATCCGCTATTTGCAATGTCTCGAAGACGATTGACCAGGCTGATTGCAGCGTTGGACCCAACGCGATTGCTAAATTGAGGAGAGCTCTAAGACATAGAAGGTTTCGAGCACCCAAGGCAGGCATTGTGACATCATGAGATAGCTGCCTGTTCTTCTCAGTGGTAAGTGCTGATGACTGGCTTGCCGGACTGTCCACACTAAGAAGAGCTTTGGCGTTTGAGAATACACCCGTTTTTTCAGCTGTGACCGACCGAGGGGAAGAAACACTCGCCAAAATCAGATTGGAGGGAACAGCTGCTTTACCAAGGGTAGTAAGGAATGCGTCACGTGGCGTCGACAATCTAAGAAGGCCAGATACTTGTGTGAACTTCTGAACAGCTCGGACCAGCGCGCGGTAGTAATCCGTGTCAAGTGCAGCATTGAGAAAAGTGGAGCAAGTCGCAAGAACGGCTGGCCAGCATTCGGTGACAAGTGTTGATGATGTTTGAATATAGGGATATGCAGCATGGTCTGTAAGCTCGAGTGGGTTCACAGGAATAGTCTTCTTGCGAAATGATTGTGTCCTTGACAATCTCCGGCCACTTGACTCTGGGGAGGCCATTCTTGCATCGGAATCCGTAACCTCCTCTGTCTTCTTTTTTCTGCTTCTGCTTTCATGATGTACTGTCAGTGGCAGAACAAATTTCGCCAGACTTTCGGAAATATTCGTAATGCATGTTAGAACCAGACTGTAGATGTATGTATCGGGTAGTGATGGAGGCTCTGATTTGTCTAGATGTTCGATGCACGGCGTCTTCAGCGACGACCACTGCGAGCTGATACCGAACGGGCGAGCATTACTACTATTGTCACCCACTGGGCCACCAATGACTCCAGCAAGCGCTCCCGCTTCGGCTACTGCTTGCTCCGAGCTAATACCTTTGCCATCATCAAAATGTGAAGGGATCGTGGATTGATGGCCAAGTCCTATCAGAGCAGGTTTTTCGGCTGCAAGTCGAACGAAAGACGCCAAATTATCACCGAATATGTCTTTCTTTCCTTCGGCGGCATCAAAGTGGTTATAGATTGAAAGAAGCAGTCGTGGATCAGCATATATGCCGCGAAAAAATTCCAAGCATAGTGCTCTCTTCCAGAGCTGCGAAGCCTCAGGATCTAGCATGTGGTTTAGTAGCCCGAGCGCAATCTCGCATTCGGATGGGAGAATATCCAGATAGTTTCGTGTGACCAGGTTTAAGATCCGTACGATGCGTACGGTGATCGGAAATGACAGGCGGTCTGACAACGATCGTATAATCAATGGCATCAATAAGGTGCGTACAATGTAGACTTGTTCCACATGGTTGGTCATTATTTGACCATGGTTCGAGAGTATAGCCTCAAGCAGTTCCAGAATAGAAGCTGGTGGGATAGAGGAAAAGCGCATATACAATGGCTTCTCTCCAACTACTAGCAGAACGAGATCATTGAACAACTTGTTTTGTCAGCATAAAGTTTAAAGTAATATTGTACGACAGACCTTGTAGGCATCATTTGCGGCAGGTCTTACTGGCACCAGACCATCGTCGCCTTTGACTTCGGTCACAATTGGAATCTCAAGTGCTCGTTCTATATATGTGATTAGTTCTTGTGACTGCATGTTACGATAAGTCAAATACCATCTTCGGCTGCTACCCTATCAAATACGGTAATGACCAGCTGCTGCAAAGTCGCCGCCGCTGTGTTGCTGACAGCGAAATTCTTTGCATTCTGAAGACTGGAGCATATCTGCAGAATAGTAGATAGTAGGTCGCCTCGT
The DNA here is from genome assembly GCA_028456385.1 of Ophiosphaerella korrae. Classification (NCBI taxonomy): domain Eukaryota; kingdom Fungi; phylum Ascomycota; class Dothideomycetes; order Pleosporales; family Phaeosphaeriaceae; genus Ophiosphaerella; species Ophiosphaerella korrae. Next base: position 197,334 of record JALNQF010000007.1, on the reverse strand, counting down.
ACCTCGGTTGGGTAGTTTTGAAGTAGCGAAGGTAAAGATTGAAGGATTTTCAGCTGAATATCATGGTCTTTGAACGTTAGCTTCCACTATTCATTGTCTTAGAATGCTCGTACTTGACGAGGTTGACTCATTGAGGGCGTCGAGAACTTCGTTCAGCCTTTCTTTTGGTAGAGCTCGGAAAACACCAAGCCTCTGGAGACAGGAGACGCCTGTAGCTGCAAATTTGGCATTATGGGTGTTGCAGGCAATGAGGAAAGGAGAAATGAAATGTGGGCGCCGTGAGATATCTTCCTCCATGTCAGTTCGGGGTCAGTTTGGGAGGCGTATTTGCTTGCCTGCGGATAGTTGCGTCTCAGAAGTGTTAGGGAGCGACTTGAGGTCTTGTAGTGACTTCTCTGCAGCATTTCGTAGTTCGGTATTTTTGCGTTTTGAGTCCTGAATGAGGTTGCTCAATTCCGCAGCCAGAATCTGTGCTGTCATGGTCGAGGGACTAGCCTGGTTATCCAGTCATACTCCATGAGTCCTAAACTGACAAGAATCACGCGTGTTCAGCTTCCATATTAAGCGGAGAAAGGAGTGGTTATGGGTGTTGGACGCAGATGCGGTGTCCGGCCAAACAGATGTACCGTACCGTGGCAGGTCGGACCCTTGCTCCTGCACCGTCATAGCGCGCGACCTGACCGCCCCACCTAACAGCAGCAATCACTCTGTACAGCCTTCCATGTCGTGTTTGTGATTTCCGCCTAGGATAAACTGATATCTCACCGGTACTCCAAGGCCCTGGACAACTAACGCTAGCCTATATCCTGCACTATAACGTAAATTCGCAGCGCGCCCAACTTGACTTCCATCACCACCACCCAGCCGATAGCGGGGTTGTTGCTCATCTACCCTGTATCATCATCCACACCACTGCCACAACAATGGGCGCCAAAGTTCCCCGAAACTTCCGCTTGCTTGAGGAACTAGAGAAGGGCGAGAAAGGCCTTGGAGCTGGTATGAGCAGCCGCATCAGTTGCCATGTCGCTTTGCGAAGAACTAAAGCTTAACAGAGGCTTGCTCGTACGGGCTTGATAATGGAGATGATCTCCTCATGTCCGACTGGAACGGCACCATCCTCGGCCCTCCACATGTATGCGTTTCCTGAATCATCTCTAGGCGCCTGTTGACTCGACTTCTAGAGTGTCCACGAGAATCGCATCTACAGCGTGAAGATTCACTGCGGCCCAAACTACCCCGATGTCCCTCCCGAGATATCCTTCACATCCAAGATTAACCTCCCATGCGCAAATCCGCAGAATGGAAAGGTGCAAAACCAAAATGCCGCTGTAATTATGGCCGCATTGGCTAATACGCATAGGTCGACCCAACCAAGCTGCCTTGCCTAGCCCAGTGGAAACGAGACTTCACCATGGAAACCATACTCATCGAGCTGCGAAGGTTAGCCAAGGGTTCTGGTGTGTCTTCTGCAGTGGGCTGACGAAATTAGGTACATGGCCTTGCCTCAGAATAAGAAGCTTCCTCAGCCGCCTGAAGGCACAACATTCTAGGTAGCATTCTGCGAAAGATGGTGATTCATATGGGGTAAGGCAGTCTCAATTAGTGGATCAAGATGAGTTAGCATGCTGAGGGGCATAGTGGCACAATGATAAGCATAGGATTGGAGTTCAGGTCCAATGGATAGTTACTAGCAATGAAATAATTTCAAAAAAGGCGCACAAGTCTTGAAATATCATCACTAAACTGTTGTAGAAAATATTTGATAGGTGAGTTCAAACATGATCTCGATCAAATGGTTGCGTGGATGAACGCACGTGACTATGCAACAAGCGTGCAAACAGCACCTCTTGCGTTTTCATACAAGCAACTGCCACCACACCAACAACCCATGCATGCCCCGATTTCTCCTCCCTGAAAAGTCAACACAGCATCGTGTAGCAGGTTTTATTTTTCATTCGTGATTAACAATAAGCGCTGACTCTCATCTAGTCATCGCTCTGTACAGAGCTCTGCTTTCACGATGTGCTACCGTACAGCTTCCTGATGACAATATTGTATCTCTGCGCAATGCCATTCGCAACAAATTTCGCAAGAATAGGAGGCTCCAAGGCCCATATCAATTGGGATTGAGCTTCAAGGCTGGATATGATGCATGTCCAACCCTCTATAACCCACTGGATGGCAGCTAACGACTTACAGACACTCGATCATCTGGATGCATTGGCGACTGGTGATACTGCGAGCGCTGGCATTCTGACGCAATTGATATCTCAACTACCCCGCGGCTTAACTCGTATACCTCGAACGAAACCTACAACCCCGTCATATTTACCACCCAAAGAACAACTCGCCTGCCTCCCTACCGAACGTGCCGTCCTCAATGTGCGCCCGTACGCTAAAACGTCCGGCCCACGTCACGTCCCCATAATCGCTTCTGCCAATGGTGTTCCCTTCCTGCGTCTCACAAAGCCACAGCCCCCCGCTCTCTCTCGAATACTGCGCCAGCGCCTCGCAAAGAAAATCGACCTATTCCAGATGAAAGTTCTGCTGGTCAATTATTGGCTGCCCATGGCCAAGCAAGAAGACGAGTGGGATACCTTGGTAAATTGGCAGGCGGCAGGGGCCTTGGAAGGCGACGATGATGGCGTGAGATGGGTTGATGCGGTGAGAATGAGCGAGCGGGAGAACCGGATTGCGTACGAAAGGGACTTAGTGAAGGACAGGAAAACCATACGGAAGATGCAGAGGATTGTGGATCTAGAAACAGAGCTGGCGCTGAGAGAAGGACAAACTATAATGAGGGGGAGAAAGAGACGGCCGATTAAGGTGATCAAGCCAAAGCCAAAGCCATAGTGTCAGTCGCTGGCATTGGAGTATTTTGCAGGGGTTTGTTGAGGCCAGTTTGCATTGGGTATATTCCAGTTCGATCATGAGCCATATCACGAAGCTAACTTTAGTTTTTCGATATCGATTCCATCCTCTTCATCATCGTCCTCCTCTACCTTTCCGACCAAGCCCTTCTCCCACAGCTCTCTACCTGTCATCTTCTTCTCCTCTTTCTTGACTCGTGCTTTCTTATCCTCCAACTCTCTATCCTCTATCGCCTTCCTCTCGTTTTCCTCCTGCTCTTTTATGAATCTTTCCCTCCATGCCAAAAAGCTCTCTCTTGTGACTGCTTCGCCCTGGAACTTTTTATTCTCCTCTTCCTCAAGCTTCGCGGCTGCCACGTCTGCTAGAGCTTGCTTGGCATTTTGGCGCTCGGTGATGAGCAGTTCGGCACTGTCCTTGAGTACTGTTACGAGGGTAAATATCATAGCCATGCCGAGGTTTTCTTCGATGGTTTCTGTGAGGGAGTCAAGGAGGCGGGCCTTGTCTTCTTGTATATCAAGGTAGGGATGTTTCGGAGCGTTAGGAGGCTGGGTCACATCGAGCCGGGGGGCTTCGTCAGGGTAATCAGGGAGGTATTGGACATTGAGGATGATGATTGCTGTCTTTTGTTAGGTCGCACCCCAACGTGCTAGATTTCTGCCTTGTTTGAGGTGATAGCATACGCTCTTCGTCCTCGTTCTCTTCATCTTCGTGTCTGCCATCATCGAGTTTTATTGATATGCGGAACTCGGTTTCGGAAACATCTGCGCAGGACGTTCTCAGTATTTGCATGTTATGGCAAAATAACGGACAGAGTAAGTACCTGTGATTTCGTCTGGGAAGATAGACTCGAGAACCTCTCTCTCCTCTTTCTGGTCTTCGATACCCATTGCGACGAGATAGAGCTACAGATTCGGTGACGAGGCGTCTTTTGGCGGGGAAAGTCGCGCCCCCACTCACGTCAGTGCTTGGACCCACCCAAGTTTTGCGATCTGGAAATTTTTGGAGCAACTTTGTGACACCGCACAACCACTGCAGCTTACTTGTTCTGCTTGTCACACTGAACAGTGATCCGAGGATACTGCAGCCATGGCAAAAACAAAGCCCCAAGACCGAAAGTCAAAAAAGAAAAGTGCAAAGAATGGCGCATCGAAACCAAAGGCATCACCCGAAGAATTGCTAGTACAAGCCGCAACATTACTTCAGACCTCACAGCCTGAGGAAGCACTGGTCGCCGCGAGACGGGCGCTCAACCTCCTTCAACCCACGCCCAGCCCCTCAGCAGCAGCTCTGCCCGCCCTGAACCTTCTTGGCGAAATCAACGTGGAGCTGGGCGACGCGGACAGTGCTCGCGAGGCCTTTGAAGCAGCAATAGCAATTGACCCGCTGGGTGCAAACGATGGCGCGGAAAAATTCCTCTGGATGGCACAATTAAATGAGGAGGGCGGTGCGAAGAGCGTGGCTTGGTTTGACAAGGGTATAGAGGTACTCAAGAGGGAAATCGGTGAACTAGAGGGCAAGATGATCAAGAAGGCTGATGTCACGGAGGTGCTAGAGGAGAAAAAGCAAAAGGTTGCCAACTCGTTGTGTGGTATTGCAGAAGTCTACATGACGGACCTATCATGGGAGGAAGACGCGGAAGCACGATGCGAAGCCGCAGTCACCGAAGCCCTGCTCGTTGCGCCGAATAATCCTGAACCGTTACAAACGTTGGCATCAATACGAATATCACAATCAAGACATGAGGACGCCAAAGCAGCCCTGATCAGAAGTATGGGGCTGTGGAAAGACTTGGATCCAGATGATGCCAAGGTGCCAGACTACTCGACCAGAATCAGTCTCTCCAGACTACTCATGGAAGCGGAACTGGAAGATGAGGCAATCGAGGTTTTGGAAAGATTAGTGGGCGAGAATGATGGCAGTGTCGAGGCATGGTATCTGGGTGGATGGTGCCTGCATCTTTTGGCCGGGAAGCAGAAGACTAAAGGAGAGGAGGATGTTGTAACGCCTTTGCTCCGAGCTAGCCGCGACTGGCTGGAGAACTGTCTCAAGCTATACACGATGCTCGAGTACGAGGATGAGCGGCTGAAAGAGCATGCTGATGAGATCTTGAGGGAGCTGAACGACACGCTAGGCCCTCCAACCGGCGAAGAGGACGAGTGGGAAGACGCCGGTGGCGATGATGATGAGGATGATGAGGATGATGAGGACGATGAGGACGACGAAGAGATGGATGGCACCTGAAACTGCGAAGCACAGCATGATCCAGAAGTCGTCTTGACGCAAGCCCCGACGTGGCGTCGTCTAGATCTCGACCGTCTCGAGGTTGCATCGATTGAAGCTCGGCTGGTCTGCCTCGACGCTTACTGGCCGGCGTTTCCTTCAGGTCGCTGTATGTGCAACGTGGGCAGCCATGGTGATTGGGGAAGACTGAACGGCGAGCCCATGTGGATGGTGGGATACGGGGTGGAGGAGTATTTGGTGCGGTCAGGTGACTGTATGTAATGATGGGGACGCATTTCCCGTTGCTGTGCCTGTCCCAAAGGGAGGCGGTTAGGCGAAGATGGTGTAGCGCAGGCCGTGCAGAGGCAGCTTGGCGCGAACCGGCTGCCCCGTCTGGGGCGCCACGAATAGACAAACATGCACCAAGTGTCTGCCCCATTGCCATGAACCGGCTCCGCGTCATCGTACCTGGACTCGCACGCGCGCCGCACGTACACACGCCCACGCCCACGCACCGCCGCCTTCGCTAATCGACGACGGCCGCCCGCTGCTCTCCCGCGCCTGATGAACGAGCCGCCGGACCTCCCCCCCGCTCCAAACCCTCGCAGTCGCAACCGCAACCGCTCTCGCTGTCGAGCAGCCCGCCCGCGCTCTTTCGCCCTTTCCACCTCTGCACTTGGGGGCATGCCCTGAAGGAGGGCCCCGCCGAATGATCTGGTACCTCCTCTATCCGCTGCGTGGGTGAGTGCACGCCTTCTCCTCCTGCTCCTGCTCCTGCTCCTGCTCCTGCTCCTCCGTGCTGCCCCTTCCTGCCGCCCCAGACACTCATCCGCGCGCAGTACGACTGAGCCACCACGGTTATCCCCCTCGCACCCCATCCGACGTGTCTTCCAGGCGTATGGCGCGGCCACGGCCCGGCATTGGCTCCTCTCCATTGTCTTGACCATCATCATCTCCGTCCTGCTCTGCTACCAGGCCGTGTTTCAGACCGACAGCCCCGCCGCCGCGTCACTGCGCAACCTCCCCAAGCATGTCTGGACCTCGACCACTGAGATTGATGGCGGCTGCCCGGCCGACGTCGTCGTGCGCCAGGTCTGGGTCCATGGCGACTACATGAAGGCCATTGAATTGCCCGTGCTGCGCAAGGCCATGCAGGTCCAGGCCGCCCTCATCGACCCCGGCTTTGGTCACGACGAGGGCGACACAATCCAGAGCCCCAAAGCGACCGCCAGCGATAACACTGGCTGTCTCGCCGCCGCTGCCGGCCCAGACTGGGGCTGGCATTCGCCATTGATGTACTGGAACTGCTCTCTCACGGCACTGGAAAACGACCAGCATTTCCTCAAAACCATCAATTCACACACCACTACTCAATCCTCCCTCAACATGACCCTCCGCCCAAGCAGCCTCTTCGCCGGCAAGAGCTTCATCAACACAAAGCTACGCAAAGCCGACGCTCTGGTCATTACCCTATTCGACCAGATCAACTCTAGCCAAAACGACGTTTGGGGCCCGAGACTGCGTCTTCTGGCCGAGCAGAACTCATCCCACTGGACCATCTTTCCTAGCGACGGCCACATCAGCAGTAGCCGCCTTTACGAATTCCATTTCAAACCTATGACGCTGATTGATGACCTTCTTTTGGCCGGATCCTACCTCATCACGGCCGCTTATGTTATTTGGAGAATGATGCAATTACGCGCTGTCAAGAGCTGGTTTGGCTTACTTGTCACCATATGTGCCAAGGTATACTGTTCGTTCCCCCACTCCTGCCTAATACTAACACTTTTTTAGATGACAGTTTGCATCATCGCTAGTTTCACTTTATGTACATACCTCGGAATCAATTTATCGCGCATACCCCGGCCATGGTTTCCTGCCGTTGTTTTTTGTTTCGGTCTTGGGAATATGTCAGTCTACTTCCTCGCCTATAGGGTCACACAACACTGACACGCTGCAGTTTTCGCCTTATTAATGTTGTCCTCGAGACACCCCCAGAGATGCCTCCGCACCAGCGCATCGGGAATGCGTTAGGAGAGGTTGGCCATCTGTCTCTAGCAGTTGCTTTTCAAAATCTTGCCCTGATCTACCTCTGCTCCAGGCTGGTTACTCCCTGGGTCGCTGACTTTTGCGTCTTCGCCGCGGTCACACTTGTTTTCGATTTCGTGTACCATCTTACATTCTTCGTTGCTGTTCTCAGTGTCGACGTCCAGAGAATGGAACTCTCAGATTCCTTAGAGCGTGTGAAGCCCAGTCAGAAGACAAAAGCCGCCCGATCAGAGCGCCAATCGTGGCTAACTGCGTTGCGAGAAGGCACTCTGCCACTCAGCACGCGCTTTGCAGGGAGTGTGGCCATTTTCTCCATCATCCTAGCCGTCAATTGGCACTTTTTCGACGGTCGCGAAAAGATCCTGTCATTCCGATCAATCCACCAGAAACTCATGTCACGAACAAGAAAACGAAGCGTCGAAATCTCCTGGAGTCCATCTCCAATCAATCAGGCCAGAACTCCTGCTGACTGGCTTCGGTTGCAGGATCACAACACTGCACGTGAGCTGTTTAGCTTCATCAAACCCGGAGCCCACAACTTCGTTGCTCGCATCTATGACCCACTCCTTGTTGTTTCCAAAGGCGCATCTGGCAGGGACAGACCTCAGCCGCCAACTTCCCTGTCCGAGGGTCTCCGCCGTTTTGCTCGAGGGCATGCTTTCCCTGCCGCGCTGATGGCTGTTTTCCTTATTGCTGGTGTCACTTTATTCATAAACTATCTCCTCTGGACAGGTCTTCCAGAGACCACGGACGAAAGCGAAGATGAAGAAACGTTATTTTCAGTAAAGACTTTGCCTTCACCGCAAACATTAGATGTCTTGCGATTAGTTTCTTGCCCCAAAGGACACCTCGCTAGCATATCCCTGGATCGTTCTACTGCCATATGGTCTAACGGACGACGCGGCTATCTGCACAAGATATTGCAAACGGCCACGATGAACCCAAACTTGTGGCCGACTAACGCAATCGCTATGGACAATAGCGGAAATTTCCTGGCATTGTGTGCAAATACCGGCCAAATTGGATTATGGAGTATGAGCTCCTCGCGTTTCACATTGTTTCCTAAGGTCGATCTCCGTGAACAAGTACCGGTCCTCTTCTCGTTTGTTGGGATAGCTCGTGGCGAGGCCGAAAAGCCCTTCCTCATCATCCTTACTCCAGATGGTTTCCTGACCGAGTTGGATGCACGCACAGGCATACATCAGACTAAGCGTATATGCTCCAGTGCGATAGTATCCGCAACTATATATACTTGCGCCAAAGGTACTACCAACCTTGTTTTTGTCACTAAGCCTGGAGAGGTTCACATTTCTTCGCTGGAAGGAGATGGCAGCCCGGGATCAGAAGTTGTTGCGGGTCTTGATCCTGGACCGCCGCCAGGCAGTAACCCAGCGAAGATCAAGTATATTCAGGCTGTTGCTAGTTTAGGGTTGATATTTGCTATCCGCGATGCAGAGGCTGAGGTCTTTGAATTTAACAGCCGGGCTCTCATTCATGCTTTCGAAATCGGCCAGGTTAAGCCTCATACCTTTCGAGTTATTCATCCAGCACGCCGTACCTGTGCTTGCGGAGCCCCGGCCGTCAACTCCATTTCTATTATTTATACAGAGCAGGGCACCGATCATATGGTCATGCAAACGCTTACTCTCGAAGATGCTCCTGCATCGAAGATGTGCTTGGGTAAGCCATCTGATCGCGAAAAGTTCAATTGCAAGGGTCTAGACCGCGCAAAGGATACTGTTATATCTGTTGCATGCGCAGGTGTGTGGGAATCAACAAGTGCATCGAATGTAATCGGAATCAGCAGGGGCAACACTTCACCAACACCCTCATCAACAGCCTCTAGTCCGGACGAGGACCACTACACGGCTGATCCTGTTGCACTTGCATCTGCACTGAAGCAACGCGCAAGACAACACTGCGTTCCCAACGGCCAACTATTTAGATCCAACAACCGCATAACGTACTCTTTGACCAGTGACACCGACACATGGGAAGCTTGGACACTGTCTTCTGGAGGCGAATTCCGCTCAAGGCCCCTTTTCCCCGACGACCTCGAAGACCCGACCGGAGCGTTTCAAGACGACCTATTCGTTGCATCACCAGGGCCCATAACCAGACTCGGCAAACGCAGTGTCGCTGTAGGATTCGGAAACACGGTCAAGGTCATCACGCTTGGCAAGGAGTTATTCCAAGGCCCATCAGGCATTGAAAACGGCACTTTGGAAAACGGATATAGATCCTACAACGGACGGGCCCGAAGGAGTACACCCCGCAAAATACAGTAACGATGATCTTTAGGGTACAAGAGGGCGCATGCGAATACTCAATCTGACATAGGGCAGAGTTTTGGAGATACACAAAACATGCCCTGGGAAAGTTAGTGTTGAAATGTGATTCTTTGTTTGAAGCATCGGCCGTCTTGGTATACGGCATTCATTTTGGAGCGCGGCGTTTGACAACCTAGTGTTGTTATCCCTTCAGCCCCAATCATTAGTGGGCCTGACTTTGTTTCCTTTTCCTCTCCTTCATCCTGTAGATTTTTACCCGCTGGAGACTTCAACACGTATTTTTGACTGCTTTTGTGCTTGGGTGTAGGGGTGTATGTATGTATATTGGAATCAGATGTTGTATGTTGAGTATGATTTAATGGATAGATTTAGGTTCGCTGTGGTGAGGATCTAGTTTGGGTGAGATGAGTATGTCCTAATTTGATTTAGCTTGCTGGATTGGAGTTGGAGTTGGTGTTCGAGATGGGAGAAACATGGAGTGAAAATCCGTCCGCACGAGTAGTTTACAGGCGAGGATGTAGGAAAAGAACGATATTAGGTTTGGTTGACACCTATCAATCACTAAGGAAGTCACCGCGACACGGCTCGTTTCAAGCAAGCGCCGAATATATTGTGTGATTGAGCTTCCTCTTGATATATCTAGCTCACGTTCATTTCGTTCATCTGAATAATGCTAATCAATGAGACAAAGTTTCCCCCATCCCAGTTACCTACGTACCAGAACCAGTAATGTCGATCGGAAACAGAAGAATGAAGAAATTGAGTATGCGACTTACGGGGATAAACTGTCTCGTCTCGATCTGGTTGCCCGTTGCACAGCTATCTTGGCGCTACATTCACTCTCAGAAAGCTCGTCGCTATCAAGGAAAGATGTGGTGTAAGCCCAGAAGGCAGCTTGGTCTGTGTCATGTCGTGCATGAGACATGGTCGATCAGTTCTCATAAGACGGCTATCCCGTGGGCCCTGCACCCACGCCGTTGGTGTCCATGGGGCTGCCTCCTCGCACGCCGGCATTCGACCCGTTTGCTGCCCGCCGCCTAGTGCGTATGGCTTTTTTTCGCCGATCTACTGACACTCCGGCTTTGCCGCCTTCAGCTACGTCTACCATGTTGAGGTCTTCATCATCAGGTCGATCTGCATCGTCGTCGCGGTCTTCCCAATATCGCCGCGTTTCGTCGAGTTCTGTAACGTCTTGTGGCCGCATTCGTAACCACTTCATTCGTGGGCCTGAGCGTGCGCGCTCGCTAACACGGAAACCGTAGATGCGTGGCTCGTAGATACTCCCGGTGCCGAGGCCGGGTGCGAGATTATGTGGTGCAACGCCATTTATCGATGTGACATTCGATGGAGTGGTATTACGTGACTTGCCGTCCGAAGTCTGGGCCTGGAGTTGGGCCAGGGCGTCAATGGTTGCGGAAGCATTGCTGCGTAGGCCGCCACCAATATCAAGATCCGTAAAGGTCATGAAGAATAGAGAGGGAAATGTTGTCCCGAAGAAAGCACCATCAACGGTCTGAAAGCGCGAGTTAGGCGGTGTGTAGACGTCGAGGCAGGAGGGACAGAAAAGCTTGACTGTCTCGTGGCCCGGGCTATCGTTCAGACCTACAGGCAAGACTTTGCACGAGTTGCAGTGCACACGCGGGCATGTGCCAAAGTGTTGTAGCTCGTATTTCTCGGCCATTTGCTGGATGCCGGGTCGCGAGGTGATGTAGCGCTGGTGTATAAGGCCGTAAAGCAGCTCTGCAGAGCTCTCTATCACACTAAGATCTGATGCTATCCGCAGATGCCTTCGGTCGTTTGCTCTGCGGTACCCTGGCGCTCGGTCGTCGCCTAGATCGTCGTCGTCGTCGTCGTCATCGTCCTCCTCTTCCTCCTCCTCCTCGTCGTCTTCTGGCTCGACGTCTAATATCATCTCCAGGGCCTCCTTGTACATGGGCACTTGCGACTGCAGGCCTGTGAGGTTGAAGTCATCCTCAATGAAGTCTTCCGACACCTCGGCAAAGTACTCGTGGCCTAGCAGGCCGCAGAACGACGCGATCCAGGACTCGGAGACCTGCGAGGACGACGACATGTTGTCGACTTCTTCTATGGCTTGCGCCACGATGTCGTTGATTTCTTCTATGGCTTGCGCCACGATGCTGGCGAGCTTCGGAATGGTTGCGCGCGAGGACGAGACGGCGAGGGGTGAGAAATTGCGAATGTGGGGGGGCACAAGTGCGGTGGAGCGTTCGTGAGCCTCGGGCGCCGCAGAGAGCCGTGGTTGCTTCAATGGCGGGTGCTCTGCAAAGCCACAGGTGTGGCCCTGTCTATCGCATGTGTATGCGAGAAGTACTAGGACGGCGAGGGTCTGGTGGGAGTGGTGGATGGTGCAAGGGTCGGGGGAGTGGGGGAGGGGTCGATCAAGCCGAAGGATCTGCGTGCGAGAGCTGCCTCTACGTGTGCTGGGCCGGTCTTTTTCTCTCAAGCCTAGACAGATGCTCTGGTGGGCGAGTGTGCGGGAACGTGGGCTGCGTGTTGTGCCAGGTAGGCTCGAGGCGTGCCTTAGCTTAGCGATCGTCACAGTAGCACGTGATTGTCACTTCAAGCATCCTGCACCCCAAGTCCCAGTTGCTTCTATCCCCATATTATCTATCCCCACGTTACACCATCACCGTGCTACCCATTTCGCCTAGAACAAGTCTCTCAGAATCCTCGCAAGCTCATCGTTCTCTTGTCCAAATGTGCCCCCGTACTCTCCTCCGTTCGGCGGCATCTCGGACGGCGGTCCTGAGAACCCGTTCAGATTGAAGGTTCCTCCTGCAGCTTCAAACAAGGTCGTAAGATCGCTTGCCATACCATGTGGCGTATCTAGGTGGTTTCCGTTGCGACTATTCGAGTACAGCGCTAGCTCGTCCACCTGGTGGCCCGCCAGTCCAGCCATTGCAACAGCAGCCGACGAATGTGCATCGCTGGTATCATCATTACGAACCATTAGCCCAAGTCTCGGCCCAACTTCTTTGAGTGTTTTGATCGTCTTCCACAACCGTTTCGAGACGTAAGAGTTGGACGACAGTCCTCGAACGAGCTCAAGAGCCATGTAGAACTCATCGCGTGACTGCTGACTGAACTCGACTGGCGCATGCGCGACAGCGAGAAACAAAACCGCCAAAGCTGAGATCAGAAAGTAGTTGAACATTGTTTGCTGGACCCTGTAAATATCCGAAGTCTGATTAATGTAGGTCAAAATCCGGATTGTGTCTTTGGCAACCTTGACTACGACATGCGCAAACTCTAGATTCTCCATTATTGTGGTCGCGGTATGTAAGACTGGCCGGTAGATCAGTATGCGCATCTGATTTGCACGAAGGTAGAGAACGACTCGCAAGCGATGCTGGGCGCGCGAAGAAGCTTCGATGTGTCTACCACTATCGGGATGAATGAACTTCAGTGGCTCTGGAATCGACCTATGCCAGTTTAGAACTTGAAAGTCTAGGAACGAAATGTCTTCCTTGTTGGTCTTCTCTTGAGAAACGACATCAGCAACCGACCTCCATACTTTCGAGCCGATGATGCTGTAGGATATCATGCAGTTAAGGTATGACGTAGATTCATGCGTCGATACATCCTTGCCATGTCAGTTTACTAAAATCTCTCATGCACATTCATTTTTACTTACCGGTTTTAGAAGATTAGGATCGATATCCGCGTCCTGCAGAGCAAACGGCATGCCGGTTCCAAAGCTCCACCGTCGATCAAGCACGTATATACACCAGAATGTCCGTATTGCTGCCGCCTGCTCATCTGGGTCCGGAAAAAGTGTTGCATAGGTCTCACGGCGGTGCAAGCCAAGTTCTAAACAGTGGCGCGCAGCGAGACCAGCAATACGCCAGGCTAGCGCCTCATCGTCCTTTGTGAAATAATACATGGCGGTCAAAGCCAGCAGATGAATTCCATGCAGACTAACAGGTTCGGACATGGTTTTCTCAACAATGCCGTGCACATTCTCGAACAGTTTCTCGCCTAATGCATCCTTTCCTCTTCCTTCCAGGACAAGTGTTATGGCAAGTACCAGCTTTAGAATACTTGTTTGCTCGTCCATGATAGCATCCGCACCGGGCAAAGTGGCCTGCATGAGCCCCGAGCGAGCTGCGGCTTCTACGAAGGAGAAGAGCATGTCGGTGTAGCGGAGTAACTTTTCAATCTCCAGTATAGGATACATGACTCCCTGCTCCTCATGCCAGACCTGGACGAGACGCAAAGCTTCGTGTTTGGAGATATTCCATATTGGGTCCTTGTCCGCATGCAGCACGTGCCTTGAACAGACAGTAGCCGAGACAGGAGACGTTGGACCAGGGGTTGCATCCCGAGGGTTGGCTCCTTCATCCTCGCCATCTTCCACGGCAGTTATACCCATAGTCCTCAGGCTCGACCTGGCGACGCCAAGATTGAAGGCGGTCGAGGTCGGGCCGTGGAAGCGAGGATGTTTGGTGAGGGACTTTGTTCGCGATCGCGCGGACGGGGGAGGAAGCATAGGAGGCTGCTGGTAGTCGTTGCCGTTGAATGGCGTGCCGATGGATCCGCCATTGCTGTGACTCTGAACGTCGACCTGGGCGCGGAGGCTGGTGAGGTTGCTGTACAGATCATCGACCTGCTGTTGGAGCGAGGCCAGGTGGGCGCTCATCTGCTTGAACTCACTGCACCAGGGGGTCAGCCGGACGACGGGCAAGCACGATGGATTGACCGGGACACTCACTCGGACTCCTTGAAGTTATTGCAGCAGTTGGGCGCATACATGCACTCGAGATTGAGGTTGCCGCAGCGCTGGCAGGGAGTCTGGCCGTTGCATTTGATCTTGCGCCTTTTGCATTCATTGCTATGACCGTTTAGCTATTGTGTGCATCGCATGCTTGCCAAGCCAGGTTTGCGCAAGTCCTACCAGGCGATGGAGATGTAGCGATTGCGCTTTGCGCGCGGCTGTCCCGGCGCATCTTCGCTCTTGCGCTTCGCGTTGCCGCCAGAATCGCCCGCGGGGCTCATGGTGTCGCTCGCATTTGTCCGGTCGTTCGCGGTCGGAGAGGCTGGGCTCATTGTTTGTTTCACCATCCGCCCCCGTCCTAGAGGGCTTGAGAGGTTGAGGTTCAGGATACACCTTTCTGATCAGTGCGGCGAGTTTGCGGGGAAGGACTGCCCGGCCCCCAGATTTTGGTGCTTCGTCCAATCGCGTCGCGTCTGTTTCCGGCCTCGCTGCGCAATCGTGTATGGTAATGTGGTAATATATTAGGTAATGCGGCAATAAATACTGTAATAAACACCCTCACATCTCTGCCCCTGACCGAGCAGCAATCTGACGACGCAACAGCATCAGCAGCTGCAACACGGTCGCCACAGAGCCTTGCAACACATTCGTCAATGCCTCCCTGACATTTCCAATCCTCGCCCCGCTCTGCCAAATGCGGTTTCCACCAACAAGGGCAAGCCCAAACACCAGGAAGCGCATCAGCTTCGTCCGTCGTGTCTTCCAAACGCCCTTGCTCGTGTACGCAATGTTCCAGTCGTTCCACTTGGGGAAGGTGCATCGTCGCCAGAAGTCTACCTGGGTGTACCTGTGCGTCTGTCAGTATCATGGATCGCCCTTCACTGGCTTACATTCTACTTACGGGTAGAGCGTCGAGTTCCAGCCATCCTCAGTGTAATACCAACTAGCACACCCACTTCTCCACACCGTGTGCTTCAAAGCCTCCTGGATCTCGGCAGTGAAGGCAACCTCTGCTTCTTTTTTCACGTCTACGCTCGTAGCCTCCCCGTTCAAGATCAGTTTGAGAAATTTGATGCTGAAGTTGACCATATTTTCGCTTGCCATGACCACTGAACTGTGACCTGTAGCCGTGTTCGGGCCGAAGATCATGAAGAAGTTTGGGAATCCATCCATAGCAGTGCCTTGGTATGCCTGAGCACCTCCTCGATCCTCCATCAGCTGTACCAGGTCTTTACCCCCTTTGCCCACTACTTTCAATGGGTGTAACCATCGAGTAGTATCAAACCCATTTGCTAACACAATAATGTCTGCAGGAATTTCTCTTTCAGGAAAATCTTCTGTTTTTGCTTTTGCTGGGTATACTGCACCAGGGCCGATTACCACTCCAGTCTCCGTCACGCGAGTCAGAGGCTGCGTGGTCAATTCAATTTTCTCGTTGTTCAAGCTCTGTAACCAGAGTTTGTCGAAAATCCGTCTCTTGCAGCCGATACCGTAATCTGGCGTCATGACCTCATGGTACTTCTTTGGCACCATGCTCTGCATGCGTTTCAATGTCTGGCTCTCGAATCGTTTCCTGCCCTTCTCGGCGTAAGGCGTGTTTGGGAACATTTGGAGAAATAATAGTTCAGCGTTGGCGAAAATGAAGAACCGGAGGAACTCCTTCAGGCCTGGGATGCTCCTCATTATTCTCGGGCCATGTTTTTCCCACCCTGGTGTAGAGAGGCAATGTTAGTGTATGTCTAGAGCAAATTTCGTGTATTGACTTACATTTGTCGCCCCCAGGTGCACCAATAGCAGGAACTACCCATGGAGGAGAGCGCATAAGTTGCGTGACTGACTTTGCGTTATATGGAGCATTCGGTAGCCTGGGAACAAGCTGTGCAGAACTGCATCCAGTTCCAACTACAACTACGTTCTTGTCTTGAAAATCGACCGATTCGTCCCACCGAGCGGAGTGAAACATCCTGCCTTTGAAGTTTTCGATGCCTTTGATTTCCTCAGGCCAGCCCTTTGGTTCGACTAGGCCACCGACACAGCTGATAACGGCCTTTGCTTTGACAATCTCTGTCTCGGAATAGACCGCTGCTTGACCCCTCTCTTGTACAACCTTCATGCGATCCTTCGCAGAAAGATCGCCCATACCCGCCGTCATTCGTCGCAGCGTAACCTCCCATAGCTGCTCGTCTTCTAGCCATCTGCATTGCTCAATATCTGTGTTGAGCTCGATCTTGTCTGTGATCTGATACTTTTCGCAGACCTCGTGATAGTACTGCACGATTTCAGGCCCTGGAGGATGAAACGACGTCCAGTTTGGGTTCTGTGCGAATGAAAACGAGTAGAATACTGCAGGCACGTCACTAGATTCTCTCAGCATAAGCCACAGTAAGGTATGTAGATGCAGGTGGACGCCAGGCAGCTTCTAGAGCGCAGGAGGTACCTAGCGCTGCGTGAACAGCGGGTTTGGCGCTTACCATGCGACTCCTGGATAGCGATTAATCCACCAAGTTCCCCCAATACCAGCTTGGCGGTCGAATATGCGGAACTGATCGAATCCAAGCTGTTGCTTTAGCTGACATGCCATGGCAATGCCAGAAGCTCCGGCCCCAACGATGATAACAGGGTAGTATGTGTACGCATCGTGCCCATATCCATTAACTCTTCGAATGCTTTCTGGCGCCATGCCGAAGTCTCAAATTGTGAAAGAAAAGTCTGGAATTGTGGTCGCGCGTGAAACACAGCGTCGCCAAAATGTGGGCAAGGGCATGGAGCAGTTGTAAGTAGTTACTTCCGAAGCCTGACACTTGAATGGAGAGATATAATTAGAGCTTAAGCGGGGCTCCGCATAGCCTGCAGGAGAACGAACGCAATGGATTGGATGAGCTCATGTCCACGTTATCGTGAGGGGAACCCTTGCCAATGCCTCGGCATGTTGACACGCAGTTCCTGACATTCATGCCCTTTGTTTCATCGGCTCGGTCACCTTGGCTCTCACCGTTCGGCAATACTTATTCCATCCATATGTAGGCAACTACTCGTGTCGCGCTAGTGTAAGGTACTCAATCGTTAGTTGCCCATTACCTCACAAATGTTTGGTCATCAGCTCATTGGCTTTGAGATTGGCCAGTCCACCTCCACTTCCAATCTTTACCTCTCTGGATCTCCCACGCCTCGCATTTCTTGCTTAATCCTGCCATTACGCCTTCGCTTCCATCCCCTCTCAGCCCGGTTCCCCAGCCTCAGATCCCTGCCTGCTCATCCGCTGTAAGCCTCAGACCAAACCACTTGCCCAAAGCGTCTAATCTCTGCTCCTCTGTTTTGCAATCCTCTACGATCTTGGTCTTGCCGCCAAGGTTCTCCTTCATCACACCGTTGATTAGCATGCGCTTGCTATATATTTCCTGATTGCTCTCGTCATCCTCAATACCTGACTTGGGGCGTCGAAGGAACTTGACTATTATGCAAGTGAAGGTCTGAAAACTTTCGGGATGTGAGCTAGTATACCAATTAAGATTGTAGAAGTCGGCTTCCATCACTTCAGCTTCAGAGAAGGCATAGAAAGAATTCCACGCCTGCTCAGAACTGTTGCGATATTGGTAGATCCATAATCTCGTCTGCTCTGTTCTATGTAATTGGGTAGGAATGTAATTATGGAATAATCGTATTTCTTGGCTTCCGAGGTTTGTCTGCCACCGGTCATGAACAAGTTGAACAGGTGCCGTAGGACCATCGCCACCAAAACCGACATCGAATGACCATTTTGTGCCATCGGTCAAAGTGATGAGATTGACAAGGTGTACCCAACCACTATAGTCGCCCTGCGGAATACCGTCGACACGATGTCGAATTCGGACTGGAGCTAGATAGGCTGGGAAACCAAGACCGCGCAGCACATGATTGAAGAGAATCGAGAACTGAAAGCAGTAGCCACCTCGCCCTCGGCTGTTAGATATAATACTGGTATAAGTATCCTGTGGCCTGATACTATTGGTGTGGGCTGGATTGTAGTATAACCAGAGGTTTTCATAAGGAACTGCAGAAATCATATGCGTATGCAATTGAGTCAGAAAATGTATATCCTCAGTCGCATCACCAGAGTATCGTTTTCGTTGGAGAGGCGCCGGAAGGCCAATATAAGCAAGGAATGTGGAGATCTGCTCCACACTGAGAATCGACGGGGCAGCCATAGCGTACCACAGTATGCGTCAGTGGAAGATGTCCTGATGATGAGATGACAGGCCCAAGACTGTAAGCTATCTGTCCACCTCTGCACTCTAGTATCTAGTCAGTGCATGGGAGTGTGACTCAGTTAAGGAAACTCTAGCCCAATGATGTGCTACTTGCAGATGTAGCCTGATAGGAGCCAATGTCACCTGCGCTGCCCATGTCTGCTCTACCGCATGGTTGAAGACGCCTGGCCACGTGCGGACGCGGTCAGTGCACAGACCTACGAATCTAGCGTCATCGCGAATCGAGGCTCAATAGACTAGATGCTTACCTGTTTGCACACCTTCATACGCAGAAACTCCTGGAACCGATCTATCTCTATTTCGGAAGGCTCGTCTAGGAGCATGTTATTGCTCATACCTTGAAAGTCACGCGATCGCACTGTGCGAGCGACTGATTCAACGCTATGAATTCCATCGACGGCTCTAATCGCCATGTGAAGACAGATGTAGCTCCTCCTCCATCTCTTCTAGCAGTGGTTCTCGACACCAATCCGCATGCATGGGCTCACTTGTCGTCGTCGCTCTCGCTCTCGGCCGCTCTCGCCAACATTCTCGTCTTCATCAACGCGCATCTGGCTTCTGGAAATACAAATGAGGTTGCCGTAATTGCTTCTCACTCGCACAAAGCTACCTTCTTGTATCCAACACCAAAGCCTTCTAGCCCGCAGTCAGCGCATGGCGCTAATGGTGATGTCGATATGAATGGGGGAGACGACAACAAAGGCCCCAACATAGTAGAGAACCCAAACAAATACCGCGCATTTGCTCTCGTCGAGACTGCGATCCTAGAAAACTTCGCAAAGTTACTAAAAGAGACCAAAGACGGCCATTTGGCAGCGACACCGACCACACTTATTGGTGGTGCCATCTCTCTAGCCCTGACCTACATCTCCAAGTCTACCATGCTCCATGCACCAACCGCTGCTTCTGCCGAGAACATGTCCCTAGCCGCACTTGCCGATTCAGAGAATGCTCATGTCGACCGAATCCCTCTCACCTCGCGCATCCTTATCGTCTCGGTTTCTGGCGACCTAGCGAACCAATATATACCTGTAATGAATTCCATCTTTGCCGCACAAAGAAAGAAGATACCGATAGATATTGTGAAATTGGCAGGAGATACTGTATTGTTGCAGCAGGCAAGCGATGCGACTGGTGGTGTATACATGAAACCTGAACGGCCGGAAGGCTTGTTACAATACTTGATGATGGCATTTTTGCCTGATGCAACAGCACGCAACAGCTTAGTCCTTCCAAGTGCTGGCGGAGTTGACTTTCGTGCGGCATGCTTTTGCCATAGGAAAGTCGTCGACGTTGGTTACGTCTGTAGCGTGTGTTTGAGTAGTATGTCTTCTACATACTGCAAACCAAAACCACCACTAACGTATCATAGTATTCTGTAGCTCAGATCTGCCCGACAATCTTTGTCTCACTTGCAGGTCTTATCTGTCACTCCGAAGTGCTTTGGTCAACCCACCAGCTCTGATCCCACGCAAGAAGAAAAAGAAGAGAAAAGCTGGGGTGGATACAGGCACATCAGGGCCAGGCACACCTGCAGGCTCCAATACACCCATGCATCCCTGAGACGCCGTCTCAAAACCTAGAGCGCAACACTCATCTCTGCTTGCAGCAATTCCTCCATCGGGTTTCATTTACCACCCTCGCCGAGACCGGTTTCCGTACCCTACTGGATATGCACAGCTTACCACACAGCTACCTACCTATCGTGTAACACACGAGGCTTAGAATATGGCAGGCCCGGGATACAAGGCTGCACAGCATGAAGACAGTACATCTAAAATAAGTTCTTGAATAATCGTCCCATATCGTCCTAAGGGCCATGATCAGCAGTACAATCAAACATTGTAATCCGAGTTAGGTTACAGAGAGTACCCTCCTGGGCTGCATTTAGCAACATAGCGAAGGCGTCTCTGAAGAAAGCAATAACAAGTTCTCATGTACGATCAACAATTATTGCTCTGTTTGATGACTGTTGTTGTCCTTGTCTGAGCATACATGGGTGAGCATTTTGTGACGAGGAACACTAAATGAGTAATTACAAGCTCCTGCAATGACAAGTACAACATATTCAATATCGGAGCCCTCCGTTTACTCGTATAATTGTTCCTGCATGTCTAGGGGTTTTACTTATTTGGTATGATAGCACGGTGTGAGAGCACGAAACTTTGTACCACGCGGAGGTGCCCCAAGCCTTGCCAATACTTATAGACTGGGCACATACCCGCACGTATCACAACTATGGACTGGTGCACTCAAGCCTTTTCTTCACCGTTCAACTGTCTTAGCCCCTCACCACCTACGCCAACTACCAATCATACCTGACCCACTTATCACAACCATGCGTGGAACACGAAACATTCCAGGCAGAGAGTGTGAATTTCGTAGGGACACCAGATTATGGCAATACCAACATCAAATGCACAGATAGGCCAACCACTGCGCTCGAATTAGACAGTCAGGGAGGTACCTAATCATGCCAGGGATATTAATATATCAGGTCCTTGGACATAAAAAACACAGGTACCAGTGGCATGGTCACGGCCCCATGAGGAGAAGGCAAAGCACCTAGTCGGATGATAGGCACATGCGTATGCAGAAGAAAACGGGTGTTCCAGGGGCAACCTGGAGTTGGGTGATTATGCAGAAGCCGTTTGGATGCCTTTGGGACCTGGGGTCGGAGGCTGCGGCAAGTGAGATGGTAGGCGGAAGCGTGGGGCACAAGTTTCAAACAGCGTGAGGGGGCGCTGATAACAAAGTCGCCGACGGCATGCTCAAGGTTTAGGAAGACTCCTTGAGCTCAGCATATGATAAAGAAGTCAGAGCTCAGGGGAATTCCAGCATCTTCTGAATCGCCATGAGCTTATTGTCTTAGACCTGTTAGCTGTTCATTTCAAACAGTTTCGGTGCTCATGCAGGCTTCCATTCGAACATCGTATTTAGCTGATGTCGCTTTGCCTAACAGGTTAGCTGCCCAGCCGCGGGAACACCAGTCGGGTTGGAGACGCAGGACGCAGGACCAAATCGCCAAAGCTCGGCCGGTGTAGCCTATCAGCGCATTTGACGTTATCTCTGGGCATGCCAGAATTAAGCAAGGTTCCGATGTTTAATGTTTCTCCCCTTGGGTGCTGATAGAGGGCCATGCTGTTGGGTCAACTCCTGAGCGCATCGCTAGCAGCGAAACAAGTTGCGATCCATTGATACTGTCAAGTTTTGACATGTCGAAATGGTAAAAAGCAGAGCACATGTCGAGGATCTACCCGGCGCCAAACTCACTGGCTCCAAGCGTGGGAGGCATCCCACGGGCACGGTTCGACAGCCGCAAGTTGCCAAGGGCCAGTGCGCATGGGCTGTACCCGGTGGCTTCGCATTGGCTGACGGGTCCCCAATGACTACCTATCTGACACCCCACAGCATGCTCTCCCCATATATCCACCACAGACCCTCGAGACGTTGCGCTCGACGGAGTCGTGCTTCGTTTGGTTGGAATTCACCACCAGCATCACTGTACCATATTGTCTTGTCCTTCTGTCTTGTTCTGTAGTCACGACGCGTAAAGGCGTTGAGACGTCTCGAGGAGCTAGACCATCTAGGTATATTCCTTTGCCTGCTATCTCGGCTGCCGCCACAAGACCCTCCGCTTGGCCCCGGGAAGTGTAGCGATCAACAACTCCCAGATCTCTCGCTGGTTCGCTTCCTTCTCTCGTTCATCTACGATCTGGTTTCTCCTTCCAAAGTTTTGCTCGCCAAATATTGCGCACTTGTCACTTGTTGGACTAAGACGTAAGCAACCGGAAGCGACCCGAGCCACATTTTGTACCACACGAGACGAAGATACGAAACCTCCACCCACAACAACATGGCATCTACTAGTGGATCCGACCCTACGGTCCCTCTGGTTACCTACAATGGGACAATAGCGACTGGAGGCGACTCGAAGTTAGAAAACCTCAATGTCTTCTACAACGTGAGTGCGCTGCGTGCAACTTGTGCAAGTTTTGACGTGGGGCTAACTTGTACCTAGCCTGGCGATATCGCTTGGATGATCACGTCCACTGCCCTCGTGCTGCTTATGATTCCTGGTGTTGGGTAAGGATTATCTTAACGCAACAATATGATTCTCGCAGTGCTGATACAGGTCCAGATTTTTCTATTCTGGATTAGCACGACGAAAGTCGGCATTGTCACTGCTATGGTTATCCGTCATGGCTACTGCGGTGGTATCATTCCAATGGTTCTTCTGGGGATATTCGTTGGCCTTTTCACACAAGGCTGGAAAGTATATTGGAGCGCTTGACAACTTTGGATACATGGGCGTGCTAGGCGCTCCATCGATTGGAAGTCCGCGCATCCCCGATCTTATGTTTGCCCTGTACCAAGGCATGTTTGCAGCCATCACGTACGTGCACCCATCCAATGAATGCCACTAGGCTAACACATAGACAGCGTCGCGCTTGCTGTTGGAGCTGTCGCTGAGCGAGGTAGAATTCTACCATGTATTATCTACATGTTTATCTGGACAACCATCATCTACGATCCTATTGCCTGCTGGACATGGAACCCCTCTGGATGGGTCTTCCGCTTGGGAGGTCTCGACTTTGCTGGTGGAACTCCTGTTCATATTTCCTCTGGATGCGCCGCCCTTGCCTATTCGTACATGCTTGGAAAACGAAGTGGTCACGGTACTCAAGAACTGAATTACCGTCCACACAACGTCACCCATATTGTTATCGGTACCGTCTTCCTCTGGGTAGGGTGGTTTGGTTTCAATGCCGGTTCAGCCTTGTCTGCGAACCTCCGCGCTATCATGGCAGCTGTATGCACAAATCTAGCTGCTTGCGTTGGTGGCATTACCTGGTGTCTTGTCGACTACCGTCTTGAGCGTAAATGGTCCACTGTCGGCTTCTGCTCCGGTGTGATCGCTGGCCTGGTCTGCATTACTCCTGGATCTGGATACGTTCCAGCCTGGGCCGCGGTTGTGTTCGGTGTTTGTGGTGGCGTTGCCTGTAACTACGCTACTAAGCTGAAGTACTTCCTTCGCTGTGACGATGCTCTCGATATCTTTGCTGTTCATGGCGTCGGTGGCTTTCTCGGTAACATTCTCACAGCTTTCTTCGCCGCAGACTACATTGCGCATTTGGATGGATATACCGTTATCGATGGGGGCTGGTTGAACCACCATTGGGTCCAACTTGGCTACCAGCTTGCTGATTCATTCGCTGGAGGCGCCTACTCATTCTTCGGAACCTGCCTGATTCTCGGTGCTCTCGACTTTATTGGGAAGTTTGTTCCTGTCCTGAGACTCCGTGCTACAGAAGAGGAAGAGGCGCTGGGTATGGATGATGTTGAGATTGGCGAGTTTGCTGTAAGTAACTTTAAGACTGTTTCATACATACAAGAACTAACAAAGTATAGTACGATTATGTGGAGCTTGCCCGTGAAGTCAAGGTTCCCGATGACGAGGTCGATGAAGGCATGTCAACACACTCGCTCAACGACCATCCAGCTGCCATGGGCACCCATCATGAGAAGAACCAGGACTCGGTGGATTCAGCAAACCAGCTTGCCGAATGGGCACACCGTGCTTAATCTTACTTTGTTCCTTGTGCTATTTACCGCTCGATACCATCTGTTTTTACCGTAGTTGGAGGCTGCTGTTGAATTTTATTGGCTTTTTTTTTTTGGATAATTGGTTGATCGTAATGCGAATTGTGCAAACCTTATGATCTGGAAATGTATGATAGTAATCGAATAATCGACTTATGGTATGGCTGTATTTCCTAGATGTTGCAGTGACGTCGACCGCTATCTATATTACCATTATGCCAATCCGTGGCTGGCTGGAAGACATCGCAGTTGCTAGCTTCTGGCAGCTGCACGAAGAGTTCTACAAATCACATGAGGTATAAAGTATTTAAAACTAACGGGAACATAACAGCCTACATTAGCTATTACAGATCCTTGTTCTACCACTCCAGCCCATATTTTCCAATCTACTTCTCCAAAGTCAATAAATTCTTAGCTTGTAAATACTCAACAATCTCCTTGACACTATCTTCGACGCTCTTCAGATCACTCCGGATGTGAATTTCTGCATTTTCCGGAGCCTCGTACGGCGCGCTGATGCCGGTGAACTCGGGAATCTTGCCCTCTCTCGCTTTCTTATACAGGCCCTTTGGATCACGCGCCTCGGCGACTTCTAACGGGATATCGACAAAGACCTCAATGAAGGCAAGGGGCTCGTCAGAGCCGGTGGCCACGGCGTGCAGGTCGCGAGCAGTGGCACGGTCTGCCTTGTAAGGAGAGATGAAGGAGGTGATTGCGATGGTGGACGAGTCAGCGAAGAGTTTGGCAACCTGGGGAAAAGCAATGTTAGTGTGTTGCTGGACATGGATTGCGTGCTCAAGCCCTGTAGCTTGTTCACAAATGGTGTGGATGTCTGTATGTACCTCTGCTATCCGTCGGATGTTCTCATTGCGGTCTTTTTCGCTGAATCCTAGGTCTTTGTTGAGACCAAAGCGCACATTGTCGCCATCCAGACGGTATGCGCCGTAACCAAGGTGCAAAAGGTGCTGCTCGAGGGCTGTTGCAATGGTTGATTTTCCAGACGCTGAGAGGCCGGTGAACCAAATGGTGAAACCTTTTTGCTTGCGGTAGCCATTGCGCTCAGCGCGGGTGAGAGATGGGTGCCATGTGATGTTGCTGAAATCAATGTTAGTTATGCGAATGGTTGGTGGGGCGTGGGTTACGGTGGGGCTCACGTTGCCATGTTGAAAGTTCACTTGAAAGCTGCAATGCAGAAGGATGACAATAGGGAGTATAGCTTAATAGAAGGAATGAAGAGCAGCAGCTAAAACAAAAGTCAATTGAATAGGAAGTAAGTGTAACTTGTTTGCGCGGGTGACCGGCCGACCGCGCATTACCAACTCGCGTCACGACATGGAATTCTTTAGCGCAAATGACGTGCTGCTTGGAGATCGGCAGGGTTCGTTCGTCTCAACCAACGGGTAGGGCTGAATGAACCCACGATATTGAAACAGTTGCGGTCGACTCTAGTCTGAACAGTCAACAAACACCAAGCGTAGGCTCCGTATCACTTCAAATCCACGACCACACAATTGAATCACCGGTCATAAATCCATGCTGATGTTAGAAATGGCACAGAGCAATAGCCTCATCATTCATTAAAGAAAAAATATTCTGTCTTGGATATTATCATCGCTTATGGCGCCAAACCTTCAAAAGGGCCCTATGCCCCTCTTCTCTCTGTAATGGTCTTTCCCCCTGGATGAATGGTAACACTCTGCTGCCTCTCTGGATCCTTGCTCTCAATCTCTGCACCACCTACAACATGGTTGGCTCCGCCAAAGACAGCATCCATCTCTTCAAGAGACACCTTCTTCGTCTCTGGTACGATGAACCAAACAAAAATAGCCAAGAGAAAATTGATGCCAGCAAACATGTAGAATGCATAAAAGCCCTAAGCATAGAATTAGTCTATGTTTGGTAATAGTTTGGCTGGAGTTCACTTACATCATTCTTCAAGAAGATAGGGAAGAATTGCTGGACAATCGAATTTACTACGTTCTGCGTCTGAGAGCACATACCAACAGCCTGTGCGCGAATATTCATAGAGAAAATCTCGGCAGTGAAAATCCAGACGGTAGCACCCCAGGAAGGCTTGTCTGTGCAACTGTTAGTGATGACCTGAGTTTCATGGGTTTGGGAAGATGGCTTACAGAAGAAAGCAAAGAGGAACATGATAAAGACAATCGCAATACCAATAGGCTCGCTCTTTGCTCCACCGACAGATGGGGTCTGGGTCTCTACAGTTGCTGCGATAATCATGCAGATGCCCATGCCGATACCACCGACAATGAAGAGAAACTTGCGACCAAAGCGATCAACCGTCCAAGTAGCATTGAGCGTAAAGATAATGCCGAAAGTAGCGTTCAATGCATTGATGAGAGCGATCTTGTCCGCATCTTTGAAAACCTTCTTATAGATGATGCTGCTGTAGGTGTTCAGTGTTCCTTGGCCTGTAATTTGCTGGCCGCCGTTGATGATCATAGCGATCCACATTCGCTTCCTTACTGACTTATCCTTCCAGAGCGCAGAGTAACCAGATGAGATAGCCTCAGCCTCAAACTCGAGAGCTTCCTTAATGGTAACGATCTCGTTGTCGACCTCTTGCTCGGTCTCCCGGACCCGCAGCAGCGACTGACGAGCTGCGGCAAAATTCTTCGATTTCTGAATGTACCATCGAGGAGATTCAGGTATGAAGAAAACCTGAGAGAGAATGATAACCGGCACCAGAATCTGGAAGATGACAACCATCTTCCAATCCCATTCGCCAAGTCCCTTGGGGTGCTTCGAAGTTGCGTAACTGACCCAGTAAGCAATGAAAGAACCAACACTATAGAACATCTGCCAGAAGGACATGATAGTGCCTCGGATCTCCGGTGGGGCCATTTCGCCTATGTAAATAGGTCCAGCGGCTGAACGTGAATTAGCAGCAGCTTTGATAGACTTGATGATGGCACAAACTCAAAGCAAGACCTTGACCGATACCAATAACAACACGACCAGCAATAAATACTCCAATGCTTCCACGGGGCGCAAAGGTTTGCATGAATGTGGCAACAATGACGAAAGCGGCACCAATAGCCATACCCATGCGTCGCCCGGCGAAATCAGCGAGAGGGCCTCCCATAAAGAAACCAGCAACGACAGCACCAACAGTATACGAAGTGTTAATGGCTCCAATGATATTTGGGCTCGGGTGATTGAAGTATGCCACCCAGTGCTTTGAGTTTTGAAGGGCGTTGAAGACAGATGCATCGTAGCCGTAGAGTACCATACATGATGCTGCAACCAGAGAAATGTACCTTTAGAAATCAGTTGGGTATATATATGATCGTTATAGAACACTTACCAGTTGTACGCTCTTGTTTTGGTCACCATGATTGCGGTTGTGCCTCAGTGATCCCCTTGTATAAGTTTTACTTGAGAAAATCAACACAGCATTCAACCGAAGCTGAGCAAAGGACGCCGCAAATGCTCGTAACCAGACGAAATTCCAGGGAGAGGATGCAATTCATATATACAGATGTTCGCCGCACGGCCAGTACGCTACGGTCCCATGTCATCCCATAAAGTCGGGACTACGAAACCAGGTTCAAGGGTATCCGCACATCACACGAATCAAAATGTCAATGTCGCCTCAAAAGTCCCGGCCCAGCTCGCAACAAGGCAAAGCTAGATCTCTAGTCCCCACACGAGAGCCAAATCTGGGGCCTCATCTTCGCGTTCGTTGTTAAAGAACACCCCGCGAGATGGAAGAATGACTGGAAATTAAATTCCCACGAATGAGGGACGAGACAACATGAGCTGAGGGCGCTATGATCTGGGAGAGAGGCGCTTGCGATGAAGCCGAGGGTGGGTGTCCAGCGTGCAGGTCAAGCGTGCCGAGCTAGGATTGGCGGATGAAATATCTCAATAGAGCAACAGTTCCTGTGCGCGGCCAGGACAAGCTTCGACAGAACCTGGGTTCAGACAAAGGGAAGCTTTTGGCTGCCGCCTGGGTGTTCTTATTTCCTTTCCTCCGAGGCTTATCCTTGAATTGATTGCATATCAAGGGGCCAGGAGAAGGAGGATTAATTCGCACATACAAGGTCATTCATGGGACCCCAGCCGATGATTGAGAGCTGCATCTCAATGGAACACAGAGGGGGCTTGCGTCCCGTTTCGATTAATTTACGAGCCGTAGAGGCGCAAGGGCGTCTTGTTTAGACTTAGCACGTGCTGATGGCCAACATGAGGAACTGATATTTGAAGTAAACTGTTTCAAGTCGCTCATCTTGAGCAAATATCTTACTAACAATTACTGAAATGCCTGGCTTAGACTTCCGGTTAGGCTCGGAAATGAAGAGGTGTAAAGTTATCATGTGACCGCACTCCAGCCACATTGTGGCGCTCCCCGCTATTCCTTCAGGCGTCGAGACCATCTTCTCACCGCCCGCAAAGCGCCGCCCAACCCAGCTTCCACTCACCAAACTTCCTCGACATCCACTTTTCCAAACCCATAACTCCACAAAAACCGTCAAAATGCCCTCAGGACAAGGAGGTACGCTGGCTTGCCTTCCCAACGCACACGACAGTCGTGGGCGGGGTTATGTAAAGTCAAAAACTGAATAGGCTGACGTTTTGTATAGCTGGTACCAACCCCATCCACAATAAGAAGCCCAAGAAGAAGGCTCAAGACCTCGACGAGGATGATATTGCGTTTAAGGCCAAGCAGGCTGCCGGTTTGTGCCACCCTCTATTTACCGATTCCAACGTCTCGCGCCATGTTCCCAATAGCTAGGCTGCTGCGCAAATATACGAGACTGGAGACAAAAGATTAACTGTTACGTAGACAAGAAAGCTCGTGATGAGCTAGCTGGCAAAGTTGGAAAGGGCAAGGGACCTTTGAACACCGGATCTCAAGGCATCAAGAAGTCCGGCAAGAAATAAGCGCCTGACGCCGAATTCCGCCACCCAGGCTGACGACGACGACGCGAGGAGTTCGATGATTTGATCTTGAAGATACCAAGGGCGCTGGAGTCTTACCACTATGGGTGTCCATGTCTTAAACGTGCAGACGGTTACGAATACATGGGAATGATACACAAACTGCATGGGCCCTTGTCTTCTTGGGTGACATGTTTTGCCCACCTCAGCGCACATTAAATTCACAGGCACCTACGAGGGTTTTGCTATGTTGCTTTGAAGTCCAAACAACAGTTCCGCATTGCCCCAGGCCACCCTTTCCCATTCCGCCATTGTCAAGAATTCACTTTCTCTCAGCTCCTCCATCAACTCTCTTCCTCTCTCTTCTAGCGGATAATTGCTTGCGTACAGCACTCTATCGATAGGAATCTGCTCCAACAACGCACGCATGGTCGATGTATCCAACACATCTGCAGTCGTCAGATAGATATTATACTGCCACACATCGAGAAAGCTTCGTTCAGGTTTGTCGGCTGATGGGATGTTGGCTAGTAAAGCTTCGATGCGTGGGAGAAGTGAAGGAAGCAAACTTTGATGTGAGATGATCAGATGGAGATTAGGGTGCCGGTCAAAGACGCCAGAGAGGTAAAGATGCAAAACCGGAAGCGGAGATTGAAGATGTGAAGTGTGTAGACTCGTTGCCAGGGGCGCTCGTATCGTATCAGCAAGCCTGCCTTGGTAAGCCGTGAGCTGAATGGTTCATCAGCACTTCCCTCTTGTCTTTCATCCGAAATAAAACGTACCTCATTACCCATTGGCCACTTCTCCCGCAAAACGATTGGGACACGATACGTTTCCGCTGTTATCCAAAGCTCTTCATATCTACCGTCTAGCAATGCTGTACTTCCCTCATCTCCTCTTATCCCTACCACGCCTCCAACGAACTTCATCTTCGTAACACATCTATGTAGCTCCCTACTCGCCTCCCCCCCATCCTCAGGTAGCAAAGCCAAAGCCGCAAATTTATCCGCATTCAGCTGAATCGTCGTACATATGGCATCGTTGAACTTTACACAGGTGGCGAGACTTGCGGCGATGGGTATGTGTGACACGATTTGTCTCGAGTGTCCCAGTCTACGCATATCTTTTGTGCGCGCCAACCCGATGTTTCGGAGCTTGGAGAGCGTGGAGCTGGGGAGGATGTGCAGGGCCGGTAAAGAGGCGTCAGATGAGAGTGATGTGCCGATTGGGATGGCAGGACTGAGGTAGGATTCGAGACAGGCGATGAGAGGCGTCAATGGATTTGTGGTGCTCATGGTGTGTTTTGAGGCGATGGATAGTGATAAGGTGAAGGTGGTAAAATCTTGAGATTGAGCTGTTCTGAGGTTGATTCGCACCAGCGGTGGCGCGGGGGATGGACATGTAGTGCTAGGAAAGGATGATTGCGCTTGTGGGCGAGCAAGCAAGAGCTATTGCGTTAGGAAAGAGCAACACACTTTGGTCTAATCAAACAGAGGAGTAAATTATATAACTTGGCAATTCGACACCAATGTTAAGCTTTTGATTGGGGTAGTGTATATCTGAATGCTCCCCATTGTACGTTTGTTCTACTATCCTTACACAAGTGTACCTTCCTCGACCCTCTTGCTACTCCTCCTCTCTTAGAGAACCTCTATATTCGGCGCGGCATGTACTTCCTGGGTAGAGAATATCACCATGAAGGGTGTATAATCCTCAGTCAGACTGCCCCAGGTCGGCTGATGAAAATATGTTGATAAGCGCATGGTGCTGGGTCGCATAGTGGCTCATCTTTGGTGACACATGTGATGTAAATCTCTTCCAACTCTTGGTTGAGACCATGTTTTGCATTGGAGATGGCGACAGAAGTCGTGATGATTGGGTGTTTTTTTGGTGGCAAAGTTGATGTTCTTCCTCTTTCTCAATCCTCTGCTCATTTACGACGCGCGACGACCCTTCTTGCTGCCAAGAGTGAGGGCTCGTCTCTTAATGGAGTCCATTTTACTTTCACTGGTTGGCGATATTGGGGTTGGGACTGACTCGCTTCCAGATCGAGCTGTATGCGAGCTCCCTGATGATTGAGAGGTAGACCTCTTTCGCCCTTCCTCGGCAAGGATGTCGTCAAGTGAGACGTTGAGATGGGGGTGGGTAATGGGAACCTCTTCGAGGTTCTCGACAAAGCGGGAGACCATTTGAGTGTAGTAAGTGGCGTATAGAGGGGTACAGGAATGGGAGTGGCGTGTGGTTGAGGATGGCAAAGGATATATACAAAATTGTAAATGTATAGTTGAGGATGTCTGATATGATCGACGATTGGCTGGTGAACTCTCGGGGCAAACGGCAACTGTTGTAAGTTTTCGTGGTCCAGACTTTGGTAATAATAGCACAGGACTACTCCAAGAGATGCAAGACTTCTTAGCGAAGGATGAATAGACAGCGAGAGTAGAGTTAAAGACTAAAGTTCGGTGTTAGGTCCACTCTGTCTGCGCGAGCAGCCCCTCGGATTTTTAAACCCACAATGCACCACGTACACATGTGGTGGCATCTGATTTTGAGTAGACGCACATGGCCAACGCCTGCCACGGACGCAGGAGACCCTGGAATCTAGGGTCCACCCAGATGCAGGCTCGGTGCCGATCCCACAGTCTCGAAGCCTAACAGCGCAAACTAAGGTTAGGGACGACGGAAGTGGTTGCGCGCCCTCGCGAAGTGCGGGCGAAATTGGGTCTTCGCCGCACCTTCTGACAGTGGCACGGCTGTCCGAAAATAGCCGATTGGAACGAAGCGTTGGTAATTGGTGAACAGCGGCGGGCAAGGCATCCTTGGTTGCAGACGCCCAGTCCAGTCAATACCAGTCCTCTGCCCGACAACAACTGGAGGCACACCAGTCCAATACTATGCTTTTCCCAACAAAGCAACGCGCAAGCCTTTCGCCACAGTCCATACTTGTGCCAGAGGCAAGAGGTGGCAGTCAATAAACTCTGAACCACGGCGCATGAGATCATCGCAATCACCTGCAAAAAGACTGTCAGCTAGGTCTTTAGCCACCCCCACTAACACCTTCCACAGACACCTGTCCAGACATGATAGACGATCATGCATATGGAAACTCTGTTCTAAACAAACGGTCGGGGGGCTGCATGGTGATTCCGTGTCGCGCTGCGGCCGTCTCGTTTTCGCACGAAGGACAAATCTGTAATCCAGGCCCAATGACGTAGGACCAGAGTTGGTAATTTCTCTTTCCTTCTGGACGGCTCTTATCCCTTGGCAATACCCCCAAAACACCTCCAGGCTGTATCACCGCCTGGTCCGGCGCCTGTTGCAGACAAGAGCGTAAGGTACGTAGTCTTCTTTCGAAACGGGATGCGTGGGATTTCAATCTAAACTTGGTGCCTAGCCATGCCCAACGACATCATAGGACATGTTGCCCCATTTGTCTGGCGCCCGGACCTGAGGACCCTGAACGGCTAGCATTTCCTACATGCGCCATCTGTCCTGTTTTCAGGCCCCACGATACCCGAATGCGCGTGGTGGCATGCAAGACCGGCCGCGAGCCGCGTGTGCTCTGTGCTTAGATCTAGATCTCGTCATCTGAGACGCTATCGTGGATTCTTTCACACGTAATCGTGACAACTGACAAGCCGTTTCCTAGCTTGAACGAGGCTACTAAGAGATCGTATATTGGAAGGAAGAGGCAGAGTACGTGGACTCTCGATCATTAGAAAATCTTTGGTTGAAGAGACAGGGCTGACCTGTTACTAACATCACCATGAGGCTACTTGATATAAATGAAGAACAATATGATTAAGCAACAATCCTTCACTATCAATTCATGGCCTAGTAATTCACAAATGGGAGGATGTTGGTGCAAGTATTGCTTGGAACCCACATGCCAGTAGAGCCCAGATCCCGATGCCTTACCAGCCACATGGTACACCAATGTGTAGGATCTGTGATCGTTGTATAATTATTATTTAGACGGTGAACTCGGCGAGTAACCTATCTTCTCCACTCATACAGTAGGATTGCGTAGACCTTGGCCTAAACATGATAGCCGTGTGTTGTACGAATCAAACAGATCGATGTGCAGCCCTGTATATACCACAAAATCCGTCTAATAATATAGGTTGGAGGTTACTACTAGATCTATCATAGGTTAAGACACGGAAGATGAAGGTCTTTTATCAACGAATAACATATTCCTATCTAGCCAATGTTATATAAAATCCATAGAAGTACACATTGATTAGTTAGCAGTACAGAATATCATACCAGTTTTCCTATCCCTTCAACATACAGGCTACTTAGATAACGCCCTGCAAAAAGTCTCGCAGCAACGTCAGGGCCTCTTCTGGAGTATCAGACGGGTTATTGCAGTTAAACCTCCACAAGTACTTATCACGATGAACACCCTAGAGCTTGTTAGTACATGGCTTAAAACATCTACAAAATTTCCCTCACCTCTTCCACATCTTTCTCTGCTGCGAGTCCCGCGAAATACTTGTGATATCTCTTTGGCTTCTTGGCAGTATCCCATCCAGCAAGAAGTACAACTTTAGTGTTTGGTGTTTCAGCTATCTGAGATTGTGCGCCTAGCGCTAGTTGTCCATTAGACTTATCCCACCCCATGGATCGCGGTTTTCACATACCATCTATCTCTTGACAGATAGTCATATAGGTTTCTCCAAGTGTCTCTGCAAAGATGAAATCCCATGCATCAACTCGTAATCGAAGGAGATAGGGATAAGGCGGCGCCTCTTCGTGTTTACGAAAACGATGGCTCTCGAGCTTTTGATCTTGGTCGTTCATTGCGGGTGACTTTGGGGGTTCGATATGGTATTGAGGTTGATGTAAGAGAGATTTGGTTTTCCCGCGCTACTCTATTGTTTCGCAAACCTGAAAGGTAAGCTGAATTTAATATACTTACAGAGACGTTGCTTGGAGACGCTTTTATACATAATAGTAATGACTCAGGTGTCGAGGTGACTGGGAATATCTTCAAATATTGAGTAACCATCAAACCAGTCATTTGGTTGTACACATATATCAGGAGGTCTATCCTTGAATTGAGCGACAACTCGATTCCCATAGGAAAAGGGGCATATATTGAAAGCACGAAGAAAGGAGCTGCGTTTTGATATAGTCATGTTGAGTGAAGCAAAAGCTTAGAATGCAGCCTCAAGACGAAGAACATGCGCCCAAGTACTCAAGTAGCGGTGAAGCATCACAAAAGTCATGATGAAATACATATCTCTGGATTAATTCTGATCATTGGGTACTAAACTGGTTGTCTCAAGAATGCATAATCGCACCCGTCCTGATAGTTTCATATGATCGCATGACTTGGGATATGAGAGATTCCTGTCGATACAGTAAACAAGTCCCTGGCGAGGACTACGTAGACTAGGTTGAGCTTTCATGGATCGCGAGCGATTTATTTGAAACCTTATGATATTTCAACTCTCTATGAGTGGTTGAATATCGAACTCTATGCCTTTAGCCCTGGGTAGGTGATATCTTTTTCTCGTACAAGTTTTGAAATTGAAAACGCTGCTCGTTGGGGTGCATGGTCGACTTTCGTATGATATACGCGAGTGCAACGTGACTATTGAGCAACCGTGAAGCTGTGAAGGGGATGATATTGTTACCAGCGCCCACGGCTACCTCCACCACGTCCTCTATCTCCACCATGGCCTCTCCCACGGCCGCCACCTCGGCCTCTATTCCCGCCTCTGTACCCACCACGACCACCGCCTCCGCCTCGATTGGATCGTTGTTGCTCTAGTCTAGGCCCACTTTGCATCATCTGCGCCCGCTCCTCATCTGACGCATGGAATACATTTGTGATTTGTAGCAGATCGCAGAACGTCTGCGTATGTGGATTACTGTATTCTTGTGGTGACTCTTGAACATGAATACCCGATGGAGGATCATAAGTCAGTGCTGTTCGCACGAAGTCCTCAGGGATTGTCATTTTGCCATTCTCGGCTATGTTTTCTTTTACCCACTCCATCTCTTTCTCTATTAGCGGCCTATAATGAGCGTCACCTTTATCTGGAGGCACTTGCGCGTCTAGATCGCCAACTTGCAGATCACTAGCAAAGGTACGGGTAATAGCGAGCCATTCAAGGTCATATTCTAGACGCAGTGGCCGCTGAAAATCTGTGGCTGAGTGAGGAGAGATCTCTACTAGTTGAAGAAAGCTTCTTTTGGGTAAGCACTTGTCTAGTGCCAGGAACCTGGTCGTGGTGTTTGTTATTTCTTTGGGGAATGGTAATCGAGGTATAGGCTTATGTTTGGGACGTGTGAACGATGCGGGTAGCAAGTCCCTGATATGCTGGGGAACTTCTGATGTTGCATCGTCTGTAGTGCTAGGCGCTTTGACCTTACTAGTATCAGGCACCGCAGCTAGTGGGGACTCTTCATCATCCATGTCAAGGTCGATTTCTTTATCATTCTTGAGTGGCGGAACTGGGGTTTGATTTGAAATGTGTAAATCGATTTCTTCATCGTTTTTGGCCAACATTGAGCTATCCGTAGCTGTGACCCCAGCGCTCTCAACGCCTTGCGGTTTCTTATGCTCCCATAGCCCGGCGAATTTGGTGTGCATATGAGCACTGAACCAGTGAGGTGGCCGTAGATGCTCTAGCACAGTTGTGGCCGCAATACTGCCCAAAGTACCGTCCTTGGCCTCCTGTTCAAAATCAGGCTTCCACTTGAATAATTGCTTGAAGTCACCTTTCCACTCCATACCACGTGGCCAATCGTGACTGAGTCCGATGTCGACCTGCGACCGTACTTGTAGAAGTTTACGGACATCTAGTTCCCGAACATGGTATATGCTTCTTACGTCATCACTATTATATGGCAGGCGTTCGTAGTGCGGCTTCTTGTAATTGTAACCTTTCCAAATGCCCGACAAGCCGGCAATGCGTAGAGGACCTAGTCGAACTACATTGGCGGCGCCCATGTAGTAGATATTTGGCGCTGCCCAACCTCCGTAATACAGCTCCCACATGTAGTTGCTCGCTTCGTGATTGCCGCCAATGAACAAGGTTAAATATGGCGCAAGACGAGCGCCCGCGTAGTATTCGTGAAAGTCATGCATAGCATAGTACTTTGAGGGCATCGAGACGGCCTTGAGGTCTGCAGCATTACGAACAGCCTGTCCAGTCAGTGAATCAAACTACATATTTAGAAAGAAGAAATACCTGAAAATCTCCCCCAATGATCAAGAGGTCTACACCTGGCCAACCTTTGAGGTCGCAAGCTTTTGCGACTGAAGCATAGATGTCATGCAATACGCCATGGCCGCAGCCTTCGACAGCTATACGCAAGCCGTGTTGCGAAAGCAAGGTTGGCGAGGCCATGCTTTAGTACCGTATGAGGCTGCTTGTTAGTGCTAGGTGATTAGCTGGAAAGTAATACAACGGCACTAGTTGAGTGCGCGCGCATAAAAAGCACATGTTGGAGTCGCAGTAGGAGGAGCTTTACGAAAGCTTGGTTGCTAGACTAAAGTAGTTAGTGTCGGGAGTCGGCGTTTCTGTACCTGGGCGGCTGCATCTCAAGCACTCTGTCTCCTTGTTCAGCTCGTTGTGTTATCAAGACGAGCCATGACAGACCCAATCGCGTCAAGGTCCAGATTTCTTTATGAAGCGGCACATCTACTCGCTATATCGTCGCCTTCAGCCTGCGCTTCCCTTGGATCAGCAAGAGATCGGCTTATTGCAGAAAATGATTTACCGCTTCCAACAAAAGAATGGGAAGCACACCGCCGAGAGACATGTGGTGCTTGTGGGAATCTCATGATCCCAGGATGGTCTTGTGAGGTATCAAGCAAGGTTCAACCTCGAAAGAGACGAAAAGGAACGTACAAACCCAACAATGTTATAGTACCAAGCAAAAGTCTAGTCTATCATTGCCTCAGGTGCGATCGAAACACGGAACAACCCATGCAGCACCAGCCCCGACGGCAAGTAAAGACCATTGAAGCTAACATGACCTTGGAATTGAGACTAGCAAGTCATCCATCAGCTAAAGAAGCCGAATCGAAGCTGCCAAAGACGGCAAATGCAAGCAGCAAGCAGAGACAGAAAGCTCGGAAAGGCGGCTTACAGGCGATGCTGGAAAAAAACAAAACACAGGCTTCTGGTCAAGGGCTGGACTTGATGGATTTTGCTATATGAAGGCCACAGGGCTGAAGGTGGGCAGGGGCCAGTCCGCGGGGAAGGCGCCAGAAGCTTGACGGACCCCGCCTACTACCAAAAAGTTCAACGCGGGGCTAAAAATTTCGGGCTGTGTCGTCACACGAGACTTTGATCAACCACAACCTCTCATACTACAACCACGACTTTTCCACCAAGACAACGCTTCCTTTATTAAAACAAATACAGCCACCACGCCGCTAAGGCATATACCTCCAAACGCCAATCCCAAAATGGCAGACCACAAGAGTCTCGCACAGGATCTTTTCGAAGACATGGGGCGAAAAGTTGCCGAGGCGAGTGCCCGAGAAGACGACGACGATGGCACTAAGGTCGTTGATGTGATTGAGAGCTTGTGCATGAACTGCCACGAAGATGTGTGTTAATCACGACCGAATATAGAAGTAGAGCTAATTGGCCAAGGGCACAACAAGACTCCTGCTTACCAAAATTCCTTTCTTTCGCGAAATCGTCATCATGTCCTTTGAGTGCCCACATTGCCACCTCAAGAACACCGAAGTCCAACCTGCTGGCGAGATACAGCAACGCGGCGTCAAATACACGCTCAGAGTTGACACGGCCGATGACTTGAGCCAGCAGATTGTCAAGAGCGATACTGCCGTGTTTCGCATCGAGGATATTGACTTGGAAATGCCACCGGGCCGGGGACAGCTATCGAATGTCGAGGGTATCTTGTCCATGGTCGCGCAAGATTTGGGGCAGAAGCAGGACGAGAGGAAGGAAGTAATACCAGAGGTCTACGAGAAGATTCAACAAGTCATCGATACGATCAAACAAATGGCGGTTGGCGCGAAGTTGCCTTTCAAGCTCACAATTGATGACCCTGCTGGCAACTCTTCGATCGAACCCCCGAGCGAGCTTTCCGCTGGGAAGTATGCTCGACACGAGTATCCACGAACAGGAGCACAGAATGAGGCGCTCGGGCTAGGTGCAGCCAGCAGCGAGGCACCAGCTACCGAGATACGTCCAGAGTATCACGCAACGCAAATGTACCCAGAAATGCCTTCTACCTCAATGGTAAACAACGTAGATGACGACATTGTCGAAAACCAGGTCTATTCATTCCCAGCTACTTGCCCCGGATGCACTAAGAGCTGTACTACAAATATGAAGATGGTTAATATCCCACATTTCAAGCAAGTAGTACTGATGAGCACTGTGTGCGACCACTGTGGATGCAAGTCAAATTTACAATTGCCTCGTGAGTCATTCACTAACGCGAATCAGACCGCAGCAATGAAGTTAAGACGGGAGGTGAGGTACCAGAAAAGGGTCGTCGAATCACTGTCTCGGTTGATAATAAAGAGGACCTTTCTCGCGACATCCTCAAAGCCGAATCATGTGCAATGTCATGTCCGGAACTCGAACTTACTGTTGAACCTGGAACGCTTGGAGGTAGGTTCACCACAGTGGAAGGTATTTTGACGCAGGTGCGCGATGATCTCAAGTCTTCCATCTTCGATATCAGTGATGGCGGAGACTCGATGGAACTGGCGTCCAAAGCAAGGTGGACAGCGTTCTTCGATAAGCTCGACTCGGCTATCAACGGAGCCGTCAAGTTCACCATCATTCTCGAGGACCCATTGGCCAGCAGTTATGTCCAGAGCTTCACCGCACCTGAGCCAGATCCACAGATCAAGGTTGAAGAGTACGAGCGCACGGAGGAGGAGAAGGAGTCGCTAGGACTCAATGATATGCA
Organism: Ophiosphaerella korrae; assembly: GCA_028456385.1. Taxonomy (NCBI): domain Eukaryota; kingdom Fungi; phylum Ascomycota; class Dothideomycetes; order Pleosporales; family Phaeosphaeriaceae; genus Ophiosphaerella; species Ophiosphaerella korrae. The sequence continues at coordinate 158,491 of JALNQF010000007.1, read as the reverse complement.
GACGGAAAATTACAAGGCGGAACCTGCAGCGACCAATGGCACAACCACGAACGCATCGTAGGGTTGGACAGTTATTGACGGATCTAGATTTTATTCTTTTTCATGCATTGGGCCAGGGCCAAGGTAGATATCCAGGCTTCGCCAGCCATAATGAAGCTTCTGACTTGACGATTCTCTTGAACCTGACCACACGTCACCCTGCGAGTGGGTTTGCATGGATTGTGACCGTTTTGATCTCGATGTGCTCCTGAGGCCTCGATTTCTTGTCCACGGCGATCTTCTCCATGTCGTCCAAGACGTCATCGCCTTCAAGGAGCTTGCCGAAGACAGTGTTCTTGCCGTCGAGATGCGGGGCGGGCGCAAAGGTGATGAAGAATTGCGAGCCGTTGGTGTTTGGGCCTTTGTTGGCCATGCTGACGATTCCTCGAGCATTGTGTCTCAGCGCAGGGCGGATCTCGTCGTCGAAGAGCTGGTTGGGGGTGTCGTAGATGGAGGTTGAGGCCTTGGACTTGGGGTCTGAGGCAGGACTCCCGGCCTGGACCATGAAATTGGGGATCAGCCTGTGGAAAGGGCTGCCGTTGTAGAAGTTGGAGGCACACAGAGCGAGGAAGTTTTCGGCCGTCTTAGGGACGGTTTCGCAGAAGATCTCGAGCTTGATGTCGCCGCGTGACGTGTGTAGCTAAGAGGCGATTAGTGCGAGCGGCAGCATGTGCATGTGGGCTGGCTTACCGTGACCGACATGGTAAGGTGTTGGGGCTGTGGGCTGCAGGCTGTGGAGCGAGGAAGATGGTGTTGGTGCGCTCAGCTTCAAGCCCCCACCCACAGCTGCTGCGAATAAGCTGCCAATGAATCTGCGCAGCCTGGCCATCCTACGCATCATCATCACTACCACCACCACCACCACTACCACTACCACTACCACCAGCGCACTGCCGCTCTGCCTGCTTCCCGCCACCTCGTCTCCGTGGGCATTATTCTTATTCTTATTCTTGCCGGGCTGGATGCATTGACGGCCCTGGTATTCTGATATTCCAGAAGGCGCCCGTCTCATGCACACTGCTTGGCCTGCCTCGCCCTAATATCCGCGCATTCACTGCTGCTCCTTCTACCACCACCACTACCACCACTCCCGCCCGAGACAGACCTGCCCGTCCGCTCCATCGCCGAACTGCCGCTGTGCGACCGGCTCGCTTCCGCACCCCCCCCCCCCCCAGCGGCTCGCGTCCTGCAGTCGTCCACTTGCATCTCAACCCCACATATTCTGCAGCTGGAGAGGCTCCCCGGCTGCCAGCTCCCAGCCCCCGGCTCCTAGCTCCCAGCTCCCAGTCTCGTAGTTCCCTAGTACCGCGCAATCCAGCCCTCTCCGGCGCACCCAGCCTGGGTTCTGTCCAGGGCGCATTCGAGCACATGCAGCCCCAGCTGCCCTCCCAGGCCTGCGCCGACGACTTCTTTCCCTTGACACACCATGACCGCCTTTGTACGCGTCTCGGGCCCGCCAAACAGTAACTTTCTGGTCGGATACCCGGGCATATCAGCTACACTGGTTCGTCTCACCACTACCACCTTGGCACCCGCTGACCCTATATAGCCGCGCATTGAGGGCAAAGTCGAGATACGGCCGCTCCTGGGCGTCTCTGCGCCTGTCAATGTCTCCCTCGTCACTATCGCCCTGCACCGCCGCGAGACGATACATCCCTCGGCCGACTCGGTCACCAAGAAACATTTGGCGGCGCCGCGGAAAGAAATCACCGATATTGTAGGCAAGGAGGTACTACTGCACCGCAGTACTGCTGGACGAGAGTACGACAGCATCCTTTCCATGGACCTGCCATTTGTCATCTTCATACCGTATGGCCGCGGCGGCGAGGAGGTCGCTAGAAGAGTCCCACCCGCGAGCTTGCAGCTCCCGAGTCGCACGGCTGAGACATTCTATGAGCTGGTGGTAACCGTGCAGCAAGGCCCGCAAGAGCAGAAGAAATACCCCTTCGCGGTACCCATACAACGATACGACACCTTATCTACCTTTGGCATGTACAACCGTCCTGAAAGCGCAGAGCGCGTGACCGACCATCTAGTTACTCTTGGAATAAGTTTACCGCGATGGAGCTACGGCCCCCTTGATCCTGTATCGGTGTATATCAAACTCAGTCCAAATCCAGATTGGCTGAGCAAGGCAAAGCGAGTTACTATACAAAAAATTACTGTTGGGATAGATGAAGAGATAATTTTCAACCATGAAGGCGACGAACCTACGCGCAAAGTCAAAACTCTGGCAACTACTATGCAACGTGTGGGGGTCAAGATGCCAGAAGCAGGATATTTCACAAACCTTGGATTGGTCTTTCCAGCCAAAGATTTGCGCGATAATGACGGCATAATACCGCGGGGCAAGAAAGAATTTCCCATGTATGCAATCAATGGCTTCACGACAACCGGCACGCTGTACAAGATTGAATACTACCTCACTGTAAAAGTAAGCTTCGCATCAGCCTTTCCATCTGAGTGGCGTAACTGACCATTTTTAGGCTCAAATGTCATCAGCAAGAGACATTCTTCTCCGCCAACCAATCGTTGTATGTCCATTTGACCATGCTAGCTGCAAAGAGGAAATGGAGGCCATCGAACAAGCGGCCAAGGATGCTGCACACGTCTCACCTGATAATCCAATGTTACCCGCTAGCGTCATTGTTCGAGCAAATGACCCCGAAGGCCTTCGGTCCCTTGGTATGACAATAGTCGGAGGTGTGCGAAAACCATTGATTGAGTGAAAAACCAAATAAGCGCACGAGAAGGAGTTTTGCATATTTTCCAAGAAGAGCTGGATACCAACTTTTTGTCGTATGTCGGAATTGTATATCACAACCGCTGTAATCGACCGAGCCACTTTAGTAACTGAAGCCGCATGGGCACAACGACAGGGATGATGACAAAGTAGAAAATCGGAAAGAGTCGGAAGGAGAAAAGCTCTCTCCATGGTACAACTACAGGTGTCTGTTATAGTTGCCCTCAAAGGACCGCAGGAACACTGGTCCTATGTCAGAGTCTTATCACACATGCCACCTCGACCCACAATTACTCATACTACCATACTTGTTCCCGCAGAGCTAGGCGTTTTTGGATAAGTGCGACATGGCAAAATACCCCCTCGGGCGTTGTCTCGTTCTTGGGCGGACATGTTACATTTTAGGGAGTTACATACGGGCGCCAGGTAGATTTTCTGGCAAGCGAGACATGATTCAGCAACGACTTTTTTACATCCTGATACCTTTTCCATCGTTAGCGGGCTTTCAATTGTTCGATATTATTATGGCTTGAGTTCACTGCAGAGGGGATGGTTGGATTACGAAGAAGATACGGCTGGACCACCCTGTTGGTTCAGAAGGTATGGCGGAGAGGTAGATGTGGATAAGCGGAGTAATGAGGTACGAGATGAGGTACGATAAAGGGGTGAGGATTGGATGTCGAATGGAATGAATGGAATGAATTAGTTCACATGAATGAAGATGCCAATATAACATTCTTTGCTTGTTAGTGTAGGCATTTTTGCGGTTCATGGCCTCCAATCCCAGTGAGCAGCGTCCCCAGGAACCAATGAGGCGTACGAGCGCAAGGAATGGTCTAACAAGATCCAGGCAACTCTTGCAGCGGCCAAGTCACATGCGCTTGAAATACAGTTCCAAGTAAAAGTGAATAATATAAGTAGGTCGGCTATAAATATATGGCCTACCCTAATACATACAACCTCATCCATCCTTCTCCCTAGACACGATACTTGGCAAATCTCTGATATCCGCCGTCTCATTCGTCACCAGATCAATCACCCGTATACTATCTACACCCAATACTCCCTTAGACAAGGGCAGAAATTTCAGATCCGCAGTATAGCACGACCCAGGCGCCAATTGCCCCAGCCGTATATCCGTTGTCAAGCAGATCAATTCCGCAGTTTCTGTCCGCGCACTCTTCTGCTTGGCATATACGATATTCTCGTCTACAACTGCGCACGCTAGGGGCTCTTTCTTGTCCGGCTTTGCGCCGGCGGCGGCAGACGAGGTGGAGGGACGAGAATGATGTTTGTCATAGTCGCGTTTACGCTTGGGAACAACAAGAACGGCTAATTTGCGTACTTTTGCGCTGCGGTTTACGATGAAGACGTCCCATGTGAAGATTTCGCCGACGGTGACCTTTGATGGGCCGGAGACGGTGAGGGTGATATTAATGGCGTTGCTGACTGTTTCCTCTGAGGCTTGGCTTTGTGTGTCGTGTGAGGGGAGTGCATCAGGGTTTGCGGCTTTTGATGTTGGGGTGCTAAGGCGGTGGGCAGCTTTGATCAAGTTGGATGTTTGCTCTGATGCTGCGGTGAAGTCGACTGGGGTTGTCCATTCGATGGCGAGATTTGGATGGCAGATGTCGGACATGAAAACTTCGGCGGAGATCTTCAGGGTTAGAAAGTGGCCTTTGCTTCCAAGTGCAGGAGTGCCGTCGGATGCTACTTCAGGTTTTATCTTGTAGAGATAGGTGAGCTGATCGCCCGGTTTGTGAATCATATCTGGGTCTTCAATATTGGGGAAGGGCTTTACTTCTCCGCCGTGTAATGTTAACTGGACTTTCTTGATACGAACATCGTATGTCGCGTATGATGCGACTTCCAGGTCAAGTGAGGTTATTAGCGATAGGTCGCTTAGGCTCATATGAACTCTCACATGTCGGACCCTCCAGACCAGAGCTGGCAGTACTCGGAACAGCGGCCGCTGGCCATTTTTTATTGGTCGAACCATTTCCTTGACCACTGGAGCAGCACTTTGGACGATCTTGTTGATTCGCATGGCAGATAATCGAGGATGGACTCCAGCCAGAGCAGGGTCACTTTCAAATGCCTGGAGTAGGTTGATTGCAGTTGGCATACGGCTAGGTAGATAATCATCTTCTGGCATGGCTTGCTGGGGTGCTGAGAGTGGCTTAAAGGAGGCAGCGGGCTGGAAGTAGACGGCTGGCTTGTGAAATCGGCCTTGTGGTCTGGCTATGTAAACTTCAACCCTCCAGATAACATATGTGTAGGCATCATCTTCTTCGCCATGGCGTATAATAGTAGGCTGATCGGCGTCTTTAATGGTGGAGGAGTAAATAAGTTCCTTGGTTGGTCCAGGTTTGGGTTCACTTTCCTGCACTGGCGCAGTGCTGAATGCGAAGGCTTCAAGATTCACGACCAATCTAGCAAGATAAGGCTGGAGAGTGTTGTTGTCTGGTAATGGCGTGCGAAAGACAACATAGACGGGAAGCAGCTCATCTAGCCTGTGTATGAGTAAGACCACCTGTCGAGAAAACTACTTTGAAGAATACATACCCAGTAACAGTACACTTCTCTGTGTCAGGGAGGGGAAAATCGAGCCAGTTTCATCGTTATTTACTCCGTCCCAGGATTGAAGCTCGTGCTTGAGGTCAACATAGGAGCTGGCAGGTACAATGGCCTCGAGCACTGAGCTCTCTACAAACTCGGCACTTTTCCGAGAAGTTAATTCTCCAAAACCTGTAGCCATTGTCGCTTTCACTGCAATGCTGTCTGGAGGTCAAGTTGAAGTCGTCGTTCACGTGCTGTGGCTGCCTTCCGTCGGACCTGCAATTTCACCGACAAGGGTCTGTGCTCAACTTTTACCCTGAGGTTGCGCTGGTCTTGCGACCACCACAACACCCACCGCGTCGACTGTCAACATTGAGCCACAATGAACGGGTATCCGCGCCATGCGGCACCGGCTGCATCTCCGTGGCGAGAAGTGAAACAGGCAGATGGGAAACCATACTACTACAACAGCATCACGAACGCAACAACATGGGACAAGCCAGACGAGCTCAAGGACGAAGTCGAGGTACGTTTCATACAATTTCGCGTGTTATCGATGTTTTTGGTCGAAAGTTGGCTTGTGGGAGGAGAGGGAGTTGGAAGCGGAATTGGAAGCGAAGCTGTTATCTGTTGTCATTCGGGGACTTTGGCCGTTGCAACCTCATCACATGGCGATCCGAGATAGGACCAACGCGCTATATTTATATACTAACAAATATCAGCGGGCTATGACTGGCACTGGCTGGAGTATCCTATTCGATGCCAAGTCCAACAGGCGCTACTTTCACAACAAGGGCACCAACGTGACTACCTGGGAAGTTCCTGCAGACATCCAGCGGGTTATCGACCAAACAAGGCAGAATCAACCTCCTCAACGTCCGCCTCCTGCTGCTGCCGCGTCTGGTTGGGGTGGAGCGCCCTCGCAGCACCTCGCTCTTTACGACAACCGGCGCCCCGACCGCGATGACTACCAATCTGATCGGCGTGATCGTGACCGAGACCGAGAGCGCGACTTCGGCGGCGAAAGACCAAATATCACCTTCACCACAGGTGCCGAGCTGCAGTTTGCAAACCCACAGGAGGCTGAGGTTGCCTTCATGAAGGTGCTCAAGCAGATGAAAGCACAACCCGATTGGGAATGGACGCATGCAGTTCGCATCGGCATCAAGGACCCCAACTGGCGCGCGATTCCCGAGCCGGAAAAGCGCGAAGAAGCCTTTAAGAAGTACTGTGAAGATCTACGCGCACAGGAGAAACTCAAGGAACAAGATCGCCAAACAAAGCTGCGCTCCGACTTCACCGCTATGCTACAATCACACCCTGAGATCAAGCACTATACGCGCTGGAAGACTGCATTACCCTTCATTGAAGACGAGACCATCTTCCGCTCGGCTAAAGATGACAACGAGCGAAGAGCTCTTTTTGAAGAGTATCTCATAAACCTGAAGAAAGCAAGCGAGGATCAAGAAGTTGATGACAGGCGCTCGGCTCTTGACGATGTAATGGGTTTACTCCAGGGCCTAGACCTTGAGCCCTTCACGCGCTGGGAAACCACCGAAAAACAGCTTCAGAATAGCGCCGAATTCAGCAGCTCAAAATTCCAGGCTCTGACTCGGATGGATATCCTAACCCAATTCGAAAAGCATATTAGACAGCTGCAACGTGAGCACAACAGCCGAGTACAGGCTGATCGGGCAAAGGCGCATCGTGTTGAGCGCAAAAACCGAGATGCCTTTATGAGCCTCTTGAACGAGCTTCGGGAGAATGGTACTATCAAGGTTGGCACAAAATGGAAAGACATTAACGACAAGATCAAGGACGACCCTCGCTACATCGCTATGCTTGGCCAAGCTGGATCATCACCTTGTGACTTATTCTGGGATGCTTTGGAGGAAGAAGAGGGTAAATTTCGCACACTGCGCCGTTATGCCTTGGACGTGCTCGAGCAACAACGCTTCGAGGTTACGACAACGACCCCAGTGGAAGAATTTCTAAATGTTATGCGAACAGACCCTCGCACCGCTAATATTGACGAGCAGTCGATGCACAGCATCTTCGACTACGTAATGGCAAAGGTTAAGAGACGTGCAGAGGATGACCGCCGTGATGAAGAGGCCAACGAGCGCTATGCCATGGACGCACTCCGTCATGTTATCAAGCGCCTTGAGCCGCCAGTATCTCTCTCAGATACCTGGGAAGTGGTACGTCCCCGCATTGAGTCAACAGAAGAATACCGCGCACTGAACTCAGATACCCTTCGTGAATCGGTCTTTGACAGGTACACGCGTCGTTTGAAGGAGAGGGAGAGTGATCGCCGTGATCGGAGCAGGCGCGATGACCGCGATCGTGATAGAGATAGGCGAGATCGAGATCGTGAGTATCGCAATGGGCATTCTGACTCCCACCGTCGTCATCGTACACGTACTCGCTCACCTGAACATGATCCATATGCTGCCGAGCGCCGCCGAGCTCAGCAGGATCGAGAAGCGCGTTACAGGAACACTGATAGCACTGGGCTGTCCCCACCCCCTCGCCGTGACCGCCGTGATGATGATCGGTATGAACGCCCCCGTCGCAGCCCTGGTGGAGATCACTACGGACGTGAGCGTCGCGAACGTGAAGTTGAGCGCGAACGATCATACGTTACTCGGGCTGATCCACGCGAAGCGGGTGTCAGCTTAGACTACGGTGATGGTGTTGGGCGTACCGCGTCTGCATCCGCTAGGCGCCGCCGGGAGAGTGACGAAAGTACAAGCAAGCGTGATAGCAAGGTGAGTCTTTACTTTTTTCTCACAAATCTGACTGTTCGGAACTGACCAAAACAGCGCGCTCGGTACTCCCCTCGCCATGATCGCAAGTCGAAGAGCCCTGTGCCTGAGCAGCCTAAAGAAGAAGATCGTGCTGTCCGTTCCGGTAGCGAGGAAGGCGAGATCGAGGAGGATTAGAAGTCCTCTCTTACTCTGGCATTTCGTCGAGGAAAGCTGAACCATTCCAGTTCAAGGAGGATTCGAGTGTTGACCAACAACTAAAAGTGAGTAACTGTTAAGTTTCTATCCATCGGTCTCCAATCTTCAGGCGATAGATGTTGTGCACAAGAATCGATGGGTAATCTATGGCTTCTACGTCCAAGACTTGGATTTATTGATATTGAGTTTGTTTTTCTTAGTCAGACCTTCCCCTGTAGGAGATAGACTTCGATAAACCATAATACCTCTATTTTTTTAGGCAGAATTTGCCTGTACGGATTTCATGAGTGATTCAACGATCAATACTTCCTCCCTGTTCATACAAAACCAGCTCGCAATTTAATAGTTGCAGGCGGCTTCTACCATAGAATTGCGCATTTACCTCTCAATAACAACTTTAGCCTACACCAACCCCACTCGCCCCGCTAGATAGATCATATGGTTTGCTATTGTTGTCTATTGTTTCACAATATGCTTATTTTACGTGAAAATAAATTCTCGTAAATAGGTTCCAATAGATGCCGAAGTTAGATACAATATACACTCTTCTTGGTCATATCAATCTATTCTTGGGCGTTCAACTACGCAAACCCAGGCACCCAAGCCTCTGTTGCAAACACCTGCCCTAGTTATGGATTCGAGTCGCTCATATATCATCAGTCTGTCCAGCCTACATAACCTCCCTCTAGAGATTCACCTGCTCATCTTCAATGATTCCTCCTTCACAATGAAGGATCCAGTCCATCTTTATAATGCCTCTTCCAAGGTACAAGTCATCTTCCAATCCTTTAGGGCCCTTCGAAGATGTCTGTTCCTCTAGCGTATAGGCGCTCCCAACCCATCCTCAGAAAGGCTAACACTACTCAATATTCATGTCGAAATCCAGCACGGAAGTGGTAGTGACAAAGGCCAAGGATTTGGGTAGTTGGATACACATCATCAGTCCAAACTTCAAGTCTGAAAAACGCACCATGATCCCACAGTTATGCAAGAGCTTTCCAGAGACATTGGACTTCTTTGATAGGAAGAATTGAAGAAGTTTTTGGGCAACTGCAACGCTATTCCTTTATCTTGGCAAGATATGTTCATCTCGGAATCCCCCATAAGCACTTTTGCGATTCGATAGACGATATAGGCGCGTTGCAAGGGGGCATCAATTTACTCTCAATATGCGTTAATTCCAAAACGAGAGTCAACGAGCGTATTCGGATGAAACATCTGGTCCAGGATTTTCAAAGAGGTTTGCGGTACATCCCACACTGTCTCAATCAGGGTAGTGGGGTGTGTTCGGTCCCGGGATGAATAGAACTCTCACTACAGAGGTGAAGTGGGTGGCGCAATGCACGATTCGACAATTAGTAATAAAGAAGGACTTAGTAAAATTCTATGAAGGTACGGATTAAGCCTTGTTATCTAGTTGGAGCTCATTGAAACACAACTCGATCTAGTCTTTCCTTTTCAGTTCACTCGCAATTTCCTCGAATATAGAAACTCCCTTCCTCCCCAGTGCCGTTCCAATAGCTACTGCCGCCGCCCCCACGGCTCGCATGCGCTGAAACCCATGCGCATCCTCGACACCGCCCACTCCGATAATCTGGATCCCTTGTAACGCATCATGCCGAAATAAAAGGCCATGTATTGTATACACATTTCCTAGCGCGAGCGGATGCAATGGTGTACCTGCCATGCCACCAATTCCACTCGAATTTGCAGATTCAATAGTGGACTCGAATGTGGAGTACGGTCGGGTACCTTCTCCTATTGGAGTAAGCAAGAGCGAAGTGCCAAGGGTATTGGTAGCTGTGATAAAGGATAGCGGACATGGGAGGTTTTTTGGTTCTGCGCTCGCGCTCTTTAATAGGGCGTCTATCATTCCTTCGAATTGGTCGTGGTAGGTGTATGGGGGTGTTTTTATGCCAATTGGAACATGAATGTGGCCTTCATGAGGGTGTGATTGTTCTAGTGGAGTGAGCTGTTCGCCAATTTCTTGCTTCAGTGCAGTGAGATATGATAACAGAGCGACAGGAGAGTATGCTGGTGGTGGTTTGCCTGGAATATTGGGACATGATAGGTTGATTTCCATAGCGAGGACCATGCGGACGTGCTTTTGTTGCGAGGTTATGAGCTTGTAACACTCAACAACATCGTCTTCCGATCCGGTTACAGATATAATGAAAGGTTTGAAGTGCTCTCCTTCCTTGAGGTCCCCAAGATTTTCGCTGATCGTTGTGATGTATTGCAAGTACTCATTCAAGGGGATTGGACTGTAGCCTAGAGTATTTAAGCTCCCACTTTGGTCTGGGTTGCCCCCCTTGTCCTCGTTTGGTTTTGAAGCAGACAGGTCTTTGGGGTTGAAGAACGTGAACTGATGGATCGATTTCTCGTGCGGAAACCCATTCAGTAGGGAAGTCCTCGTAGTGACGGCCCCTGTGTGTTCATTCTCATATAGTTCTTGTAGTTGCGCGAGTGTCGTACACCATGGATTCGACGAGTTCAACAACGGAGGTGAGATCGTGAGAGACCTCATTTCTAATCAGCTACTAGATGTATTAAGGCGAGGAAAATTCAAGCGTCAAAGCAAGGGCCGAGGCTCCTCGATGTTAATAAAGCATGATGGTGTGACTGCGGGGTAGCTTTTGCAGATGAGATTACGGGCGTAAAGCAGTGCCCATGGTTTCATTGAGATCGATCAACCTATTATATAATTTCCAACCTTAGTGCAAGCTCACAAGTCTTGAATAATTTTGGAAAGTCGCCAAAACTCTTGACGCGCTGTTCAGGATCGAGGCATCCATGGATGGCTTGCACGTGAACACGCGAAGCTCGGAACAATTTTTGACATCACTTGCGCTTACACGGGCTTTGACCTATCTTCGCATCTGCGGTTCCTCACGCCTTATCCTCCAACGTCCAAGCATATCGTATACGACTCGATTATGAACGACAGTATACCGCCGAAGAAGAAGCGAAGAGGTGCCCGTCGGAGTAGAACAGGTGTGAAATAGCAACGGCACAATCATGTCAAGATCACTAATAATTATTCGAAGGTTGGTATGTTGTTAACAGACGTATTCCAAGTGAATTTTAGCAGTATTTTCAAGGCTAGTCTTGATTTCGTGCCCTATACATGTCACATTCGCAAACGCTGTATGGCTAACCAAACCTTTGTGGCTTCTTTGCACTGTGACGAAATGAGCTTCTTCTCAAGGCGACATCGAGCTAATACTGATTATGCTTAGCCAAACTTGTAAGCGTCGACACACGCGTTGCGACGAGAAGAAACCTACATGTGGAAATTGCGCACGCTTGGAAATTGAATGTGAATAGTCCGACGATTCTAACTGAAAGAGTACGAAAGTAGTGACGCCACAAGATCATTCCGCAGCTATTCAGGATGGGCCATCGTTTCTCGAAGCATTTCAATCACAAATGCATGACTTGGAACAACTTCCAGAAGATGCACATTTGTATGGTATGACTGCCACCAGCTATGCAGTCACACGTCCTGCCCCTGTAGGAAATAGTGGCTCAATAGGGCCTATATCTTTGAGCTGTGAAACTGCGTTTCTTCTCCAAACGTATGTCCGCACGGTCGCTATCTGGATGGATCTATTTGATCGTATGTGATACCATGTATAAACTGTACGAGCGCTAAACTAACTTCCTACGCCGATGCCTAGACAGCAGTACATATCAGTTACGAGTACCACAGCTCGTTCTCACGTCGCCGTTGCTATTTCATCGTGTGAATGCGTTCACGGCGAATCACCTTGCGCTTTCCAATGCGAGTACTAACCCATACTGGAAATTCGTAGCAGTAAAGCATTATGGTGAAGCCCTACGTCTCCTCATTTACACTTTGAGTATACCTGCCCATGAGCATACATTGACAGCTAGTATGTTATTGCTTAGCTATGAGATACACGGAGCACTCCGATCGGAAGACTATCGTCGCCATTTTCTAAGCCTGACAACGTTGATTAGATCGCGTAATATCACTGCATAAAGCACAGGTACTGACCGTGCCAACTTCTGGATATATATAAGACATGAGATTACATTGGCATTAGCAAGCGAGAAGCCATTGGTACTCGACCCCTCAGAATGGGCAGTGACATGGGTTGAAAACGAGACTCGGGAGGACGTACTTAGGAATCCCGTTGTCTGGATTCTGGCAAGGGTTGCGAACCTCGTCTTCAGCGACCTTGGTCGATCTGCAGTCAGCAAGGACAAAAGAGAAGCGCTTCTCCACGAATTAGAGGCGTGGCGGGCTGGCTTGTTAGAAACATTCGTTGGCATACATTATGGAGAAACCGATAAAGAAGGTTTGCGCAAAGTTCACTTTCCTGTAACGGCGGCAGCTGCCGCCGCTTTCTGGTACCATATCATTCATATTCTTCTGTATGCTGAACCTACGCTCCAGGACGAGAGCTATGCGCCTTTAATCCAAAACGAAGCCGTAAGTATTACTAACATAGCGATATCCGACTTCCCTGCTTCTCTCAAAGTATTTTCGCCCCACGGACTATTCTACGGTGCGTCTATAATTTCTGTTATCTGACCCACACTCGAATAATGATAGGAAAATGTCTGCTGACTCTGATAGCTGCGAAACACATCAAAGGAATATCGCGGAAAGCGCGTATATGGAATGTTCTTAAGGATGTTGAAACAGATACTGGATATAACACATGAGCGACAGTTAAGCAGCTCTGAGAACTCGTTGAGCAGGATGCTTGACTCCCGATTGAAGAAAGGCGAAAATTCAATTGATCAAGCGATATCATCTTGTGCAGTTGAGATCGGCAAAGTGGGACCACACAAGCCGATATCGTCTCAGTATACGAGTTTGGTCATGCGTTGTTTGTCGCTGTGCCGCAGGGGCGCAGCCCCAGCGGTAACGGAAGGTGGGCAGTGTCGGCGCCTAGATAACTTCTGCACGTTAATTCGTGAAAATATTGAACTTTGAGAATTGGGCAAGGAAATCCCCTTGCAAAAACTACCGGAAGTTTATTTCAAATATATATAGCGCAAAAAATGGCTCTTGGTATTGCATGTGCCTTTTTCACAACCAACGAGGCTATGCCTAGCCTTGGCAATTGAAGTAACCCTGCTGTTTATGCAACACAGAAACAGACAACGACACAGATGGAAAGACTGGCCGTATCTCTCCCAAAGAAGAACTAATGCGCGGGTGGCGTCCTATCAAAATCCTCAGCTGCAAATCGCATGAATGTGCTAACCTTGCACAGCCTTCACCACAGCCTTGCCCGAATCAAGCCCAGGCATTGAAGGCTGCATATATGTATTTAGTATGTATTTAGCTTGCGGTCTATCCCATAATCAGATATCCTCTTCTTACAAAGTAGATCTATGCTACTGGTTGCTATTGAATATTCTAGGAAAACATCAAAACTATTCCACCCTTTAGGTAGCTTCTAGCTGCTCACATCATTATTGGTCATCATGGATTCTCAGTCGTCCAACATTGCCAATACTGATTTCCTTGAGTGCTGTATCGCTAAAAAGAAGTCTTTTGAGGATATATATGAACCTATTGGTCTTTATAGCGAGACGAGGGGGAAACGTAAGAACCCAGTTTTTCCAAAGGACGAGGCCAATAAAATGCATAAGAGAATCAAAGAAATGGCCGACTCCTTTCGCGCTTCTCATCGCAACAATAGAGAGAAACTTTTGGCTGAATTAGCCAAGGACGGTGCTCTAGATAGAGAAGTTCAAGAGTTAGGACTGGACTATGGAACAACACTTTGGGGGAGTGCTTCGGATGAGTTACAGTGGGCCAAGCAAGCTGATCAAGATAAGTAAGCTACAGATAAAGAATATCGTTGTATTCAATTTGGCTGATTCACGCCTAGCATTCGTTTTCGCTTACGCTGCTGGATTACTAGACACGCTGTTGAGAATTCAACACGCAAAAGTAAAAGCAAAGCCAATGCAGTAATACGCGATATTTCGGAAAGCGAACAGTCAGAATATGAAAGTTCCGAGATACCTCTACGTTTAAATGGGTTAAGCACGTTAGACTCCTTTCTTCGTGCCCCCCAGGCTCCATCAATGTTTCCCGTTGCAAGCAGTTCGCGGACTGAGCCATCCACTGAATTGCTCGGACACCCTAACGAGGATATCAGCGATGCCACATTTCCAACAGGAGCTCAATCGTTTGTGACCCCAAACAAACGTAAGGCAATCAGTTCCCAGGGACAGTTCTCAGCAGGAAAATTACAAAAGGTCGCAAAAACAGCACGAGCAACCACAATATCGCCACGAGCACGAGAAAGAGATGTGTGGAATGGACCTAGGTCACCTACGCTTATGTTGCCAGTGTGTGCCATAGACGACGAGCCGCGTGTGAATCAAGAATATCTATATAATACTGATCGGACATGGCAGCAGCAGAGATTCGACAGCGAGACTGTAGTTGATCCTGATGAAGCGATGGCAGATACACAAAGTTAGTGTTTTTATTGGCCACACATAATCGTAGTCACGCTGATTATCTTAAAGGATTGCTCTCGGATACTCTATTAACAAGCTATGACAACAATTTACGATCACCCACTGCCGGTCCTTCGGGAACTTACCACAATCCTCGGAGACAGGTGTCAGAAAGGCAAGACTCAGTAATTCCACCCAGTACACTACAAGATACGGAACACTCGGGGATCGACCAAATTTTGCGTCGTCAAGACGTCGCCCAACACACAAACGCACAAAGCTCTAGCAGGATGCCAAATATGACAACCCATATCCATGTTTCCAAGCTCGGCATTCGGCAAGGAAAGGAGTTACGTGGAGAGTTGTTTAAACTCCTGTTATCTTTCTTAAACAGTATCAATCAGTTTATAGACGATGATTATGATCCTCTAGCTGAAGAAAGAATGGATAATCTGCTTTATCAATTTTGGGACAACGACACTGACAAGCTTCGCTTGAGATTGGGGGGGGATTTCACCCGTTTACAAGCTTCTTTCGAGAAATGGATGAATATGCGAAATCTACTCACGACATTTCAGCGCAATACTGGCTATCATGGGAAACCTGGCGATGACTGGAAGGCGGAATTGAGACGGATGGATCGTGTCGCACGTGCGCAGGCTAGTATTGCTTTCGTTGATTTGAAGAGCGGACTGAGAACAGATAGATTGGGAACAGAAGCTGAGCCAACATTTGACGAAGATCTGAAGACTATATTTGACTCGCTGACTCAGGTGAAGGGGTGCAATGGGGTTGAAGAATTTGAGACGGTTAGTTTGTATAACAAAGCGCTCCTGGAATGGTTTTTGTAGTGATTTGTCAAGAATTCCATAGAATCGAGCTTTACTTTTCAGATTCATGGAAAATGTTGTTCCGCAACATTGAGGGCTTTATTTGCTTCAATCATCGATATTAGTTGGAAAGTGGGTATAGTCGGGTTTGCTGTTTTGGTGGAGCTGGGAAAGTGGATATTGTCAGATTTGTTTCAGAATGCCTTCATACGATTTACAAACCCTCTAATTTGACTTTGCTCATCCAATCTCGATTTATCAAACATATTCATAAATGCGCTGCAGCCTGCGGCCAAGATCAGCAGAGTGACTGAAGTTGGACCGTTGGACCGTGCATTACACTAGTTGGTTAGCTAGTTACCCACTGCATAAGCTAGGCAGCTCACACCGACCTCCAAGACTTTGACCGCCCACATCGCAATCCCAACCCTTATAGCTAGAAGACTGCATGTTTTGGATGCGCTATTTACAGTTTTCCTGTGGGCTTTGACCGCTTTCATAGCTTCGGGTAAGATTTACCCCTCACTACAGCGATTCCTCATGAGTGGTAGCCGGTCCAAGCGCTGTCAATAGGGGAACCGGGAAATGGCTGGCATCGAGTTCAAGGCTTCTTCTGGTCGATTCGATTCGGAAAGTGCCCGGACAAGCAATCTTGATGAATCATTGTCTCCTGGTACACCCGCTCTATGACACATTGAGAAATCAACTCCACCGGGAAATCAGCATTGAGATACTTGAATCTTCTGGCTCTCATATCTATATATTACGTTCAAGAGCTGGATTATCTCGAAATCCAGATTCCTTTTCTTGGCCAGGAAAACTTTCGCGATCCGTGACTAACGGCAGCCAGCATGGATCCTTTCCGGTATCGCAAGGCATATGAGGCGATGCTACATACAACGCATTTGATTGAGGAACGCTTGAACCAGGATACAGAAACAAATGAGGAGCATTCGGAACATAAAGAAATTCCCAAGTCAGCTTTTCACGAGCAAGACCCTGATAGTATGGAATGGGAACCTACTGAGTCAAATACTCCAGCTGATTGTGGCCCACCCAAGTCCTTATCTGAGAAGATGCGCCAGTTCCTCCCCAGTGGCAGTGAGGGTGATTATCGGGTCGAAGATCGGGGTGAGAACGCTGTATTACTCCACAAGCTCAAAGAAGGTGTCATCATGGATGCTTGCATCGAAAAGCTTGTTCAAGATTTGCCAGATATGCTAAGCCACGACGATGTGTTATCATTTACGCCATCAACTATCGAGGTGCCCAAGGATTTTGGGCTACAGTTGAGCATCTCGATCAATCACCACCTAGCCCAAGTGGCCGATCGTAAGGCGCTCGAGAAATATCGAAGGCTGCTCGGTCACCGCAAGAACGTATCGAAACGGAAGCCTGCGAAATTAGGGTTTGACCCAGTCGATCTCATCAAGAAGCAAGCGGTGACGTTCGCCAACGATGTATCCGACCCGTCCTGTACGCTTGACAACAAGATCCATTCCATTTTCCGCCTCGAAAATTGGCATGGTTGCCCCAATGCAATCTATGAAGTACTGAAACCTGGACTACGACTCGCAACTCAACTTCTTACATCCCAGGCTACATCTCATTTTTGGCAAACACTAGTTTTTGGCAAACGCGAGCCATGCGAAGAAACCTCGAAACTATACGGACAGCCATGCTTCCGGATCCGGGAGAGTGTTGCTTGGTCTGGAGAGCGTCAGAAAACCTTTTTGAACTTCTTGGAAAACCAGGTGGATACCATTCATTTTTTCTTTCATCATGACCCATTACCCCCAGAGACAGCTTATGCATCAATGGGCTTGGTAAAGGACTACAAAAATGGCTTAATGCGCAAGATCAATGATAAATGCCATACGAGCCGCATCTGTTTACACTCTGATTTCTATACCACTGCAAAGAAGCTTAGCCTGTTGCAATACCCTGAGCCGGCGATGGTTCTACGCTTCAATCTTTTCCTAGCTATCTGCCTCACTCACGAGGTCTCTCACTTCTGCGAAGTCTCTGGCCCACACCATGACCACCCGCTGCTATCAGAGCCGGAAGTGTTCTTCGGAGAGAACATGTGGACTGAGAGCGGTATTGCTTTCGAAACGAAGGTTTTCGGTGGGCGCATCCATCCTCTATCTAGTCGAATCGACTGCAGTTTTGGGCTGGCGTGTCTCGATTATCCACTAAAAGAGCTTTATGATAAAGATGATAATGTTCTGTTCGCCTTACCTATGGACTACATTCTCAAGCTACAGCAAAAAGCGACGTGGGAGCAGGACTTTGACAAATGCGGCTCTGACGTCTTCTTTGTTCCTCGAACCGGCGGTAAATCATACGAGATTAATGGAACAAACTTGATGATCTGGGAGGATGAAAGCGATGCTGACATTTCTGATCATGTCGATGGGCAAGATACGGAATGGAAACGCATGGACGATGGCTCAATTGCAAAGAACCCGAAGTCTAGCAATCGCAGGCCACAGAGACAGCCTACTATTCCGCGCTGGGCCCCATATGGGAGTAAAAAGAAGGAAACCGTAGAAAACGATTCGGGTATTCCAAAGGAGGGCATTGAGGAGGAAGATAACGATCAGACTGATACCGTAGAGGTAGACCAAAGTCAAGAGCCAGAGAAAAAAGCATTGGATGGTGTTGAAGAAGGTAAGGACACTTTAGATCAGCATATGGTTTAGAACATGGTGTAAGCGTAATAACTAAGGTATTGTTAGGAGTAATATGTAGGGATTGGTTGCATAAGCATCTAGCAAAGGCGTTGTGATTACTTATGCGTTATTCGTAGATCCATTTGAATGATAACTCTATCTTCACCATACAGCTGGTCTTGGTCATGATCTATCCATTGATATTATTAAATAACTGGTTTGTTTAATCTGTGCTTTACAGTGAACTCTCGCCCTGTTGCATCATGTAATATACGTTGGAAAAGAAGGATAAAGGATACAGCTCGGTTGATATTAGATTCCAATCTCTACCTCCATCATTTATCCCATAATACAATTATAGAGAGGGTGGGTAAGATTAGACGATTTACATACTGTACATATAATTAGGATACTTGCTCGTTTGATGTAGACAGTAGTTTACACTGCGTGCTCTTAGTTGATAATTGATTGAATTTATTGTCGCAATTAATTGTATATGAGACGAAAGGCTCCAAAATCCAACAATAACATCATAAGTATAGAACAAAACTTTCGTTGTGAATGAGCGCAAGCCCCACACCCTAGCGATTATCGAGTCATAGCTTAGCACCTCAATTGAAAAAGTAAATTCATAATTTGTAAATATATGAGATGAATATGTTCATACTAAAATTGGAATATTATATCAAGCTTCAGATCAACGGTCTTGTGGTCTAGTGGTATGATTCTCGCTTAGGGTTGAACCCAAGCATATTTGCGAGAGGCCCCGCGTTCGAGTCGCGGCAAGACCCGTTTAATTTTTGCAGTTCTGTTTATTGTTTTTGAACGAACGAACCATTCTGATTGATTTTTTAGTATCTTGCGCACTAAATGTTGTATAAGCCTGAATTTTCCCCAAACTGAGTCTAAGTTAAACCCTAATGAGACGATGCACACTGCCAAGGATACCGAAGGTCCGAAACACTCACAGTTTGCGTTTAGGTGCATGCACACTTTTCGGATGTCGATTCGTAAACCAACCTAAATTTGGTATCTTTGAGCCATTTATTAGCGTGCCACGCGCATCTCATACGGTCAAAGCTCCTACTCATTACCCAAGCTTATCCACACCTTCATCCACTTTATCTCATTTGCAAGTTGTCGTTTTGCGTCCGCTGTCAAATCCTACATAGCCGTGAAAGACCATATGCAGCTGCGTTGGCCATATCCCACAGGCCCCAAGGAAGGAACATGGGGCCCAACAACCTCCAATCACAAGTAGGTATTTGGACGTAGCTGTCCCTGTCCCTGTACGCGTGTAGTCGAGCTTGGCTAATGTCATATAGTTTCTGTGAAGAGGTATGAAGAACCAATGAGATGATCAGCATCGTGACAGCTTATACATACAAGGACTACATCATCACACCGCATATAGGAGAATTTATCAACACATTAACCAACGCCACATACAGTACGAGGCACATTCTCGAAATTGCAAATGCCATCAGGAACACTAACTCCACAACCTAATAGTTATCTATGGCCTCCATGGTCTCCGTCGAGTACAGCCCCGTAAAGATGGCGGCCTCCTTTCGACCCTGGCCTTTCCCTACTGGGGTCTCATTGGCGTCGGCCTGCTCTCGGCCTGGTTCCACGCAACACTAAAGTACCACAGCCAAATGGGCGACGATCTATCCATGTTCCTCGCCGTCGGCACGCTTCTGCACCAATTGCTCTGCCACGAAGCGACACTTGCCCAGCGACGCAAATATACGGTTGCAATCCTTGGCTCGCTCATCCCGGTATCTGTTTATCACGTATGGGCAGACGAAATTTACGTGCATGAGATTGTTTTTGCGATTATGATTTTCTTGGTGTCTAGGAAGACGAGGGTGCTGATTAAGCGCAACGTCAAGAGCGAAGAGGGTCGGAAGAGACTGGGGAGCATGGCCACGTTTGGGATTTGTAGGTCTTCTGCTAAAGTTATGAAGGCGTGGAAGGGTATACTAATGATTGCGTAGCCTCTGGTCTGTTCGGATACTTCCTTTGGAATATTGACTTTCATTTGTGTGGCTATGTCACTGCGTTTAAACGAGCTATAGGATTACCCTGGTAAGCTGATATATCGGAGAACAGAATGGAAGGCGAAAATAGACACTGACTTGGTTGCAGGGGCTTTATCTTCGAGTTGCATGGTTGGTGGCACATTCTGACTGGTATTGGAGCGTATGTAGGAATGGCACTTGTCGAGTATCTAGTCACCATCGAAGAGGGTCAAATTAGTAGGATTGAAGAGGGCTTTGTCTGGCCAGTGAAAGCTGTACTGAGAGATTTAGATACGGTGGGGAGGAGTGGTGTGAAGAAAGGCCAATAATCGTATCTGAGCGAAGACAGACCGTAGTGTACTTATAATATTTACAACTGATTCGGATGCCTGGCATGGACATCAAACGACTTTCGTCCGTGCTTTTTTATCTGCGGAATAGAGGATGCGTCCTCAACTCGTCCTAAGTCCATTAATGATCAAGGCTCGTGTTTGCTGAGTTGCTGGACCAGTGCAACTGACTGAATATGAGCTCGTAATTACGAGCTCCTCCAGCAATCCATGCATCCGGACTCAAAGACTCGACTCCGAGCAACGTCACGATGCAAGGTGATTCGGCCGCCGGTGAGACATTTGCCCGATGAGGATCTCGTCTAATTTAGGCAATCAAATAATTAGTTTTGGGCCTGATACACTCCATGGTCACTGTATAAAGTGTTAATGGGAGAGCTCGACGCAGCGTAATCAAGCAGCCATTGTGGTGATATCATTGAGAAGCTACCCCACCAACCAAAACCTTCAGCTTCACAACAACTCTCGAATCAGACGATTAAATGCCTCGACTTACAGGAAAAGATGTTGGTCAAGTAGGCTATGGTCTTATGGGTAAGAGTCATATGCACTCACACTATCTGCTACCACTAACAAGATGTGTAGGCCTGACATGGCGGCAGAGCCCACCGTCGCAATCGCAGAGCTTCGAAGCTATGCGCACCGCGCTCTCACTCGGTGCGAACAACTGGAACGGTGGCGAGTTATATGGTAGCCCCGAGCGCAATTCACTTCATTTACTCAACGAGTACTTTACCAAATATCCCGAAGACGCGGAAAAAGTTGTGCTTTCAATCAAAGGAGGCGTTGTGCCGGGCACATTGAAGCCTGACGGCAGCAAAGCAGGCGTTCAGCGCAGTATCGATGAATGCCTACGCGTTCTGGAGGGAAAGAAGTTCCTCGATCTTTTTGAATGTGGTAAGTGTCTACCTAAGTAATATACGAGAAATAGATGCTGATACAGCTTTCTGCTATAGCCAGAGTCGACCTTGATGTCCCAATTGAAGATACAGTTAATTATATCGCGGAATATGTCAAAGCAGGCAAACTCGGCGGCATTAGCTTGAGCGAAGTTGGAGAGAAGAGCATTCGGAAGGCGCATGCGGTGCATCCGATTTCTGCGGTAGAGGTCGAGTTCTCGTTATGGGCAACGGAGATACTCGAGAACGGGGTAGCTGCAACATGCGCTGAGTTGGGTATCCCTATTATTGCCTACTCGCCCCTCGGGCGAGGCTTCTTGGCAAGTGTAGAACCTTTTCTGGCATATACGTACGCTAATGTGCAGTAGACGGGTAAATACAAGAGCCACAGTGACATAGAGCCAGGGTCCTTTATCTCTTATCTACCACGCTTCCAGCCCGATGTCTTCGATCAGAACCTCAAATTGGTTGACGCTGTTGAAAAGCTCGCGAAGCAGAAGGGTGTTACGGCAGCGCAAATCGGACTTGGATGGGTGCTGTACCAGAGCGAGAAACCGGGTATGCCAACCATCATACCAATTCCTGGCGCTGCTACGTCTGCGAGGATCGAGGAGAATACAAGGCCGGCAGCGCTGAGCGAGGCAGACTTCAAGGCACTGGGCGAGATATTGAAGACATTCCCAATCACGGGAGGTAGATATGCACCGGGAAACGAGGGGTATCTGTTTGCATGAACAGTGATGTAGCACAGCTGCTTGGGCGCGAGTCAGCATCTCTGAGTATGTAGAAAGTGCTTGATGCGGCATGTGTGGAGTAGGGGTCATCAGAGAGAAATAGTGTATAGAGTAATCCGCATGCAATCTCACGGTGAAGCAAGACTGTTGGAATTGCAGAACTCTTTGAAATCATCATATAGGCTGGAGAGGGGTGGATAGCGGTGCTTACATTGTGATATGCTACCAGGTGGTATGTTGTTGAAGGGAGGCAGAGTATTGCAAGCCTGAACTTTTACCTTGCCCGGGAGCTAAATTGCCTAGCGCCATGGCTCCAAGCATACCAACCCGGCTTCCCTCAATCACGCCCCCATTGCAATCGCGTATCAATACCCCGACATACAACCCTACAGGATACAGCATGGACTCTGCGGCATCGGACCTCTCCGACTATGCCTCCGACTTCTTCCCCGAAGACGTCAAGAGCGAGCGGCGACGCAGCATGGAGCCAACACCTGACCACGACCTGCACCGGCCCAGCAAGCGGCTGCGTCTGAACAACCGCGCGCCCTCATCGCCGCCTGCGCAGATCAGCATTCCGGCCCTCGATCAGGATGGCGACCTCTCAGAAGACACAGATGGCTCGCTGCCGGCGTCGCCCAACCACCACCCCGGCATGTCGCAAGATCTGGACGACCTGACTGCCGACCAGGTGTCGGTGTGCAAGTGGGAGGACTGTGAAGCGGGCGACCTGGCCAACATGGACAAGCTGGTCGAGCATCTGCACGAGGACCACATTGGCACGCGCCAGAAGAAGTACAGCTGCGAGTGGAGCGACTGCACGAGGAAGGGCATACCGCACGCGAGCGGCTACGCGCTGAGAGCCCACATGCGAAGCCATACCCGGGAGAAGCCCTTCTACTGCACATTGCCAGGTGCGTATCATGTCTTGCCTTACATTCGTCATCTGCACCCGGTCCCTGAGCTAACATTCCCCGCCAGAGTGCGACCGCTCCTTCACCCGCTCAGACGCGCTGGCTAAGCACATGCGCACCGTCCACGAGACAGAGGCTCTGCGCCCCTCCGACCCAGTCCCCAAGCACCACTCCTCCAACCCCTCCAACAACAAGCAGCGCATCCGCCTCATCCTTAGCTCAGATGGCAAGAAGCCTGACAAGGGCTCCACCCCGGCCTCGCCATCATCTCAGCTGCATGCTCCCAATAACGCCCCCGTACCACCCACTTCAGACGCAGACTATGCCCACAACAACGTCATCTATCTCCAAGACCTTGCCACCCCGAATGCGCCGACAATGGTGCAATTCCCCCCTGACATGAACTTCACCGAACACGAACTCTCCCTGCGCGCGCCAGACCTCTTCCAGCTCCTCCGACGCCAGCTCCAATGGGCGCAGCAAGAAAGAGAACAGCTACGCCTCGAAGCCGAAGCGCTCCAAAGACAACGCAAAGAAGAATGGGAGGCCAAGGAGCTGCTGGTCGAAAACGTCATGGAAGCTCACGTCGCCAACGAGCGCCGCCAACGCGCAGACCGCGGAGACCCAGAAGACTTTGAAGGCTTCGACGCCGTGCAACATGATGCGGCGCCGTCACAACAACTGCCCATCAACCCCAAGAATGGCAAGTTGCCGTGGTGGCGCGAGGATCCCGAGTCGTACAAGTCTGCCGCGAGGCCGCCACCAGCTGATATTCGAGCCGAGGAGGCGCGGCTGGATGTTCCTGCAGCTTAGCAAGCTGGCGCTCGTCGCAAAACAAATACTACGCGAAACGGAAAAAAATCTTATTTCAGTCGTGGCTAGGGAGCCTGGGTCCAGGGCTTATGCACAGTAATAGACACAATGTTGATTGGGTTTCGCAAAGCATGGATGGATATCGTTCTTATGTGGAAATCCAAGGTCTCATAGCAAGCAGGAATCTAATTATTTGGGTTCCAATACCAGTCTCATCTTTGGTACTGTTTGTAATATACATATTCGTTTCATCTCCACCCTTGAGCCGAAAGACCCATACTCCATGTCGCAAATGCGAATTCCAGACTCCTAGCTGGAGACATTCTTCGACTATACCAGCGCATTCCTACGCCGACAGCTGATCCCACGCTCACATCTTCTTACCCTTCCTTTTATCAGCCTCACTGTTCTTGAATGGAAACCCACTTGTCCTCTTATCCGCACCCGTTTTCCTGCTAATTCTGCCGTCACTGCTCGCGAACATAATGCACCAGAACGCAATGGCGGCAAAGAATGTAGAGCCCAGCGTTCCAAGACTAAACGACATGACTCCAGTCTCAGTCCACAACGTGTAGCAATAGAACGCTGTGACGGCGTGGAACATGGCGGTTATAGTAAGCGTTGGGAGGGCGTATGGAGCTTTTGGGTCCGTATTGGAGGTTGTGGCCCCTGGATTGAAGTTTTAATTTTGTGAGTGACAACGGTGCGAGTAAGTTGATGTACCTTCGGTTAAGCGGCTGCTCAGTGGTACAGAGCCTGTGAGCAGGACAGTCAACGCGCCTAAGGTGAGGAGCGTGAAGCCGAGTGTGCGGGTGAAGTAAACCTCAAGAGCTGAAACTTCGTCGGCTCTTATACCAGAGCCTTTGTATGGGGCAGTACGTACTCGAGGCTTCACGGACTTCTGGCGAAAGTAGGGCTACCATCATGGTTGGCGACACGATGAGGGGTGCTGCTTGCATAGCTGCGTATTAGTTAGTCGTAGCTACTACAACAGGACTTTTACAAGCTTACACAACCATGCTGCGGTGCCGTATGAGTAGAAGTAGTAGACCTGGGCGAATTTGTTAACCTCATCGTTGTGACGATTGGATTGCTACTTGAACACATACGTCCATGATGGGGTTTGCGAGGTGGCAATTGCTTCGAGATGCGATACACGAAGAGCTCAAAGCTTGGTGATTTGCGAAACAGGTAGAGGCGAAGAGAGGTATGGAGATGAAAAGGTTGCTGTGAGCAGTGCGTGGAGAAATGGTTCCTGGCGGGTAGGCGCGCAAACCTACGTCATTGTGATCCTCCAGGTCACTACAACGCCCGATTTGCAACCATCCTTGCAACCACATTCCGCATTTCCGGGTGTGGTGGAGAGGCTAGCTGAGCCGCATGGAAACAAAACTGGTAAGAATGTGAGTTCTTATTTGCCTATCGAGTATTCAAATTATGCAACCGCCCGCGGCACGCTAGGACTTCATGACAAACAAGCTCAGACCCTTCGTCATATCGTTTTTACGACCTGCGATCATCATCCATAATCCACCCCTCGCTGCCAGCATCCGACAACTTGTCCTGAGCCTCTTTTTTGACGGCCAAGGATCCCAGATGTTCTTCCTCAACTGAGACGACTTGATTGACTCCAATTGCGTTTGGGGGAATGTCCAAACTCACCTCTATCTGACCATTTGAACTTGCCCAAGCATGGTTCCTCTGTTTCTTGTCGACCCCTTTGATTTCTTCAATAAAATATGAGTGCTCTAATTCCTTGCCCCTGGACTTGCTGCTACTCGAGATATCGCTTAGTGGGTAAAATGCACCAGATTCGTTTTGTCTTTTTTGGCCTGATTGGGCGCTATAGGATGGCCGCCTGTTATTGCTTCGCGATCTATGAGTTGTCCCGAAAACAGACGGGAAGAATGCGGCTAAAACTGGCTTGACTCCTGAAATACAGGCACAAATGATACCGACGTTCATCTCCAATGTCATACAGGTCCAAACCGCCGCAGCGTTCCCTATTACATAATTAACGATCACATAATATCCTAACCTTGTATTGGTAACTCACAAAGTAAATCATAGGATTCGAAGTATATTTCTAAAAAATACATTCGCAATATACCGGTAACGCAGACAAGTAAGCCGACGGAGAATAGAAATATGAGACCCAGCCGTTGCTTGATGGGTAGGTGTAAGCTCCAAAGCGGTTTCGCGGGATATCTATAATGCTTAGCGCAGCCACATTATCTTGTTCTGTGTTGACTTACAAATAGACGAGAAAGTCACTGAAGCTATTCATAGCAGCAACCGTAATAAGTGTGACGCGCATGTTGATACACTTCGGCTCTACACTGGTGTCCCAATAGCTCCGAATAGGTCTACACTGAAAACATGACAGGAAGAGGCACACTACACTGTAAAAGATAACGAATGTACCGATAGAGTAGCAAAATATTTTATCTGTATGACCAGGAAACAGTCGAAGGTAGGTGAGGAGCAAGGAAATCTTGGTCAAGCCACAAGCTGTTGGGAAGAGAAGATCTGCTGCGTAGCCCAACTACGGAAGTTAGTGCTGCAAAGACATGGCATGGGATGTCATTTAAAATATTGGTAGACTGTACATGCCTTTGAGTATGGACTGTGCCATTCACGCTTCTGGTCCCATATGTGTAGCCCAAGCCCAAGACGTAAAGATACAAGTGGGAAGATAGTCACAGGTATTGTGAACAGCTAGAAGTCAATCAGTCAAGCCAAAAGGAAGGTAGCGTTGGCCCTGGGTACCATGGCAGCAAACATCGTGTAATCATCAGGTCCCAGGCGTTGTCGCAGTAGCCCCCGGCCATAGAGCCGTGTAGTGAGAACTGTAAACCAGAACTATCAGCCTTTGCCGCCCCATTCGACGGCTACATGAAAGCATAAGTGAAAATAGTGGTGGCAGCATCACGGATAGAGTGTTATTGAGTGTTGCTGAGTGTAGTTATATACGTCAAAATAAATGGATAGATCCACGGCAGGCAAAGTTTGCTACTCACAGATGATAGCTAGAGCAAGCGCTGGTACTGTTATTCCAATAATGATGCCATGGATGTTCTCGGGGTCTTCATAGTTTGGTAGAGGCCATAATTTTCTCTGCTCGTCCGTGGCAGCCGCCATATTCAAGAAGCGATGTGTGTCCTTGTAGCAAGCAAGGGTTGGTAAGTCACATTTGAAGTTGGATATTCCAATAAATGGCATGTAATCATCATTCAGTACAAGATCCACCAAAGCGACCCTGGATTAAATATGGGGAAGTGGATACGACAACAAGCGTACACTATTCGCTTTTATATCTTATGCTTGTCATCTTTCTTAAGGTTCTTATTGGCCGAGAAGCAGGGAAGTGCCTCTGCGGTGTTATAACCCTTGAGAGCGGCGCGGCAACGGAAGCAACTCGAAAAACCCTGGACCATGGCGGACAGGCTAAGTCAAGCAATGTCGGGCCCTCAGGGACGGTCCGACGATCGCGCTTTCAAGGTTTGCCTGCCACACAAACGCGGCCTACGGCGGCTCGCCTCCACCCAAGCAGTACCTGAGCCACTGCCAGCTGGTCATTGATATTTGCATAGGTATTTGTGAGGCCAGGCGTAAAGTTTTCCCAGACTGATGCAAAGCTTGGTCTTTCTCTAAATGCGTGTCCGAAATAATGCCATTGCAAAAACTTTATTCCACGAGGGGCGCCATGTGTTGTTGAGACTTATTTATATGATTCTTGGAGGTATTATCAGAGGCGGCAGAAATCAATGGCCAGGTAATGGATTCCGCCGTCGGTGGTGCACAATACGGGCCGCTGACTCGTGATCTGGTGTAGGTTTGCGGTATTACTAAGGTCGCCAATCAGGGCGAGCCAAAGCTACCAAATGATAAGATGCAAGGGAGAATAGACAACGGGCCGAAAGCGCAATCGTGAACAATTGGTGCAGAATAAGGGAGGGAACGGGCAGCGATGAAAGTGTATCAAATGGTTGCATTAATACGCGATACATATGCACAAAGGCCCTTTTGTTGGCGACAAAGTTTGGTCTGATCGTGAGGGGTAGCACGTTTAGGGCCGTTTCCCCCGCGGGCAGCCCTCCCAATCCTCCTCTTAACTCCTACGCCTCCTACGAGGGTTCTTTTCTATAGGAAAAGCGAATAATCCAATAATACTTTATCTTAACTTTAATTCTAGCTAAAAAGAGTATTAAAAAAGGTCTCCCTTCTAGCCTACAATATTCTTTAAAAAGGGAACTAGATTTTACTTCTTTTTCCATTATATAGCGTAATCCTTAGAATTAATTAATAAAACTAAGTAGATCTCTTCTTTACCATATAAAGAGTATTCTATTAAATTTATAAGTAGGAAGAGTTTATTTTATTGACTTATTATAAAAAGAAGTATTGGTAACGGCGTTTTGGTGTTCTCGCCTGCGCAGCAAACGGCTATTTTCGCAGCTGACTAAGAGGGCCCGTCTTTGAGCGAGCTTCTCACCCCGTCCTTTGCTAGCCGCATGAGAATGGTATTCTCAGGTGTCCAGTCAACAGTCGCATATGCTTGAAGCCAAGCATGGGGTGTATGTTGACTGCTGTTAATTTATTGCTATGGACCGTTTCCTTGCCTGCCTCGACGTTTGACGATTCATGCATGTGCCAGCCTCAAGGGTTTAGTGATAAACCAGTCGACCATGTTCCAGTGTCGCCCTACCATGAAGAACCTCACATCAGCTTCTCCGAGAATTGCACTCATAGCACCTTGCCCCTCTTCTTCCGGTGCGCCAACCACTTGCGACTGACATCGTATGTTACCCGAGCCCAACTCCGCGTGATAATCTTGCCCTCAAATGTGCCGCTGAAGAAGCTAAACGCAAAGAGGAGCAATAGACTGACACCAAACACGATGCCAAATGTCCACCAATAGTTCCCAGTCTCGAACTCTGTATTCTTAAACTGGATACTAAAGTAACCTGTCATGAGTGTAACAGGCGTGAACAAAATGGTTATCTTGGCAAGCAGTAAAGTAACCCAGGTCAATCGTTCCACGCTAAATGACTCTTTGATGGCGATGAGATTGTAGTTCATCATGACTAAGGAGTCTTTCTGTGCAATGCATTCTTCAATTTCGCTCAGTGCGTACAACATGATGCGATCTTTTAGCCTCTCAAAACGCACCTTAGCAGCTGAACTCAGCGAAACACCAAGTAGGCTGTCTACTTCGGGTATTATGGGCGCGGTAGAAACCACCCGAGGTACCTCAGACGCGAAGGATTCGGCGCCAGACATGACATGTGAATTTTTGAGGGAGGCAAGTGTCGCTTCTTGTTTCTTGAGGACACGATCAATAATAAGGGAGTACGATTGGTATACGCGTTTTAGGACTGCAAGTTGACAGCCAATATGATCTGTAAACATTGTTAGTACACGTCTAGACTGTAGTTCATCAATTGTGAGAACGCACGCAATTGGTCGATATGAGTTAAATCCGCTTTGACAAGCATTTCCTGTCTCTGCATAAGAGTTAGCAGAAATAAGGTAAAACACAGTAGTTTTGATTTACCAAGCGATCCAACTCAGCCCCGTAGCCATGCTCGCGCCGTGAGATTAGATTAAAAGTTGTACCCCAATCTTCAAATAAGTAGTAGAATAGCAGGCCGGGCGCATCGGTAGGGCGGTGTGCAGTCTCCTCGTCACTATTGCCAACCCTATTGCGGATAGGGAGTTGTATCAAGGCCGTGTCATGTAGTGGTGTTGGTGCCTTTGACAGTTGTCTGAACACATTAACCAGGTTCCTTCGAGTTGTATAGAGCATCTTTAATTGTTCGGAATGTAAATCGCTATGAACGAAGGGAAATGGGTCTTCGGAAACGGTGATGACGGTCTTGTCTTCACAGAGAAGGAGCCAATTCCAGACTCGCTTGCCATGAGGTACGTCTCGGCTCCTGTCCGCTGCGTCGTTGTGTTCATCCTCCAGAGGTTTGGTACGCACGTTATGTAACGAGTTATAACCCAGACAGACGACTGGACAATTATCAGTTAAAGATCGCATCGTATGATCGTTTTATTTACATCTTCTGCCCCAGTCAACGGTACTCCAATGCCATACATCATTTACAATTTGATAATGACTCAGATCTTGTACCATTTCTAGCTGTGTAGAATGCATAAGCTCTGTCATGCCGATGCTTTCTTCCGAATCTAGGTTGGCCTGGTTTGCTCTCTGCGCTCGCAACTTGAGAGATTCAGATTTTGATGATTTAGACGAGAGAAGCGATCTGAGTGTCGAGCTGCTCTTCTTCTTCCCCAATGATGGTAGCTTAGGAGGGCAAGGATCACTCCTCATCATACCGAGAAGGCGTGGTGTAAAATCGAAGTGCTGACCAACCACATTGATGAGATCTTTCTGGTTGTAGGGCATCCAGATGTTGATCCATCGCGTGTGCAGTTCCGCCGGCCGTTGCGAAGAGAGCAGCTTTGAATATGAGTGCGCATCCAGATCGAAAGCACAGAACGCGTCCTCTTCACCGAAATCGATACAAAAGTTATTGGTGTTAGGATTGCGTGTCTGCCTGTCGAACAAGTCAAAGTTCCGTTCGATATCGAAGTTGCGGAAGCAGTATCCAATGTTTTCTTCGCTGAGTTCTTGATAGTAAGATGGAAGGTCTTCTGCCGGAGAGGCAGGCCGGAAAGGGCCGGCCATCTTTTGGGCGGCTAAAGTTTGGAGAGGTTGGTGCATTGGCAAAGTGGGAACGTTCGCGGTCAATGTTGTATTTGTTCAAAGGTCTAACAAAGCCTCTGCTGATGAACGCTCGTGCATGGTTCATTTCTGGTCGTGTGTCGTGTTAAGCAGCCTCATGTTCTTGATCACGCGTCGCCTCCAGACCTCATCTAGGCAGAAGGTCTCAAGTCGTCGCCCCCAGACAATCACTTGAGTAAGGCTGTGCAACATCTTGTCCACATGTACACTTTTTGACTCTTGGGAACAATGATTTTTCTCTGAATAATATGGCTCGTAAAATTTGTATTGCCCTTTGGAAGGTACGTGGTCAGGACAAACTTTATTAGGTTCCGAATATTCGAGTTAACCTTTACCTGACCTCGGGACTTTGGGCCACTAAACTTGATTGGAAATCACCACCGACCTACCGCTTTAGATGTCTATCTCATTCATTCAGAAATAGGCCAGATAAATCAGCCGAAATGCACTTCATCTAAGTGCTCGTTGACTTTGGTCGCGATTATAGATGTATCGCATATTGGGCAACGAACCTGGATTGGCTCGTCAATCATAAGGCGTCTATCTTCTGCTGCTACTCGTGGCCATTTTTGGCTTGTAGAAGACTGTTGCTCTATAGATTCTTCTGTTGCTAACGTTGATGCTTTGCGCTTGCTTTGCGCGGATGTGGAGGCCTGGACAAAATCGTTGCCTTCCACCCCGGCACTATTCTTCGCGCGCACAGTGATCCAGCCGTCAAGCTTGTTCTTTTGTCGACCTGCACGCTCCTTAGTAGACATAGCATGCAGTTGCTTCTTCGTTGCCTCAGGCTCTTGAGTTTTGGAGTAGGTTCCTCCACAATCGATTTGATGTTGTGCCCACCACGTGTCACTTTTGCCAGGTGCTCGGTTCATGGAGCGCTTCACGAGGCCGAAATATGGAGGCTGAGCCCTGCACGGCCCATCACATTGCCAGATATGAGTACGATAGCTGTCTACTTCGTCGTGGAAAGTATGATAGACGGTGATGTCATAGCTGCCGTGGTTGTTGATAGCATCGGCGAGGAGCTGGAAACCAACGCCATGCCCAGTGCCATCATCCCCACGTGAATGTCTCCAGGAAGTGGTGATGAAGAAGTAGGCATGAATAGCTTCATGCAATAGTGTGTTGATAGTGTCAGAGCGCGGACGGTATTGCAACAATGGCGTGCTCAGCTTCAGACGAATGCGCGTGAACCTGCCAGTAGAAGGATCGTTTGAAAGTTCGCAAATGCCAGCACAACTGGATGTTCTGTTAGCGACTAGTAGCACTGCGGTCTAGAAGTGTGTGGGCTAGCCGGGATACTGTAACTGTTTGGGATGATAATCAAAACGAAACAGTCACAGATTGCAGACTAGTAAGGACATGATAGGACAAAGTTTGTGAAGGTCTGCTTACAGAGTCAGACGGGGCGACCATAGCACCTCAACCCGTGGCAGTAGAAGTTTCCGGAAGTACAGCACATCATAGTAAGCGAACAGCTCATGAATATCAACAAACGGTTCTCCATTCTGGATGATTTGGCTAACGGCTTTGAAAGCGTCGTGTTGCTCAACAGATAGGTCACCAAGCGTGGCAATGGCCTGTAATGCAGCATCCTCGTCGGTGGCCATGTGGGCGACGGTCCATTATTGCTCCAGTCTTGTTGCTTGACACTGTTCGGAGGTGGTGTGTCATGTCGAGTGGCATTGGTTGATAAGGCTGGCCCAGTCGGGCCGTCTTTAGCGTGCGGCGGGATGAATGCTTGTTAGGCGATTGATGGTCTTGACGACAAGCACGCCCAAGACTCGCGCCCGAAACCCCTTGCTGCCCACAGAAATGCGCGTTTGGCTGTTTGTCCTTCTCTCTCTCTGAGCGCGCGCCATCTGCTGTGTATGCCAGATTGCAGAATTCCAGACACCTCGCAGCGCGCACTTCGCGGGCAACAGGCAACGGGCGATTCTGATGAGCATATGACGCATCTTGTCCCACATGTCTGCACAAACACACCCAAACTCGACCACGCGGCACCCGACACCACCACCATCGCCTCCCCACGCGCCCCAGACTCGAATATCACCCGGATGCCTGCGCCCATAGACGCTGAGTCCTGACTGACATGGCGGCCACGGACACTCCCGGCCCGGTTGATCTAGTGCGCACAACCTCGCAGAATTCGACCTTGTCCAGCCCCAGAAACCGCAGCATCGCTCGCATACGCCCGTCAAAGCGCCATTCCAATGCCTCCCTCAGCCGCAGCCGCAGTCGAGCTCCCTCGCCCAGCGAAGACACCAAGAGCCTCACCTCGTTTCCCTCGCTGACGCCAAGCCCGGATGCCTCCCCGGTGCAGTCGCGCATCAACGGCTGGTTCCGCTCCACGCCCAACCCTGCCGATGGCGTCAAGTATGGCGAGAACCGGCCCACAGCGTTGCTGGATATCATCGCTGCCCTGCCCTCGCCCACCATTGCCAAGGCTCCCGCTCCGGCCTCGACCGTTCGCAAGGTCACCAAGTCCACACAGCAGATTGTAGGAAGTTTGGTGGCGACTGCACCCACAAGGGACCGCTCAGCGCTATTTGATGACACGCCACAGGAGCATGCAAAGGTCGTGGGCAATCTCCATTTCTCAAGCGACGAGAACATCAAAGATGCGCTGAACCACACAGGCGCGGTCGCCCTAGTCAGACAGCTTGCTGGCGACCTGGCTGAGCGAGATGCGCAGATCACCGCGTTGAGGAGAAGGGCTGAGGAACGGGAGAGGATCTTGAAAAAAATGTTGCAGGATTGCGAAGTGTCCAACATGGATATCGAGAACAGGCTGCGTGAGCTGGAGAAGAGCAAAGACATGGCAGGTGGTTTGACCAAGACCAGTACGAGGAATGACAGCTCACCGTCTGGCCTGCACCCCGATGATCCAATCGAGGACAGATTGGCTAGGGCTATCGAAGACGAAGTAGCCGAACATCCTGATGCCTTGGGCTTTGATTCTGGAACCACAGCGCCACTCGCAGAAGTCATGTCCATCAACTCAACAACATCGGATGCGCCCCGCGGCACAGGGCGAGCCGGCTGGAAGAGTTATATCTGGAACGGCACGAGTAGGAAGAGCAGCAGAGCCCCTTCTGTTGCGAGCTTGGTTGACAGAGAAGTAGAGACGTTCTCGTCGCAGACAAAATCACGAGCTTCGAGCGGAACAAGAGCTCCACGAAAGGCACTTCCTACTGATTTGTTCATTCCACCCAGTACCGATCGAGCTGGCGGCGCGGTCCCCGCTTTACGCAGGCTGCACAGCCAGGACCATGCTACTGATATCTCGTCTCGTCGATCCTCACCAGTGTCAATAACGAATTGGGCGTTGAAAATGGTAGCAGGGAACAGCCAGACAAGTGGAAACAGAGCTAGTACAGTGCGAGGGCGAAAACACGTGTCTTCGGACGCTGCAGAACGTACCCCATCCATGGACTCAACCAGGACAGCACAGTCCGCTAGGTCAGCTTTAGCAAATGCACAAAAACGAGGACGCACACTGGGACCGAATGGGACCATCAAGAGTATCTCTAGTGATGCGCCCAAGGCATCATCTGGCAGTGTTGGTTCCAATCCACCGAACCGTAGTATGAGCAATCTTGGGCCTGTCGAAATGGACAGGATATTACCTGAGGAGTCACGCCCACCAACACTTGTTCAGCATCATAATAGATTCGTCGGGAGCAACGAGTACCTAACGGACCGTTTCGGCTTTATCTACGATCAGCGTCGGAAGAAAAGACAGAGCGAGGCCGCTGCAGAGCTTGCAAATCATAAACAGAGCAACAACCTGAAGTCTTTAGGAGACACCAGATCCACACTTGCCAAATCAGGCGCCAGTGAAGAAGGCGAGGTTACTATAACAGCCTTGGGTACTAATGGCGTAGCTATGCGACCATCGAGTTCCAGCTCAGAGGATCAAAGCGGGAAAAAGCCTTCGAAAACATGGGCAGACTATTTGAAATTGGCTACACACCCGACTGAATTACTTTCTCATACCCCATCGGCAGCACCTATTACAACTATCGAATCTGCAGAAGCTGAGCCTCCAATGCCTAAATTGAGCCAAATAACTCTGACGAAGCGAGGCTCGTTGCCAACTTCAAGCAGCAATCCCGAGCCATCGCCGTCACGGATTGTATCAGGCAATGCAGAGCTATCAGTCACAACGCCTTCGCCTGGCCCATCCACGCCAATCAGCCCTTACCTGCCTCAGGTCGATCCAGTCAAGTCACTTCTCGACCAAATGAGCGACTTGCATGACAACCTGCAAAGAGAGAAAAGCGTGAGGTGGAACGAATTCCTGCGCAAGGTTCGTGCAGGAAACAAACGGGAAGGAGCCGCAGCCAGCACTACAGAAGGTGGCTCCAAGGGCTTTGAAGCTCCTGAAACCTTCTTGGCTGATGGCGAGATGGTTGGTATAGCCAGTTTAGGCAATAAAGGCAAAGTTGGGCGTGCCAAATGGCATGAATTCCGTCGTCTAGTCCTCGGTGGTATTCCTGTTGCTCTTCGAGCCAAGGTATGGGCTGAGTGTAGTGGTGCATCGGCCCTGCGCATACCGGGGTATTATGAAGATCTCGTCAACAATGGCGAAGATGACCCGACTATTGCCACACAAATTCAGATGGACATCACACGTACATTGACTGACAACATTTTCTTCCGCACTGGGCCCGGTGTTCAAAAGCTTAACGAAGTTCTGCTTGCATACTCTCGCCGCAATCCTGAAGTTGGGTATTGTCAAGGCATGAACCTCATTACCGCTTGTCTTCTTCTTATACTCCCCACCGCCGAAGACGCCTTCTGGGTTCTTGCTACGATGATCGAAAACATACTTCCAGAACATTACTATGACGCGCATCTTCTCACTTCTCGCGCAGATCAATCTGTACTTCGCTCGTATGTTGTGGAACTTTTACCTCGCCTCTCCGCACATCTCGATGAGCTCGAGATTGAACTTGAAGCTCTAACATTCCAGTGGTTTTTGTCCGTGTTCACTGACTGCCTATCCGCCGAAGCCCTGTTCAGAGTCTGGGATGTCGTACTCTGTATGCATGATGGATCGACATTCCTATTTCAGATTGCGTTAGCACTATTGAAGCTCAATGAGAAAGCACTTCTTCAATGTGACACACCAGCCGGTGTATATCACTACATTAATCACCAAATGACGAACCACGCAATCAGCATCGATGGCTTGATCCAAGCTTCTGACGCCCTTGGAAAAGTTATAAAGCGCAAAGATGTCGAAGAACGACGCGCCAAAGCTGTTGCCCATGAACAAGAACTAATGCGACAAAGAGAGGAGATGAAAAAAGAGCGGGCAAAAAAACGGGCTGGTAAAACTCGTGCCGAGGTTGTCATACCACTGGAGGAGGAAGAGGAGGAGTTCGATGCGAAGTCCATTTCAGCGAGTCTTGACGCTGGATTGTCGATGCAAACAAGCCCAATGCGCACACCACTCAGCAGCGCAAGTAAGAGGAGCGAAGAGGAGGAAAATGCCGAAGAGATGATGAAATCTCTAGAGCTTTCTGAGAGGACGCCGATGCCCACAGAAGAAGAATGTCTATGGCGCGGCTAACAACTACATCACTTTCCTTTGTTAACAACACATTGCATTGCATACTTGGCGCCGGGGAAAAAGACGCTTATATACCCCACTTGTTTTGTCGCAGAATGGATGGACATTGATACCCTTCCTTTCTTTTCCTTTGCTTTGTTTTTTTTCCTTGTCTGGTGGCTGGCATGGCCTGCGTTTTGGTGGGGTAGTGTTTAGATACAGGTTTTCTATTGCTTATAGTAGAGCTGTTTCCTACTTGTAGTGTGACGTAAGATATGTGGAAGGCACTATGCAGACTTGGAAGCGACTCCCTGGCTGTCTGACGGTCTTGATTCGTGTTCAATCATCCTTAGATAGATTTCTTGTCCCTGATCTTGCTGGGCAACACCCTTTAGATGCTTTCGGAATTGAAATCAGTAAATACTGTTTCAGCAAGTTTTTCAAACATGAGCTCCTAAGCTGACCTTCAAAGGGTGCCATATATACAACGTAAGGGCCGCATATACCATGCCTAGTTGATCGCTAAAGGCAAGGCTTGCGCCCTGCGGCTTAGTGAGAGGCACTTTGATGGTGTCTCGGAACAACCTATGGTTATGGCAAAAAAAATTACAGGCACGAATCACCTCCTCGGATCTCGATTCTGAATGGACTTAATATTGTGGAAAAGATTGTTATAATATAACGTAAAGGAATTGCTGCTAGACCATCAGAGAAGCCGACCTGCCATATTTCTGTAAGTCGTCTTTGATTCCTACTTTTGTTATAGTGAGTAGGGAGTAGGTAGTACATGAGTCATGTTTAACTGCTTCTGAAGTTCGACGACACTGAGACATTTGACCACGGAACAGAAGTGTTCTGAACAAAACCCAGCAAGTGACTTGTCAAGATGTTCGAACAGTGTTTCGAATTTTACGCGCGACATAAGTCGTTACTTTTTGAAAGGATACTTCAATAGATTTATATCTTAGATACGTGACAATGCTGCATCAACATGTTTGTATATCGCCTTACAAGGGCGGCGCGGCGGTCACCTAACTTGACCCGCTATGACTATTGTATGTGTTGCTCACCAAGATGGTAAATGTAGCCATTACAGGAGGTTGATCGCCGCCAAGGTCCAGTCATCTTCATCGTCATCTTCATCGTCATTCTTCTGATCCAACAGGCCGGCCAGTCGAGCCCTCAAACCCCGCTTTTTGTTGCCTTTTTTAGTGGCCCCTCTCTTTGCATGCCCATCTGGGCGGCGCTGGGGAGGGTGTGTGTACTGCTTATCGAAAACCTTTTCAACTATCATCCTCCAAAAAGAAGTAATTCCCACTCAACTTTTGTTCTTGGTCGAGCTGGGACCTGTCCTTGTTGATACGGGGACGGTATGAGTTAGGGTCACGACGGAACGTTACATCTAGATTTTTCAAGAATGTGTTACAACCAGTGAGCAGGGATTCAGGTTTCTTAGCACGAGACCTGACGCCAGGCTGGCCATCGAAGACGATGACTCGATCGGCTAGATAGGTGGCCATAATGAAATCGTGCTCCACGACGAATGCAGTCTTCTTAGCGTGCATGATGAAGCGCTTGATGACACGAGAGGCAATGATACGTTGCTCAGAGTCGAGGTAGGCACTAGGCTCATCAATGAGATAGATGTCGGCGGGGATACCGAGAGCTAGCACGATGGCGACACGCTGCAATTCACCACCAGAGAGGTTCTGTACTTCCTGGTCGATAAAGTCGTCCATTTTCAAGGGCTTGTAAACATCGGTCTGGAACTGCGGGCTGAGGAAGGCTGCCTTGATCTTTTTGAAGAACA
Source organism: Ophiosphaerella korrae (assembly GCA_028456385.1). Taxonomy (NCBI): domain Eukaryota; kingdom Fungi; phylum Ascomycota; class Dothideomycetes; order Pleosporales; family Phaeosphaeriaceae; genus Ophiosphaerella; species Ophiosphaerella korrae. The sequence continues at coordinate 120,365 of JALNQF010000007.1, read as the reverse complement.
GCTGGCGAACGGTCCCTTGGAACTTGGGTGTGATGGTCTGAGGCTTCATGCTAATGCTCATCTTAGGAATCGTGGTAGTACCGTCTGGCTTGAGTGCGCCAGCAAGCATCTTACAAAAAGTGGTTTTTCCAGTTCCGTTCTCGCCCATCATGACGATAATTTCAGAATCAGTAAAGCCGCCCGACTCAATGTTGAGTTCAAAAGTACCTAGAGTCTTGGACATCTTGGGATAGGTGTAGTCGCGAGAATTATCGGTTAAAAATTCGTCACCAGCTTCGGCGATACGAAACTGGAGCGACTCTTCACGGAACCTCAGATTCTCCGTAGGAATATTTCCATCTAGGAAGATGTTGATACCTTCTCGAACAGATGCTGGAAGGGTGACGACACCATATACGGCCGGCTTTCCGTAGAGGACACAGATGAAATCGGAGAGATAGTCCAGCACAGACAAATCATGCTCGACGACAATGACGTAGTCGTCGGGTCGCAGCAAGCTGCGGATCTTGCGAGCGGCGGCAAGGCGTTGTTTGACGTCCAGGAAGGAAGATGGCTCGTCGAACATATACACGTCCGCCTGTTGGACGCAGACAAGAGCGATGGCGAAACGCTGCAGCTCTCCACCAGAGAGTAGATTAACTTCACGGTCGAAGATATGTCGCAATTCAAGTTCGTCAATCATCTCGTCGAGGTTTTCCATTTGTGCCCGGGCTTTGATGAGGCTGCCCACGGCTTTGTCGGGTCCCCTGATAGCTTTTGGGATTTGGTCGACATACTGCGGCTTGACGACCGCCTTGAGGTTGTCTTCCAGGACCTTGGTGAAGTAGTCTATCTGCGGTTAGTATCATAGGCGCAGAGTTATGTAGATGGCGTACTTTGGAGCTCAGAGCCACGGAAGTACTTCAGGATCTCCTCCCAGTCAGGGGGGTTGTCATAACGTCCCAAGTTTGGCTTCAGTTTGCCACTGAGAATCTTCAATGCGGTACTCTTGCCGATACCGTTTGTGCCAACCAAACCCAAGACCTGGCCCGGCCGGGGCATAGGCAGCCTGTGCAGCTTGAAGCTGTTGGCCGAGTATCGGTGCGTGACCTGCGTCTCCAGGTTGGTGGGCAGATTGATGATGTTGATGGCATCGAAGGGGCATTTCTTTGGACAAATACCGCAACCGATACACAGACGCTCAGAGATGAAGGCGATCTTAGACTCGTTGGTTACTTCGATGCACAGCTTGCCCGTGCGGACGACGGGGCACGACTTTTTGCATTCTTGGCGACATTTCTGGGTTATGTTAGTATAGTATGGGGCTGATGGGCATGGTTGCACTTGCCTTGGGCTTGCACTGTGGTTGGGAACACGGTCAAGTCAGCAAGTGTAAATTTGGTCAGAGGGGCAGCGGGGCATGCACCTTGTCCGAGTTGACAATGGCAATACTACAAAAGTTAGTTTGAGCACGTTAGGGGCATATGGACTTATATGTGGCATACCGGGTGAGCTTGTCGGACATGTTGGCGGTGGCTCAAGTGGGGGAGCAGATGGTCAGTGAAATGGTGTCGTGAAGTTGGCGGGGAATTTGAGGATTTCCCAGTGTGTCAGTGGCCAAACTCGAGCAGCACAAGCAGTGCGAGCAGTGCGAGCAGCACGTGTGTGTGCGTATTACAGTCTGATAGCAACGGCTTGGTGCAGCAGCGACTCTTTCACGGCAGCAAAGTCTGCACACAATAGGCTACCAGCAGTGTGAATAAGAGCGAATGACGCACACTCGCACAGGAGAGCGGCTGCGAGCATTCACCCAGCATGTAAGCGATCTTGCCGGGCGCTGATTGGTGGCCGATGCGGCGGTGCAGCGGTGCGCCAAGCCAGGCAATCGGTTCGGTTCAGCCTTCTTCTCTTGCCCCGGCGTCCAAAGAGCCCCAGTCCGACTCCAGTAACCTCCACACCTTCACGACCACCCACAACTGCCAACCACCACACCACCTCCCCGAGCCTGCAGTGGGGGTATCTTAGTCATGGACTGTGAGTAGCACCCTTTCTGCTTTCCCTTTTGCTTGCTGCGACCGCACAAACCCTCGTCTTCCCCCGTGGCCGACCGCGTGCATGTCCAACTTTCCATCGATATGCCGCGTCGGTCCATCCAGCAATCGCCTCTTGGCCCCTGGAACGATTCTTCTGCGCGTCCTGGTCGCTTCGAAGAGCCCTGTATAGGCGTTTCTACTCGCTCCGCGCCCCTCTGGGCCGTCCGCTCTGCACCGCTCGACTTCCATCAAACGCCCATCCACTACCGCCTTCTTCCATCAACCCTCCATTGCCCAAGTCTTTCTTAGTCGTTATACTTGCTTTGTGTCGGGTTAGAGTCGCGTAACTTCGCTCTTTCCAACGCACCCGCTTGCGCCTTCTGAGACTTTTCGATCAAGAAAATATCGTGCTGACCATCTTCCACAGCCACGTCCATCATGATGCCCTCTCCTTCGGGTCATAGGGACTCTATGCCATACACAAATGGCCACATATCACCCCTCGCGGTACATACTGCACCCCTACACAGCCCTTCTCAGCACAGCGATAGCGATCTGTCCAACGCCCAAGAGCCCGCCGTGGCAGAGCCCTCCTCAGACATCGACGCGCCCGGCGAAGAGTCTGACGATGACGAACCCATGGCAGACGATTCAGATTCTTCTGCCGACGTGGATGCAGAAGGCGAGCCGGACGGAGACTACGACTCTGACTCACCGCCCTCTGAGCATGCACCAAGCAGTCGTGCCCAGAGTGTGTCGTCTCAAGAGTCTTCAAGAGCGCTCAAACGCAAAGCAAGTGCAGAGCCAGACGATTACATTGTGCAGAATCCAGCGCTCTATGGTCTACGTCGCAGCGTACGTGGCGTTCGCCCTTCATGCACACATTCGCTAACAACAGTCAAGGGTCGTGCCCGCCCTAGTCGTCGCATCGTGAGTTCACCCTAGTTGATCGTCTTCATCGATACTGACTCATTTTAGGTTGATAGCGATGATGAAGATAATAGCTCAGGCTCTAACAAGCCCTGTAAGCGCCAACGGACAGCCTCGCGCAAAGGTTTGACCACCCGTTGCAATTCGTCGACCTTGATCATACTAACCTGTCTCCAAGCATCAAACCAACCAACCCCAGTCTACCGGGAAACAGGTTCTGACTCAGAATCCAACGGCTATGTCAATGCCAAAAAGAATATTCCATCGAAGAAAGAACGCCAGCGTCAACTGCTCATAGCAGAAGGCCGACTGCCTCCATCACAGGGCGAAGTCCGATTCTCTGCGCGGCGCACAGCTCAAGTCACAAACTATAATGAAGAAGCAGAAGACTCTTTTGAGGAAGAGGAAGACGACATGACGCCCAACTACTGGGCTAATACAGAGGAAGACGCCGGTCCCATCATCGATAAGATTTTAGATCATCGGCCCAAAGATGGCACAGGTAGGAGAATACGCTCCACTTTCTTTAACCGCTAATAATTTGCAGAACTCGATCCTGTGTATGCCCAGAAGAAAGATTTCGAGTATATGGTAATCATCACCCACCCATTTCTGTAATACTTAATACTGACTGACACGTCTTAGATTAAATGGCAAGACAAGGCCCACTATCACTCCACATGGGAGGACTACCAGACCGCGGCTGCACATAAAGGCTGGCGAAAACTTGACAACTACTTCAAAGGCCCCGTCATGAGTGACATGTATTACCATGGTCGTAAGAACAAGGAACCTGAAGAGTTTGAGCAGCACATGGTCGCTAGAGAAGCCGAGCGTGAGAGTCAACTTGACTTTCACATCGTTGAACGCGTCATCGACTCTCAGAACGGCGAGGACGAGACCGAATATCTCGTGAAATGTAAGCCCCCACCACTCTCAACTCCTGATCGGATTACCTAACCATGTACAGGGAAGGGCTTAACGTATGAATTCTGCACTTGGGAGGCCGCCTCCCTTGTGAGCCGTCTGTCGCAGACCGAAATCGATCGATTCCTCGACCGCTCATCTAATCGCCCGACCTCCGACCTTCGCGAGTCGAATCTCAACACTCGTCGCAAGTTTGTCAAACTTGATGAACAACCCGATTATATTAAGTTTGGAAAACTAAGGGCTTTCCAACTTCAAGGTCTCAACTTCCTTGCACACAACTGGTGCAGGGGCACCAATGTCATCTTGGCCGATGAGATGGGCCTTGGGAAGACCGTGCAGACTGTAGCGTTTATGAACTGGTTGCGCCACGACCGTCGTCAAGATGGGCCGTTCATATGTGTTGTACCATTATCCACTATGCCGGCGTGGGCGGACACCTTCAATAATTGGACGCCTGATATCAACTATGTCATCTATACTGGTAGAGAAGATGCTCGTAGCACTATTCGCGACAAGGAGTTACTCGTTGATGGAAATCCTAAGAAAATTCGATTCAATGTGTTATTGACCACATATGAATACGTTCTGGCTGATTGGCAATTTCTTTCCAGCATCAAGTGGCAATTTTTGGCCGTTGACGAGGCGCATCGACTAAAGAATCGCGAATCACAACTCTATGAAAAGTTGTTACAATTCAACGCACCAAGCCGTCTTCTCATCACTGGTACTCCAATTCAGAACACCCTTGGTGAGCTCGCTGCCCTCATGGACTTCCTCATGCCAGGCAAAATCTCCGTCGACGAGAACGTCGATCTTGCCTCAGAGGATGCCAGCCACAAGCTTGCCGAGCTCAGCGAAGCAATCCAGCCATACATGATTCGGCGTACTAAAGAAAAGGTTGAGAATGATCTGCCGCCCAAATCGGAGAAGATTCTTCGTGTCGAGCTATCCGATATTCAGCTAGAATATTATAAGAACATCCTTACCAGGAACTATGAGGCTCTCAACGAGGGTGGCGCTGGCCAAAAGCAGTCCCTACTGAACATCGTTATGGAGTTAAAAAAGGCCAGCAATCATGCCCTACTCTTTCCTAATGCGGAAGCAAAGTTAGGCCTCAAAGAAAACGCCAGTAAAGATGAGCAGCTCAAAGCACTCATCACGACGAGTGGAAAAATGATGCTGCTCGATCGACTCCTTACCAAGCTGAAGGCAGACGGTCATCGTGTCCTCATTTTCAGTCAAATGGTTCACATGCTGGATATCCTCACTGATTATCTCAAGCTACGCAACTACACTTATCAGCGTCTTGATGGAACAGTTCCTGCCAGCGATAGGAAGATTGCAATTGATCACTTCAATGCCGCTGGAAGCGACGATTACTGCTTTCTATTATCAACACGAGCAGGCGGTCTTGGTATAAATCTAATGACTGCGGATACCGTTGTCTTGTTTGATTCAGACTGGAATCCTCAAGCCGATCTTCAAGCGATGGCACGAGCCCATCGTATAGGCCAACAGAAGCCTGTCAGCGTCTACCGATTGGTATCCAAAGACACCATTGAGGAAGAGATTCTCGAGCGCGCTCGTAACAAGCGTATGCTTGAGTTCATCACAATTCAGCGTGGTGTAACCGACCGCCAGCAGCAAGAGCTCAACGACAAAATGAGCCGTGCTGCTGCTGAACCAACCTCTGCGGATGACATCAACAATATTCTCAAACGCCGAGGGCAAAAGATGTTTGAGCAGTCTGGTAACCAGAAGAAACTTGAGGAGCTCGATATTGATGCTGTCCTTGAGAATGCCGAAGAGCATAAGACGGAGCAAGCGGCAGGTCTCACATCCGACGGCGGTGCAGAATTCCTCAAGAATTTCGAGTATACAGACGTGAAGATCGACCTAGAATGGGATGATATTATTCCCAAGGAGGAGCTGGACGTTGTTAAAGCTGAAATACAACAACGCAAGGAAGAGGAAGAGACACAGAAACTTCTTGAGGAGAGTGCCCCCCGAAAACGCAAGGCTGCAGCTGCAAGTGCACGCGAACAACGAGCTGCCAAGAAGCGAGCTATTGAAGCTTCAAAAGACATCGAGGTTGAGGACGACGACCAGTCCGAGGACGAGAATGTTAAGCGCGATCCAAAGCGCCCTCTTAACACGAAAGAAACGCGCAATCTGGTCCGCGCTTTTGAACGCTATGGCTCAATTGAAGAGCGTGGCGATGAAATGATCCAGGCTGCGAAGTTGACTGGTCGTGATATCGAGGTAGTGAAGGCTACCTTGAATCAAGTCATAACCAAGAGTCAAGAGCTTGTAAAGCAAGAACAGATGAGGCTCAAGAATTTGGAGGCTGAGGCCAACAGAGTACTCACAAAGAAGGACAAGAAGGCTGTTCTCTTCGACTTTGGCGATGTGAAGAAGCTGAATGCTGAAACTATCATCGACCGGCCAATCGAAATGCGCATCTTAAGAGAAGCGGTCAACTCCATCGCCGACTGGCGAAACTTCCGAATTCCAGACGCAGTCAAAGCAGCAAGCTATTCCTGTCAATGGGGGGCTCGAGAAGATGGTATGCTTGCGATTGGTATCTCTCGTTATGGTTATGGTGCATGGGTCCAAATTCGCGACGACCCAGAACTAGGATTGACTGATAAGTTCTACCTTGAGGAACATCGAGTCGACAAGAAAGAAGAGCGTAACAAAGCAGAGGAGAAGAACGCAAAGTCTCCTGGTGCCGTCCACTTGGTTCGACGTGCAAATTACCTTTTGACCGTGCTGAAGGATAAGGCTGGTGTTGATCCGAACGCGAAGCGTCTGATGGAGAATCATCACCGTAACAACAAGAAGCATCATCTAAACATTGCACGACGACACGAAAAGGCATCGAGTGTCTCAGCTAGTCCCGCGCCTTCTGGATCGATGCGTAAAGCAGTCTCACGCGACTCAGAGAGGCCTGCCCACCGAGCACATAGCAACAGTGAGACCCGACCTGATAGCCGACAGCATGAGCGAAGCGGTCACGATCGACCTAGGCATAGTGATCAGTATAGGCCATCTGACATTCACCGCAAAGAACACCGTCACGATCGTGGTAGTATTGATCGTCGACCACATCACTCCGACCGGAATGGCACACCAGAGGTTCGACGTAGGGTCAGCGGTGATGTCGACAGGCCGCGTCTTAAGGATGACCGCACGCGCGCTGCTGAAGAGCGACCCCGCACCAATAGCCAGAGTCAGAATCCCAGTCGCAGTGTGGATACCACTCCCAAGCCGATGAAGGAGAAGAAGCCCGAAGATTTTATTGAGCGGAAATTTCGACCTGTGCGCGACAACCTCAGTCGTCTTAAAAAGGCGACAGCGAAGAACTATCCACAGAAGGAAGCTATGGTCAAAGTGCTTAAGGTTGAGCTTATTGCCATTGGCAACTTCATTCGCGTAGAGACCCGTGACAATGAGGAGTTGGAGGAGCGACTATGGTAAGCTCACGTTCTTGTCAATCGAGCTACAATAGACTAATCTGCCTTAGGTCTTTTATGGCTAGTAATTATTGGCCCCGTCCAAACGTGCCTGTCTCCAATGTCAAGGGCATGTACCAAAAGATGCTCCAGACGGAGATGAATGGCAAACAGGCGTCGAGCGCAGCAGCCACTAATGGACATAAGAATGGAGTATAAAAAGATACGATGCACAACAATCCGCAACAAGCGTATCATCACAACAGCATATCGGAGTTTTCTGAATTTATGGGCATACAGGGCATTTTGTACAAGCATAGCGATGGTGTTTGGTGCCTGTTGGACTACTTCCCACATGGATGGTCCCTGGCAGTATCTGTTTTCTTGTCTATTGCATAGATCGCTTTGCGATCCAGGAACATTGGATCCGGTATTTCTCGACTTGAGCAGAACGAAGCGGCGCATGATGGTCCCAAAATACGGAAGGAAATGCCAAGGGAGCATATGGTGCACCGCAGGGCAAAAGTGTATTGGAATTGGACAAGAATCTCAAAGGCAAATGATGTGAGCGATGGACGATGATTTGCCACTATTCATGCAACCGTATGTAGTCTCAGCAATCATAAGATGCTGCGAAGCGACAACGAAGTTACATATCATATTGACTCAAAGGTCTCGTGTCCTCGTAATAAATTATAAAGGGCGTCACACGGGCTCCGGAGTATATGATGGTGGGTGTGCGCTGAGTGTACTTGATGCATTTGACCAAGTCACACGCGGCGGCCTAATGCCACGGTCGAGTGACGTCCAATGACACAGGTTTTTTTGCGCACGTTGCTCCAATTGATCTTGTTGCTTGCTGCGCCGACGCCATCATGGTACCACCGAAAGCTGGAGTTGATACAAGCTGGTGTTTCCCACCGATGCTGGGCATTTGAAAATTCAACGTTGCGAGAGGTAGCTGTACAGACTGCCTATATTGTATCGCCTCGCTTCTCCATGTCGCGACGAGACGCACTGATATGCGGGTTGCTGCTTTGGGGAAGCTCCCTGGCTACCCCACCACACGGTCCTGGAACCGCTGTCCGCAGTGATGGTGGAGGGCGACAATTGACAGGGAAGTTCTTGCATATTACAGGTAAGTTGGGTCGCCCTTGGGGTGGGAGGCAGTGCGCGCCTAGCTGACCGGACGCCATCCAGACTTTCACCCGGATCCTCACTACAAGACATACTCGAGTACCAAAGAAGAGGCAGCTTGTCATCGCCATCGAGGACCCGCGGGTATATACGGTGCAGAAACATCCGGCTGCGACTCGCCCTACGCTCTGGTCAACCAGACGTTCCAATGGATCAATGACAACATAAAACATGACATCGATTTCATAATATGGACCGGCGACTCGGCGCGGCACGACAACGACGACGCGCTCCCACGTACAAAAGAGCAAGTTGAGGAGCAGAATGAATACATGGTCTCCAAATTCGCCGAGGTCTTTGGCCAGGATCAGGACAAGCATGGGCGCCAGGGCGAGTGGACCATCCCAATCGTGCCCACATTTGGCAACAACGATATCATGCCACACAATATCTTCTTAGCTGGGCCAAATCGCTGGACCATGAAGTACCTAGATATCTGGAGACACTTTATTCCAGAGGCCCAGAGACATCAGTTTACACAGGGTGGCTGGTTCAGTGTTGAAGTCATTCCTGGGAAGTTGGCAGTGATCAGTCTGAACACGATGTACGCAACTGCTAAATTTCAGATACCCTCTCACTACCACTGCTAACACTGGCTATAGATACTTCTTCTCCTCCAACTCCGCCGTTGACGGCTGCGCAGGCAAACATGAGCCTGGTTATGAACACATGGAATGGCTCCGCATCCAGCTGCAGATTCTCCGCGATCGCGGCATGAAAGCCATTCTCATGGGCCACGTGCCACCTGCGCGTGTCAATAGCAAGGAGAGCTGGGACGAGACTTGCTGGCAGAAATATACTCTCTGGCAACGGCAATTCCGAGATGTCATTGTAGGAAATTTATATGGACACATGAACATCGACCACTTTATGCTGCAGGACTTCGACAACATCAGCAAGGATGCTGAAAATGGCAGGATGGCCAGTGGCAGCTCCATGGGGAGTCTTCAAGAGGACGGTGAAGTTGCGCTATACGAAGATGGCGAAGTCACAGTTGCGTCTGCAGCCGACTATCTGCTTGACCTTCGAGAGGCTTGGGCTCAACTGCCTACACGCCCAACCAAGCCAAAGATGAAAGCACTTAGTGTTTGGGACTGGGTATTGGCCAAGGTTAAGAAGCCACACAAAACCATAAAGGGTGACAAAATCAAAAGCAAGAAGTATTTTGAAAGCATTGGTGGAAAGTTCGCAGAACGCTATAGCGTCACACATGTTGCGCCCAGCATTGTGCCAAATTACTATCCTACGCTACGCATCATCGAGTATAACATTACAAACCTTGAAAATATGGGTGTGCCTTCAAGTCACAACGGCCCAAGAATACAAGTTGCTGACCAGCAACCAATTGTTGATACGAAAGATTTGCACCACAACGAAGAAGACCTAGAGACCGTCGATGCTACAAGCAAGAAGAAGAAAAAGCACAAAAAGGGATCCCGAAAGTATAAATTCAAAGTCCCCGAAGGCCCTTCTAAGTCCTCGCCACCAGGCCCCGCATACTCACCTCAAACCCTGACCTGGACACGTTACACGCAGTACTTTGCAAACTTGACACACATCAACAACGACTTTGTCGAGCCCAGCAAACACAACATTCTGTCAACCAACACGCATTCGCCACATAATATCTTCGGCCTGAACATTTCCACCAACGGTCAAATTGAGAATAAAGGTTGGAAGGAAGGCAAACACGGCAAACACCAAGGCAAGCAACCCCGGCCAGAACCACACCCACTCGGTTTCGTCTTCGAGATCGAATACGACACCAAGAAAGACCGGGGCTTTCCAGACCTCACAGTGCGGCGCTGGGTCGAATACGCGCGGAAGATTGCAAGTGGTGTAAAGGCTACAGAATCAGAAGAAGACATGACTGATGAAGAAATGGATATGCACAAGGATATGCCCGACGATGGAGACATAGAGCACGATGCCGATTCTCGGGGCAAGAAACACAAGAAGGAGAAGGATAAGAAGAAGGGAAGGAAGGGAAAGCACCACAAGGCGTCGAAGGAATGGATTACATTTGTAAAGAGGGCGTTTGTGGGCACGATGAACCCTCACGACATCAAGGCGCTTTTCGCCGCAGAGGGACAGGCTGAAGGAGGGGTAGAGGAAGGGATGGAGTTGTGATGTGATCATGGTGGTTTGATACCCTGGGCGGTGTGGATTTTGTATTTGTGTCGCATCTTTCTTTCTTTTTTTTTTCTTTTTTTTTTTTTTACAGTAGTGTTATTTAGCGTGCATGGTGAGTGTGAGGAGGCAGCGATGAGTTACCTCAGTCGAGTTGTGAATCCATGTATTACGTCAGTACTAGCCGTATAACTCGGGTATGCGTAATAGTGAGCAGTGAGGAATACGTCTTAAGTTTATATTGGTATAATCGTGTTATGTTTTGGTGGCATCTTCAGTCTTGGTAGATGGGTTGTGGGCAGGGTGAATGGTCTCAATTTTGTCACAAGGTCGTTAGACGGCAACGGAAGATATTGAAGCAGTGGAGTGTAGCAAATGGGAATACAGAATATTATTCCATGAGAGTAAAAACCACCAGTCAGGTTTATGTCTTCCTAGTACATAGGGTATCAAGTCCTTCAAAACCACTGCATCTCCAACATGCCTTCCACCAAGCTGAGGGCTTTGCCTTTGGCAATTATCTAGGCCTTCTTTTCATCCATCTCACTTTCAGATGACATAAAAGGAGACAAAGGAGACAAGGCCTTATCAGAAGTCTTGAACTTGGGGCGCTTGTCAGCGAGCGTGACCTTGAGGGTGCGCGTGTTGTAGGGACGGTTGTTGCATTTCTTGAGGAAGCTCTCAGCGGCCTCGAATTCGGTGAAGCGGACAGTCATAATGCCATCGTTCTCCATGTCGAACAGCTTGACGAATTGGACGTCGCCATGCTTCTGGGCCTCCTCACGCATGTCCTCTACGATCTCTTCGAAGGCGTCGGGGTCTTCGTCGAGCTCCTTGGGGTGAAAAGCGTGCTTCAAGATGCAAGTCTTGGCCCACTTGTTCTTCTTTGGGGCATAGGCGGCTTTGACTTCCTCTTCGTTGTCAGACCACTCGGCGAGCTTGCTGTTGAAGAGTTAGAACAAAGTCTGAGGCTCCGAGACAAGGACTTACCGATTGAGCTCGGCACGGTTCTTCTCGGCAGCCTTCCTGTCCTTGCGCGTCATGGTTTTAACGACGGTTTCGCCATCTTTCTGGTGCTTATATGAGAAGTCGGCTTCTTTAACGCTGATGGTTCCGTTGTTCTGGTCTCCAAGGCGAAAGGAGGAGTCATCAATCAAGCGAATGGCGAGGGGAATGCTTTCCTTCTTGAAGTAGACTATGAGGGCTTCGCCGTTGAAGTTGCCCTCATCGTCGGCGTACATCTTGATTCGCTTCTTGCCATCGGTACCTTGGTCGATGATACCGAACTTGGAGAAAACTTCCTCGAGCTCGGCCTCGTTGGTGTCGGCGGGCAGGCGGGAGACGAAGATTGCGCGGTTCTCTTGGACCTTGGGCGCCTTGGCCTTGGACTCTTTGGCCTTGGGCTCTCCGGCTTCGGGCTCTCTGGCTTCGGACTCTCCGGCCTTGGACTCGTGGACCTTGGGCTTCTTACTACCCTGCGACAAGCATATTAGCATGTTGGGGCATCTCGTGGGGCGATGGCGCCTACGTCAGAGTTCTGACTACCATGGTTATTCTTGCGCTTCCCGGCATAGTTCCTAGCATCGCCACGGGCCAAGTAGGCGAATTCGGGGGGAGGAATGCTAGAGACGCCAGGGCCGTCCAGATCGTCCAAGAAGTGGTCGTACTTGTCCTGATAGCACCGAGGCATGATTAGTGGTTATTTCTACGAGATAGTATGAGTTAAATGGGCAGCGCGGCGCAACAGCAGCTCTGCAAGTGTGTTGTCGTAGGGTGTTGTGTGGTCGCGTCATTGTCATGCCTGGCAAAAACTTTGGGCTCCAGGCTGCTAGTGGGCGACAAACGCAATTAAGCGACGAGGTTTATCCGCGGCCGGTGGAGGGGAAGGCGAGGTGAATGGCAAAGTGAAGGAAGATGCTGCATCGTCGAGCGGAGGGCGTGCAGGTGAAGGATGCTTGAGGCCGCTGCACCAGACGTCGGCCGTTGGTCTTACCTCGTCGGGCTTGTCTTCGGACTTGTCTTCGGGCGACGCCATGTCGGAGTGTGGATAAGGCCTACACGGCACTGGGCGAGAGGTTGTCGTTTTGTCGTGGAGATGCCAGATGGTGTTGGGATGTACTGTGCAGCGGCTTGGCAGGGACAAGCATGCGCGCCGTTGGCCGCCCCGCATGTCCCGCCCCGCGCCCTCACTAGTCTTCTGAAGCACAACCCTGAAGCATGGCCGGCGGGCACCGCTGCTTCAGACACTGGGAGGACACATCCCGGCCTGCGCTTTGGTGGCGCTGTATAAAGTCTGCTGGTCGTCCATTCCTTCCTTTCTGCTTCAAATACGCACACTAATCATGTCTGCAGTCGACAACCGTGCCCTATCCAGACCCAATATGCGGGACCCTATCCCTTCCCCTTCCATGCTTGTGCAGCTCAGCAAACCTGCTTGCGAAAAGCTTGGTCTGATGACACTGCCCTATCACCTCCATGAGATCCTCCTTGGGTATCTTGGCTACCACTTCGTCCTCCATGCCCTCTCGCCAGCCATGGCCCGGCTTGTGTGCCCCAAGATATATCGAGGCTTTGACACGCGCACGCGAATCAACTGGCATCTTCACTGCGTGTCCATGGTCCAGAGTCTTTTCATCAGTGCAGCCGCTCTCCATGTAACATTCAAGGATAAGCAGAGACATGAGATGGATTGGAGGGGGAGGTTGTGGGGCTATACTCCTGCAAGTGGCATGGTACAAGGCTTCGCCGGTGGCTATTTTCTGTGGGACCTCCAGGTCTCCACACAGCACATAGCTATATCAGGCCCTGGTGCTTTGTTACATGCCATCGGTGCCCTGGCCATAACCTTCATTGGATTCGTGAGCCTACTACTGCCAGCGAGGTAGCCTGGGCTGACATTCTTCAGAAACCCTTCGGCAACTACTATGGCCTCTCTTTTGTGTTATACGAATTATCCACCCCGTTTCTAAACATCCATTGGTTCTGTGACAAGCTAGGGATGACCGGCTCGAAACTACAGCTGTATAATGGAATTGCTTTAGTCGTCACCTTCTTCGCATGCCGTATTGTTTGGGGAACCTACTCCTCGTTTCTCATCTACTCGGATATATACAAGGCATTGACGACAACCTCGCACAATCCCATGGGGCCGCTACTGAGAGATGGAAAGTGTGAGGGTAATGCGAGCATTATGGAATTCGGGGGTTCCAGTTGTGAGATTGGCGAGCTGCCCATGTGGCTCGTTAGTGTGTATCTGGTTGGGAATACGGCCTTGAGTTTACTGAACTTTTACTGGTTCAGCCGGATGGCCAAAGCTGTTAGAAAGAGATTTGTGCCAACAAGCCAACAACAGGCGAAGAAGGCACAATGAATCAGAAGAAGATTTGGAGTTGATGCTTCGTTGTTTCATGAAGCTGTCGTACCAGGGCAACTAGTCCAAGGCTCTTTTCTGACGATCATTTTGTCCACTCACATTAATCATAATTTGCCATAGGAGCAAATATTTCAAATCTCCTACCAGTTCTAACGCCCCAATGCTTTGCCAGCAGCCTCAAAATCGATCGCTTCATCCACACTCTTCATTGGACCACCCCACTTCACGACGCCTCGCTCATCGATCGCATATGCACCTCCAGTCTGCCATCTGCAGCCTCCCTCTCCAACCTGCTGTCCCCAAACACCTTCGTTCTTGCCAAGCATCACCTGGTTATATCCATTGCGTGGATTCAGCAGATGCCCCCAGTTTGAGACACCAAGCCCCCAGAGCGCATAGAGGTCGCGCTCTTGGTCAACGATCATGTCTACATTCCATGTTCCACCGATTTTTCGCACCCATTCGTCGGTCGCCTGTTGTGTGCAGTGTGAAACGGCAATGAAGTGTATTGAGGTGTGGCGGTTTGCTAGACTTCGCATTTGGATGAAGAGTTTCTCGGTGACTAGGCTCGTGTTAGTCTCGTTGCAGGATGCAGATGTGCACGCGTATTGCACTCACATGGGCACCCGCAGTATCGCAGGAACAAGACCACCACAGGCCGGCCGTCCACAGCAGGAAACTTTAGCTTGGGGTTCGATTGCGCCCGTTCCCCAATAATCGGTGGCTCTCGGATGGCGGTTTGGGGTTGCGGTGGGGCTTGCCATGACGCGAATGCCTTTGGTGGCCACTGCATGTTGGCGAAGGGATTCGCAAAGCCTCCATCACCGCCTCCCTCTTGTCCGCTCTTTGTGCTTGTGTTTCCGCCGGCAAATGGGTTGTCCTTGGGCAGAGAGAGGTTTCCCAGCCCAGCCTTCTGCAAGGCGATTTTGGTGCCAATCTTATTCAGGAACGACATGGCGATGGTTTCCAATCTGATATATATATATATGCAATGATGTATCCACAGGAAAGTGGTACGGAGGGGTCGGGGTCAGGGCTCAAGAAGCGAGGGCTGAGGCAAGCAACATGATCTTGCAGAGTGGCTGCGCTTTTGTTACAAAGGCGCTGTGATCTAGCAGCTGAAACGGGGGACGTCGCACGGACGAGGGCTGAGGTCTAGAAACCGGCAGACTCATGTTCCACACGAAAACACGTGAGCATCAGCCCCAGTCCATGTCGAGAACACCCTGCATCATTATTATCAAGTCAATTCTCTTCTACCGGCCACGTCATAGCGGCAGGTATGTGCTGCGCACATCGGGTATCTCAGAACTATAATACTACACCCACACCTAACCAAAGGCGCACAAAACCGTTACTCCTGACAAAGGCAATTGCTGACATAGCCAACCCTTCCAAAATCCTTCTTCATTGCTTGCAAGCAAATATTGAGCGGCACTCAAGCATTGTCTGCTGCTCGAGGCATTCTTGCTTGATATCTGCTTCATCCCACCACCATTTCTGCTGACCTGGAACTTCGTCAACAAAAGTGCCCCAAGCATCTCTCCAGAGGGCTCGTGCGATGATGGCACATAGCTCCTTGTCTGTATCTTCTGAAGAGCTGTCGAATGCGCAAGGCAATGTCACATTCGAGTTGCAGTTCGGCATCGTTAGATCGAATCCAGCTTCTGTCAGCCAGCTCGGCACGAGCGAGCATGGCCTGGAACATCGGAATTTTTTTTCTAGATTGACTGACAGCCTGTCCTCCATCCAGGTGCGCAAAAGTGGACCAGCCGTATTGCGCACAGGTGTTGCATCCATGATTCTGATTTCCAAGACCCCACCTGGCGCGAGCAGCTTGTAGCACTCGTCAAACAACTCTGGCAGCTTGGAAGATGGAACTAATGACGGCAGCGTAGATGCCCTAATGTGAGAGAAATAGTCTTCAGGATATGGCAGAGGTACCGCGCCGCATTCACGAACGGTCAGGTAGGATACGTTGTCTGAGACTATTATCGGTTTCTTCGATTTGGTCGTAAGGAAGTGTACGGTCTGACCCGGATACATCGCTGACGTTTGTAATACCTCCGCTGAGAAATTGTTAGGCTACATAGGACATAGTAGCTAGGAACACAACATTGACTTACAAAGGTTGCCGTATAATTCCAAGACCCTTCCGGTATCACAGTTCGGTTTTGGGGTAACCCGAAACTGATCAAAGTTCTGCATTTGGAAGCCCGTGAGAAGCCAAAGTTGCTTCTCGAGCGCCAGCTATGGCGGATTCAGCCACTGTATCACCGTAATCTACTCATGAAACTTACCTCCTCGTCCACATCTTCGCCTTCCGCTTCCTCCCAGTCCTCCTTCAGTCTCTCTAGAACAATCTTCGGGCCAGCGCGCTCTATTCGGCGAATGAAGCGCTGGAAGCGCGTGAGGTCAAGATTGTTGCTACGAGGGACAGTGACGTGTTCGACTGGTGTTTGCGCTGCTATGTGCATCTCTTCAGGTACTCCCCAGGGAGAAAGGCATTCCCACTGCGATAATGGCGGCCATTCCATGGTCCTTGCATCTAGTTGGGGATTTTTGCGTGAAGAACGCTCCACCTTTTTTGCGGCTGTGGCTTCTTCGGTAGCGTCATGCAGTTTAAGAGCCTGGAAACTGAGCGCCCTCTTGGATTTCACTGGGCATGACAATCTTGAGTAACTAGGCGTGGAATGTGAGACATGCCTCTGCTGCTTGCAAGTCCCTGGGAATTTCGGGGTTGTTGCGATATCTCTGCGATCAGTAGCCAAGGAAGTAGCTTTGGTTCTTTCAGAGAACGCCGGACTCGGGCATTTCAACAGTTGCTGGTCCGTTTCGTGGATGATATCAACTCTGACTGGCGTTCGCACTTCCCATCGTCGTTCATCTGCTACTATCTATCTCAGCATGGTCTGAAGGTGTGATATCCCAAAGCTACTCACCCGAGAAGCGAGCCTCTGTGGAATTAGTACGCCGCGATGATGTGTCGGTGTCCAGTTCAGGCACTTCTTGAAGTGGCAAGTCGATAGGTGCTCCCGATGGTAATTTAGGCGAAAGGGTGGTTGTGTACGTCCAGTTTGGTTGCAATGTAGGATCCTTGAAGTTGTGCGAAAGCTGGGTTTCCGAATTCCTTCGTCCAGAAAAGGGTGTCCTCTGCGAATCGGTACTGCGATGTGAAGCAGGTCGTAGGATGTTTGGCTTGATACTTCTGGCTTTCCTGAGGCCTAATGTCCACCACAGCTCTCGTTCACCACTCAGAGAGCTTCGAGCACTCGTCGATGTTTTGACCGAGCATGTTTCCTTGAAAGAGCCCACCCCAAGCAAATGCTCCCGAGCTTTGCGCTCTCGGCGCTCACCCACCGTCTCCGTATCTGGCCCTGACCAAGACAGGTCGGCAGAGAACATCGTTGTCTGTTGTTCAACAAGTCAAGCGGAGCAAGGACAAACGTTATGGGATGGTTCTTTCATATGGAACGAGCGGGGGGCTAGAGAAGTACCATGGGCTGCCACTATGATACTACATGGCATAGGAGCGCTCGCCAGACAACCATCAGGGATCTGGGGCAATGGTGACGCAGTGGCTAGGGCGAACTGCACGGCGGCTCTTGTTCCCAGTTGACTAGCATCCGAGCAGGCAACGCTGTCAGAATACCCCGGTCGTGGCTTATTAACATTTACCAACAAAGCAACGGGGATTTCAAAACCCAATTTCACGGCAGTTCTACGCCACATTTCAGTCATGCCTCGAAGGAGGTGTGCTCGGCCCTTTCAACGGGCGGTGAAACATCGAAGCACCACCCACGGCGCCAGGGACTGACAGTCTACACGTGGATTTCATTCGTGCAGATCCCAAGCTAACAAAGGTTTGATCAATCGTGCATAATCAAGTCACGCAATAGGTACAAATGGCTGTTTTTATCAGGCAGGGATATAAGTATACCCTCGACGCGCTTTCATGTCACCATGCTGCTCATCTGCACAACGATTGCCAACACTCAGGGCATTTAGCGGTCAGGTTCTACAAGTATTTACTAATCCAAAAAAGGGTTAGTGATCCACTCGGAAGATGCAAGTGAGCCGAATAGGAGCGTCCGCGGTCGAGCACTCTCAGTTGTCAATCACCGATCATCCTAGCAAGCGGAGGCTGACAAGTTGGAGACGGTATACAAGGTTCAAGTCAAAGAAAGTTAAGATCTACCTACCGGGTTGTTTCGCAAAGCGCACAAGCGGTAGCTCAGTCCACCAGTCATGAAATGGAGCGAGGCTGTTCCTGGTGATAAAGGCTAGGATATTGAGACCCCTGACTCGCTTCCGTGAGCCACAGTCGTACGGCCTAGACCTCCCGTCCCAACCGACAAAAGTAGGACATGCCTTTGGCTGCACGACACCACCTTTCGACTATGGCACGCTGTGGAAATGGTTTGTGGCACGGCGTGCTCTGCCGTCTCTAGCACGCGCACTGTCGTTTCTGATCGACAGCTCATCAAGCCGTGTTTTCATCCCTCTATTCCCTCCCTGGCTGGCGTACCTGCAATGTGATCATCGGTGGTGAACCTCTAGCTCGTAGTCGAAAGTCTAAACTTGGGTTTGCTGTGCTTGTTATTTCTCCATATGTTGTTCTTGCTTCTTCTAATTTACCTATGGCTTGATATCTCACGCCGTTAGTCTTGAGACTGTGGCAAAGTGATCGACTGGTTTTGACGTGCAAATGGGTGTTTTTTTTTTTCATAACACTCGAGGGCCTGCAAACTAACAGCTAGAGAAAGCTAGTACTCCGCCACCAACATTGTTTTCAACATTCCATGGGTCTAAATACTCTAGAACAGCCTCAACCACCTCTATTATCACCATGGTGTGCTTTCACAACTACATCGAGGACTTCAACGACTACGTAGGATCGTCAAAGTTTGGGCGAGTCTTTCGTCTCGAGGGCTCCGGACATGTGAATACCCTCATTGCAATGCTGAAAGACATACGCTGATATTCAACATAGGACAACGAGATCAGCAGTTCCAAGTTAACTACCGAGATCCGCGCTGGATTGACTACTTTCTTCACTATGTCTTATATCATTGCCGTCAATGTAAGCTTCCACAATATACTCGAGTGCTCTGCTAAGTCTTCAAGGCTTCAATTTTGGCTGATACAGGCGGAAATTGTGTATGTAATAGTACAAATGCCGCAGATCCATTTTGCTTGAGGAATGCCGAATTTGCGCTCTGCAAGCAAGGTCAGTCATTCATGCATGTATGATTGTTAACTCCTATCTAACCTCGAAAAGGCCTCAATCGCTCATTCATTACCGCAACGGCAGCTGTTGCTGGCTTCTCTTCCTTTCTCTTCGGTATGCTCACTAACATGCCAGTTGCTCTTGCGCCTGGTATGGGACTTAACGCCTACTTTGCGTATCAGGTTGTTGGATATCATGGTAATGGTATTATCTCCTATAATCTTGCACTTACGGTTGTCTTTATTGAGGGATTTATTTTTATATTCTTGTCATTGATGGGCATGCGACAATGTGAGTATTCCAATTATAAACCATGTATGGGACCCACGCTAATACACTTACTCGCCTTTGCAGGGCTCGTCAGGATTATTCCAGTCTCTCTGAAAATGGCGGCCGCATGTGGTATCGGGTTTTTCCTCGCATTGATTGGGATAAGCCAATCAGCTGGTATTGGTGCAATTAGTGGATCATTCTCAACGCCGCTCGAGATTGCTGGATGCCCTGAGGAGTTCATCGAAAATGGCCTATGTATAAGCCATAAGATGACTTCACACACTGTACGTTTATTATACTATCCGGCATATCTCAATGGCTAAACAGCTCCTAGATGTGGCTCGGTATCATGGCTGGGGGCATAGTTACAGCCTACTTGATGGCTTATAAGGTCAAAAGTGCTATGATAGTAGGCATACTCTTGGTCTCGATCATTTCATGGCCGTACGTGATCAATATCTTTCCAAGGATAACAAGCTAACTAACATTCACTCAGACGAGGAACCACTGTTACATACTTTCCCGACACTGACATTGGCAACAATCGGTTCGCGTTTTTTAAAAAGGTCGCGGAATTTCATCCCATTGAGCACACACTCAATGTTCTTGACTGGAACATCGCTAAGAGTCCATCACACTTTGCTATGGCACTTTTCACCTTCCTTTACGTCGACATCATCGATTGTACAGCTACTCTGTACAGTATGGCTCGTTTCTCTGGCGTTGTAGACCCAGAAACCGGCGACTTTCCTCGCTCAACACTTGCCTATTGCACTGACGCGTTCTGTATTTCTGTTGGCGCATTACTAGGAACCTCCCCAAGCACGGCATGTAAGTAACCATTTCTATACGGCTTATGCGTGAAGCATGTACTGACTTTCCTCAACCCAGTCATTGAGTCGGGCGCAGGGATCGCAGAAGGCGGGAAGACTGGCCTAACCGCCATGACCTGTGGTATCTGCTTTCTAATTTCGATGTTTTTCGCCCCCATCTTCGCTTCCATTCCACCATGGGCCACTGGATGCACGCTAATTCTTGTAAGTGCTTTTGTACATTTATTTGGAATGTGCTAAGTATAACGTAGGTTGGCTGCCTCATGATGCGCCAGATCATCGGCATCAATTGGAGCTATATTGGTGATGCCATTCCTGCCTTCGTCACTATCATGTTCATTCCGTTTAGCTACAGCGCAGCGTATGGTCTCATCGCCGGCGTTATGGTTTATACCGCAATAAATGGCCTGATTTATATCACTAAACTAATTTCGTGTGGTCGTATTGTCCCAGAGGATGAAGACTATCGCGAGTATTGGACCAGTAAGTATACTTGCATCCCTTCCGCAGCACAACGCTAATGCATGATCCAGTCAAGCCACATGGCAGACTTCCTTGGTTTTTTACTGCAAGTCAAGCGCTAGTTAACAGACCCAACAATAGGCTTCAGGAGAACAGCACAGAAAACGATGGATGGGCGTATCATGATAGGCTTGGGAGTAAAGGCTCCCATACGCGACTGGAGCTTCAAAGGACTATTGTGCAATCATTGCCGACAGATCCAAACCGCGAAAAAGTATTGAAGAAAAAAATGAGGGGAAGGCGATAGCTGTAACTATAGTCAGTTAATTCTTGCAGTGGTGTAAAGATTGCCGACCGGTCAACGCAGTTCATCTATACATATTATTTTTTTTTGGCTCGACAAGCGGTGATACCCACAATTTCTGCAGATACAAGCTGCGCGTCAAGCGCAGACGTTAGACTAGTTCCCGCCAATTGTGGATTCCTTTGATTCACTTCCCGTTTTCAATAGGACTTGCTAGCTCCCGTTGTGTTTCAGACGGAGGGGGTAACCAGTACAACATCATCCCTGATCTGGTGAAGATGTTCAGGGATCCCACCACCCGTAGCCTCGAAGGTTTGCTAGGATCCTTACAAAGGTTTTTTAGTAGCCAATGGCATGCTACGGACCCACAGGTTTGATACCGAGGAAAGCATCTTAAATGGGCTGATATCTATCACCATTACTCGCTCCACTCGGGAATATCGACAATGAAGATACGTGATGATGACTGCTAACATGTCCACCATTTTGGTGTTTGGTGTTGTGTCTCAACCACCCTTAACATGTCCTTCTGGGAAACCATCCCTACGGAGATCATGTGTCCGCGAGTCATATCAACCTTGTATGCCATTTTAGTCTCCAGTTTTTCTTTGAAGCTTTGCTGGCTAGACGCCACAAGACGGCAAGTACAAAATGACAACACATCAGAGTCGTGGAAGTTGGATGAGCAGATCCTCTCCGTCAGCCGTGGATAACAGCAAAAACTCTATGTAATGGCTTAGTGCTTCTTCTGCATTTACGCCACATCTGAGAGGTACATGATTAGGCCTTAACCATCCGCATCTAAGACCTTGTCGAGGGCATGCATCATCGGTGTGTCAACAAAGTCGCCACGCACTGGTGGGCGACAACAGCCTCGGGACAAAACTTCAGCAAAAGATTCCACCTCCGCTCAATCGCAAACGGAGTGGCAGAAAACGAGTTTGTGATAGGCCCGTTGGAGGAAAAGCAACCCAACAAAAGTAACCGCAAGGGCTGGGGGCTGCGTAGGAAACGGACCGACTCTGATTGCTGCGGAAAGTGAACCCTAGCGGGTGTAGCGATCCGTGTTATCAAGAAGGAATAGTACATTGTCACAAAAAGCAATACTCGCCGTGCTATATGGTCCCCAGCCTTAAATTTGCTTCTTGTCTCGCAACAGCCTTTGTGATTCGGATTACAACATGCTTGCTTGCGCAATACACGCCGCAATTCGGCATTCGAACATATGCAATCAAACCTGCAATAGCCCTGGAGCCACCCAGCCTACCTACCTTCTTGCAACGCGCATACCCCGTAGTTCTACCGACATGCAACTGACGGTACCCTGGGCGTCAACGGCAGACATCGGCCTCGAGGCCTGATTATGGTCCTATACGAAACTCAGAGTCCCGGAGTCAGATTTTTGCAGGGTTGGGGTGCATTTATGCCTGGTTAGTTCCTGGCAATCCTGCAACAGGACGGGAAGGCCCGAGCAAGCCGATATCAATTACTCAACCTTGCGACCGTTTTGATAATCTCCATGCAGAGTGCTTCTCACTCGCAATTTAGCGATTGGTCGAGATGCTTCATCGTGCCGCCGATTGAGCTTGTGCATCTGCGCGGTTTTGCGTTTCGATATCTGTCAAAGTACGGGTATGCCTCTATCCGAAGGGGTAGTTGCCTACTGCAGCACAACCTCACTATACTTGGTTGTCTGAGAGTAAGGCCGCTTTGTGGGCGGCTCCGGGTTGCACAATTGATGCATGGTGCAGATTCTACCATTGGAAACATTTGGCCTGTGATAGATCACATCCTTGTTTTTCAACTGTAAGGGCATGATTTTGGTGGAGTCAGTCTCTGTTACTTGAGTGAGCCGTACTTTCTATATATTATTGTTCATCGTTTCCTGATATTGCCCAATCTTCTGTGGGAGTCGAAATTGATAACTGCTACGCCTTGATCTAGCGAGGCTTTGTTTCACAGCATGGTGACTTGAGCGTAGTACTGTACTAGGACAAAAGTTTAGCACGCCAAGCTTAACTCACCGCGCACCTCCAAACTGCGCCACCACTTCAACCCACCACAACTATGGCTACACCGCGCCGATTTAGACGAGAGATGGATAGAAATGCTCGCAGAAAGCCAAATCTAAGCCTAGATAAGCGCAACAGGATTATTAGGATAGTATTAGCTAGTGCAGGGCACTCTAAAGTTGCGCGCCAGTTTAACCGTACACTATTAGCTATTAGCTATTAGCTAGATTATAAAAAAATATGTTAGGAGGTAGCTGGAAGACAATAGTACTTGCCGTAGGCCACAGGGGATAGTGAAGGGATGATGAATAGTATTCAAGAGTACTACTAATATCTGAGAGAATAATACTTGCTTTACTCTGTTCGCAAGTGTAGAGCCTTTTATGCACCGGTGAAGCGCATCAACCCCCTCTTTGAACTACTACTACACAACGTCAATGATTTCTAGCGTATCGGCCCCGCTCCCGACTAGTACCAGAGTCCTCAAGGATCTCGAGGATTCCGGGGACCTTCGTTACAATAGCTAGATAAACGAGGTAGACTGCGTCGCAGTCTACTCGTTATTATAGAGAGATAAGCGTGCACGACAACATAGCTACTTAAGCAAAAGTTACATTAAAGCTCTCTGTAGAGGCCTACTACCTAACTAGCGGCGACCTCAGCTTTTTATGCAGGATAACGCGCGCATATACACCTCGTGCGCAACGATGGGACGGATGGCTTAACACCACATCACACCTAACCTCAACCCAATTAAGCACCTCTGGTGGCATCTCAAGAAGGTAACGCATAAGCAATACCCACAATATATTAGCTCTTCACAAGCTAAAGAGTAGGAGGGCTTCTGCAGCGCGTTGAAGGAGTGCTAGCGGCGTATACTAGGTACGCTCATACGCAAGCTCTTGAGTATACCAATGAGGATTTAAGCTTGCAGGCGTGCGCGAGGCTAGCAGACCAAATACTAATTCAAATCTCTTCAAATACATAAAAAAAAACCCCCCGAGTTTCTATATAATTTTAGGTGGTGGGTGGTTGTGAACAATGAGGCGTCAATCTCGTGTTGGGTGCGCACGTGCCACGCTGTGCTAAACTTATGTCCAGTAACTGTGCATAGAAGTGAGAATCTAGCTCTCAATGGCTGAGAGCTTCACACCGAACACGAATAACCCCGCTTTCTATTACTCTCTATTTCCGATACATAGTTCAACAGACGGAAGAGTTACATGCGGCGTCTTACGCCATGTCACACGCGCGACGCAGTATCACTATGCAGGACAAAGAGGTTAGGGCAAAAGACAATGGTAGGCTTTGGAACCCGCGGTTCGCGCCCATATTGTTCTTGTGTATCTTTGATACAATACTTTAGTGACTTTCGGTCGTTTCACACCGGGCCTAGGGAGTCCTAGAAGTCCGAATTATTGTACGCGCTTCTTCTATAAGTGGTGTGGTTTACTATGTAGGCTAGTGTGGTTTTAATTGTAAGAGGCACATTCTATGACCTATGAACGTGGAAATCTCGCTTTGAGAGGAGCTGACGTTTCGCGCAACTTATCCATGTCAACTCTCAGCCAACACCACTATTAGCAAAGAAGTTATAGAATAACGAGTCTGATGTTGTTTCGCTAGTCGTGGTGAGTAACTTCATGACATTCTAGATTCTAGTGAATATATAGGCTTACTCTTTGTATACTGAGACGCTCTAATCAATGGTTATAGGTTATTCTTGTACCTAAGGAGAGGACGGTTGACGGGCATCACGCCGAACGATAGAGGGATCTTGTGGGGAAAAATCGACACCACCGAAGCATTCTACAAGGCTATGAAAGCAGTGGCCCACTATCAATTCACTAAACTTTCCAAAATATATATATTCAAATCTGGATGAGTCGAAGTGAGCGACAACGCCAATGGCCGTTGCACTGCCACTGCCTCACAACCGTCAAGTTTATTCAAAAGGCATGCCCCATGGGGATAACTGTTCAATTTACACCGTTGGGCAATTTAAACCACTTCAAATAGTGTACACTGAATTGTAGCTTAACATACTTATCACACCGGTATTTCTGCTTTCGCCTAGCACCTGGATAATGCCCGCTACGCGCATCACGATCGCTCTCAACACAAAGCAATCCCAGAAAGCTCCCTTGGTCGTTCCCACCCGAGGATGGCACGTCCATCCGTGCTCTCATCTTCAAGACTGCACAGTCAAAGCTCCGTCCGAAGAGGCTATCGCGAGTCTACGTCGGAGGTACCGGACAAGAGCTGTTGAGTGAAGCAGATTGGAGGAGCAGCATAAAGGGTGATGTCGTGCTACTAATATCCGCTGCGTGAGATTTTGTTGGTACAAGACGCGAATTTGGCGCCCATAGTACATCGTTACCGAAATTTTGAGCACATTTGCGCGCAATATTTCTTGGCATAGATATTGATATTGGATACTCACATGTTACCGCAGCCATTGTAAACCCCAATTGCCCCGTTGAAGTTCTTGCGTCGGACACGCCTATTGAACCACTCTCTATAAAGCAGCTATTAGCCACTGCACAGAATCTTCCTGGTATCGTTCAAGCTGTCGACCAACCGGATCTTCATCTAGGCACCAAATTCTCCATCGGTGCAGTTTTCGCCTCTAAATCATGGATCTACCTACCCTTAATTGGGTCAGATATCGGGTGTGGCATGGCCTGGTACAAGACCACTCTCTCGAGGAGTCGGGTAGATGGAGACAAAGGGAGGAAGGTAACTGAAAGTTACGAGGATTAGAAGGCCCATGGGAAACTCAAGCACACCTCGAAGCATGGCTGCAAATGACGGATGGCGGTTGTTCCGCAGGAGGAGAGTGGGACAAAGCGCCAGGTACAATTGGAGCCGGTAACCACTTCCCCGAGATTCGAGTGGTTGAGGGGTCGTCCTTGACTGGAAAAAACGCACCTTGTCTTCGGCAGGATGAAGTCATTCTTCTAGTTCACTCAGGGTCTCGAGGCTACGGCGGTAGCATTCTCAAGAAATATACTACCGAGTTGCACACCAGCTTCGAAGAGGGCACATCAGAAGCAACTGATTATATGAAAGATCACAACACAGCCTGCCAGTGAGCAAAGGCTAGTCGAGATCTGATAGCGCTTCGTTTTCTGTCGTGCTTAGAACCGGGGAACAAAGACTGGGAATTAGGTTCCTCCATGACAGATGAGCGCGATACTGATGTCTCTGTCGTTCAGCAGGCACGGAGGGCCCTTCAGGAAAGAAAGATAGTCGATATCTGGCACAACAGCATCGAGCATGCCAAGTGGCCTCCTTCGCCTCTCGATGAAGAGGCAACGTCATCATCGAAATTGGCAAAAGTAACTAGTAAGCTGACTCTCACTGACCATGAGGCTCAACAGGACCATGTCTGGATCCACCGAAAAGGCACTGCACCAACTTACAACCCCGAGACCCAGCTACCACTTAATTTCCTGCCACTTCCAGGTTCCCGAGGTACACCAACACTAATACTCAAGCCAGCATTCTCTCTGGAAACATCCTGGGGCCTCAAGAATATATTGTCCCTGGCGCATGGCGCTGGAAGGGCCATGCCGCGTGCAAAAGCCTTGTCCTCACTGTCGTCGAAATACAAGGGTCCGAACATCTTGGGGTCAAGAGCTGGAGATGTTGGGGGTACTTGGGGTGATTTGCGACGAAAAAGAGTTGGTTTGGGAAGAGGCGCCAGATGCAAACAAGGACGTGGAGTTGGTGGGTCAGGACTTGGTGGATGCTGGCGTTGCGAACAAGATGTCGAGCACGAGTGAGCTACAAAGTGAGAAAGGACGCATGCTGAGAAAGAGCTTGGCTGCTCAATGGATCTGCCGGCACGATCGGTGTTCTCCCCTCTCCGCTGGGGTCCGAAACATAAGACGGATTCTTGCAAACGATGTGGACGATCTCAATTATACTAGCGTTGCTACTACAACCCCACAAGAGACACAACATGCACACTTCGGCACCTAATTATGTTCTTGGAATGCCTTCCAAACAGCGTTATTCCTTGGGGCCACGTCACAGCCACTTTACTGTGGAGCGGGGTGGATTCATATTCAAGTGCGCGCATATGGGTTGGCTATTTCTTCCGAGCGTGCCGCATCGCTTCGGCACCAAGGGCGCTTCAACCCCGGTGTTGCTATATTAGCATGCGTCAACTAGATGTGCGATACCCTGTCACTGGTCGCATTGGCGTCATCATGAACATTGTCCATATTACGGAGCCAAAATTTTACCAATGTCCCTAGTCCTGGAATCTTGAGATGTGCGCTCGCTATTTCCGTCCTTCTTGGTGTGGTTAGAGCCGCGCCTCTGCTCGGCAAGCTGCAAGATCAGACGCGCAAAGACCGGCATCCGAAGACCAGTGTTTGGGTTATTTGTGTCGGTCACTTGAAACAACGATGGTTCTTGCGAGAGTGACAGCTGGAACGATAGACTGAAGAAAACAGCGTTTTGGGGACGGCAGACTCTTTAGAGACGATGTACGACTCGTTTTGGGTAAATTTGGATCTGGGGCTGGATTAGCACGTGCATTAGTCGAAGCTTAGTATGCTGGCAAAGGGTTTCTTTGGCCGTCGCAAAAGATGTAGGAGTCGCAGAAAGGAGTCGCAGAAAGAGAAGAGGGAGTCGTTGTCTGGCAACAAGAGCGTGGTATCACTGCACAATAGCTGCAGGCCCGGTGCCTCTTTCTTCTCGTTGTCAGCCTCACGAGGAATCTATCTTCAAGCAGCCGTCTATTCGCCCACATGGTCTTACTGCAGGTCGGCGCCCAGGCCACGGCGTTGGGGCCGTAGCATCAGCGATTGGCCAGCATTCATCACAATATCTGGGCGTTTCAAAACGGGCTATGTCAAGGCTGCACGCTCGCGCTCCGTGCGAAAAGCTTAGCCTGAGATGCAAACAAACCGCACATGGTTTCACCCCTTGCCTCAATCTACAGCTGCAATTACTCCGCCGAACGGTGACACAATGGACGGTTCGCCACCAATTGCGGGCTGGCGACCGTGCAAAACGTGGCCACGCTGACGGGAACTAGCCTGGGCACGCCTGGTAGTGAGGAGCTGATGTTGACGGGGTGTGGGCGCTTCGTGGCTGTTGGCGCGGTACATACTACCAGACGCCAACCTCGCAACCGAGAGCTGCGCCTGCGCCTCGATCTACTATCGATCAAATATATATATATATATATATCACTGCGGCCGCCCATAAATTCCTGAGGTCCTTTGTCACTTTGCATTCCTGTTCGTTGATCCTCCGCATATGTAAGTCTCCTTCACCGTCTTCCGTTTTCTCCTGTCTTGCACATCGTCACTTGCAGGTCACGTCGGCGTAATTTGCTTGCGGCAGTCACACAAAAGTTGCATTGGCTCTCTGTGACCAACCCATAAGAAGCTCCTCCATCCAGTCACTCCCATTAAATAATCCCCGCCTGTCCATTTTTCCATCTGTTTTGTCCTTACCAGCATCCTGCTTCTTTTCAGCGTTCATTGCCTAACACGCTTAGTAGCAACTCTCAACACCACCATTCGCTTTCACTATGCGTACCTCAGTTCTCTCTGTATTGGCCGTGGCGTCTGCCGTCAGCGCCCAGTCCTCGACAGTTGTGCCTGCTCCTAAAGTCACTGGTAACCTCCCCGGAGCTGGCTACCTTGCCACCCTACCAATTAAGGAAGGCAATCCTCTCCGTGGCTCTATCCTCGGTGTCTCCGCTCCCGATGGCGTAGGCGTCAAGTTCAGTGTCTCCTTCTCTGGGCTACCTGCCACCGGCGGTCCCTTCATGTACCACCTCCACGAGAAGCCCGTCCCAGCCGATGGTAACTGCACTGGCACTGGCGCCCATCTTGATCCCTACAAGCGCGGCGAAGTCCCCATCTGCGATGCCAGCAAGCCTGAGACATGCCAGACTGGCGACAATAGCGGAAAGTTCGGCAACATTACTTCCCAAGAGTGGTCGCAAGAGTATGCCCCATCATGCCCCCAATAGCTGCAGCACAGAACAATATACTAACCTAGACCAGATACATTGACCTCTACTCTTCCACCCGCCCCGACAGCAACGCCTTCTTCGGCAACCTGTCTTTCGTGCTCCATTTGTCTAACAAGACCCGCATTGGCTGCGCAAACTTCACTATCCCAGGCGCTGCTCTTCCCTCCGCTCGCCCCTCGGCCACCGCCCCTTATAATGTCGGCAACGGCACTGCTACCCTCAGGCCCACGGGCGGGGTTCCAGTCACCCCAACTACCTCCAAGCCCGCGCAATTCACCGGCGCTGCTGCCCAGGTCGTTGGTGGCACTGGCGCACTGCTCGTCGCTGCTGCTGCCCTAGTGCTCTAGACGATGAAGGCTGTATTTGATCGATTGACTGCATATCGGCGTTTATTTTATGACTACATTTGATACCACATGGGCAAGGCATATTTGCAGCTCACTGTTTTTTTTTTTTTTTTTTTTACCGAGGCGGGCGGCCGGACTAATTTGGGTGATTCTTCGTGTACATGGATGCTACGTTGTATGCGATATGTGACTGAATGTTTAATGTAGATTTAATGGATTTAAAAAGATCGTTCCTCTTCATAAAATTGGTTGTTGGTATTGTTTTAATTCCCTTGTGGTGATGAGTGAAGGCGTACACTCGGACCTACACTTGGCCTCCAACGCTGTGCATATAAATATATTTAAAAAAAATCTTTCAATATTTTTCCACCCCAGCTTCTAGATCAAGTGCTTAGTCCTCTCCTCACTCTCCTGCAACCACTGATCCAACTTCTTCCGGTCCCTTGGCTTGAATCCTACCTTGAAATACTTGGGTTCCATGGTCAAGCTCGTAGGAATTGCATTCGCAGACAAACAATCTGTGGGCGCGGTATCCCGCGGATCCTTTGGAGGCGTAAATTCAAATGCAGAAATGAGTCTGACGAACGCTGTAAACATCTCTCTACTCGCCAAATGACTGCCTACGCACATACGTGAGCCTGCGCCAAAGCCGTAGTGTTCTGTGCCCGCACCCTCGGGAACGTCGAGGTAGCGCTCTGGATCAAAGGTATGTGCGTTTTCAAAGTGGCTCTGGTCAAAATTTCCGGCGTAGGCATTCATGTAAAACGTTGTGCCCGTGGGGATAACGGCGCCTTTCCACTCGATGGGCTTGATGTTGACACGAGGCAGGGAGATTGTGATGACAGTCCAGTACCGCAGGATTTCCTTGTACAAAGCTGTCACATAGGGGATTTTTTCTTCATGTAGACAGCGCTCCCAAGCGTCACCGTTGGGGTAGGCTTTTAGGATTTCGGCGTAGGCGCGTTGTTGGATCTTTCGGCCGGCAGGGGTCGCGAGGTGGGCAATGCCCATAATTATGTTGCCTGGGACGGTGTCAAGGCCAGCGGAGACCATGGTCAGGCATATGGATTTGAGTTCAGCTGGGCCGAGTCAATTGGATGATCATGTTTGCGGACGAGGGGAGAGAGTAGACGGCATACCTTCGTTTAATTTCGCCTCTTTGTCCTTGATGATGTTGCCAGTGATACATGGTTTATCTGTGCCTTTCTCGATTTTTTCTTGGAGTTCTGTGAGCAATTGATCCATGTACTTATCCCTCCTTTCTCTGAACTGGATGGGTTCTTTGTTTTGGTTCGGGAGGAGTCGCAACAGTGGCACGTAGTCTTGCCAGTTGTTGCTCGTAGATCGGAAATTTCCAATTTCTCGCTCAACATCAACAATCTCTTTTAGCAGTGGGGCATTCTTGTTTCCGTCGATGCGGTATCCGTAGGTCAGGGTCAGGCTTGTGTTGAGTGCATATCGTTGCCAATAGGCTCGAGGATCCAGGTCGATCTGGCCTCCCTTGCTGTCTTGAAGAAGCTCTTTGATTGAAACGGTGGATTCCAAATCGATAAGAGGCATATAAGTCTGCACCGCCGGGCGATTCAGTGCATTGGCTGCTGCTCTCCGACGAACCTTGCATGACTCGTCCCATGGCGAAGTGCCGATGGTGAGGCCTTGCGAAGAGGAGATGACGTTGTGGAATGTGTAGAGAGACGGGCGGGAGATGAGGGCGGATTGGTTGTTGATCCAAATTTCACGAATAGATTCAAAAGAATTGGCCCAGACGATTCTCTATTGTTGAAACCGGGCGTCAGTTAATTTCTTGAAGAATATTGCAGTAGAGTCTTCTTCTTACCTTTCTTCCCATCCGCACCTGGAAGACAGGACCGTACTTCTTCACCCATCCTTGCCCTACTAGGGCATGATTTGTGCCCAGTTCGAACAAACTTCCGAACAGAGGAAGGCCGGGGATTTCTGGAAGGCCCTTGATATGTGGTGTCTCGGTCCCGTACAAAAGCTTGTACAGGAAGAAACTGAGGACGGCAACGCCAGCAATATAGATAGGTATCGTCATGCTTGCAGTAGTTCAGGCTTGAGGATAAGTGAATTGAAGTATGCGGCTGTCCTACATGTAAGTCACGACGGAGAGAAGCTCGCCCTTATATCTACATTGCAGAGGACCTAGGTTAGCCTTCGGAAGTTCCGCCCAACGGGCCACTCGTCAGATAGCATGTCGACCAAACAGGTCCTCTTGGGACAAGGGCGACTGGGGCATTTCCCTCAGCAGCATTGGCACGCTCTTGACTGGGCAGCAATTCGGCACCACGCGTTTGTCTTTGGGTGACGTGCATATTGCCCGAGTGGCCGCGGAATGAGGCCGCAGACTGTGTTTGGTTGTATGGTGTCAAGAGGAGGGCAGTGCGGGGAATTGCGCTGTGGGGAAGTTGGAGAGTCTAGCTGCATGCAGACGCTCGACTTGCCCGAGGCTGAGCAGATCCTAACCGATGAATCGGGTGATCGTATTACTCGTCGTCGGCAAGAGGAGCCCGAATATATTCGACTCTCAAAATAGGTAATAAACGGAAACCCATCCGCAGCGTGAGGCCTGCACGACGCATCGGAATTCACTTTGTTGATCAAACAAAAGGTTTACTTTCAACACCAAAGTGTTTGAAATAGCTAATCGGCATTGTGAATGGCAAATCGTGGACGGAATCAGTTTGCTGATCGATACCGTTTGTGAGACAGCGGTGACAGCGTTCATCATGGCAAATGAAAGGTAGGTACTATTTCAAGGACAATGACCCCCGAGGCTGAGTTGAACTATTTTCTGTAGCCCCCTGTTACTGCAGGTTTAGCACATTCTTTAAGTTTGATGACTCCAGGTTCCCAGTAACTCCTCTACATCCCTCCACATGTCTAAGGGACTTCTTTCCTCTGACTTTCCTTCCGCTGTTTTCTCCATGCCCATCAATACATAGCTTTCAGTCAGTGCTCTGGCTGAGTCCATACAAAGTTTGTACGCTACATGGTCCTCAATTGAACATGCAAAATCTCAAGAGACACTCAATTGCAACGCTGGCTCAATGCGGCCCACACACTCTCCAAAGCCAACGAGACCTTCCTCATCTACGCCACATACACCTCTAATAGTAATCTCATCACCATCTTCGAGAAACGTTCTTTTTTCTCCTCCATTCAACATGATCTGTTCTTTTCCATTCTGGCTTTGTTCTATGAAGCTTCCATATTCAGTGGCCGCAGTACCGCTAATCGTGCCTGATCCCAGTAGATCACCTGGCTGAAATGGGCATCCATTAATCGTATGATGCGCTAGCATTTGCGGGAATGACCAGAGTAAGTTCCGTGCATTGACTTTGGATATAGTAGTGGTGTTTCCAGATGTTGCTGAAACACGTTAGCAATACTAAAAAAAAGAGGATCCGCCGCATATTTACTCTTTATGTCGATTTCTAGATTGATGTTGTACACGGTTTTATCACTCTTTTCTTTCAAGTGGGGCAACACCTCGACATCATTTTCCAGACCTTTGACTTTGAATGGCTCAAGAGCGTCAGCTAGCACCACCCATGTGCTAATGGTGGTGCCAAAGTTCTTTGCATTGAATGGCCCCAAGGGAACATATTCCCATGCTTGGATATCTCTGGCGGACCAGTCGTTCATCAGCACAACACCGAAAAGATTATCCTCTGCTTTGTGGATGGGTATTGGTGTTCCTTGTGTATTTGAACCGCAGACGAATGCACCAAGTTCTAGCTCGATGTCTAACTTTTTGCAAGGGGACAATACGGGCACTTTGTTCTCCGCCGTAGGGTCAAGTAGAATTTGACCATTTGGCCTGCGAATCGGTGTTCCTGAAGGTACCACAGACGAGGCTCGACCATGGTAGCCAACTGGAAGATGCTTGTAGTTCGGCTGCAGAGCATTTTGCGGGCCTCTGAAAATGACACCACAATTATAGGCGTGGTTTAGACCAGCGAAAAAATCTGTGTAATCACCTATCCTAAATGGCAAGTGGGCCTGGATATCTTTGAGTGGAATGAGGGCTTGCTTTTGCAACATGGAGTTGTTCTTCAAGACGTCTGGGTATGGTGTTTCGGCTGTGAAGATACTTTGAATATACCTTCGTACAACAGAGTGGATAGGCTGGCCTAAAGCTGCGAAAGCGTTCAACGATGGCTGTGAGAAGACTGCCTGGTGAGGCTGAATGGTTGACAGGGGTGAGAAGCCATTATTGGCTGCAAATGCTTCAAGGTCCAAGGCATGGTCTCCAATAGCAACTGCTACTCGTGGCGTTGAGGAAGCTGCGGTTGAGATGATGCCGAAAGGGATGTTTGCGAGCGAGAAATGGGATCCTCGAGGAATGCTGAACCATGATCGTAATGGAGCCATGATGCAATTTACTACAAAGGGTCAAACCATACAACTCATATAGTCACCCCGAATGGAAAAAAATGTTGACATGTGTTGTCAATGCCGTATCAACTTGGTCAAGACCGGAAACGCGGTTCCGACGGCGGCTTGTAACGGGAGGAGGATGAACGCGGAGACGGAAAATTTCCGCCGCTACCCATTGTTCAAGGATGACGATGTGGGGTAAGCCGATGTCCATGCAAGCTCCACGGTTTGGTTGTTTGTGTGTTTGCAAACGTGATGTGACAACGGAACGGCAAGCCGCTGATTACCGCATCGTGCAGAAGCTGTGGCCGAGCAATATAATCAACTCGGAGCTCATTTCGAGCATAGCTGTGCGAATTGAAGACTTTCTAATACTATCTTTCTGTACCAGAATTAGCTATCATGCCTATGACACAATTCTCCTTCAAGGAGAAGTACCGGTATCAAAATGGATTTAACTCTTACCATGAGTACGCTGTTTCGAATAAGCCACCTATGCTTCGCACTAACAGCTCTGCAGGAGTGAAGCCGTAGAGGGTGCCCTTCCCATCGCTGCCAATTCTCCCCAGAAACCCCCATACGGCCTCTATGCTGAAAAGCTATCCGGAACCGCCTTCACAGCTCCTCGACACGAGAACCAGCAAACATGGCTCTACAGAATCCTTCCTTCATGTGGACACAGCAACTTCGAGCCCCGTGAATCAAAAACTTTCAACACAAACCTAGAGAACAAGCCTTGGGAAAAGATACACTTCATCCCCAACCAGCTGCGATGGGACCCATTTGATCTTGACGAAACAGTAGACTGGGTACACTCCCTGCACCTGGTTGCTGGAAATGGGGACCCCACCACCAAAACCGGGGTGGGATACTTCATATATGCTGCGGGAAAGGATATGGAAAAGAACGAAGCATTCTACTCCGCCGACGGAGATTTCCTCATTGTCCCCCAGCACGGCGTTCTCGACATTCAGACTGAACTAGGTCGCCTCGTCGTTCGCCCCAACGAAATCTGCGTAATCCCGCGTGGCATACGATACCGCATCACGCTGCCCGATGGCCCTGTTCGCGGATATATCCTCGAGCTATACGAAGGCCATTTCCAGCTTCCTGAACTGGGCCCAATTGGCTCCAACTGTCTCGCCAACGTGCGCGACTTTCAAGTGCCCGTCGCCGACTTCGACGAAGACACCACCTCAGAATGGCACGTATTAGGCAAATTTGCAGGACATTTGTACACGGCGAAACAAAACCACTCGCCGTTTGACGTCGTGGCCTGGCACGGCCTATACTACCCATACAAATACGATCTCGGGCGCTTCAACACCATCGGCTCCATATCATTCGATCACCCCGATCCATCCATCTTCACTGTTTTGACCGCGCAGACGCCACATGTTGGAACAGCAGTTGCTGACTTTGTCATCTTTCCGCCACGCTGGCTTGTTGCGGAAGACACGTTTCGGCCTCCGTGGTACCACCGCAATACAATGTCTGAATTCATGGGCCTCATCGGCGGGCAATACGATGCTAAGACTGGAGGTGGCTTCCAACCGGCGGGCGCTTCGCTACATAATATTATGTCGGGTCATGGACCGGATGCTGCAACGCATGAGAAGGCGAGTAATGTTGATTTGAAGCCGAGTAAAGTGGGAGAGGGCAGCATGGCGTTTATGTTTGAGAGCTGTTTGATGATTGGCGTTACGGATTGGGGGCTTAACAAATGTGCAAAGGTGCAGGAGGATTACAATGCCGAGAGCTGGGAACCGTTGAAGCCGCATTTTAAGCTGGGGGGCTTGGTCAAGATCGATAATGGTGTGAAGCCGGTAAAAGCGGGCAGCCAGGCTGACGGGTACCAGGTGCCGCATTACACGTGAGTTTGTAGGATCCAGGCAGTCACTCGATAGATTTGATATAATTCTAAAAATTTGTTGATTCAAGGTGGTTGCAAGTGTACCCGAGACTTCTGTCCTGTGATATCACCTACCTCTGAGGCACTATTTCAAATCTTACAGGTGAATCAGAGGAACCATGCGCCATGCTATGCTGATATTTTGGATCGGCTGATCACATACTGTTCAAGTTTTCGCTGTTCCCAAGATATTTCAATGGGTATCCAGTATCTCCATCGAGCTACTCATCATCTTCATCGTCATCAACCACCCTTCTCCGTTTTGTCCTGCTAACGACCACCTCGTCATCATCGTCTCCACCACCTCTCCTCTTCGGGCTTGCCCCAATTCCATCATCCAAATCATCGTCATCATCTACAATCTCTGGCTCTTCGTCACTTGCCGCAATGAAGTCATCTTCTTCGTCGTA
Organism: Ophiosphaerella korrae; assembly: GCA_028456385.1. NCBI lineage: Eukaryota > Fungi > Ascomycota > Dothideomycetes > Pleosporales > Phaeosphaeriaceae > Ophiosphaerella > Ophiosphaerella korrae. Next base: position 84,150 of record JALNQF010000007.1, on the reverse strand, counting down.
GTCATCCTCTCTTGATTTGCCGACTCTTCCAAAGTCCTCATCGTCGCTCCAATCACGCCGTAGACCAGTCTTTTGTCGCGCTTTCCGAGGGCGACTGGCACCGTCTTCGAGATCGTCAATGTTGAGACCAGATGTGCGACCACCGGAGCGGCCAATAGTGCGTACTGCTCGCTGTGCCTGGCGCTCTTCGTGCTTCTCGCGGGCTCGGAGTTGTCGCTGCTTCTCTTTGAATGTGGCTTCTTCTCTTTGCCGTCGTAGTTCGGGATCCTCGTTGACATCGACAAAGGAAATGGCTTGGTCGGCATCGTCGCGGCCACGACTGGCGAGTTCGGCAAGGTCGTTCTGAAGCTTCTCGATAGCGGTGTCTTTCAGGTTTGCGGCAGGCACAACATTGAGGGCAGTTGTGAGCTTGTTCGTTACGCGCATGACGTTCGCTTCTTCGTAGGGGGCGACGAGATACGTGTAGCTCTCTAGCTTCGCGCTAGGCTTTGCGCCAGCTCTGGTGGACGTTGGGGTAGGGATCTTGGGATTGATCTGAGGAGGCGCGAGAGGGTTCGCATCAATGTCGAATTGGGTGGTTGCGTCGTTGGCGACTTGCAGAGTGAGCGAGCCGTCCGACCAGCGCAGAATACGGGCGTTGGACTGGAGCTCGGCGTTGTTGGAGGGCGAGCGGCGCCATCGGAGGGTGGTCATGGCAGTGGTGTAGGCGGAGAAGTGTTCTGAGGCGGCGAGCTTTGAGTGATGGTCGGTGGTCGGTGGCTGGAAGGTCTTGTGGCTGAATGCGGTGGGTTCAAAGGAGAGGAAGCGCGGCACCTTGAGCAGGTAGAGCTCACCGTCACTGGGCTCGGGGATGGCGTGTCGTGCAATGTCTGCGTCCATGACGGCAAATGTGTGCTGCTCGGCTTCTTCCTCAACGGCGTCGGGCGCCCTGACGCGGTCCACCCGGCCCTCGTCGTCGCCCGAGTCGAGCTCTTCATCGTCGAGCTTGCGGTCTCTGGGTAATGGTGAGCTCTGCGGCCTTGGGGCTGGTTCTTGGAAATTGCTCACGCTGGCTCGTCTGCATCGTCCGCGCCGCCGTCGCCAAACAAGTCATCCTCGTCTTCGTCCAAGGGATGCTCTTCTACCGTGTCACGTGGCGCCTCCAGCTCGTCGTGCTCTGCTGGCGTCGCCGGAGCGTCAGCATCCTCGTCTGAGAGCGTAGGGTCGAGCGCCGTGTCGGACATATTTGCGCCTGCTGTGAATAAATATGTTTTTTGTCTTGGTACAATTTATGGTGAAATAGGCGAGAGCAGACAGAGCTGGCGCGCGGCGATGGCCAGAGGCACGAAAGCTGGGCTGCCGACGTCAACAGCGAAGCAATGCAATAGATAGCTAGAGAGACAGAGGCGCGTCGTTGCAATGGCCAGCCCAGCCATGTCTCCTTCGAGCCTGGTGAACAATGAAGTCGCGCTTCCCGAATGTGGCCTAGCGCGCTGCCCCTGCTCGATGCTGCCGGCTTTGCGTGGGCCCCAAAATCGTGGCCGCTCGAGACGTACCGTATCACCACCAACCCTCTCCTCTGTCTTTGCATACGCACTCTGCCGCTCTAGTCACCCAAAGTGCATAGTCCACCATCTCCCCATTTGTCAAACCAACGATATTGTAGGCCGTCCGAGTCTGCTGGCTGCAAATCATGGCATCCTTCTTCTCCAGCGTGTGAGTGCTTGGCATTGCTCCCTTCCCCAAATGCTCTTTGGCTGCCCCATGTCCAGGCCCTGTCTGTCCGCCTGTTTCAGTCGCTTTGCTGCATCTGTTTCACAATTTGAACGTATGATATGCACCTCAATTCACTTCTAGTCTTCTTGCCTCTGCCTATATACCCGGCCCGCACGCCTGAGGTTGCCTTTCTCTGACATAGCTGGTAGACGCCAAGGGCTGGCTGGCCGTTCTAATAAAGGCAACCAACAGCAGAGCAAAGGAGGCTCTCCGTCCCCCACAACACCATACTCGGCTTCTCCAACTTCTCAGCAGGCCCCGAGTGTACCTCCCATGCCACACTCCCCTGCTTTGTCCTCAGCCATGTCTTTTGAAAGCCAAGGTGCTCAGTCGGAAAGTGCCGTGACATCGGCCTCCCGCAGACCGCCTTTCTTCTTTCGCGAAGAGTACTCCAACCTCATTGTAAAAGGAAACTTCATGACCCTGGCTGCCAAGCCAAAACTCGTTGAAGAGGGAGAATGGCTCGCACATACCGGTAAGTCAACTTGGGCTCCCAAAATGAGGGGTTGAAGTTGACCATGTGACTAGTCGTCGAACAGTACCGATTACTAGAACAGATGATTGAGGTTATCAAAGTGGTCGACGACAAGACAGGCAAGCCTATCTGCAACCCAGATGTGTGTCCAACCATGTCAGCCAGTGTTCACACCTACACTTGGCTCGACAACAACAAGAAGCCCATCAAGATCCCTGCAATCCAGTACATCAACCTCGTCCAAAAGTGGATTGTCGGTAAGATCAACGACCCCAACATCTTCCCAACGGACACTTCCTCTGTCTCCGTTGCAGCATCTACCTACGCATCCAACAGCAACATCCAACAGCCCCCCGCCGGGGGCCGCGACTGGCTTGGCAAGTCTTCTGGATTTCCAGAAACGTTTGAGTCAGACATCAAGAGCATCTATCGTCAGATGATGCGGTGCTATGCCCATATTTACCACGGTCACTGGCTAGATCCCTTCTGGAACGTCAATGCTTATAAGGAGCTCAACACGTGCTTCATCCACTTCATCAATGTTGGAAAACTATTCAACCTAATTGGTGAAAAAGAGATCGAGCCCATGCAGCCGCTGGTCGACGTGTGGGGTGAAAAGGGTCTTTTACCACCTGTGACGGCGAAGGAGAATGCCCCACCCGCTGCTTGAGTATGTCGGCAGGTTATTCTGCAAGTTAGAAATGAGCCTGAAATGGCTTGATGCTTTGGCCACGTACACGATTTGATGATGCATTTATTATGTTCTTTCGTCTTGCATGCAGGTTCCAAGGCAATAAACTAGGATAACGGCGTTAGTAACACAAATACAAATCATGCACGTAGAGCATTCATTCCATAAAGCGAAAAATATTTGGCAACTTGATGTTTTTCAATCTTGGCGCATGGAGTGATCCTCACAAGTCTAAATGTAGATGTCTTAGACAAATAATATTTGGCTTAGCCTCGGCCATGTGTTCACGTGTCAAATCATGCAACTTTAACTTGAATCATAGACACGTAATATGCACTTTTCTATCAGTCGATAGACAACCCTAACCACCACATAATCTAGTAAAAGAGGCTCAAATTTGATAATACCACGTAAAGTAATCAGAGACTGTTTGAGTACAAACCACCAACAATCCAGAGACGCGAGTCATAGCATTCACACAAACTCCAAATGGTGAAAAGAAAACGATTATTCCGGTCCACCATCCGATTGATTTGAAAGACACCGATGCATACGTTCCAAGGCCCTGTACGTGGCTTGCTTACGAGAGACATATGGCGGGGGCAGGCCACCGTAAAAAGGTTTTTGGACCTGATGTGCTTGTGCTGGCAGACATCGACTAGTTCATATCGCTACGTCCGTCGTGCGCAGGGTGGCTTAGTTGTGGCCGGCCTTGCGGAGCGAGTTGCTCAACCATTCAAGACCCTCATACAGACCGTCACCGGATGTGGCGCAAGTAGACTGGATGTACTAAAGATGTTGTTAGCATGATGTGAGGAAGGACGGGCTTTTGCTCCAGCGTACCCAAGCACGTTGTCGGAGGCTGTGGAGGCCAAGCTTATCAGTGATTTCAGCGGCGTTCATGGCGTTCTGGAAAAATGGTCAGTCTGGTTCGAAATGATGAGACCTGGTGCCTGTTCGTTGGCTTACGGGCAAATCCTGTTTGTTGGCAAAGACCAACAGAAGAGCATCCCTCAGCTCGTCCTCGTTCAACATTCGCTGGAGCTCCTCACGGGCCTCAACAACACGGTCGCGATCGTTGCTGTCAACGACGAAGATGATACCCTGGGTGTTCTGGAAGTAATGCCTCCAAAGAGGACGGATCTTGTCCTGACCGCCGACATCCCATACAGTGAACTGAATATTCTTGTACTCGACAGTCTCGACGTTGAAGCCTAGGGTCAGCGTGTCAGCGGCTTGTTGAGCAATGTTCGCATGAGTGGCGACGTACCAATAGTAGGGATGGTTGTGACGATTTCACCAAGCTTGAGCTTATACAGAATCGTCGTCTTTCCGGCGGCGTCGAGGCCGACCATGAGAATACGCATCTCCTTCTTTCCCCATAGCTTGTCGAACAGCTTTGAGAATGTGAGACCCATGTTTGCGGTGAAGGTGGTGGGTGAAGGGTGTGTTGGAAAGCGGTGAGGGCTCTTGAACCTGTTGCGCTGGGGGTTAGTAAGACGTTGAGCGAAGGGAGTGCCGTGTCGTGGGCGCCCGTCGAGACACGCCCATCTCAGAGTCGTGTGGGCGCAAGCAGTGGCAGCATTTCGGCGCCTGATGCGGCATCGAGGCGGGAAAGGCGGGCATGGCCGTCTGCAAGGCTCGCTCAAGGCCCCAAGCGGGCGGCGCGGTGCGGAGGCGAAGACTTACGAAAGAGGTTCAATAGAGTCGGTGGGGGTTGTCGATGGGGTGGGTGGGTTGGCGATGCAGTCTATCTAATTGATGCACAGGAAGGGCCTGGATAGAAGAGAGGTGGTGGACTTGGCGACGCGGGCGAAAAGCTGGGCCCACTAGCACGTGATGGCTCTTCAACTCAAACTGATTCGCTTATCGATGCGGCTGTGGGAATTGCGGTGAGAATGCTGGACGAAGCGCGTTTCTGCTTGTGCTCCTTTTGAGTATCGCCTTGCTCGTAGTGACACGTTTTGGTTGCGCTCGATTGGGGAACTGGAAGCGCACCTCGCAGGCAGCCAAGTTTCAATCAACCCATAGTTCGCTGCACTCGCCACACTGCCTGCACCCGCTCAACTGTCAAGAAGATTCCAGCCTCTGAAGAGAGACTACATTTCCACTGTCTTCGCCTGGCTCCGTGTTTTTGCAATGCACCTGATTCACGGAACCTCCTACTTCGCTGCGTTTCACGTTACAGGCGCCCTTCTCAACAACAACAGACGCTCATCATGCTAATCAGAAATACAATCACATTTAGATTATGCCTCGGCTCCATGATGTCATGAAACCCACCTAGTGCACCATCACAATAACATCTCCAAATATTGTGCACAGACCTCTCATTCCCTTCAGTCTAAAATGTAAAACGAGGAGAAAGCTATTGACTACTAGAGGACGCCTCATACGAAAGGTATCATGGAAGATGGGTAATTTGAAGGGAGGAGCAGTTTGGATTCAGACATTCAGACTCGGCTGCAGTAACCCCGAGATTGTTAGTGTAATCCAGAACTCACATCTCACTAGACAATGTCGGCGGTAGTATAAAGATGGAAGCGATGCTCACTTTTCAAAGGTGTTGTAAAGTTCTATTGTAAAGTTCCATTGTACTATAGGCCTTCCTCGCCCCGCCCTGGACAAACAAATTCAACTCTAGGATAGGCAACTGTCGCATTTCCTATGCTTCTTAAATATAGCTGCAGTAACTATATTCCCCGGAGTTCATCAATCTTAGCATCATGCCTTCAGTATCCGTCATACTTATCTCAATTGATATTAGTGTAATGCAGGCTCCTTAGTTGTAAAACCACTACAAATGGTCACTCTATCTTGTTCTACTCTTCCAGGTTACTAAAGCTAAACTGCATCACGCATTATGCTGAACATTAAGTCATGGCTGGTCAAGGCTCTCCTCACCTAGGATGGATCAGCCTCGGCTCCATGGGCCTGGCAATGGCAATCAATATTCAAAAACATCTAACAGCCCAATTATCTCCTCCCCTAAAATACTGGAACCGCACTCTATCACGCAGTGACCCCCTGCAAGAAATAGGTGGCACACCATGTCCATCCATTCAACAACTAGTTCAACTTTGCGACATAATATTCATTTCCGTAAGCGAATCCCAATATATATAAATTAATAATTTTAACTTGCGAATACTAAAGTCAGCGACGACGAAGCTTTACACCCACTCACAAACATTCTAACAAACACCCCCTCCATCGCCAACAAAATCATCGTAGACACAACTACCGTCCACCCCTCAACCACAACATCTATCGCAGCCCAATTCTTCGCCAAATCTGCATCCTATCTTGCTGCCCCTGTATTTGGCTCCACGTCCGTCGCCTAAGCCGGCAACCTCCTCGTTGCTATTGCCGGCGCACAAAACGCCATTGAAATCGTGTCGCCCTTCCCTAAGGGCGTTCTATCACGTGCTGTCATTTTTGTAGGTATTGATCCCGAAAAAGCGTTGTTATTGGAAACCACAAGCAATTTCATCACAGGCGGGTTAATGTATCTGCTTTCCGAAGCGCATACCCTCGCCTCGGTCTCTGGGCTATCATCGTCGACAGTGCATGATTTGATTGAACAGAATTTTGGAGTTTATATGACGAGTGTGTCTGAGCGGTTGATGTCTGGCGCGTATTGTCCTGCGCCGGACGTGGCGCCACGGTCGGGGTTGGAGTTGGGTATCAAAGATGTGGGAAATGGTGTGAATTTGGCGAAGGAGAAAGGGATGGAGCTGCAAGCTAGGGAGATGTATCTTGAGGCGGCTCGGGAGGCCAAGGCATGGGGCGATGAGCATGGGAGGATTTTGGATAGCAGCGCTGTTTTTGGCGTAGTGAGGTCAAGGGCTGGCGAGAGATTTAAGAGTGAAGCCGTTCTCCAAGCAGAAGGGGCGGGAGATGAAACAAAGGAAGGATAGCAAGTATAATGACTGCAGTGAAGCAGGGCATATAACGAATCAAAATAAGGACCAAAGATGAAGTGATTGACTTAGACCGCGTTGATAAAGAAATCTAGATAGGCGACTTTCTACACCTCGACGCAGACTTATTAACTGGAATTTTCAGCCGCTTTCAGCTCTGCCTCTACCTCTGCAGTGACGACTTTGCGAACTCCTTGCCAACCGTCTGATCGCTTGACATGGCTAACTCTACGTGGTTTGTCTTCAAGCCCCTTGAACTCGATTGGCAATACTTTCTCTTGGAAGTACTCCTTCTGGTCCGGAAGTGCTAATTCTACAGCATTCGCGAACTTGGCCGGGTGTGCCGTGGCGAGCGAGATGTGGTGTGTTGAGGGCGGCTTTGAGACTTCTGCAGAACGCTGTGCTGCTGCAATGCCAATGGCGGAATGTGGATCTAGGACATAATTCTTTGAGCCTGGTGCGCTAAATATGTACTTGATGGTCTCGATGGTCTCTTCATCACTGACACGGTATGAGGCAAAGTCGGCTTGGGCCGCGCTCAATATTTGATGGTCGACAGCGAAACCGCCCGCTGATTTGAGATTGTTCAGCCAGCCTCGGACATGGTCGCCTGCTTGACTTCGTCGCTGAATCACTGCGTCCGAGTTTGTGCTGTAAACATCGTACGCAAGGAACCAGAGCAAGCGCTCGAAGTTGGAAGACACAAGAATGTCCATAGCTGGACTAAGTGTCTCCTTTACACCACTCTCATGCGCCTTGGCGCCATCTTCTGGTAATCCGCCCTCAGCTTGTCGGCCATGTACATGTTTCTTCTCGTATTTTCCTGATTCCCAGAAACGGTGTAGTATATCATTCTCATTGGTAGCAATGACCAGTTTTTCGGTGGGCAGGCCCATGCGCTTTGCAAAAAAGCCAGCTAGAATATCGCCGAAATTGCCTGTAGGCACGACAAAGCGCACGGTTGATACGGGAAGAAAGGAGGGTGATTTGATAAGATTGAAATACGAATAAAAGAAGTAGGTGATCTGGGCAAGGATGCGAGCCCAATTGATGGAGTTTACCGCGGCGAGGTGGTGGGTCTTGTTGATTTCGGGGTCGGCGAAAAGAGCCTTGACAAAATCCTGCGGGGTGTGAGCTTGAGGTGCGTGTGAAGTTGTGGGCCCTATACCTGGCAATCGTCGAATGTGCCATCTACAGCTAAATTGTGCACATTGGCATCCATGACTGTAGTCATCTGCGCTTCCTGAATCGCGCTGACCTTGCCATGTGGGTGCATGATGAATACAGACACATCGTTCTTGCCGCGTAACCCGTAGATGGCAGCGGAGCCGGTATCACCACTTGTTGCGCCGATGACAGTCAAGTGCTCTCGGTCCCGTCCCGTCCTACTCTTATTTCGACGGAGAAGGAAGTACTCGAACAGGTTTCCGAGGAATTGAAGTGCGACATCCTTGAAAGCGAAAGTAGGACCATGGAAAAGCTCGAGCAGGTGTATGTTCTTGTCCTGATCGAGGGTAACAGTCGGCGTGACGTCTTTGGCGCGGAATGTGGAGTAGCTGCGGTGGATGATATCCTTCAAGTCTGCAGGCGCTATCTCGGATGAGGAGATGTAGAGGGAGAAGATTTGGAAAGCGAGGTCTTGGAAGGAGAGGTCCTTCCACTTGGATGCCCAGTGGTCAGGCAGGACAGGAATCTCCTCTGGTATGAATAGGCCGCCATCGGAAGCAAGGCCTTTCAGCACGACATCTTCAAAGGAAAGCTATGATGGGTTAGAGTGTCCAATTGGTGGTGGTTGCATATGCATGCAAAGGTTTTGCTCACGTCGTAGGATCCTCCCCGTGTGCTTAGGTAGCGCTGAGATGCGGAATGTGAAGACATGATGGACAAATCTATTCAACAATCCCAAGCATTAAAAATAAACAAGGGGTGCTGGTATGGCTGGCCTGTGAGACTTGATATAAAGTAATGGCGTCCCCGTGGGGTGCAGATGGTGAAAAGTAGCTCCGCAATCGCAGTGAGTCAACAAATTTCTACAGCCCTAGGTACTACGGATGCGCAGGATCACAAGGCAGCAGTAGGCTAACATGGACATAGATATTGGGTTGGATATCAAAACAATGCATTGCAATTAAGACCAACAGCCTCTATCGACAGAAATCACAGTCGCAAGCTCGTGATGATGCCCCGCGATACAGCAACGCGTGCCCCACGCAGAGCTGTGTTCCTGCGTGTGCTGGCGGCATCGGAGGTCGGACATGGAGGAAATACGCCTAACTGGATTTGGTACTGGAAGATAATCGGCCTATCACGTGCCTTGCTTACTAAGAAAGCGTGTGTGGCTGGTGTGGAAACACGCACCGAAAAGACATGGCCAATGTTACAGCACACTTGCAAAGTGTTGACTATGGGCCAGGTGTCAAGAGTGCCCATGACTTGTTCAATGTTATGCACTGCTGTGCACGATGCTGTGGGCCTGCGGTGACCATCGCGGCTGATGTTCGGCCTGGAGCCTGCGCACGGCCGCTGCATAGAGCCGCAAAATTTTGCTTCTGGCTAGCGGCTTGGCAGTCACAGGCGTATATAACCCTCCTCTCCCTTTCAACTTCTTTTCTTCCTATCGACGATGCAAGTCAACCCCGCCCCCCCCTACCGATGAGTGTACTGCTAACACTCTCTCCCAGACTTCATAGAATCATTTCTTTAGGTATCTTCCTCTTCTGAGCTTCTCAAAAAAGCCACAGAATCCCAATCCTGGTTGATGAGATGCAGCCTCGATGTCCCGGAGTGAGGCCTTATTGCGCTTGCCTTGGCGAGCGTGGCGATGATCTTCAGTCAACTGGTTTCGCACTTCGGTCGAGCTGGACGACAGGACGTTGATGGCAATCTGACAGGCCTTTGTTTTTCATTGATGTTTCTGGCACGCCAGTTGCTCGAGGAAGACTATCGACAATTCCAAAGCTTAACACCACCCGTACTTTTCATTTCCAATCCAGTCAATCTTGTCCGCCATAGGCCCATCGTGCTCAGGGAACCACTGTAAGCACGCGATGCTCTCTTCGTCTCTATCAATCACCCTCGCGCCTGGCTCTATGCGTTGGGCGGCACTAATTGTTGCTGGTGACGGGTTCCAGATCTCCACATTCTCCATCTTCCACTCTTGTGCCTCTCGCTGTGCCATCGCCATCAGCGCTGCAATGGCTGCATCATGGCTGTGGTCCATCGCCTCCCCGTTTCTATGCCTTGAGCCTGTGTCGTCCCAGCTGCTGTTCTCCATGACAAGTCGCAGTATGTGAAGGGTGTTGCGCTTTGCCTCGGCAGGGTTACTGTTATACCACATGCGGGTCCAGAAACACCAAATGCGCTTGCCTTTCTCCTCTCCAACTATCGCTCCTTTGACCTTTGGCGTCTTGCCATGGAGCTCATGGCCCACAAACTCCTCTCGCGCATGATGCCATCGAATTGTGTTGATATCCGGCAGCAGTGCGACAGCTCTATTGCTGCCCTTTGGCCGCAACTCTAGACTCTGCTTGATTGAGGTGATGTCAATTTCGCAGAGTTCTTCTAGATCCTCAGAGTAAAGTGTACGAGCAACAGGCAGTTCCTTTGTCGCCATTGACGATACGGATGGAATGGATATGTGAGATGAGTTGAAAGGTTCCCACCCAAACGACTTGTAGAATTTCTACAGTTGTGAGCGGGTAGCATAATGGTGACATCTTGAGATACTAACCTTTCCAATATCCGAAAATAGTATTGAGAATAAATTCTCTTGTCCCTCACTCGTTTGATATGCCCTCAGCGCCTTCGCCAACTCTGCCATCATTCTTTGCGCATATCCCCTCCTCCGTAGATGTGACGCACAAAATACGCTTCCAACGCCATGACAGAAACTCTCCCGCAGCTCACCATTCTGCCACACAAGTGTCTTCTTGCGGTAGGTCTCACAGCTTGCAAGGGGCAAACGGGTACCTGATGTTGGGTCGAAAGGGTTGTCCTTGAGACTTGTATCAATCAGGATCCAGTAGCTGATGCCGCCATCCTTCGTCAGCGCTTGATTTGCCAGTATCTCCTCTCGACGAAGATACGATGGCAATGAGAGAGCGCCCCGCCATTCTGCGCCGTTTAGATTAAATTGCATTAACTTTTCTGCCTCGGTGGGATGTACCAGTTGGAGTGTAGGAGAATCTCCTCGGGGGAGGTCGATGATGGAGCCCATGTTGACGATCTTTAAATTGATAGTGGGCACTTGAAGTTTGAAGTCGCGTGTGTTTTTGAACAGACTCTTGTGTACTTGTCACCATAGGGCGTAAGAAAGGACACCCTACAGTCGGTCCGTTCCACGTAAGGAATACAAAAGAATCTCACAACTAGAACGATGGTTTTGTCCTTTTTTAGTTGATGTTGTTGGCAATAGATGGAGTCGGATGTTGGGGGAGGTAGAGTAGAAGAAAGGTAACACAGCTCTTTGTCTACAGAAGCAACGCACAATCTATGGGCTTACCCCAGCTTGGCTCTGATCCCCGCCCTTTCTTATGCCTCTGTATACCTGTTTCACACACATTCTCCGTATCCATTTCCTGCTCTGCCCGATGTGTGCCGTCGTAAAGCGAGGACCAGTCCACGCTGACGAGGGTCATGTGCTACCACTGGACTCCTGAGAGCACTATTACATAAAGATACGATTTGGCTGCTGTAGCTCAGCCCAACCTTTTCATTGGGGAAATCTACAGACCCCGTAATACTGTATCACGGGCATCGTTTCTCTCGCCCGGTGGCCTATCTAGAGTAGATATGGCTGCATCGGTGCCCCACACCCGTCAATGAGCGGCTAGCGGAGACGCGACGCGCATTTACACCCTGCTGCTTAAGCTTCCGATAATTTGGTCCGCTGCCGGCTTCTCTCCATAAAGTTTACTGTGCGACTGAGCGGCCGTAGCGCCTGAGATGCTATTCCCTTGCCTTGCCGCCTTGGGCGCTTACCGGTTCTGTGGTTCGCAACCACCAACAGTATCCAGACTTCGTCTCATCACGACTGTTCTTGCTAGAACACTACTGGTCACTCACGACCCGTGTCTCGTTTGTTTATTTTTTCCTTTTGCTTTTCACCTATAGACTACAGTGACGCTCGCTGCGGCACTGGTGCCCTACAAGCTGGCGCACTGGCAGACAAGGCTGCGACCAAGCTGGTCTCACCCACACGATTACCCTTCTTTGCCTTCACCCACGTTGAGGGCCTAATCGAAACAATTAATGACCACTTCGTTCCTCCTGGCCCCAACTACTTCTCCCCGCAACTTCCTGTATGTCTGCGGCGCTGACCCTTGTTTCTAATACCAACCTCTTGCCAGTGCCTACATGATTCGTCCTTTCTGAACCACACAACCCTTACAGAGTGCCTTGCCCTCATTTAGTCACAAAGAGTTTAACCACTATCGTGTCTGCTCGCTCCAAACACACAGTCCCACTATGACTGGGCATCAGGTCGAAGCGCCCCATGAAGTCATCGTGCTAGCCTCAGATAGCGACGACGAGTTGTTTTCGGGCGACGACGATTTGCTTTCGGACGACGAATTAGAGTTTTTCGATGCACCAACTGAGAACCAAGGTGTTGAAGAGGACTTTTCCAACATGGATAACATCATCGATGAGCTCAATGTGCACTACAACCCAGCGTTTGGGGCTGCCGATAGTCCCATTGACCTGACTGCGATCCCCGACATTGACATTCCACCCTCCAGTAGTGGAACAGTTGGCCTTGGAGCTGCAGCCCCTATGTTATTACCAGAGGACATGCGCATAATTACCGAAGCTGTGTGCCTACAGATGGTTTTGGACGTTTTACCAGATATTTCAGTCGAACACGCGCTCAAATTCATCCAAGAGCAGACTACGGATCAAACCAGGACTACTGTGCAATGTGAAAATATCGTTATGCAACTACTTGATGGTGGGACCTACCCTAAAGAGGCGGATGAAGCGAAGAACAAAAAGAGGAAAAGGGACGATGAAGACGACTGGGAAGACTACGATAAATCCGAAATACCCGACTACGCATCAGACGCGTAAGTATATGCAAATTTTTTAACCAAGAACGTTATCTGTTTGACCTTTACAATGAAATGCGGGCCTTGATGGTTGCGGCATTGAAGAGTCGCCTCTTGAAAGGATGGCTACATCGCGCATTTCATGAATTTGGAACCCGGTCTTCAAGATTGGTCTCTGTATCATATGTGACACCATACGTGTCCCAACTTGCTTGGGCTATGGAATGTAAAGCCCATTAGAATTCATTCTCACAACAACGGTTCGCCAGCAAAGCAATCTTCTTCCTAGCACTCTCAAACCTCACTCGTTGCTTATCAATCTCGCGCTTCTTCCTAAAATCTGCAAGCTAACCAACCTCTCAGTGAGCAACTGCTAAAAGACGAGTTCGTAACCGTCCCAGTTCGTCACATCACTGCTGTTTTAAAGGAACAAAAGACACTATTCAAAGCTTACGGCGTTCTCGAAGGTCAAGTTCAAAACCATAGAAGTATTGCAAGGGTGTTTTACAAAGGACTTCTACACGCACGCATCAAGCGTGGGATTGAACTGATCCTAATTGAGAAGGGAAGTAAGCTACCAAAAGAACTGCACGCCGCAAGAAAGAAAGCTGAGGGCGAAATCGCAAAACGACACAAGGCCGAAAAAGCTCGACAGGCTGAAAAGGAGAACCTGAGGCAAGCCAAAATGAATAAGGAGATGGGCGAATGCGCATGCTGTTTTGACGATGTCCCTCTCAACCGCATGATCGCCTGCAGTGGTGACACAGCTCACTTCTACTGCCGAGAGTGTCCGAAACGGCAGATTGAAACTCAAATGGGGCAGTCAAAATGTCGACCAAAGTGCTTTGGGGTTGATGGCTGCAACGGAATGTTCACGCGCAAGCAGCTTCAAGAAGTTCTGAGCGAGAGAACCTTTGAGCGACTTGAACATATGCAGCAGCAACAAGACTTGGCAGCTGCTGGCCTCGATTTTCTTTCGGAGTGTCCCTTCTGTGACTTCAAGATGGAGTGTCCTCCTGTAAAAGTTGACAAAGAATTTCGTTGCCAAAACACAAAGTGCGGCAAAACAAGCTGTCGACTCTGTGATAAGCAAACCCACATTCCTTTGACTTGCGAAGAAGCTGCCAAAGACGGACAATTGACACTACGACATATTATCGAGGAGGCCATGTCTGCAGCGCTTATCCGACAGTGCAATAGCTGCAAGCACCCATTTGTCAAGGAATTCGGATGTAATAAGATGACATGCTCCCACTGTAGCAATGTCCAATGGTAAGCCATACTCAATGTTGAAGCATTTGCAACAAGCAATTTCCTGACATATCTTCAGTTATGTTTGCTCCAAGAACGTTACTAATTACAACCATTTCGGGGACACAAGTCGCGGCCGGTGTCCTTTGCACGAAAATGTCGAAGACCGCCACGAGCAGGAGGTCAAAAAGGCGGCAGATGAAGCTATGGCCAAAGTCCGAGCCGATCATCCAAACCTCTCTGATGCGGACCTGATGATCAAAGTCTCTGATTGTGTCAAGCAGGCTGAAGACGCGCGAAAAGGACGGGCTCAGGTTCAGGCTGATGCTTTTCCATATCATATGGTTAACAACCACCTTTTGCCTCGTGCGCCTCCTCCGCCCGCATATCCGCAGTACTTAGATGATTTACCCCGGTACGTAATTCCTGTTCACCCCATCGTCCCTTTACCTGCTCTGCAGCAGCCCCTTCCTTTTCAACCTCCTCAACATGCCCGACCTGCCCAATTACACCAAGGATTTCAACCTTTCCAGCCGCTCCAACATGGCGAAGCTCTTCAAGGACCTCAACCTGTACAGCCTCTTCAGCCTTTTCAGGCTTTTCCACAAGCCCAGGCTTTTCCACCTGTACAAGCTTTACAGCCATACAATTTTATACAACCGCGGGCAGATGGTGACTATGGAGGCTCAGGCACTCAACAGCTACATCAGTACGTCCACTTGGGTTGGCGTGGACCATTTCATTCTCCCACACGTCAATAGCACAAAGCAAGCACACGCACCTAACCTATATAACTAGGCCAGGGATTTTCAATGGCAGAGTCAATCCTCTTGTGCCGCACAACATGATGCGTCAACAAGGTATGCCAGTGCAAGGGATGGCAGCAATGCCCCCTATGCCAATGTGGGCGTTCAACGCCGGCATGGGCAATGGCGGGCAAGGGCAGGCACGGCCAAACGGGGAGGGATATGCTGTTGGTGGACAAGTAGAGCAGCAACAAGAAGTGGGTGGGCAGGATGAGGTGGGGCAGCAGGTAGAGGTGAATGTACAGGGGCAGTTGAGGCAGCTTCGGCTGGAGCAGGAAAACATGGGCCAGCAAAGGGGCTATTTGCGGGATCGTATAAGGCTGAGGATGGGTGAAGTCCAGCGGTTGGGGCAGGGGAGGAGGGAGGCAGAGCGAAGGTAGCAGGAGCGAGGGGCGTTTGTTTTGCTTGGCGTTTGGGGGGGCAGGGGTATTTTTATACGAGCATGATATAGGGGTGTGCAAGGGAGGGTTGGTATTTGGATGGGATGAAGCATTTGATGGGTTTCAATTGTTTGCATGGCGTGTATGTGGTGGGTGCGATGGCGGCTACAAAACCATGGTTTTTGTATGAGGTGCTGCGTAGATGTTGCTGGTGAGCGCTTTTGCGTTCATGTTCCAGGCCTGTCGTCTTGGTGGCCTGCCAGCTCGAAGACCGGACCCAGGCCTGCCCACTCTTGGTGACAGGCCAGGCCACGCCATGGCGCGTTGTGTGTCACATTCCATGCTTGTCACGATGCCCTGCCGATGTTCATGTTGATGCAGTCCAGGCGTTGGCTCGCTTCTCTCAGCGCTTTGTCTTGGTGGCCGAGGCACTCGCATCCAGCGGATCGCCATACTTCATCTTGATCTGGTTGGCCAAGTCGACCATCTGGTCCATGGCCCTTCCGTGATCCTCCCTCGCGCGGGTATTGCGCCACTCCCAGCCCGGCTGGTCCTCAGGCCTCGACCAGGTATAGCCAGTTTCGGCGTCGGTGTGGGTGCCCATGGCGGCAGACTGGGCCAGCGACAAGGGGCGCTTCCCATTTGCGTTGACGGCCGAGCTGAGCGTCGACGTGTCGCGGCTGAGGGTGGCCGGGCCCTGCGAGTTTGGCGGAGAGAGGTCCGGTGCGGCGAGGCTCTGGACCGAAGCGTTGATGGGCGTGGCGGGATTGTTGGGGAGGGCTTCGTCGGGGAACATTTCGTCTTCGTCGGCCGACGAGTGCATGGTGGAGTCGCCGTCCATGTCTGTGGGGGAAGCGGGTGGGGTGAGTACGCGCGGGTTGCGGGGCATGGCGAGGCGAGGACAAGACTTACCAGACATGATGGGATAGACTGGGACAGGCGGTGGGCGACGGTGGGCGACGGTGAATGGCGGGGTAGATGGTGGGGTGAATGGTGAGGCAGTGAAGGAGCGCGAGTGCTGTGCTACCCCTGCCATGATTGGGGTCGCTAGTTCCCTAGCCTAGACCGCGGAACAATGCATTACCACCTCCACCACTACCACCACTACCACCACCACCCATATTCGGACACCATCCTTCACCATCTCCATCATGCCGCCCAACAAGGCTGCACCGCTCGCTGACGCCTGGGAGGACGACTGGGAGATCATTGCCGATGTACCACACCTGCTCCTTGTGCCCCGCCCGCCCTGCGCCCGCTCACATATGGCAGAAAGAAGTAGCAGCACCCGCAGAGCCCAAGCAGCTGGCCAAGCTGTCCAAGGCACAGCGCAGGGCCGAGCATGCCGAGCTGAATCGCAGGATATGGGAGTCGGCCGAGAACCCAGACCCCCAATGGTACCCCGAAGCCCACAGCTCCCTGCCCGCGCAGCCCACCTTCAAGCCCAACGTCACCATGCTCGCACGCAAGCCCGCGCCCCAGGTCCTGTCGCGCAGCATGGCAGGCCTCAGTCTCGACGACGACGACGATAGCGAGGACGAACGCCGTAAGAAGGCCGAGGCCGACTTCCAGGAGCGCAAAGCACGTGCTCAGAAAGAACGGGCAGAGAAGGAGCGCAAGTACGCAGAAGCACGTGAACGCATCTTTGGCTCACCTGCGCCCTCAGAAGACTCGCGTAGTAACTCGCCCAACAAGTCGGCTCGTGGGAGGGGCAAGGCTCGCGCCGGCCGTGAGAGCCGTGAGAGCCGTGAGAGCCGTGAGAACCGTGAGAGCCAGCCCCGGTCGAGCAACGAGCAGTCGCCAGCACGTGCTGCAGCGCCCACCAGGCAGCTGTATGACCCAATCTACGCCCTCAAGCCTGCCTCGGTCATCATGCAGAAGAAGGAGATTACTAATAGCCGTCCCAGCACCCCTGGTGCCCTCGAGAAGCCCGTCCGTCAACCTCGCGGCCCGGCCAAAGACGGTGGGCGTGGCTTTGCTGCTGGGGGTGACTCTCCCAACTTTGCAGGTCCGTCATAATGCGGCCATGCTGCCTGATATGGGCGCCCTATTACTGTGACATCACAAGCATGCCCCTATGCGCTTGCTCGGAGCTAAGAATGTCTTGTGGAGACTGGTGTTAACCAGCGTTCAGGCCCGTCACTGCAAGAGCAATCTCCTCCTATATATGAAGGCGGTCAGCGGCGCCCGGGGAGTGCATCCACAGAAGACACCAGGCATCCTTCTTTGCAACTCAGATCTGTACTGCTGTCGTCCATGCCGAACCCAGAAGCTCATTCATATACTCCCACCAGCATATTAACTTCAGCCCGTCCATATGCGCCTTCGTTCGCGTCGGAGCCAGATGTTCCTCCTTCCCTAACCTACCTAAGCAACAACCCTCTCTTGGAGGCACAGCCAGGCGAGTCGCCTACGCAATACGAGTCGTTAACACAGTACGAGGTAAGAACACAATACGATGGGTCATCTCAAGACGAATGGTCATCACAAGACGATTGGTCATCATCACAGTACGACTCCGCAACAGACGAAGAGTCCTCGACACCATCACAAGCCTCAGCCTATCCCATCTACCGCGCCGAAACAGCTGCCGAGCGCACAACTCGCCACCAACAATTCGAGGCTTTTGCACTTCTGCTAGCTATCAACCGTGGTGTCATTCGCATTGAAGATCCTTCCCAGCTATCGGAACCAGCTTCCAACTTCCTCAACTTCTTACGTCCCCAACAGGGAGAAGATGGCTATCTGTCTAATGGTAGCGATAGCACTGTGAGGGGAGTTGAGGATGATCAAGCCCATGGTGGGGAATCTAGCGAGGACACATATAGTGAGGGATAAATGCCCATGGAAACGTGGGCATAGATAGAACATTGTGATTGGTACCTTGTTAAAGGCGTGGACTAAATTTGGAGGAGATATCCTTTTCCATGAGTAATACCAATATCAGGGAATTACTTTCGCCTTCATCACTGTTCAATTTTTGCTGTCTTTTTTTTTAGAAAAAAAAATCCTACTTACACTGGTAAAAATTCGTTAGAGGCTGTCGTTTTCGGACCTCTTTGCCTTAACAGTGTCATTCAATTCTCGTTCACTTGTCCAGAGACGTGTGGCAAGACCATCCATCGAAGAGATTGAAGTCTTGTTCAGTGATGACAACCCACGTGCCCAGAAGACCAAGAAGGGCCACCCACGCCTTGGTAAAGAGGTTGTGCCTGTCAATACCGCTCAAACTAAAAATGAGGCGCACGCCAGCATTGAAAAGGTCATTCAGCAAGATAGATGGTGCACAATGATAGACATACGGAGATAGAGACTCATGAAGTGAAGATTGCGCCTATCTAAGGCTTATACTTTCTTGCTTGCAAGATCGATTCGAGAAGCTATCGTTTGTCAAGAGCGTAAACGTCTTGCTCGACAGGCTGTCGTTTGTGTGCTGCCGACACGTCATCTTTTGGCAAGTACATTCACTGGCCCTTCTATATATAATACGCACCATTACAATTCGTGAATCTGGAAGTTACCTATGCACAAAATGATCCGATTCCAGCATCACAAGCCTCACTTTTAATATAGCTGTGATTTCAACTACTCCTACAATTCAACACACCTAGCAGACCTAACCCTCAACAACTTTGCACCTAGCCTTTTCACAGATACTTTCCATCAATGTGTCAAACAAATACTTCGCGCTGCAAAACCTGCTTTACCATTCTACACACCAGCTCAGTAAACTGCGGAAAAGGTCTGACAGTTCTCGGTCCACCAGGCCTAACAATTGAATGCCCTGATGGACTCAAAGAGCTTGTTGACAGGACAAAGCAGTGCCCTCAGTGTAGTGATGAAGGTGCTGAAGATAAGAAAGAGATCACAGGGGATAAGTGGGTTCCGTGGCGGAGAAGATAAGCCTGAAGCGTAAATGGATACTTTGGGAGATAATGTTATGGCGAATCTAGTTTAAGACTCGAAATATATTGATTGCAAGTTATCGTCAACGGCGTTAAATAGAGTAAAAATATTGAAATCTAACACGCTTAGCTTGTAATTATATGTCAACTTTTTTTTCATGATAGTCGGGCACAAGTATTCTTTTCCTAGCATGAAAACATCTGTGTGATTGAAAAAAAGTCCATACATTATATGTTATCTATGAGCTTGAATTGAATATCTAGCTGCTGGTGGACAATAACATTTTGACTATAGATACCCATGAACGAGATTGCATAATTGACTTTTTTTTTTTTTGGGGAGGGGGGGGGGGGGGGATTATATATACCATTACTAACAACAGAAACTACTCTAACGTTAGGTAATCTTCTCTGGGGAATCCTGACGATGAAACCTGAATATGTACCCTCAAATCGACATTTTATCACCGTCCAGTTCCAACTAAAGTTTCAGTGGCCATCTCTCCCTTATATACTTTCCATATTTAAACAACAACGCAGGCACTGGAATGAACGCAATAGCCAAGAATCCCAGCATACTATTTCCCCAACCTATTCCCAGACTCTTGTACATGGATGGACCCGCAAGAGGAAGCAGGGCTCCAAAAAGACAACGCAGGGCCGTTATACCAGCAATAGCGGAAGCAGCATAAAGCGGAAAACAATCTATCATATATGTCTGAAGGGG
Organism: Ophiosphaerella korrae; assembly: GCA_028456385.1. Taxonomy (NCBI): domain Eukaryota; kingdom Fungi; phylum Ascomycota; class Dothideomycetes; order Pleosporales; family Phaeosphaeriaceae; genus Ophiosphaerella; species Ophiosphaerella korrae. Next base: position 64,193 of record JALNQF010000007.1, on the reverse strand, counting down.
TGCAAAAATGCCCATGATACCGAAGCCGAATGGCACGAGTGAAATGATGGGCACGATCCAGTGGACTTTGTTGTATGCTGTCCAGCCGTACCTGAAACAAAAGTTAGAACCGCGAAATCATCGTATTGGCGGTGAAAATAATAATAATAATAATAATAATAATAATAATAGAAAACATACTTACCAGAAGAGAGAAACAGGAATCAACAAGCCGAAAAAGACACAAAGTGGTAGCCTCATCTCTGGCTCGTACACGCCCTTGTTCTTCTTCGCTAGGCGGATGATAGTTGCGTCAGAGGTTTTCGCTACAAAGGCTATTCCGAGAAAGTTTCCGAGCCCTATACCGAGGTATGCAAGGCCAGTGATTTCGGCCGACCAGCCGTATGTTTGAATGAAGACGGGCGTGATGGTAGTGAATAGGAGGAACAGCAGGCCGAATAGAAAGGACATGTAGAGCGAGCAGAAAAGCACAATAGGCGATCTTGTGAGCATCTTTAGCGGCCGGATAATGCCGTGCTTGAGAATTTGGCGTGGGCTTCGTGCGGCTACGTCTTTGTCGTATCTCATGATGTTTTGGAGGTCGGGGCGGTTGAGCTCTTTGCGGAGGTGGGTTGTCTTGCGTTCGAGGATGACTGGGCCATACGTCTCTGAGTTGAAGAAGAAGAGGCCTGAGGTGAGTATACATCCGATGATGAGAGCTACCCACATGTCCCATCTCCATCTGTTAGATTGTTAGAAAAAAAAAAAAATCTTGCAGTGTTTGGATTGGATGCTTACCCAGCCCTTTGCGCAATAAAACCGCCACATATCGGTCTAAAACCCAGTCAGCCTGTTTGTTTCACTCAAGAAGATATGGGCAGTGTGTTACCCAAGAATAGGGCCAAAAAGGATTCCCATGCTATAGAGTGCGACGGCTCGTCCTCGCTGAGCCGGAACAAACATATCAGCAATAACACCTGGCCCCATAGTAAGACAGGCTGAACCACCAAACCCAGCAAGAAAGCGCATGACAATGAGGCCTTCAAGATTGGGAGCAAGCGCGCAACCAAGGGTAAATGCACAGAAAACAGAATTTGAGATATTCAACACGATGCGCCGACCGTAAATCTCGGAGAGTGGGCTCAAGATCAACGGACCGATGGCAAACCCAAGCACATAAATGCTGACTGTGAAGGAGCTTAGAATTTGCGACGTATTTTTGAAATCTTGATTGACAAACGGCATGCCTGGAGCGAAGATGGTTGAGGTAAGTGGGCTGAGGAAGGTGATTGCGGATACAAGACCAAGAATAAACATTTTACGTCGATTTGGGAAATTTCGCGGGTTTTCTGGATCGCCTTGTTCATCCCATCCAATGAGGCCATTATCGAGGTCCGTCAAAGGGTATTTCTCAGGTGCGAGTTGGTCTTTTTTGGAACTTTTCCTTGAGAGATGCTTTTCTAGCTCTGCACCAACATCTTCCTCGGCTTGTTCGGGCGGCTTGATTACATCAGTGGAGAAGATATACTAATATTGTTGAAACCCATACGTTGTCTTCGACGATGTCTTCCTTCTCGTTCTCTAGTCTTGCTTCGCCTTTTTCAAAATCCGGAATATTTGATTCAGAACTGCTTCTTAAACGTGTGGGTTTTTGGGTGGAAGATGCCATTGCGGCGGTCGCGCAGCCTTCTGACAGGCTGGCTGTAAATCTGGGTCTTGAGAGTAGGTATTCGGACCTTCGTATCGTGGTTCGGGTGCCACGTGACTGGCCACTATAATTGGCACGGATGAACGGCAGAAGAAAACGCACTTTAGTTTGCGATGTCAGGCCTAGAAACAGGCAGATGCGCAAATATAAGAATAGGGTAAATATCAGGAGTTTATTTAGCTTGACGCGGTGTACAAACGTCCGATCATGCTTCAAGAAAGGCATGGCAAGCTATCTCCAAACCGGTCTTAGGTTGTGGGACAACTCGCAATTCGGCCTTTGCGAAAGCGCGAGGCAAAGACCTCGGCAGAGTCAGCATCGTCAAGGGACAATCGTTGATGCCTAAATGTGATGCGCGTAAAATTCGGTAAAATGTGGGCTTATGGTAGCATCGAATATTTTAGTGTGCGTTGACGCGTGGTTGATCTCATGTTCGGCCTCCACAAGCTTATCTCCGCGTACTTGTGAATTTCTTCAGAAAGTAGGAAAAGAGGTTGGCCTGGTGCAAGCAGGTGCTTGCCATATTTTTCCCAGTAATTATGTGCCTCGTCTAGATGATGTGATGATTGACACCCAAGCTCTTTTCCGTTATTTGAGGACCGTAAGTGAAATGTTCGATTTCTTTTTTGTGTCTAGCGGCCTCCCTGCATATTACTCCATGTTGTGAATGACGGTGGTATGTGCTTCGAGATCAGCTAAGTATCCGATCATCGTCTGATGCCCTGTTGCCAACTCCGTCGTAGGTCGTTGTACTCACTAATTGACTCATAGAACACCCTCCGGTCACATGATGGAAATGTTGATGACGTTAATTTCGAGTTCTACGAGTGCTTTTGGGTAGGAGTTTTTTTTTTTTTTTTTTTTTTTTTTTTTGCGCCGCATGCGTGGCTATGTTGCACCTTGCTGGGAGCTGACAGTGGCATGTGCCATAACGAGAAATAGTGGTACGATTCAAGCCAACTTCTGACCGAGAGGTCCAGTGGTGAATGTGTGTAAATGATATGACATGATTACAACAATGTAAACTTGTCTGGGTGGCTGGAGTATATACAGTTACTCGGACACGGATAATTGGTCATCGGCTCTCCGCTCGGTCCAGTATTTGGCAGAACGGGTGCAAATGTGCTTGATGGAAGTGATTTTCATTGAGTAAATCTAAAACTACTACTTTTCCAACGACACATTTTACCCACCTACGAGAACGCAAGCAATGAGGAACAATGCACATACATTTTAGTAAAATCTTCAAAATAGCAGCACATGCCCTCCAGCGCCAAGTCTAAGTATCAAAAAGCACACTGTATCATTTATGGTATCACCATCAGTCGTTTGATCCATTAAAGCGTCTATCAGTACTGGGCTCCATTTATTACCCACTTAGTAGATCCTTGACACTCATGCCTCGTGCACCACTCCAGCTCCTACGGTCTGTGTTCAACATCAAGAGGGCTTCTGTTGCTTCGTGGTCTTCACGGTCTGCCTGCGGCCCTAGCGTTGGTGAGGTGAGCGAGAATGCAGTTACACTGTGTGACGAGCCTAGAGGCCCTGGTTGGAAAGGGTTGGTGAAATGAGTGGTAGAAGATGCCTGAGCGCTGAATGCGGGTGAGGGCTGAATGGAAGGTGAGGTTGCAGTGGAGCGAATAGATGACGAGGTTAGCGAGTAGTGATGCGGGTCCGATGGTCGTAGAGCGGGTGAAGGGTTCGGCGAATATCGACGGTGGTCGTGGGGCATAATGGCGGGGGAGGTTGTTGTGGAGTGGGTGTAGACACTGCGATCAGACGGGTATATGGCGGGTGAAGCGTTGGCGAACTGGTATGTGGGTTGAAGGATAGCGCTTTTGACGTGGGTTGGTGATGCTGCGTCGTCCATCTCCTCGTCCATTTCCTCGTCCATTTCCTCGTCCATTTCCTCGTCCATTTCCTCGTCCATTTCTTCGTTAATGTCATCATTTTCATATGTGTGCCTGAGTGGAGGCGGGGCAATATCTGATAGTGCGGACGCGGGAGAGCCACGACGTGACTGATGTGCAGTTTTCAAGTCGGCAATGCATTGCTCCAGGTATCGCATATATTCAATTGAAGCCTTCCGGGGGGTTAGTACTGGCAGCATGCAGTTGAGCCCAATTGCAGGTACCTGTAGAATTGCCAACTTGTGCATGTCTTGGCCTCGACATGCTGGGATCATGTCCTTGAGCACGCCGAATTCTTCGTTCATCTTTGATCTTCGGCGACGCTCAATCAAGCTGTGCGCCGTTTTTCTGGCGATTTTGCGTCCAGCAGCACCGGCACTACCTGCCTGCCTCTTCTTAGTACCGTTGGCAACATTGGATACAGCCGGAGCTTTCGCATTCTGCGGTTGAGCTTGGAGCTTGGATGCATCTTGTGCATCCTGTGCATCCTGTGCATCCTTTGGTTTCATTTGGATAATCTTGCGCGACCGTGTGGGTGGTGGAGGGAGAGAGTAGTCTTCTTTGGTGACCACACTATGCTGGGCGGCGGCGGCACTGGGGCGTTTGCGCGCATGACCCGGCTTTGATGATGCTACTGGCGACGAGGGCGAAATAGGCCGGTAGGATGAATCAGATGCGTTCTCAGAAGGGCCTGAGGAGCTTGCCACACTTCCTCTGCTGCCGCCCTGGAGAGCGGCTGGCGGCAATGTGAAGCCGTTCTCCAACTGAGGGGCATTTGCGCTGCTCTTGCCGGTGATGTCGAGCGAAGCACCCGGCGTGGGCGGGAAGTTGGGTTTCGGCATAATAGGTCGACTGTCGCTGGGCTTCACAAGAAGTATACTATGCAGATGTTTCAACCCTCGTCCAGCATCTGCACCAACAGAGGGTCAAGGGGAGGAACGGTGGAAGAAGCAGTTGGGAAGCAGTCTCAGAATCATCATCACTACCGTTTGGCGGCACATGGGGTGTCGCGTGCAGGCTCTTGTGTCCCTCTGCAGCGAGGCATGTTCATCGAGGGCACGCGCAGCATTCGGCCCTCTGATTGGCCCGCGCCGGACGGAGGCAGGCCAATCCGTCCATTCCCAGCTCGAATGAGATGGCCTCTGACGAAGGCGTGGGCGCCCCCAAGCCTTGCGCTGGCTCGAGCGCCCGCACTTTGGAACGCGTGGGTTGAACGTGGACGGTGCTCTCAAGAGTCAAGAGCCCTGGCCGAGCATGGTGTTCGCTGCTGGCTGAAGACGTATCCATGAGAGCACGTGCTGCAGCAGTCTTTTCAGCTTCGCACACATGGTAACATCCTCACTTCAATCCAGTAAATCCGCTTGCATGTGAAACCCCGTCATTCTCTATGGAACCCATGACGCCGCCGAATGCTACTGCACGACGCGCTGGTATCATACCATCTAATTCCATAGTCTCAATGTTCCATCCGCCCCAGCGCTAACACACCACGGCTCGCGTGGGTGCCAATCCAAGTCCATCACACCCAGCCTGCTCTTGACCTTGTGCCCTCTCAAAACCTTCAACGGCACAATCGTTGCGTTTTCCATCAGATCCCCAACTACTTTGCCATGGAAGATCTGCAGGCTGCCGTCGTCGCTCGCGTCGGCGAACAGCGGTAGGCCTCCTTGATGGAATTTGACTGCGCGAATGGCTTCTCTGTGGAACCGTAGTGTCTTGTATGGCTTGTTGGAGAGGTCTAGATCATGCCAGAGAAGCCGCTTGTCGTAAGTACCTACGATGATGTTGTCTCCCCCAGGGTGTACGTCAATGGATGATATCCACTTAGCACCAGGTTGTAATATCTTAACCAACTCCTGTTTCGCGAGGTCGTAGCTGCGAATCGTGTTGCGAGTAGCAACGAAGAAGATGGCTTTTGAAGGATGAAATTGCGCGGTTTGAGCAATGCCTTTGAGACGGCGAAAGGGGAGCTGGGTCAGGTGCTTGGAAACAGTATGAATGGCCACTGCAGTGCTTTGGCCCCGAGGAGAGACGGTGGCAAAATAGTCACCTCGCCTGTGCCAGTTAATGATTTTGACCGCTGAGCGCACTTCAATTTGGACGAGTACGCCTTTGCTCTCTAGGCGGGTGCCTGGCCGGCTCCACTTTCCTGGTGGTTGTTTTGGTGCCTCGCCGTTGGTTGTGCTGGCTGGTTTGGATGCTGCATATCCCCAACCTGCATCGAGCACGTCGCGACTAGTCTGCTCGACATCAGGCGATAGCAGAGTGAATGGAACGATCAGGTAGACATGCTCGCCCATGGCGGCAGCAAGAACAGAGGCTTCCTTGATTGGCCTCCATTGTACGGCATCAACAGCTTCCTCGTCTGATAATTTGGCATGCCAGACCTGCCGCCCGGTCAGAAGCTCCCAGATTCGGACATAACCATCGTCGCCTCCACTAGCGGCGAATATGCCCTGTGGGTCGATAGAAACACAGCGGACACGGCCTTCTTGTCCCCTAAAGATAGCCGCGCAAGTGGTGGGGAACGGTTTTAGGTCTTCGGGGTCCGGTAGTTTTGGTAGCAGTGACTCGGGGTCAATATTTAGCCTGTTTCTCCTCACCCGGGGCGCCAAGTAGAGGTCTAAGCTGCGTTCGAAGCGCTCTTTGACGAAAGTCTCATAGCCAGGAACTTTGCGCAATGCTTCATAGTTCTTGGGAAGAAACTCCTTCTCTCGGTCTTCCTCGTCGGCCTGCAACCATGCTTCTTCTTCGGCTTTGTCTGGCAAGTACTCCGGCGGCGGGTGGTAGCTTGCTTCGTAGCCCGGAGGAGGGAGCTTGGGAGCCGGTATGTGCATCGAGTGCTCCGGCCGAGGTTTTTCGTCTGCCCAAACATCATAGTGCATTTGCTCGTCCTCGTCCTGTTCCTCTGGCGGCCTGTATGGCTTGATGCGGCCTTCCCTGATTGCCTTCACCATCTTCATGACTCGCTTGGCCTCATGCTTAGAAGGGATAAACCGTCGCTTCGGTTCAGGCGCGGCGCTGAGGGGCATGATCTCCTCCCTTCCAGAGAAGTACGCAACCATCTCGGGATAAGGGTCGTAGCCGTCCTCGACCACCTCGTTTCTCGTGAGCCTCTTTAGCACGTCCAGTTCTTCGTCGGACAGGTTCAAGGGCTTCCCTGTGGCTGGGTCTGTTAGGCCAGTCCAGCCCTTGGGGATGTCGATGCTGTCCAGCAGCGCGTCGAGCGCTTCTCCCTTGGCTGGCCGCATGATTTTCTTGCCGTTGATGTCATAGCCAATATGCGGATACTCGTCGTAGTAGGAGAGTGGAATGTTTCCGATTGTGTTGGTTGCCTCGGCGTCCGAGTCGTCCGACTCGTAGACAGGGTCGATTTCCTTGTACAGATAGCGAACCTGGCCGTGCGCATCGGTGGTGATGGTGTAGTTCGGCTTGAGAGCCTCGTCTTGGTCGTCCGGTTCGCTGCCGGTGTGCGCCAGGCCAGTGTTGAGCTGTCGTAGTTGCTTGCGAATCTCTTCAGCTTCGTCTTCCTCGTCGTCGTCGTCGTCGTCGTCAGACAGGCCTTCTATGATGCTGCTTGCGTCGGTGTCATCGGTGTCATCGGTGTTGTCGTTGCCATCGTCGTCGTCGTCGTCGTCTTCGTCGCCCGACTCGTCCTCGGAATGCGACAGAATGCCTTCGAGCAGGCCGCTGGCCAATTCCTCGTCGTCGTCGCCCTCCACAGGCGCCGGCCGCGTTACGGCCTTCCTCTTGCGTGGATTGACAGACATGATGGATGGTCGCCGTCGAGAGTCGAGTGTCGGAAGCGCAGGCGGCCAGAAAATAATTCTGGCCAAGATTTCGATGCACGGCCCCCCCCACGCTGCCGGCGCGCTACTGCAACCCCCCGACCTCTGGATGCACAAACTCAACCTACACTCACTCTGCGCGGTCCCGGCAACTCCCGCACGACCTCCTCGACCTGCCCGACTGCCCGCAGAAAGTAACGCTCCGACAGGCAACATGGCGTCGCGCCACGCTGATACTTCAAGGTACGGTCGTGACCGCGGACGGTACTCGCCCCGCCGGCGCGGCTCACGGTCTCCTCCAGTGCGCCGCGACCGCTCGCGCGACCGCTACGCTGAGCGTTACGGCTCTGACCGCGTGCGCGAAGACCGCGACCGCTTCCGAGAGCGAGACAGGCGGGACGACCGCCGCGATGACCGGCGGGACGACCGGCGGGACCGTGATGGCTACCGCCGCCGTTCGCGGTCGCCGCCCCGCCGCGACAGATCCAGGGACCGCCATAGCTATCGGCGAGAGCGAGACGACGATAGGAACAGGCGTCGCCGGTCCACCTCCCGCCGCCCAACCTCCTCGCGCGCTTCGGCAACACCCGCTCCCGACAACAGGCGCGGCCGGTTTGGCAGCGCCGCACGTGAAGAGAAGCACGCCGACCCCGAGAAGTCCAAGCAGGACAAGCTTGCTGAGCGAGCTGCCAAGCTGGCCGAGTGGAAGAAGAACAATGCTGCCGTGCGGCTGGCCAAAGAGAAGACAGACACACCCGGCTCCGGTGACTCGCAGGCGGGGACGGCACCCTCAACCCCCGTCGTTGCTGCTGCTCCGCCGGCTGGTGAGGCCCATCCCGCAGCCACAAAGGCCAAGCCTGCTCCCAAGCCTGCTACCGAGAAGCCGAAACAGAAGCAGGCGGAAAAACCCAGCTTCAAGCTTGACACGTCCGCTGCTGCTCGTCCGCTGATGGCAAAGCCTGCTGGCAAGCCAGCCAATGCCGCCCTGGCTCGTACGTACCCACCCACCCACCCGCATCAGTCGGAGCCAAATGCTTACACATTCAGAGCCCGCGCTTGTCCAGCCCTCCAAGCCGAACGGCAACATTGGCTCCTTTGGCCTCAAGGCCAAGTCTACAACCGAGGAGGAAACCTCGAAAAAGACTGTACTAGCAGGCGACGAGGTGGACACCCGCAAGCGCAAGCTCCAAGCTTTGCCCGTCTTTTCCAACGACGCAATTTCGACCCCAGATGACGGCGAAGACGACGAAGATGACGCTGCCATGAGCGATATCGATAGCGCTGACGAGGAATCGAAAGCGCACCGCCAAGCCCAGCTCGAGAAGCGTCGGGCACAGATCGCAAACGCAGAAGCTGGCAGGGAGCATCTTGCCATGGAAGAAGTTTCTACTGCCGACAAAATGGACGTTGACGATGATGCAGGCGCCAACGAAGATGATGTCGATCCTCTTGACGCCTTCATGGCCAATCTTACCGACGCGCCGCCCCCCCGCATTGCCCCAGGCCAGGCCATGTTCAATGACGATCTTGAACCAGAGCAGACAGCCGTTGAAGGAGAAGATCTTCTTGCTCTTCATGCCGCCAGAAAGAAGAAGAAGGAGGTGCCCGTGATCAATCATGAGAAAGTTGAGTACGAGCCATTTCGCAAAGACTTCTACACTGAGCCAGCCGAAATTTCTCAGATGACCGCCGAAGAAGTGTCCGATCTCCGTCATGAACTTGATGGCATCAAAGTCAAGCCTCTCGATGTGCCTCGGCCTGTTGTGAAATGGGCTCAGATGGGTTTGCTCCAGGCTACTATGGATGTGTTTGGCCGCCTGGGCTATACAAAGCCAACCGCGATACAAGCACAGGCAATACCGATCATTGAATCGGGCCGTGATTTCCTTGGAGTAGCGAAAACAGGCTCTGGCAAGACTCTTGCATTTGGTGTTCCCATGATTCGGCATGTGACAGACCAGCGCCCACTCAACTCTACTGATGGACCAATTGGGTTGATCTTAGCTCCTACTCGAGAGCTTTCAATCCAGATTGTGCACGAGCTGAAGCCGTTTCTGAATGCATCTGGTATTACTATTAAGAGTGCTTACGGCGGCCCACCTATCGCCGACCATATTGCCATGTTGAAGCGTGGCGGCATCCATATTCTATGCGCAACTGCTGGGCGCCTTATTGATCTACTGCAAAGCAACTCTGGTCGAGTTCTCAACTTCAAACGCATCACTTACGTCGTCCTTGATGAAGCTGACCGTCTGTTCGACATGGGTTTTGAGCCTCAAGTCATGAGAATTCTTGCAAATGTTCGCCCTGATCGTCAGACCATTCTGTTCTCCGCTACCCTACCTAAGAATATCGCTTCCCTTGTCCGAAAAGTTCTCGATAAGCCTGTTGAGGTAATCGTTGGCGGTCGTAGCAAAGTTGCACCTGAGATCTCCCAAGTTATTGCAATTGTGCCACCCTCGTATGAGAAGAAGGTCAACAAACTTTTGCTCCACCTTGGCCAAATCTTCTCACGGGATGAAAATGAACAAGTGCTCATTTTTGTGGAAAAGCAGAGCACGGCGGAAGCTCTGCTAGGACATCTGCTCAAAGCTAAGTATTGGGCCATTGGTTCTATCCATGGAAAAAAAGATCAAAACGATCGTAATCAAGCCATCGGCGAGTTCAAGCAAGGATTGCTGTCGATCTTGATAGCAACATCTGTTGCGGCTCGTGGTCTAGACGTCCCAGGGTTACAAAACGTTTACAATTTCGACTGCCCAACCCATCTTGAAGATTATGTTCATCGATGTGGCCGTACTGGTCGCGCTGGTAACACGGGCCGTGCAATTACCTTGATCGAGAACCCAGGCCAAGAACGTTATGCCGTCCATATCATCAAGGCACTCAAGGAGAGTGGTACAGAAGTGCCTGACGATCTTTTGGTCATGGCCCAAACATTTCATGAGAAGTGCAAATCTGGTGAGGAGAAGTACTATGGTGGATTTGGAGGTAAGGGCCTCGACAAGCTGGATGCGGCACGTGCCCTGGAGAAGCAGCGTCAGAAACGCGCACTTAAAATGGGCGATGATGATGAAAGTGAGGAGGAGGCTGAATTGCCTGCCCTCAAAAAACCAGAAGTAGCTGGTCCCGGCATTGCGAAGCCTGCATCTGGGGACACACCCACCGAGTCCTCGGATGATCAACCTTCTTGGGTGAAGTTACTAAACAGCAAGATTGTTGTAAACAAAACTGAACGCGCTGAATCTGCTGTTTCTGGAAAGCCATTGACAGCCAAAGAGAGGGCAATGGCTGCTGCGAAAAAGATTGATGGCCATCTTAGTAAAAAGGGTACTATCCACGCGGGCCAGCCCATTGACAACAAAGGGCCAGATGCTGGGCTATACCACTCAACGATCGAAATCAACGATTTCCCACAGAAGGCCCGCTGGGCTGTTACCAATCGTACTAACGTTGCAAGAATCCTGGAATCGACTGGTGTCTCGATCACTAGTAAGGGCCAATTCTACCCACCCGGTAAAGAGCCAGGAGGTGCGTACAGACGACATTCATTGTGCAGAGCAGATAGTGTGCTAAAACATAAACAGAAACCGATCAGCCGAAGCTATACATCCTCGTGGAAGGTGATACTGAGCACGTTGTTACTCAGGCCATGATGGATCTCACCCGACATCTGCGCGAAGGAACGATGGCAGCAGAAGAACCAACAGCTCGTACAGCCACGGGCAGGTACAGCGTTATATGAGATGAGTCGTTCTCTTCTCGCTCAAGGTATGTTCCCGATACTTAGCCGCCACTCTGTATCGATGTTTTTGTCTTTTTTTTTTTTTTTTTTTTTGCAGTGAAGCTATTGAAACATTTAATATCTTGTTTGGAGAGCTCACATATGTAGAGAAAATTACATTACCAACATGCAAATTTGGCCCATGCAGCAACCGGCAACGCCAGCCTTTTTATGTAAGTATAAGCTGGGCAATCCGGAGTAATGGTTCTAATTCTTACACCCCTTCTAGGTACCATAATCACAATTCAATTCATCACTTCCTAGTTCAATTTTCAGCATGATGGATAGAAGGTATTATGAGGATGGGTTTGGCGTACTGGACTGCATGGCTGGGAATGATGTATACGCATCATGGGCGGAATATTTGCATGTGATGGGCTGGAGACGATGTACCCAAAAGTGAAGTGAATACTTCAAGTTCATTAGCATCACTCTTTCTCGACTTAGCGCTGCCCACGTTACAGCAGGCTATGGTTAGAAACCTCAATGTGACGCTCTAAGATTCAGGTACTATACACAGTCTCATATATCCTACGGGAAGCCCCTTGCAGATTCGGGAAGCAACGAGGCAAGTAGCATAGATGTTGCATTTGCCATGGCGCAGGGTTGTGGGCAGGTGTATGACCCCTTGCTTCTCAACACATGCACCGACCGACTAGCTTAACCGTTGCAGATAACCCTGTGCGATCAAACGTTCTACGTCGCCATGGCGAACATAGAACTGACTATTCTTGGTCAAAGTAATGGATCTGGATATTGTCAGCCACCGGTCCATTACCCCGCAAGTGTCTATAGTACCCATATTCGGTTTGAATCTCACCCGCGTCCTTGAGCACCCTCACATCGATGAACAAGTCCTGTGGGGGCTCCAGGCTTCCGGTCAAATCTATATCGGTCCATTGGCCCTTGTAGGCGGCAAGCAAGTCGCTGTACTGCCTCACATACTCTTCTTCTTCGGGGCTTAGGCTGCTTTCCTCTTTTTTGCTGGCGTCGGCGCTGCCGCTTTGCTCGAGGACGTCGATGCCTTGCCAGCAGTAGCTTTCAAGCTTTTCGGCGCGCACGCGGTGGTAGGCGAGGAGGCAGCGCTTGTTGCGGCGCATGCACAGGTGGTTTACAAGCAGGGCGCACGCGGTGGAGGAGTCGGCGGAAGGGTTGAAGGATGAGCCGTAGGGGGCGAGGATGGAGAATACGTCGCGGTCGAGGTCGCGCACTTCGCGAACTATGGTGCGCGCAAGATCCGAGGCATAGGGTGGGAGATGGGGTAGGGACTGGATGCGTTTGGCATTCTGGACCTGTTGTAGGGAATGTAAGCCGAATACTACAATGCCATCATGCCACCATGCCACCATGCTATAATACTATATAATGATGCACCAGTACGGTAGATGCAAGTACGACATGTTATGGCATCATTCTATCACTCACCAGCTTGTTGGCAGTCTCGCCGTACATTGTAGGCACGCGGGTATGCTCGACTTCAGCTACGCATTTTCGGACAAGCAGGTCAATCTCTACAAAGGAATGCCCCGGCGATCCTCGGCGCTGAGTCGATAAGTCGTCACTACAGCCGTGTTGGGGTTCGTGGGCAGGTGGGGGGTGGCGGGCACGGTTGCAGGTTGGTCCATGCGTCGACCTTGATCTGACCCCCCCCTCCTACCCTCCATCCAGGCATCCCTTCCTCCCACCCCCCCTACCTCTCATTGACCAATCGCCCTGTTCCTGTCAGCCACTCGCTTCTCTCTTTCACTTGCTCCTTTCCTCACCATGGTCTGGCACTGTCAACTCGGAGCGAACACGCGGACTATATTCATCTCTAGTTACCTATAGACAATAGTTTCCATATACAAGCCAAGAACAAAACATTCAAGTGTGATGTAAGTTTTTGAAGCTTTGGGCCCACCCAGCGCCTTGCATACTAAGCAAATGTGTCTGACACCACGGGTATCTTCAATCCCACCAAACTCCACAACCCAAGACACAATCGTCAAATGCGCACTAGTCTTCCCCAATCCACTTTTCAAACTCGGATTCCTGTTCCAAGGAAACCATGTTGGGGTCTGGCTGCCATGCACTCGAGCGAATATCCATCTGTGTCGGGTGCATCTCTAAGAGGCTATCGATATCGTGGTGTCCCATATGTCCATTTCGAAAATTGTGATGCAGTGCTGTGGGATCAATTTCGGAACGGTGACTACCGTCATAAGCCATCAGCATTGGGTCCAATTGTCCTTCATCAAAAAGCGTTCCAGCATGTGTTTCCAGTTGGTGCATCAGGTCGCCTGTATTTCCTCCTGGAAGCCCTAGTAAAGCGTTGGTCGAGGAGAATCGGACAGACGGGGCCGAGGCACCCACCCTCCGCATGTGCATGTCGCTCTGGAAAGTCCCATTCATCGTCTCTGGGTAAGTGGAATGGTGGTACTGACTGTACACGTCATTTTGTATCGGTATCGGCATAGGTCGACCTTCGTTCGTCATCTCCCAAGAGGACTTGTTCATGCCATGTCCGTTGGGCCCAAATGAACGACCAAAGTAGTCTCCATTCGACCCATTTGATAAATAACTGATAGATTGCTCAATTCTGCGCCCTTTTCCGTTGCGAGATCCACAGGCTCTAGGAGCCCATTCTGCATCCTCAAGATCGCTGGGCTCTTCATCATCAGACCACTCGCTTTTCTTCTTCCGAACTGGTACTACCGTTTTGCTAGGAGAAAACTTGTACGCTGGATGTGCGTTTTGATGGTTTATTCGTTCGATCTTTGCGTACTCGTTGTACAGTTCACGTATCTCAGGTGGCTCCAATGGCCAGCTTTCGCCAGCGACTGACGATACAATTTGATGGTTATTTTGCGCACACCACGATTTGGCTCTCTCGGCATACGCTGACCTGTACAACATGAAAGAATTCATGGGCCGGGTAATGTAGCCGTGCCTCTTCTCCACTTCTTCTCGTCTGACATCTGCGGACCTGCTCACCCACGCTTCCATATCCTTTACGGGAATGTGGCGCAATCCTGCCGTTAGTACGCTCAGGGGCGCGGTCAACTTTGGAGTGCTCCCCTTGTCACCCTTTCCAGCCTTTGCTTTTCTGGTCTTCAGAATCGTTTTGAGTCGATGGCCTGAATCTTTTTGTCGGGACGAGCGCGAAGGTGTTACTGTCCTCCTACTGCGCGTCGTTATTTGTCCATACTCTTCGTCAGCTGTAGACCTCGGGGTAGGTGGCGAGAAGAGTGGTTGTTCGTTCTACTATCGTTGGTACATTCACCATCAATATGTGCCAATTGTTCACTTACCGTCATTTCATCGTACTGGCCGGTTCGATAGTATTCAGTGGCAGGTCCGTAACCATCCTAAATCTCAGTCAATATTATTACCCGGTCCGGTTAGCACTGTTGTACTCACATATTGCATCCCAAAGCCAAGCGCCTCTCCCGGTTGGCGTTCAGCATGTGACCCATGCAAAGGGATCCCTTCGGGTGCTATCGACCTGGAGGAATCATAGGCATAGCCTCGCCCCGTCGCATACTGCGCAATCTGGTGGAGGCCCCTCTGATACTCCGCACCGGTGCTTGGTGGGGTAGGTGGGTGTTGTTGTATAGGTGTTTGGTCTCTCATGACGGAGACAGGTCAGGGCGCGGGATAATCCCACACCTACTATATCCGTGATATTTTGCGAAGCGAGGTAGGTTGCCGGTAACAGCGTGTGCGAAATGTAGCGTTGGAGTTGAAGAAAGCAACTATGGCAAAACTCTATAAAGGTTGGATTCCTAATCGCGAATAAGAAAACCTTTTCTGTTTGCTTTCTTCTAAGTTGCTTTGGAAAAGTACAACCCTGTATGTCTGTCAGCAACAGCAAAGACTAATTAGATATAATGTCTAGCCAAACTCATCGCGATCGTCCTCGATGGTTCGCATAGATTCAATAGGACGAACTTATCGAAATTGCCTACTTTTGGTGGGTCCTAATGCTTTGGTACGTTTTCAATGCGTTCGCACAGATGTACTGGCCAGTACAAAACTATTAAACTGTGTTGTATTTGGGGGGGGTTTTTTTTTTTATAATCTTCTTTGTTGTTTCGTTGTGAAGAGCAAGTGTAAGCGTCCCTTATGAGCAACTTAACGGACCGCGATTGTCCTTTGTCTGTGAGTCAGGCTGTAGAAGGTATTTGTAGCAACTACTTGAACTCTCGAGGCCGACTGCTCACGTACTGTATAGTCCACTCGATCGTTTGAACACGGACAAAGGAACAGCCGGATCAGTGATAGCTTCTTGACGTTGCCACATCGGGCATCTCTCGCTGCTTTTGGAAGAGTGAAACTATTCCAACGGACTCCAGTGTGTATAAATGATACCTGACTTGGCCCACTGGTCTGTTCACCGTCCCGACGTCGAAAATATCATGTCGCTCGTGCCACACGGTTGAAAACGGCTGTCAGCCCCTGCCCAACGAGACATGGCCTGGGGCTCTGCGCCTAACGCCATTATACTTTCTAGTAGTGTATGCTGACGGGGTTACCTTGTGGCTTATAGTAGTCATGTTTGTTTGGCGCACGGTATTGTAAGCCACAAACTTTACGGTACATCTAGTCGTTGCTGCGCAGCCCTTTGGGAACATCTTGCGCCTGCGCCATTCAACACTCACATTCCTGTGCCAATGTACTTGCAGGGTTGCTGATATCCCTTCCCCAGTGACCAATTATGGCCTTGCTTCGTATCCACAGTACCTTATTTGTAGCAGTCTAGTCAGGTGTCCAATGCTATTTTATCCATGGGTATGATGCTTGGCTTGAGAGGTAGAAGAACAGTGGAGACTTCGTCAACCTTGGCAGGACTGACCACGATAGTGAAGGGCCGCGCGCTTCATTGCGCGCCTGTTTCATGCAAGAGCCCGTACTAGGTAATTCGAACGATTTCAACGATAAACCCCTCTGTAGCTGTACTCGATCGCTGTCACTCACTTTGAAAACGTCGAGCACAGAGAAAAGCTAACGGGCCCGGCGGGATGGATACGCTACGCTTCTGTGGAGAACCTATGAGAAAAGCTCGTCCAGTTTCTCATGCCAACAACCTATCGCTAGTTAATGTTCTTTATGGCAGCCGGTCGATGATAGGTATCATCGTGGCCTGTGTCCCCGACAAGGTCGGCAAGCCCGTCGCGGCACGCTAACCTTTAGCAAGGTCTTCTTACGCCAACCTGCAGACGTCAAGCAGGCGTCCTGCATATCATGCTTGCTCAGAGGCATCCGGAAGCTGCTAAGCGATCGGGGCAGTTCCCCGTTCCGATCTGTCTGTGGAATGTACCCTTCTAGCCAATTGCGGATGACAACCAACCACCGTCTTAGACTTGTACGACTAGAGTTGACAGACTTTCAGATGATTTGCTTCCTATAAGCGAAAGCGATGCGCATGTTGTATCTCCATATATCGTGGGAGGCATTGATCAGGGGCTGAGTTTTACAGCGAAACCAGAGGACGCACGTTCTGATCGGGCCAACTCAAACATGGCTCTGTCATACCAAGAAATCTTATCGTAGGACAGTGTCGAATCTTGAGAATCTCGGTAACTAAACCGATTGGCTATGCGCCACTTTGATCACGCATACATATGATTGTAGAAGTTTACAGAACTTCGTCCGGACCGTCCTACCAACACTACTACCGATCACGAAAGATGACACAAAACCAGCTCTGATAGCGCTTAGATAGGCAACTCCTCCGTCACTGCCCCTTCAGTATTAGCAGGTACTGCAGCCTTAGGTACATTCTCGTTTCCATTATCATGATACCCCTCGCAAAACTGACCATCGCTGAACTCGCCAGCCCCGCCAGTCTCAACTTAACCCACCGGTTTGAGGCTTTCCGCACACACTAGTCATCATCCCGCCCCTAATTCGCCAATCGCTGACCAGTGCGGGCACTCGAAAAGTCTCCGTGAGACGGCTTTCCTCGGAGGGGGACTGAGTGATTACCTACCCCACATCAGCAACGTCTCAACCATGGTACTGTAATGCCTCTGGGCGCGCTCACAGCAAGACTGACTTATTTCAACATGGTGGCGCGTAATTACCTGAATGGCATTGGTACAGTCACCGCAAGCGCTCGAGACGCTGCGGGAAAGACAACTCTTGCCTAGCAAGCGTTTCGGCACTAGGGTACCTCAACCAGGCTCCGCGATGCCGCGTTTGGTGCGCTGCTAATCACGCTCCTCATCACGCTCTTAGTGGTTCAACGGCCCAAGCTGAATCGGACCAAGAACATTAACCATCGGCTCCGGGCTGAAAGTATGGCTTGAGATAGATGCCATGAATCCCGAATGCTTCGGTCGCCCCGCAAGTATGGGTTGTCTATTCGTACTCCTGTCATGGCAGTTCAGGCTTCATCGCTAAAAGCTTGGCAAGAACCTCATCAAAGCTTCTGCTCAAGGGAGAGTGTGTGAAGTTTTCGTTCTTGAGCGGCTTCGCATCAGGTAAACAAAGTTACCAGCTCTGTTTAATTTCAAATTCAGAACGGGCTGCCCTGTAGAGCTTCGCCGAAGCAAGCAGACATGGCATCAGACAGTCTTGTTATTTCAAACACCACTCTCTGCGATAACTTCGCAAATCGCTATCAAATGCTTTGGCCATTCCAGTATATTTTCATTTCAGTGTTTACCACTCTCACACCTATGCAACCCTTTCCTAAACTGCGAATAGCTTGGTACTATTTCCATATATCCTTACTCCATATAGTTTACTTTGGTAACAGTTTCTACACCTTATTTGGCTACCTGCTCTAGATCGAACCCTCGGTTGATACAGTAACATAAAGCGGCACTGTACATGCCCGCCATAGGCTAAACACTAAATCATCCCTTCGGTACGTTTTCGCAACCATGGCCTCGCACGTGACTGGCAGTCCCCCCTTGTAGCATCAATAGGACTGCCACAATCTTGGCCTTCAATGGTACACTCTAAGGGTTTTCTATTAAAATCTTAAAACATGCGTCTCGTCGCAAAAGCAGCTCACGTGTACAGTCACTACTTGTAATGGACGTGTGGGAACCAGAGAACAAAGATACTGTCAGCTTGATCGATGAGAGGCGGGTGACTTATTCTCTATTAGGGATACGCAACAAAGAACATTAGATTCCACTTCCCATCTCGTGTCCTGTTTGAAACAAGGCCACAAAATCTCTTTGACTTATGACGAGAAGAATGTATGATAAAACAGGGATTCGGTGGAAAGAATGTACTAGGATTTCCTTACGATCCTCCGGTTATACTGTGAGTATCTTAGTCCTAAGCATCATTTTTAGGGACGGAGAGCTCCGCAAATAGGGTGCAAGTCACTGATCCTAGAGGGGAAAAATACACGAAGTGGTCAACAAAGCGATAGCAGGGGTGACTCTTTAAGTCATTTCATACACAAATAGGTGACTGAGGCATTACCAAAAATCAAACAGCTAACCACAACTCATGATCTTCGAGGATAGTAACTTCATTAAGCTCTATAATTGGTCAAAGGCTACGACAAAACACTCTCAAGATGTCATTTAGAAGTGGAGAGATCATAGGCTCAGACAAAGCCCACGAGGAAGCCAAACAGGACGAGAGCCCCGATGAGCTTACACAGCCTCAAATAAAACTCACCTATGATTTACCAACACGAACGTCTACAGCAAGACAGTCAATAAAATACGAACGTCCATCAGCACGATATCCATCATGGGGCGAGGTGCAGCCACCACATACCCCATTGAATTACAAGAGCAGGAGATCAACGACTCCTCCACCAGATTCAGAAACTCCTTCAAGACCTACTTCTATATGTCCAATTGGAACTTCAAATAATGCTAGAGCTCTCGGGCAAGTGCAGGATGCAGAAACAGGCCGCCAGGTGGAAATTTCATGGCCGAGCCAAGAGATAGCAGGAAGGCTGGGATTTCCTAACGTGATGTTAGATGCAATAGAAGGATTAGGAATGCATGTAGATGAGAGCAATCCTTTTGATATGGGGTTTGGGGTTTCGACAATTGATAATGTTGACCAAGCAAACTTTTTGGCGTATATGCAAGGCCATAGAAACGACACAGTGGACAGATCTGGCACGCAGCTTGATATGGCTGACGAATATTTAGAAAAGAATCTAAAAGGGAAAGCCATTTCTGAGATAAAATCACCGCAAGACAATGAAGGGCTGAGAAGTAACACTTTTGATACCAATGAGGATGAAGCGATGGCGAAGCAGGCGAAATCCGATGGATCAGTCAAAGGGAGTAAGGCTACGAGACTCAAAAATCAGGACAATCCTTCGAAGATGAAAAAGAATAACCCATACCGAGCGCAACAGATGCATTTACAAGTCGACCTCAACCACGCCCGTGATGACAATGCTCACTTACAAGAAATGGTAAAAAAGTACCGTGCAATCGTTCAAGAATGGAAAGAGGAGTACAAAGCTGCTGAGCTCCAACATAAGCAACGTGCCGCCAATCTGGAAGATGTGGTCGAGGCCCAGATAGCTGAAATGCACTTCTATATCAAAGAATACCACGACAAGACCCGGAGTCTGGAGCACTGGGACGCCGAACAGCTGCGGAAGAAAAACCAAGACCTAGGATGGGAACTAGAATCGACGACGAAGCTATTAGAGAGCATGAAACTTGAAAAGGCGCGACTGGAGGATGAATTTAAAAAAATTATCAATATCAACACATATTATGAGAACCATATCGAGAGGGGTAGGGTAGATGGTGGTTATATGCCTCCGCTTTCGGTACCAAGGTCTAGTCCTTCGCAATCCCCAACGAGTAGCTATCCAGGACCTTGGACACCTCGTCAGGGGCCGCCCACGCCGCGATGTTTGGAGGAGAGTGAGTGTAGGAGTCGGGAGATGAAGTTAGAAAAGATGCGGGAGGAGCAACAGCGACGCAGGATGGAAACAAAAGATAAGGAAGAGGCGATTATGGAGAGGGTGAGAAGACGGAAGCTAGGAAAAATGATGATCCCGTATCCATTAGATACGGATGAATTCACGAGGCTGGTCGGAAAGAATAGTTGGGAGATTTGGGATGGTGATGAGTGGTATGAGGATGGACCACAGGTCAGTGAAGAGGATGTGGTGGTCATCAGAGGTTTAAGAGATCAGGGCAAAGTAAAGAGGAACTGAATTCTATAGTGGGCGGCCGTTAGGCATAGTATTAACCAGACGGGAGATGTACCATGTCAACATAGATGGCCAACCGAATCCCAGCATCCAAATCATATTCTATGCCTGTCTCAACACGGCCCTCCCTTAATTACGTCGACCGTTTTTGCTTGTCATCGCAATCCCAATGGTGCCAAGATATTCCAAAAAAAAAAAAACGGACATATGCTTCAAAAATCCTATATCCTCATCACCCCTACCCGCCAGCTCTGATAGCGCACCGATTGACCCGATCGATTATATGTAAGAACACTGCATGCGAACTGCGCGACAAGAAAAAAAAAAAGGCACGGTCGACAAGTCTCGCACACTGCATTGATGGGCGTCGATCATGCCTATTCGCGATGAACTCTGTCATGCATGTTTTGTACGTTGGTTTGAAGGTTCGGATTGAGCTCTAGCTCTGCGAGTGCCCATTGCGTTTTCACGAGGCATGATGGGATACCTAAAGCGAGCCAGAGCGAAGTACGTATATGTGTTCATGGGCCAGGGGGGTGGCTAGCTATATGAAATGCAGGACATTTACACGTACATCTTGCTATCAAGTTTGAGAATGACGTATTTTACCAGGATATCACTCTCGGATATGGTGGGTGTGCGAAACTACAACTTTTCCGACGTACAGCAACGCATTCTGTCGTCGCGTTGTGTCAGGAGAGCAAGGATCCACACTCTCATATATTGCGACTCAATGCCCCTTGCTACAAGCCTTGACATACTTGGCACATGCTATTGTATTTTCAAAGTGCCAAGCTTCTCTGATTGTTGATACAACTTGTTGAAATAGTAGTCGGGCGCAAACACCTTTGCAGAATTGAGATTGAAGCGATGCAGCGGCGAGCTCGATCTTATGATGAAACTCCAGACTGGGAGTTCACATTACATTGCTATGAACATATACTTGCGAAACAAGTTTCAGTCTGCGATGCCTGGGTTCAAGACGGGAGAAAGCGCAAGCAGCCGGACGGTATAGCTGTAACGAAATGGGCAGACCTGACGCTTGTAAGGGTGAACAACTACAAAAAAAAAAAAAAAAAAAATTAACCAGGTGCTAGTAAGATCCATAATAGCCAAATGTTTTGATTTGCGTAAGGGGTGTAGGGCCTTTGTGTATTACGTACCTGCAGGACTCGTATGACGTTTGATCTCGCTAAAATCGCACAGAATAGACTAGCCAAAACACCTAATAAGCAAGAACTAGACATAAGAGCACATGAATGTACCACAGCTAGCTCCAATATTTGTTGTTGGATATATAATGGTCAATTCTGAAATTCTGTTACCTGTAATGGGTCTTCACTAGAAGGTGCACCGTCATCCACTCTTACCTCCCTGTCACTACCCTTGTAGGAGCCCAGTTCGAGTCCTGTGGTGTTCGCTTCCACTCACTCGGGTAACCAGTGATGCTGGACGGACCTAAGCAATGAATGCAATTGACGAGGGAAGAAATTCTGCAGTCGAGCATTCACCATGGGACGGCGGCGCTGGATTACTCTCACGAGGGTTGGGGGGTGTGTGTGGGCTGGTGTATCGACTAGTATTTTGCACTTTTTGGTGTATTAAAACTACGTTTTTGCTCTGTGGAGATGACATGGATGGACTTGTGTGTGCTGACTGATTATGATGTGCTATGTGCAAAAAAAATTGTACGAAAATATGCATCTAAGTCAAGATCAAATGCACGCTATGATGAAACCGTGCCTAAAAAAAGGCGGAAACGAAATGCGCTCAACGCCAGCATGCAAATGCGAACCATTTACACAGCAACACCACGCCTCTTCCACCCACCGGGTCCTCTCCAGGCGTACATCCACAGTCCCATGGCTATCCACACGCTAGTAGCCATAGCCCAAAAAGTGGAGTCATAACACGACTTCCCATGACACAAAACATCACCCTTCTCACCGCGATCCGCGCCTTTTTGATACACAGCAGCATACACGGCGCCCCAGAGAGTGGCACCCGCAGCTGGTGTCATGGCCAATATGCCCCAATTAGTGCCAAAGTTCTCGACGCCCCAGACGACTGATACGACAATGGGGGTAAGAGAAAAGACTGCGCCGTAGCCGGAACCAATGAGGGCAGATATGACAGCGAAACGGGAGGCATGGTTTTGGACCCAACCAGATGCGAGGAGGAGCTGGCCTAGGGACAAGACGAGGGCGGAGCCGAGGAGGAAGGTGATTCTAGATACGGAGAATCTGTGGGGGTGGTCTTGGGGAGAGAGGGAGGAGAAGGAGTTTGCCATGGAACCGGGGCCACGGCGATATTGGTGAGAGGGGGCGACTGGGGCGAGGACGTCAGAGAGGGTACCAGTGATGAGGCGAGCGATGGTGGATGTGATGGCTACGATGGAGACGTGTGTTGCGGGAGACGTGTTTGCCGAGACGTGCGGGGGTGTCAGCGTGTTGATGATAGTGCCCAGGTTGTTGATGAAGGCTTCGCCGGGGCCAGTGACGAGGACAAAGCCGCCTGCTAGCCACCACATGGTTGGGTCCATGATGTACCTTCGGGTCTCTTCGTTGAGTAGCCACGTCTTCTTTCGTTTCTCCTCTTCAGCCTTTGCCTTGAGGGTTTCGGCCTCAGATTGGAGGAAGTCGAAGGTGGAATCGGATAGGTCATGGGTGGCCATAGTGCCGTATCCGTGGTGGTGGGCAGCCTGGGTGAAGAAGTCGTCTTGGGCCAGGAGACCAGACCGCTCGAGCTCTTCTACGGCTTCGTCGATCATCTCCTCCTCGTCCATGATGCGCAGGGTGAAGAATCCAATGGAGCCCACGACCAAGAGCAAGATGCTCAGGAACAGGAAGAAGCGGAAGACGTCAACGTCCCCTCGGCTGCCGTCTGGATTTGTCTCATACAACACGCGGCTCCCGACCTGGCTCTGCCACATGCCACTGAGGCCGAAGGAGGCGATTGGGATTGCGAGGGCGATGCCCTTTGCGTTCCCACGTCCAAAGTTCTTGGCACATGTGGTGACTGCAGACAGGTACATGCATGCGGTGCCCATGCCAACCAAGGCGAAGGCCAAGACCATGACGCCAAAGGGCCAGCCACCACCTCCAGCTGACGGCGGAGGCCCGCTCCTGTATGTAAGCGCGGCCAGCAGGTAGGCCAGGCCAAACAGCAGGCCGGACAGAGCAGAGGGGACGCCAGGGCCAAGGCGGTCGGCCAGGTAGCCGAAGATGGGGACGGGCAGGTAGAGGCCGAGCTCTGCACCGATGGAGACCATGTTGACCTGGAGCTGGGTGTAGTGCAGGCGCGATTGGAACAAGTGGCCGTAGAGCGAGTACGCGGTGATGCTGCCCGCGCACAAGCAGTTGACAATGGCCCACACGAAGCTCAGCCAGCGCAGGGCGGCGCGCTGCAGGCGCTCGCGGTCGCGCTCCATGATGCCTTGGGCCACCTGCTCGAAGAAGCTGCCGGCGTAGCTTGTGTCCTGGCTGCGGCGGTTGGAGGCGGCGTCTTCGTCTTCGTTGTCGGGGGCCAGTAGCGGACGCCGGGGGTAGTCGAGCTTGTCGATGGTGGTGGTGGTGGTGGTGGTGGTGGTTCGCTTCGAGGCTGATGGCAACATGGCGGGTGTACCGTGTGACGGGTGACGAGGGGGGCAGGTCACACTAGGTAGCTATCATGGCTGGCTGCATGGTATCCGGCATCAAGTGTGTGGTGGCTGCCTGTAATGTGAGGGACCGAGGGATGATTGCCTGCACTATCGCCATGCGTATAACCAGACACTCGGACTGCGCGCTGGTGCGGTCATGTCAATAGCGCCAACCCGTAGCTTGCGGCTGATGTCCTGCAGCTGGTGACTTGTCGCCGATTCGCCGAGGCTGCTCGCAATCAAGCCAAAAGTTGGGCGCAGAGCAGCCCTGTGCATACAATACCTCTTCACCCCGCCCACCATGGCCCCCCAGCCGCCCGCCCTCGTCAACCTATCGCCCGCCGAACTGTCCTTCCTGCGCTCCAGCCTTGCCCAGACGCCGCCTATCCGCCTTGATGTCACCAAAGCGCCCCGCGACTTTCGCTCTATGCGCGCAGAGTATGACGTCCTCCCTGGCACAAATGGAAGCGCACGCATCGCGCTCGAGGACGGCACCGAAGCTCTGGTAGGCGTCAAGGCCGAGGTGCACAAGTCGCCGTTAGGCAATGAAACCAAAGGCAAGGGACAAAACTCGTGGTTGGAGATGAGCGTCGAGATTCCAGGTTTCCGCGAAGACGACGCCCTACCTGTGTTCCTAGCCTCCATGCTCAAGGAGAGCCTGCTTGCCAGTCGAGCGCTCAAGGATCGCCTGTGCATCAACAGACGCTTCCACTGGAGGCTATACGTTGATGTGAGATTACCAATACCTCATGCACCTGCCCAAAGGCCTACCTGACAGCGTACAGATACTCCTTCTGTCCCCGCCTCTCTCCTACCCGCTTGCGCTCCTCTCCATGACCACCCACCTCGCACTCCTCACCACCCTACTACCAGCCCTCAAGTCTGAACACGATGAAGACCCACTATTCGACGATGATTGGGACGCTGCCGTACCTCTGTACCCCAAGAGCCCATCCAGCATCGTCACCGATAAGCCGCCTGTCATCATACTCGCCATGGCAGTTGGTCCCAACATCATATTCGACCCGTGCAAGGAGGAGCTCGCCGTAGCTGACGCCGTACTCGCAGTTGCGTGTACTAATGCTTCCCCCCCCACTACCACTACTGGTGCGCGAATCGTGTCCATACGAACTATTGATCCACCGTCTCACCTCACCCCACCCGGCATTCCAAACTCCATGAACTCTGCCACAGGCGGCACAGCACCAACCTGCAGTGCTGACGCGCTTACACAGCGAGAGCTATTAGCAGCATCTGGCGTATGGACTCCACCAAGAGGCGGTATGAAGAGGCATCTGATATCTCACGTCACCAAAATGGTAGTCGAGAATGGTGGAGTTGCTGAGGAGGTCATCAGCGCATTGGCCGCCATCGAAGTCGGCTGAAAGGTAGAACTAATGCGAGTGGAACAACAACACCACCAGCCGACCATGGCGAAAACGTCCAAGGTACCAACTCGCAAGCAAGGATATCAGGAGGCGGGCACGCTCGCGCGCCCAACGTCAAGGCATAACACACCCCTGGCCTTGACCCTAATACCGTAAAGACAGATTTATAGCTACATGATCTCACCTGTGCTATCGTCATAAATCTGATCTAGAACAATCGAGAACCGAGGTATCGCCATACTACCCTATCTATATTCCTCCAGTATCCATCTTTCTAGCATCTCCTTTCTAGTGAATGAATACCTGATACATACCCCACAATTTCTGCGAGATCCTCTTCGCTGGCTTATTTCCATATCTAGGCAAGGAGATCTAAGCAATCGAGCGCCACCACCATCAGTAACAGTGGTCTCCCTGGTGAAGTGATATACCAAGTATACCTTCGCTGTTTCATCTTTATCCACAAGACTTCACCATAAAGACCATAAAACAAGTCACCTACCAGTCCACGCCTCACATTTGCCAGTTTTTCACCTTGGAGTAGTGTGGTTGTGGTAGGTGATGCGTTTTCAGAAATTTGAGATGGATCACGACCATATTATTACGACTGAAGAGCTTGTTCTTACTTCAGCTTAATGACGACGTCAAGTCCCCTTTTCTCCACGAAATCAAATGGTCAAACACTTCTCCCAACTTGACGCCATCTTTGGCCTTTAAAACGCACATAGTTTTATGCGTCTTTCCAACAGTCCGAGAAATCCTCAGCTCTTTTAGAGGGGGCATGGAGACCAGCATGTTTCTCCAATTGATTGACTCAGAAGCTACTTCGTTGCGAACAATCAGTTTCGATCTTCCAGACTCGTCTCCTTGCACATAGGCGTTGAAGTCGATGATGATGGGATGGAAGATGAATTCCGAACTTGTGCGAATGAGTCCGAGGCATCGTCGCGTCATGCTAAGCCCTTCAATGAAAGTCGACTGTATCCTCACAGTTGGGTTTTCTCCAGAGGGGAGACGTGTGTTGATCTCAAAGTCGAAATCAAATGTCGCAAGTGTAAAGCTGTAGGCGTGGAGGTTATGGCTTGGCTTGAGGAATAGGGCTTCAGCGAGGAGTGGCGAATCTCCCGGTATCAGGTCCTTCCAGAGCTTGCAAACACGCCGAATCCGTATTAACGTGAAGATATCCAGATATAGGAATACATTCTGTAATATTTCGACTGGGAAATCGTTCACAATAGACAACGTACTGTCTTGGCGACTGGAGTGGGTGAACATCTGTATCATTTTCTCCGTGTATCGTGTGCTGCTACTGCGACGGCTATGAATCAAGTGATTGTAATGGTTTGGATCTTCCACTGAAGCCTGGGATGGAGGGCGCTGAAGTTGACCTGGAGTTGGCCCACGTTTCGTCGTCATGGAATCTTTAAGCCTATCGGCAAAACGAGCGAAGTTAGAGAACCGCGGATTACTCGATTGCAACATGTGTTCCGTACTGGCGCTCATGTTGCTAGCTTTCCGGTACCTAGGTGTTTTCTATATATAGAACGAGGCAGCGAGATCTCACAAACGGTCCCGATCACTACCGGATCATGTAGATGCTATACGCTGAAACCTGGCGATGTATATGATTCTAACAGAATGGATGATTAGGGGCGGTGTATAAGAGGAAAGTTGTCAATAGCGTCAGATGATGGCCGATATGGTGGCAGGCGCAATCACGGCGCGCGCAGCTGACATGTCATCGCGCTAGCCCCAATGTGACCGCGCGTGCACAACCTATTAAACGTCAATATGTCCAGCCAAATCATCACTTTAGACGAATCAACAGAAAGAAGGCGTGTGATGTGATGGCTACAAAGTTCCACGCCGGGAATTGGTCGATGTCTGCTTGAAACGCCGCCTAAACTCCCGCACATTTCACCGCTTATGCAAGATGTCGTGCAAAGTGAATGCTGTCAACCTTAGCTGGGGTATCTTAATGTTTCACAAGCCTTCCATATCTGTCTGATATTAAAAAAAACCTCAGTATTCACGCCTGTAGAATGCTGATCAGCTTCCTTAACTCTATTTTGACTTCTTCACAACTCAATCGCTTCTGTTCCTCGGCATATGTCATATTGCCTAACAGCTGCTGCACTTCTCCACCCAGAGTTTCATGGATTCGCGAGAAGTCATCTGGAAACTCCCCACGCCTAAGGTTTGTCAACGCTGCGACACGCTCCATGCGTGTCCCAAACTCTTGTAGCACCTCAAACCCTAAGACGCCGAGAGCAAAAATATCGAGCTTCTCATCCACCTTACTAACGATCTCAGGACGATAGAACTCGGTCCCAACGTTGAGAGATTTGGTGACGGAAGGTATGGATACACAGCTCTTATCCAATGCGGTCACTAGTCCAAAGTCTCCGATACGTGGTGTGATATGCAAACAATTCCGCTTTGGACATACGGGCAGTTTGCAATTCGAAACTGAGCCATATGGTGGATGCCGCGCGTTCGATACTGATAGGAACACATTGGCTGGCTTCAAGTCTCTATGCACAACGCCTTGTGCATGCAAGTACTCCACACCAGAAACAATGCTATCAAGAAGCTCTAGCGACACACAGGGATGAAAACAATGCCGACCGAGGGGCTCGGTGTCGCTTTCCTGTCGATCAGTGGACAAGAAGGCTGCGAGATTTGTCTCACACAGACTCATCTGTACATTGAGGGTCAATATTGGACCGTCATTGCGAATAGGAACAAGATGATTAGGAACATCGCTGTGAGTAATCATACTTTCCGAAGGCTCGGGCGAAAAGGGCAGATGTGATCTCGGGATAGTCTCAATATCTTCATCATATTCATCTTCATCGGCGTCTTCTACTACGCTCATGCGGGATTTTGTAGATGAAACAGTTCCAACCGTTGCTTGGCTCGCTTGACTACCGCGCCGAAGTTTGTGCTGAGACGATTTCTTAAGCTGAGCCTTGAAAGACTGAGCATCGGCCTCCCTCCTTGACGATCCAGCGCCTGTGCCGTTGTCACTAGTCTCAAAAACGATGTCGTAGCCATCGTCGGGCTTTGCAGGTAGACCATTGAGAGACATATCACCTAGTCCTATATGTAGATCTTCTGCGTCTTCAGGGCTTGCTGATGCTGTGACTACGTTCTCAAGCAAACGGTCTAGTCGCAGCAACGTGCTGGCCGACAAAATTGGTTCGTTAGGTGACGTTGTGAACTCCAACCAGGCGTTATGGTACCGAACAATGTTGGCGTGATCAAAACGCGCAAGCGACCGAACCTCTTGCAGCATACTTTCTAACTCTTTTGCTCCATGTTCCTGAACTCTTGCTACTTTGACAGGACTGACAGGAATGCGTTTGACTGCATAGAATGAGCCGTCAAGCTTATGCATAGCCTTGTAGACTTTACCGTAACCGCCCTTACCAATAAGTTCGAGCTCTGAGAACTCTCGAACATAACGATCGGTCTGCAATCCAGGGTAGCCACGAAGTTTGAATTCTATAGACGCGTGGGTCCCCGAAAGAACATCAAATGCTACAGATGGGTTTGGGGGAAGCTCCATGGGAAGACCATTTGGTGTCGGTGCAATTAGAGCCTGAGATGATGCCACTCCTTCTGGCACCGCCGCCAGTCGGTTGAGATTACTTCGCGTGAGCTTACTGATACCTTCTTGTGCAGTAGCCCTATGGTTCCGCATATCTTCGCCAGCATACCTATCTTCGACATTGTTGGAAAGTTGAGCAGCCAGCATTTTGTACGTATCGCCACCAACTCTCTGAACATCAGGATGAGAAGCGTCTTTGCCTAATTTTTTTGCCGCTTCACTAATTGCTTTCTCTTCTAGTAATGCGTGGAGCATCAAATCGCGAACATCCTGGGTTGAACTTTGATGCACATCAAGATGTGGGCGTGCTTGCCTTTCGTTAGGCCGGGCAGGAGCCGATGATTTCAAAGTTTGGATCCTTGAAAGGACACTATCCTGATGCAATCCGCTTTGCTCGTCGTCTTCCGTTTCTTCGTGAGATGTTTCAGATGAAGATGATGAGTCGCCGGGCCTCCGAAACATGGACATCTTGAGATGGTACAGTTGTATGATGGCGATGGATCAATACGGAGAGTTGCACTAAGTGTGGAAGTTTCTACCCATTTGGTGCTTGCTCGTTCTCAGCAGCTGGTGATACGTGGATCGGTGTGATTGTGATTGTTGTGGGTACGGCGCAGCAACGAAAACTACTTCGGCGCGGCTATAGTTGAGGGACCCCCATGAGTACATATCTCAAGTGAAGAATAGAAATAGAATTAAGCAGAATGTCAGAGAAAGGAAACGTGGCATTCACGCCAAGGTGCAGAGGTAAGTGCTGCCTCTTCACAAGACCAGAAGGGCGCGGGTGACGTGCATTGGCCAGTAAGCGAAGCGCGCTTGATGGGGCAGTGTGATTTTACACGTGATGGCGGGTTTCGCTTTCACACCTTAGTTTGCTGGCTTTGGACGTGACTATTCTACCTCTGAGATCTGGAAATTGTACAAACTACTCCCTAGCATTATGCTCTATATGCAAAATTACAAAGAACGTGAAAGGACGACAGCCCCTACCTATAAGTCTCCCCCCAAGCACGATGCCGCGACAGCTGCCCTGGTTGAACAAAGGTGACGGGAGCCGGAAGCGATCATCGAAACCGAGAGCCGCAGCAAATTTCGCGTCTCATGGCGATGACGATAGATTCCTTAACGGCACCGTATTGTCGAGCAAAAGCAAAGCAAAAGCTGTTCGAGTCGAGGATTCAGGTGACAATATAATGTATTTCCCCGAAGAAGGAGGAGGTCACGAGAACCTCAGGAATGTACCATCATCGTCGCCACCTCCGGTGTCTGACGGTGTTCAGCCACAGGCTGAGTACATGCAAAAAGGCACTTCTAGATTTGACCTACGCGACGACGAATGGATGATGGTAGAAGATGAATTTCTAGAGACTGCTAAGCTGTTCACGCGCCATATGCATATTGCAGAGTACGAGAATTTAAAGGAGAGGATCGAGGCAAAAAAGAAGGAACAGGTAGAAACCTTGAGGCCGGTCTTTGCAAGCGCAAACATGTCAATTGACGGCAAAATAAAGCAGAAAGTCAAAATACAGGAGAAGCGACAGAGACGAGCTATTAGGGACGTATTCGCTTCTCAGCAGGATGAAGACCAAGACCAATATGATGATTATTTTATTGCTCGTCCACTTAGGGACGCCAGAAAAACCTCCAAGCCACGGGTGAACGACACAGACAGCGATGACCTGGATGGCTCAAAGCCCACCTTTAAACGTTCCCCTTCTCGTCCAAGCGCCCACAGAAGGGATCCAAGTGGCCTTTCTTCTACCTTGAGCTCTTCAACGACAACGCAGAAATCAGCGTCACCGGCACAGTCTATATGCCCATCTACGGCTTTCGCCGAACCCACGTTGCCCGTCACGAAATTCTCAAAATCCCGAGTCATTACCTCGAGGAAAAGTCGTGCAACCCCTTTTGAAATGCTAGATGACTATATGCCGCGAGGGAATCGCGCAGCAGCGCCACCTAACATCGTGGCATCTGCAGCACCCCCTTCATCTATTAATTCGGCGTCCAAATCGAAACATGCCATAGCTGACGCTGTAGAAGATTGGGGGCTAGGTACTGGTATGAGAAAGGAGACCACTGAACGCATTGCGAAGCGGAAGGCCGGGAAAGAGGGAAAGCGGAAGGATGTCCAATTAGAGGATATTCCTACTTTTCTTGTTTGATGCCAACTGATACAGGTTACTGAAAGAGAGTTTGGTCGTGTTTTGGAGTTAGGTAATTATACCCCATCCACGAGATTCTTTTACATAAAGAAAATATGAATTTGAACGATATAGTGTTTCTTCCTCTAGCAGCTAGAATGACAGGTCAAATATATATACCTGCATGTTTAAATGCGGTAAATTTGTAGACTACTTAGATCAAACCGGAACTTCTTAATTTACTTCTAGTATCCTAACCAAACATCTTATCTAAAACCCTGTTAAATATGCTTGTTTCTGGTACCTCAACAAAATTCCGATGGTATTCTTCAACTTCAGCTAGATTTGTGATAAGATCAACCTCATGTGCCATGAGAAATTTGGTTTTTTTGATTAATTTCCAACCGACGAAGAGCGTCGGAAATATGAAGACCTTGTATAATCGTTAACTCCCGCTGTTAGATTAGGGGGGAAACTGGCTGTGACATACCATCAGATATGAAAACAGGAATGAAGGAATATCCCACTTTCCGTTCAAGAATACCGTGTACCCACTGACGAAGGTCATGATGAAAGTTGTCGCCAAGCCATACCACGCGGCATATGGCTGAAGCATGCCTTTGTAGGGCAGCGTATCCCGATCTAAACCCTGTACTTGACACGCTTTGTAGAAACGCAAGAAAGTGAAGTTCATGACGCTGAAATTGATCAATTGCGAAGCTGTCACCAAGCTAACGAACCAGGTCAACACGACCGCCGAGTTTGCACCTAGTTGTAAGAAGGATAACAAGGCGATAAGCAAGACCATGGCAACGCAGTAGATCGGTACTCCATTTCTTGTGCACTTGGTAAAGGCCTTGGGTGCTTTGCCTTCCAGTGCCAGACCGAAGAGCGAGCGAGATGCACAGTATACATATGAGTTACCAGCCGAGAAAGCAGAAGCGAGGACACCAGCATTGACAACATGGGGGAGGCCTTCGATACGGAGACGGTTCATTGCGATGACGTATGGTGATGCCGCAGCACCAGGCTTACCATCTCTAAAAGCAGCGATGAGTTCCGGGTCGTTATACGGGACGTTAATGCCCACAGCAAGCGAACCCAGGACGAAGAAGCATGTCAAACGATAGAATACCGCGTTGTATGCACGAGGCATGACTTTTCGGGGATTCTCTGTCTCACCAGCGGCCATGGACACATAGTCTGGTCCGGCAATGGTAAACGAAGCCTGAATCAAGCATTGCAAGAAACCGAGGAAGCGACCGAGCTCTCCCTTATGGTAAAGCTCGGTGAAAGAACCGGGGTTTTTCCAGTAACGGAATCCGTAGCGGTCTTTCTGAGGGTTGCCTCCTAACATAGAGATGAATGTGAAGATCAGAAGCCCGATGATGAGCAGGACCTTGCCGATAGCCGCCCAAAATTCGGTTTCGCCGTACCATTTGACTGCCATGAGGTTGATTACCCTAATTCTGAATTAGCATCTCTATATCTGAATACAAAAGTTCAGTAAGCATACCCGTAGAGAAAAATTACAATTGCGATTATTGCACCTGTAGGGACAGCACTACTCCAAAAGCCAATGATGATATTACAAGCTACGATTTCAAAGGGTACTAGAGCAGCTTCGAACACGAAGAAATTCCACCCCGTAGCGACACCGAAGGCATCGTCCACGAAGCGTCCGGCAAATCGAATGAATGGGGAAGATATAGGTAAATAAGTGACCATCTCTGCAATACCTGTATTTACATTAGTATTCTATTATTTTAAGAACCGATTCGAATCAAGAATTGCTTTGGGATGAATATTCAAGCACGTTATTTTGTGATGGTCGCAACGACAGAAATGATGACAGTAATGATAACCAAAGGTGTTGCTTGGGGCACTAAAGGGGGTTGGTCTCACTCAATGTACAAGCCAGGATGACGGTGCACCTATAACAAGGGGTCAATTTCCGTTTACGCTCCATGACACGACACACTTACCACAATGTGAAAGCTAGGAATAAGGAACCAGGCCCACCGTTCATCAGGCCTCGACCAATTTGCACGTAGAGGGCAGTTCCAATGGTGCCACCAATACCAATCAGCTGAATATGGCGGCTTTTGAGCTTTCGGTGGGTATTGTCGTTGACCTTTCGGACTGATCCCTCAAGGCTGGAACGATGCGGGTGAGCGCCATCGGATCCCTTTTCTTCGTCGGCGTGAACACCCTTAGCCTCATTCTGGTTGAACTGGTTGAACTGGTTGCTAGTGGAAGCCATTGTGGGTGGTGCCAGCCCAGACTCAGTTACTGGAGGATTGTTCTGAGTAGAAAGACAGAGAGCCGCACCACAGAGTGGGTGTACCATGAGGCAGCAGGAGCGGGATAGATTAGATATATGATGTGATGCTGTGTGGGGTTGACGTTCGAAGTATGGGCTAGCGTAGAAAGCCCAGCAGCGCTAGCGCGTGAACGAGATAATCCCGGTGCCGGCACATTCGATGGACGCAATCAAAAAGTCGGAATTGGCACTAGTGAACCTGGACATTGCTCTG
Source organism: Ophiosphaerella korrae (assembly GCA_028456385.1). Taxonomy (NCBI): domain Eukaryota; kingdom Fungi; phylum Ascomycota; class Dothideomycetes; order Pleosporales; family Phaeosphaeriaceae; genus Ophiosphaerella; species Ophiosphaerella korrae. The sequence continues at coordinate 30,560 of JALNQF010000007.1, read as the reverse complement.
GGCGATTCGTTTGCGCTACCGCCTCTCGCTGTCGGCTTGATTCACGCTCAAATTCCAGCAGACAGCGCTTTGACACGCCAGTGGGAGGAGCGGCTTACAGCCCAGCGCTCGGGAGTCAGATATACCCCGATCAGTTCGTCTGGCTGAAAGCTGGGTACCTCATTGGAGGACCGATAGTGTGGTGGACTGGTGGTGTTGCAACCAGGGTCGAGAACCCGGTACAACTAGCTCCATTTCGAGCCTCATAGGTCGGGTCGGCCTGGCTTATTCCTCCCCAACCACCATGTTAGGTAATATGTACATCTCTCCATGCCCTTCAACTCATATGCTTAGGGATAGAGGGGCGAGACTGCCCCAAATTTCTTGGAAAGCCTCTCCGCAGATGGCTAGCTAGATGGTAGCGTTGCCTTCACAAGTTAGCGTTCGGCCGGTCGGACACACCGAACCGTTCCTTATCACTGTTTTGGCCTACGAAGCTTCTCCAATAGTCTTTTCTATGCCCGTATCCTACCCGCAGGGAGTCTGCTTGGCGTTTCTAGGCGATCAGGTTGGCTTTAGGCTTTGCTCTGCTATTGCACGCCGCCACAAGCTTGTCTACACTTCCTTCTCTACCAATACTCGGCTGCCCTGTAGGCATCCAGGTATATTTGATAACTATATACCAGGCCCTTTCGTTTTCGCTTCAGAGTGTCTGACTGTATTTTATGGTATGCAGCGTAACATGCCATTTTCCTCTGAGGATGGCAATTGTGCGTGAGGCGCTCAACATATGACGCCGCGTCACCTCGATTGCCGTGTTTATGGCAAGCTGTCAGGCTCAGGCTACCTTCGCCAACCTTTTTCTACATCCAAGAAAAGCCCGGAAATTCTATACCTGAAGCATCCCAAGCTTTGCTTCATTGACCACACAAAAGAAAGCACCCCGAGTCGTGTTGATGTGTGGCTCGTACCCTCAACTGCGATATCAACCTTATGCACTACGCGCCCTGCGCTTTGGGGCTTCCTATTTTCCAAGCAAACGATCTGAGAAAGCTCATATTTAATAAATTGACACAACAAGTTAATATTTCACCTTGCTCCTCTATGCGAACACGCCTATAGCGTACGATGAATCCATTGGCTTCCAGATTGTTATTCCTGTGTAATGTCACAAGGGTATTGCATGTGTTTGCAAAGAGGATTTTGTGTCGTCAAAAAGTGACACGAACTAATGTTACAAAATGGTAACTTGCCAAGTCAATATCGGATTGGAGTTCGTACCCAGGTAGTGTCTCGACAAATGCAGTCACAACAAACAAGGATATTTCTTACAACTGTGGACGATATGATAATCACTTCAATTACTTGCTTCTGCTTCCAATGCTACGATGGTCATCCTTTCAACTCTGCTCCACTATACCAACTTCACCGAATCCAATACATTGACCGATTTGTGCGGCAGCTTTGTGCGTAGTGGCACCTCTAGGACTTCGATATTACTGGAAGATTCTGAGAAAGCTCAGTGAGTGAGATATCCGAGTCTATCACTCCCTGCTCTAGTTTATGCGTGGTAGTGATATCTCCCAGCCATCTTCTACCTGTCTTGTGATCGAAGTATACAGGCTGTACAAGACCATCGTACACTGTCATATCTTGAAACGTGGGTGGGTATATAGTGGTTGTTTCTTTGCGCTCAAATCCTTCATCCGTTGCATATGTAGCGTGTTCTTTGATCTCAGCCTCGGTACGTTGGAGTGATCTTGATGCTTCTCATGCACCCTCTCGCTCATATGTAATCTTCCATCGCCTGTTGTTCCCGGTGCAAGTTGGAAATTCACCTGCAGAGATCTCGATAAGTCCATCACCATTAGGGTTTGGTATCCAATGATGTGGTGGGAGGACCTCGATGTCATACACAAGCTGTATGTAATGGTGGTATTCGTAGTTGTGAATCTCTCGGGAGATCTTGGGTTGGGTGATTTCCTGCTCGTGCAGCTTCATTACTTCACGTGTGGCAACTATGGCCATGTTAGTTATGATTTCCCGTCCTTTGGAGACCAGCCAAAGACAGCTCTTGGCTTACTGGGTGCCCATTCAATGACCCTGTCTTTATCAAATGTATCGCTTAAATCGACAACGCCATTTAGAAAACCGTAAATTTTACTCTCTATCTCATCATAGCCGTTGGCATTAATCTTGAGTTGCAACCCCTCTTTATCCACTGCTTGTATAGCTGCTAAGCCGTCAGCGCGATTCGATACATAGTGTTTCGCTTCTCATCAGGTGTCGGTGTTAAATGCACCGAGATTGCACATACCAAGTGTATCAGGGAGCGGTTTTCTTTTCAGCGCATCTATTAAACTTCTGTGTCAGTTAATGTTCTGGTCGGCAACATCTTCTTCGTGTGGTTTTTTGCTTTCTTCATTAGCCAATGGTTTGTTTCTTCCAAGTGTTACATGGTGTGCGTCGTTCGAATCGTCTGCAGGAGCAAGGACGGCCTGGTAGGCTTTGCAATTGCTCGCGATGCAACCTTGTGTAAGCTCTGAAGAAACCGAATGTGCGGAATCAACTACTTCAGGCAATGACATTTTCGCATTGATAGAGTGTTCGGAGTCGTAAGTGGAGGCCAGAGGTTGACTGAGACTATGTAATAAATGATGCTGACGTCGATTTCCAAGAAGACTAGCTCGCTGGTCACTTTGTGTTGAATTTGGTGTGATTGTCTCAAAATCGTAATTCGCTTGTTGTGTGGGTTACTGTTTTTTTTTTTTTGCTAGAGCTGCGAAAAACCGACTTTAGCTTTCGCTGCATTGCACGGTACGATGATGTTGCTGGGAGAGGTTGAAGGAGAAAGAGAGTTTGGTATGGGAGGCTTATTGGATAGTAGAGGGAGGCAACCTCTGATTGATCTAGCCCTGAAGCTTTGCGAGGCCGCAATACGGAAGACTGCCTAAACTCAATGACACAGACAAACCTAACTGAGGCCCATAAACATGAACTTCGGGGCAACGTGAGAAGAAAGCGCGAATTTTGAGGGACAAGAGTGTTGGTCGAGATACCACATACACATTCCTGTTTACTAGACTTCTGGCGTGTCGTAAAACAGACTTATGAATGGGAAAGCATAGTTCTGGAGATAGGAATGTGACGATTCCCATAGCAATCCATGATTTTAGTTGCCATCCGCACGGACCCATCAAGCTCATGGCTGCAACTAGGCACTGCACCAGCAGATCTAAAACGCCTCGCCCACAGTTTTATGACGAAGCATCATAGTTGTTAGCGAGACACGCCGCCGACGGGGTTATGCATGGCGTTCTAAATGACAGCGGAATATCGTGAGAAGAGATCTGCTTTTACACAAAGCCAATCATATCATATAGTGTGGACCATGGAGATAGACACGCTCCCCGGAAAGACGAGGCCGCAAGAAATTCCGCGGTGGAGCTGAGCCACAGACGGGGGGATGGCGACAAAGAAAGGGACCGATGGCAATGCCTAGTGGGCTGGGCGTGCAAGAAGATGGCCTGTAGTACGTAGTAGATTTGCTCTACTTGTAGCCAGGCCCTCAGGAACAGCGAAGCAATGTCGAGCACGGGAAGTCAGGTGCACAGACCTCACCTGATCCATTACACGGTCCCGGTGGCGATTAGCCTTCCTTCCAACTACATTAGTTTGCCCTACAAGCGTTCGGTACCGGCGGATATTAAGTGTCTTTGCCTTGCATGCAATATGACGGCACCCTCCTATGTCAGCAAGCGGCAGCGCAGGAGAGGTGGTCTGGTCTCGGGCTCCTAGTGTGAAGGTGCACGTCAAGCGTGCCGCGTAAACACAGACAATGGCTGAGGGTGGGGTCTTCCTAGCCTCTTCCGATGACAAATCTTACGTCTCTTATTGTAACTTCTTTCATATAGTTCTGGAGGGCTGTAATTATCCAACCTCGGGAGATAGCAATACGGTACTGACCTTCCTTGAAGAGGCACTCCAAACTACATATGGCGTGTATTTCCGGATACCGCAGTCTACGCAGAGCACGCCGCGTAAATGTAATCAATGGTGAAAGGTAAACCCTACAGGCGTCTTCACCATTCTCAAACCCCCCATAATGCTTAGATGTGCGGGCCAGCTAGACCACGCTCGTAGCCTGCAACTAATGATTAATCATGTAGACTAAACAGGCAAGGCGATGGAGAGCTAACAACTGGATCGAATGATTTGATTCTTGGAAAAGATCGAAAGCGCATACCGCCCACTAAAGCTGTCATTACGTCGTTCTGAGTCTGTGTGCATCAAAGTACCGCAAGCTGTATAAAGAGCCCGACGCCACCAAGCTTTAAAGCAGTATTACAACATAGAACAATCTATTAACCCGATTTCAATATGGACAAAGTCAAAGCTGCTCTCACCGACTTCACTTCGCGCTCGGGTCATCATGACACCACAGTCCATGAGACTATTGCCCCAGGTGTTACACATGAGACTGTAAAACCTCACCAACACGAACAAATACACACTGCAGTAGACCGCGAGGTCCATCAATATCATTATGTACATGCTCCCTACTTCTTTTGCATTTGATTAATAGTTCTAATAATCATCACAGCATCGCACTGTTCAGCCTGTTCAGGACCAGGAAGTGCTTCCAGAGACACATACAACGAAGCTTGGTGGTGTACAACATCGGGAATTTGATCACAGCGATCATGACTCAACAAAGAGAGGTCTTGCCCAAGAGGCAGCTCAATTCGAGAGTGAAAGACGAGTAGAGGGTACTACGACAAGCCAAAGTGTAGCACCCAGTGTGGAGGAGAACACGTTCATCACCACATTTATGAAACTATCCAGCCTGTTATCAACAAGGAAACCATCCAGCCCAATGTCATCCATACCATTGTTCCTGTTCACGAAGTGCATCACAACAAGGCTACTCACCATGACACCACTACTCTGCCCACTATGACCATGGACGAGTTTAAACACAAGGGAGGGGATCTTTCCGGTCGTGAAGAAAGTTTTGATGAGTTTCAAGGTGTGCCGAAGAACATCGGCAGTAGCACGGCAGGAGGGTTTAGTCACGTCCGCGACACTACCCATCATGGCAGTCACCACGATGGTCACCATAGCAGTCACCACAGCACTGGCGCTGTCGGGACAGGTTTTGGGACATCTGGCCTCACTGGCTCGGACAAAGATGGCCCGACTGGACGCCACGACAGCTGCTTGGCCAACAAAGCTGATCCTCGTGTGGACTCTGGTCGCGTCGGTACTGCAGGCAACACTGTAGGCACTGGTGGGCATGGTGTTGGTCAGTACGGATCTAACCACGGTACCCATACCTCTGGAAATACTGAAAGTCATGTTGGTACTGATGGTCCTATTGGATCGAGCAGTCGCGATGGTTCAGATTTACCCAAAGCCCTTACCGAAGACAAGTCACGGGCTAATCTAAGCTCCGGTAACCATGTCTCTACCACTACTCATAAGAAGCCGGGTCTTATGGATAAGCTCAATCCAACGAAAGATACCGATGGCGATGGTAAAAAAGGGATTATGAGTTGGGGCTGAAAATCTGGGTAATAAATACAAAGCATTTTAAATGAGCACGCTTGCTGGTTTCGTGGTTTGGCCTTTTATATCTGTGATAGATTGACAGTAGAGAAATAATAAGAGTGCTCTTAAATTGTGCTCTTTAGCGATTTTCAATCACAGGAGCATACTCAAAGCTTCCTGCTTGCTATGGCAACCCACTCATTAATGGGCTTATCGGTGGGCACCAACACTACCCTTCCCCCCTTCCAGCCCCCTAGGGTGGAATCGCCTCCTGGAATAGTCACGCAGGCCCTACGAGCTATTACCCCAATTTGTGAGAGTTTATCTGCATCAAGTGTTGGACAATCGTGACTATGACCATCAGTGTCTCAAGCCAGGAGTGCAGGTGCATTGAACGTACTACACCAAACTCAAATGCGGATTGTACTGTTCATTTGCCCAATCCTCTGCTTTTTGGCCTTCCCTAAAACCTTCGACTTTGCGCCTGCAGTTTCCAGCAAGCTCCTTCAGGCCATCAGTCTTGTCACATTGGATGTAGCATTTCCTAAAAAACACCGCTTCGCTTGCTATTTTCTCGAATTGGACAGACACATTTTTGCCAGCAGGGAAATCAAGGGAGTCGAGCCAGGCCTGGGGATCTGAAGAGTGGGAAGTAGACGAGATTTCGGATGTCAGGGTAACATGAGCGATGAACTTGTGTGGGGAGGACAGATGCAATGAAGCCGACTGGATGAGGGTGACGAGGGGGGAGTTGAGAGGACAGTCAGAAGGTGGGAGAAGCCAGAGCGAGGAGCCCGGCATCGTGAAGATGCGGAGATGGTAATATGGAGTGGTGAGGTGATGTGGTAGTACTGCCACATGTGGCTAGTGCGCCCGGCCTTGGCGTGCTGGGCCGCGACCAAGATTGCATGTGAAAGCCGGCACGCATCGCTGCAAGCCCAATAATACTCGCATGCGCAATATTCCTCCAAACACGCAGCAAATAACAATGCGACATGCCAGACGGCGGCGCTGTCAGCTGACCAGGCTTTGGAGTTGATCATCATGGCTACAGGGGTGCTGCGGTTGTTGTGGAGCGTGGTGGATGGTGTCTGGGACGTTGTTCACTTCTGGCTACGAGTACCTGCATCCTCCCCTACCCAAGGCACGGTTGGGCAGATGGCTGACTTGGTGAAGAAATTGTGGGCGTGGTGGACGGAGAAGAGCAAAAGAGACCAATTTCTCGAAATCATTGCCAAAGCGCGCATCTTCGAGGAATGGGAGGCTGCATCATACAGCCTCGACGAGTGCATGGACTATGACTTGTGGTAACGACCATCCAACGCCTTTCGCGCACTTCTACTAACCCGCCCCCCCCCCCCCCCCCAGGCGCCAGAACCCTATCAGCAAACACTACGACTATCGCCTCATTCAACAACGCCTCACCTCCCTCGAAGTCGCCGAGGACGCAGGCGATATCATTGGACTGGTCAACCTCATACGCAGTGGCCTCGTCCGCAATCTTGGCAACATCACTGCGTCGCGGCTGTACAATCGAGCCTACGGCGGTACTAAACTCTTGATCGAGGACTATTCCACCCAGGTCTCGCGCTGCGTCAATATCATCACAAACTGTCCTACCGCCCCAACCACCGACATTGGATTGACGAGCCAGATGAAGCTGGATGTTTTCCACGACACTCGACTAGCTTTTGGCCGGACAGCACTAGTCCTACAAAGCGGTGCTATGTTCGGATTATGCCACTTAGGCGTCGTTAAAGCACTACATCTTCGCGGCCTGCTCCCACGCATCATCTCCGGCACTGCAACAGGCGCTCTTATCGCCGCTTTGGTATGTGTTCATACTGAGGACAATCTTCTTCACGTTCTATCGGGCAAGGGTATCGATATCAGCGCCTTTACAGATCGATCTGGCCAGAATGGTATGGCCCCAAGTCCATGGTACGAAACACTCGTCCGACGCATCAAGCGATGGTGGAAGGTTGGTCACTTCTTAGATGTTCGCGTACTGGAAGAGGTGCTCCGGGCGAACATTGGCAACTTGACGTTTGAAGAGGCGTACGAAAAGACGAAGAGAGTCCTGAACATCACCGTCACAACCAGTCGCAGGGGTGATGTCCCAAATCTTCTAAACTACATCACAGCCCCAAACGTTGTAAGTACTTATCCAGTCATAGCCCCTCCCACATCAGACCAACTAACATGCTCCACTCAGCTTATTTGGTCCGCAGCACTAGCATCTAATGCGACGTCCTCCTCTACACTCTATCACCCGGTAACCCTCCTCTGCAAAGACGAGAATAACAACATCGCACCATGGACACCTGCTTCATCAACTACGTTTCGTTCATGGACGCACGCTTCGTACCGTGACCGAGAGTCTCCACTGTACCGTCTTGGTGAACTCTTCAACGTGAACCATTTTATTGTCAGTCAAGCACGACCCTATCTTGCACCATTCCTCAGAAGCGATCTCCATCATCCAAACCCACGCCAGGATGGACGGTGGAAACTAACAATGCCAATACTTCGATTAGTACTGTTTGAGATACAGCATAGGTTGCGTCAACTCGATGAGCTTGGCCTCCTATCCCCTTCTATTCGGCGCTTCCTCCTCGACGAGCACGTGCCTGGGCCAAGTCTCATTTTAGTCCCAGAACTTACGCCTAGTGACTTCTTCAAGCTCCTTGAGAATCCAACAAAAGAAGCAATAGATTACTGGATCCGCAAAGGGGAGCGGAGCGTGTGGCCGGCTGCGATTGCGATCAAAATCAGGTGTGCGGTCGAGGTTGAACTAGATCGAGGATATCAGCTAGCGCGAAGAAGAAGACCCGCTGAGCCAGGTAGCATTGGTTCTGCAAATGGTAGTGGACCCACTGGTGGCAGTAGCGGATTGAGGACGAGCGGAAGTCACGGTGAGGTAAAGAGGATGAGAGGGTATGAAGGTAGTTCAAGGAGTGAGCAGCAGATAGCGAGGAGGAGAAGAGCTAGAAGTTTTGGGGAAGGCAATATTTTCTAATTAAAGTTGTTTGAGTTTTGCCAGTCTTTCGGTCATCTTTGCCTACGGTTATTTTCGTGGGTAGGTACTTTATTTTTGCACGGTCAGAAACTTTTTAAAATAAAGTATAGTCAAAACTTTAATAGCTACAGTTACTACCGTAGTTTATAAGCGAGTCGCGCCTACAAGCGAGTCGCGCCCCTAATTTTACTAAGGAAAATTAATAATCTAGAGTTTAATAACTTTACAACTACTTAATAGAATTTTCTAAAATTATTACTACTAAGCTACACTTATATAAATATTCTAGTCCTAAGATTATTATACCCTAGCTAACGTAATAAAGAAGTTATTAAGAAAAAGCTTAAAAGGTCTATAAGTTTTTAATAAATTCTTAACAACTTCTTTATTATATTAGCTAGGCCTTAGTAATCTTAGGATTAGAATATTTATATAGGTATAGCTTAGTAGTAAAAATTTTAGAAAATTCTATTAAGTAGTTATAGCGTTATTAAACTCTAGATTATTAATTTTCTTTAGTAAAATTAAAAGTATAACTTACTTATAAACTATATTAGATAAAAGTTTAGAATAGTATAATATATATATACCTAATATAAAATTAATACTTTATTATTTATAACTACTTACTACTTAAAATTATATAAACTTAAGAGTTTTTTTTTTAATATATTTAAAGAAAATTAAGTAAGTACTTAGTTTACTAGCTTTATATATACCTATAAGCTTAAATCCTTTTTAGTATACTTAAAATAAGTTTATATTATAAGTTAAAGCTCTATTCTATATAATTTAAGTAAGCTTATAGTAGTAAGTAAACTATATAAGCTATTTAAGTTACTTTACTATATATAAGTAGCTTAGCTTTAATAGCTTTTTAATTAGTAATTATTTTTTACTTATTTTTAAGCTTATATTTTATAATAGTTATAAGCTTAGTACTAAAAATTATATAATAGTTTTATTTTATATACTATAGTAAAGTATTATAAACTTAGTATACTTTTATCTTATTTTATTCTATTTTATCTATTACTTAAATACTTATAATATTTTATAGTAAGATAACTCTACTTAATAAAAGTACTACCTTACTTAATAAGTACTTATAATAGCTATTATAGTTTATATAACTTTACTATAATATTTTTAAGCTAAGTACTTAGTAGCTTATTAATTTAAAAGCTAATAATATCTTTAAGATTTATACTAATAAACTAGTTTAACTTAAACTAAAGAGCTTTATATTTATAAAAGAAGTAGCTACTTATAAACTTATAATAAATAAATACTAAGTTATAAAAAATACCTAGATATTATAAATAGTATACTTTAAAGCTCTATATATCTAAGTAAATACTATAGTTAATTTAAGCTATCTAATAATAGCTAAAATAACTTTACTTATAAATAATAAAGCTATATTATAAAAGCTTATCTAAATACTAAAGAATTTACTAGATTTATCTAATACTAGTACTAGTATTAAGACTTTAGAACTAAGTAAAAATAATAAAAGTAAGTAAGATTTTATAAAATAAGTAAAGTTAATAAAGAAATTAGTTACTTAACTTAATTAATAGTAAGTTTTTATTAGAGAATTATAAAGTATATAAGTATTAATAAGTAAATAAAAATCTAATTAAAGTATTAGTATTATAATACTAAGTAGTAAGTAAGCTATTATATTATATGTAATTAAGCTAGGTAATATAGCGTAGTAGAATACGTAACTATTTAGTAGTAAACGCTCTAGAGTAAACGCTTTAGAGTAAATACTCTAGAGTAAGCACTTAAAAATAAATACTAGATAGTAAGTATATAGGAACGTTAATAGACCTTTATAAACTATTATATTTAATCTTTTCTTTACTTTTTATCTTAATAGAGTATTATAACTAATACTTTAATTAGATTCTTATCTACTTATTAATACTTATATACTTTGTAATACTCTAATAAAAGCTAACTATTAATTAAGTTAAGTAACTATCTTATTTATTAACCTTACTTATTTTATAGAAACCTACTTACTTTTATTACTTTTACTTAGTTCTAAGGTCTTAATATATTAAATACTTTTAAGATAAGTAATATATTAATAAATATAGATAACTAGCGTATAAAAGTAACCTATATAGCTACTTCTAAGGTTACTAAGCTTAACCTCTACTATAGAGAATAAAATAAGCTTAAGCTATAGATTTTATAACTTAATCTCTTCTTTAAAGTAGACTAAGTTTAAGATAAAAATAAAGCTATACTTATATTATCTTATATAAGGAGTAAGGTAGAGAAATAAGTTATACTATACCTTAAAAAATACTTTAATAATAATAATAGTAACTATAACAAGATATTTAAATAATAAATTAAGTTTAAAAATAAAGTATAATAAGCTTTTTTACTAGTAAATAAGATAGTAGTAGTAGAGTACATAATATAGTAGCTATAACAATATAAGGTAGTAGTAGATTATACTAATAAGTTCTAAAGCTACGTAATATAAATAGAATAGAATAATAAAGTATTAATAAGGATATTTTAATAGAAACTTAAAAGTAACGTTTAAAGTAAGCTAATATATAGTAGAGCTATAATTAAGATATTAGAAAACCTAATAAAAAAAGTAATTTAAGTTAATAACTATATATATAAATATATAGTAGAAGCTAAAAACGTAAAAGTACTATATATAGAAAGTAAGAAGTATAAACCTAAGTATAAGTAGTAATATAAATATAAGTATAACTAAGTTTAGAGTAGCTATAGATACTTTAGGCTAGATAAGATATATATTAATAATATAAACTTAAGAAAACAAGAATACTATTACTATAAGAACTCTAAAAGAGTAGAAAGCTAAAAATACTATAAGTATAGTAAAATAAAGTACTTAGTAAAGAATTACTAAGTAAAGAATAAGATTATATAATAAATTAATATACTTAAGTAGTAAGATAAAGATAGAGAAGAAGAATAAGAAGTAATCTCTAGAAGAAGCTAAGAGAAAAGAGATTACAAGACTATAAACCTCTAGTAGTAAAATATAAGTAAAAGATATAACTACTATAGAATTACTATATAACTAATAAACCTTATAATAGATAATAAAGTAAAAGCTATAAAGATACTACTAAGAGTATAAAGCTATATAAAGAGGTATTAGCTAAAGTAGAAATAAGCTAAAATAGATACCTTAGAATACCTTTAGCTATACTAGAGAAGAGTAGAGTATAAGCGTAAAATAATACTATATTTAAGAAGGTAAGTATATATAGCTTAGAATAAAAATAAGAAAAAAAACTAAGAGCTTAAAACTTCTAAATATAAAATAGTACCTAAAATACTAAAGCTAAAGTAATAAGAAAGCTAAAGTATAAGATAGTTTTATAAAAAAAATCTAGAGACTAGTAAATAGCTACTACTTAGTAAAAGAATAGTAAGATAAGAAATACTAAGTAGAGTAAACCTAATAATATAAATTAGTATATACTAATAATAATTAGGCGCTAACTATTATAGATCTAGTATTAATACAAGAACTATAATACTAGCTATACTTATATAACCTAAACTATCTACTACTATTATAGATAGGATATTACTATAATAACTACTTTACTTACTATTCTAATAAGATAAGATCTAGATATAAATAGAACTAGAAAGAGTGTATAAATATAAGATATAAATAATACCTATAGGATAAGTAAGAAGTAGAGTACTTTCTAGGTATAACTAAAGATATTATAGGAGTAACAAGAGAAATCGAGATAGAACTAATTAATCCTAACTTAGGTACTAACAAAGTATAGGACAAGCAAGGTAATAACTTTAATTAGGAAGTTACTTATAATTAGGATACATAGTAGTAATCTATAGTTATATATAAATAGATTAGAGTAATCTATAATAATATATAAATAGATTAGTAGTAATCTATAGTATTATATAAATAGATTAATATAAGTATATAGTTTATATAATAAGTATTATTAAGATAGTTTTAGTAATTTAATCTTTTAACTATAGAACGCTAATATAAAATAGTTATAAAATATCTTCTATTATTATTAGTTATTATAGATTACTATATAAGCTTTTATTATTACCTCCTAATCTACTAACTTCTTAAGATAGGTACTTGTAGTTAATAATAGGAGGCCTATTATACTTTACTAATTTAGTTATTAAGAGAAGTAAAGCGTAAGTAGTATATAGTCTAGCTAATACGATAGTAGAAAGTTTAACTAAATAAGTAGCTAAAGTACCTATAAGTAGTTATAAGTTAGATAATACTATATAGAAAGTAATTAGAAAATATATAAATAACATAATCTTTAAAAAAGAAGATATAAAAATAGTAATTAACACTTTAGAAATATAGAATAAAGAACTATAAGACTACTTAAAGTAGAATAAAGTATAAATTAAAGCTATTATTAAAGGATAGAACTAGATAGAACTAATTACCTAATAACTAGAAATAAGCGCAACTAAGAAACTACCTAAGATTCTTATCCTTAAGAAATTCGATAGAATAAAGGAGAAAATAAGACCCTTTATAGTATTAGTATAACTCTAGATAGATATATAAGTACTATACTTTAATATAGAAGAAAAGAAGGTAATATATATTAGATTATACCTTAAAGAAGATATAATAAGATAGTATAAACTTTACTAGATAGATTATATAATATACTCTCTAATAACCTAGAAAGATAAAACTAAAGCTATTTTTAGAAGTTATAAATACTTTACTAAATAAATAAGAGTAGTATTTAGGGATATAGATATTACCTAATAAGCTAAAGAAAAACTTAAGAGGTTTATATAAAGTAAGAGTATTCCTAAATATATATTATAATTTAAATAACTAAGCTAAAATATAGAATAAAACAAGTTAGCCTTAATATTACAATTTAAATAAAGACTAAACTTAAAAATCTAATATAAAATAATTTATATAGAGAAACCTAGGATATTAGAAGCTCTAAAATAATAAGTAATTTAAATTAATAATAACTTTTAAGAATAGAAAAAGAATAAGTATAGTACTTAAACTAGAAACTAAGATACTAGAGACTCTATAATCTTTAACACTAATAAAGATAAAAAAAAAAAGAAGAATAAAAACTTTATATACTTTAACTATAGTAAGAAAAACTACTATATAAAAGACTACTAGTTATAAAAAAAAAAAGATATAGTATATTATAAATATAGAAAGCTAGGATACTTTATAAAGGACTATAAAAGTAAAAACTATAAGAAAAATAAAGAAGCTTAGTTAAAAATAACTAAAAAAAAGAAAGAAGTACTATAAGTATAAGTTAAACCTTAAGAAAAGGTAGCTAGGAGTAAAGAAATATAATATGTAATACTCTATTAGACCTTTTATTACAAAGATAACTACTATATATATCTTTTTAGTAAGTAGAGAGTAAAGTATTTCCTATAATAAAGAAATAGAGTAGTAGTAATAAAAGAAAGAATAAAAGCTTAGCTAAAAGAGATAGCTTAAGTAATAGACCTACTAATAGAAGACTTAGAAGAAGAAGAGCCTTAGACCCTATTAATCTAGGCTAAAGAATAAGTACTAGATAAAGAGACTACTATAGCTTCCTTATAAAGACTATAAAGAAGTAAAGAATAAATTAGTATAAGAAGTATAAAGTATACCTAGCTAGATATATATAGCTATAATAGCTATATAACTATAGCTATAAAAGAATAAAATAAAGAATAGAGATTTATTTAAATATACTTAATAGTTATAAGTATAAAAGAAGTATATAAAGACTAAAAAGAATATAATCTTAAAAAAATAAAGTTTATACTATTTTAGGAATAGATAAAATAATATATAGTTATAGTAAGAAAAATACTTATATAAAGAGAGTAGTAATTCTTTATAAAAAAGATATAATAGATTAATAAAGCTTATATACTAAGAGTACTAGTAGTATACTATATTCTAACTATAAATATACCTAGAAAAGATAATTACTAAGAAGGAGATAACAAAATAATAAACCTAAAACACTTAGTATATTTTAAAGTATTATAGATATTATACCTAGATAAGAACTATATTATATATAGAAACTCTAAAGAAAACAATAGTATATAGCTTATAAGAAGAAAAGGCTATAACTATATAAGAGTAATTCTAGTAAAAGATATCTAAAGATAAGAAATAATTCTAGAAGATAGATACTTAGTAGTAAGGCTAAAACTAAAACTATCTAAAAAATATATCTAAAGAAGACTATAGTATAAATATACGTATAATAAATATCTAAAATATAAAGAATATAAACTTTAAGTAAAGTTATAGCCTTAGAAAGATAGATAATTTATAAAATTACCTAAGTAAGAAAAGCTAAAAGGTATAAGAGGCCTATATATTACTAAAATAGGCACTTACTAAGAGAAGAAAGTATAGCTAATAATTAATAGTAGAGCTATAAGAAACTTTATATCTAAGAAGTTTATAGAAATATAAGGAATACGTTATATAATAAAGAAGTACCCTTAATAATTAAGTATAATTAAAAGAAAACTATTCTAGGAACTAATTAAGTTTAAAACAACTCCCTCTATATTAGAACTAGAAGGGATAACAATTAAGAATATAGTTATAGATATAACAATAATTAATAATAAGTAAGATATAATACTAGGAATACTATAGTTATAAATAACTAACCTATATATTAATTAAAGAATAAGAAAAATTAGCTACTATAAAATAGATACGCTAAAAGCTAATATAAGTACTTATAAAAGAAAGTTCCTAGAAGAATATAAGAAATAGGAAAAATAGCTTATAGAACCTAAAGAATATCTTCTAGAATATTAGTTATAGGACTTAGTAATAGAACTAGAAAATAGTAAAAATATAGAATAGAGCTTAGTTTATAGAAAAATAGAAGAAGAATCTAAAATTAAATAGGTATTTATTAAAAATATAACTAAGAAAGGATAGATATAAGAATCTAAATCTTTAGTAGTATATAGACTTATATTTATAGACAAAAAAGAAATAAGTAATAAAAGACTTTACGTAGATTTTAGAAAAACTAACGTAATTATAAACAAGAACTAATACCTACTACTATAAATAGATAAAATATAAGATAGACTATAGAAAGTAAGAATCTTTATTAAACTAGATATCTAGAACGCCTACTACTAGATTAGAATTAAAGAAAAAGATAAGTAGAAAATAATATTTAGAATATAATATAGACTATATAAATATTTAGTTATACTTTTTAGCTTAATAAACGTACTAGCTATATTTTAAGAAAGAATTAATATAGTACTAAGAGAATACTTAGACGTATTTATATTTATATACCTAGATAATATCTTTATATTCTTAGAAATAGAAGAGGAATACGTATAATATATATATAAAGTACTAAGAAAACTAGTAGAAAATAAACTATTCCTTAAAATAAGGAAATACAAATTCTATATAAAGAAAATAGACTTCTTTAGATTTATTATAGAACTAGGAAAAATTAAGATTAACTTTAAAAAGATTAGATTAATTAATAAATAGCTAATACTAAGAAACCTAAAAGAGGTATAATAATTTTATAGATTAGTAAACTTTTATAGAAAGTTAATAGTAAGATAGTTTAAAGATATAAAACTAATAATAAGACTTATAAAAAAAGACACGCTATTTAAATAGATAAAGAAATATAATAAAGTATTTAATAAGATTAAAAAGAAGTTTATAGAAAACCTAGTTATTAGAATATATAACCTAGACCTACTAGTAATTATAAAAATAGATATATCTAACTTAGTCTATAGAATAGTACTAATACAAGAAAACCTAGAGACTAAAAAGGAATATTTAGTAAAATACTTCTCTAAAAAGATAAAAATAGTAGAACTTAATTACTTAATTTATAATAAAGAGATACTAGTAATTTATAAAGTATTTAAGTAATAGAGAGTATACTTATAAAAAGTAAAGTATTAAATAAAGGTCTATATAGACTATAAAAATCTTATAAGATTTATACTAAATAAAGAACTATTATAATAATATATAAGATAGTAGGAATTCCTATTAATATTTAATATAGAAATTATATATATAAAAAGGAAAAATAACTAATTTATAGATACTCTTAGTAGAAGACTAGACTTATAAAAAGAAGTAAATACTACTAGTATAATTCTAGTAAAGAATAAAAAAAGATACTTAGTCTTAAATATACCTAAAATAGCTATAATACTTAAAAGAAAGAATAGCGAGCTAGATAAATAGATTTAGGAAATAACGTAAGAAGTATCTAAAGAAATAAAGAAATTAGAAATCTAAGAAGGACTAGTATAAGCCTATAGAAGAATATATATTCTAGGAAAAATTTAAAGAGAATTTATATAATAATTCTATAAATTACTAGTATATAGTTATTAAAGTATTAAGAAAATATTAGATAGATTACTATAAGACTACTATATTCTAAGAGTAAAATAATTAGTAATAGAAGTACTATAAGACTATATAGAATACTAAAGAAATAAATATAACTAATACGTACTATATAGAATACTACTACTAGTAGAAGTACTAGAATAACTATAGAGAGTTATTATAATAGACTTTATTACAAAATTACCTAAGTTAAAAAACCTAATATTAGGAATTAAGTATAATAGAATCTTAATAATAGTAGATAAACTTATAAAGTACTTATACTTTAAACTATATAAAGAAAAAAGTAGAATAGAGGTTACTATATACTAAGTTCTAGAGACTATAATTAGTTAATATAAACTACTAAATAAAATTATTATAGATAGAGATATAAAATTTATATTAAAACTATAGAGAATAATAATAGTATAATTAAAAATTAAATATATAATATCTATAGTATATTACCTATAAATAGATAGATAATTAGAACGAATAAATTAGATAGTAGAATAATATCTAAGATACTACTTTAACTATAACTAGAATAATTAGGTATAGCTACTACTTATAGTATAGTTAGTATATAATAGTGTAAAGAATATAGTAATAAGAGTATTACTTTTTTTTATAAACTATAGATTTAATCCTAACGTATATAGAATACTAAGACTAGAAGTATCTTAGTTTCTAAGAGGAGAAAACTTTACTAATAGACTAAAAAATATATATAACTAGCTAAGATAGGACGTAGAATTCCTATATAACTAAATAGCAAAATACTATAACAAGAAGTATAAAGAAGAACTTTAAAGAAAAAGAAAAAGTATAGTTAGTATAGAAAAATATTAAGAGTAAATAACTAAGTTTAAAATTAGATTATATTAAAATAAAACTATATAAAGTTAAGAAAGAAGTTATACTAGTTATATTTAAACTAAAGCTACTAAGTAAGATAAGGATATACTTAACTTTCTACGTAGCGCTACTTAAGATAGTACTATAGAACGTAGAACTACTAGTATATAAGATAGACACGTATAGAAAATAAGAAGAATAAGAAGTTAAAAAAATCTTAGCGTACTAGTTTTATAATAGAAGAAATTACTACCTAGTAGAATAAATAAGTATAGATAAGAAAGGATAACTATAAGAGAAAATATAGGAACTAGAAGATAATCTTAATTACTCTAAGAAACTAAAAGACTTCTAAAATTAAAACTTTCTAGACTACTTTATAGTAAACTAAGAAAACTAGCACTATTACTACTAGATAGAGAGATAATAGAAATACCTAGTATAATAGGAGTAGCCTCTACTATAGCCTTAAAATTAAGCTTAGATTCTATAAAGATAGCTTACGTAATAAACTTCTTATTATTTAAAGCCTTTATCTTATAGAGATAAACTAGATAAGTATAATTTTCTACTTATATACTTAGAATATAATTACGTTCTTTTTAGCTTTAGTAATCTATTTAGATAGTTTATTTTAAGTATAGTTAATAGCTCTCTTTATTATAAATAAGTATAGATACGTAAATAAGTATTATTAACCTATACTCTATAAGAGATACGCTAAAAAGATTATAAAACGTATAAGTATTAGTATAAATATATACCTTATAAGCCCTACTATATTTTAAAGAAATATACTCTAGAAAAAGGTTTATAGATTTATAATAAGAATAAAAAAATATAGTAATACTATAATATAATATATAATCTACTAACTAAAGATAATAGAGAGTAGATTTAATAAGTATAAGGGAGGATAAAGAGCTTAATATTAATAAAGAAACTAGATTAATAACTTTAGCTCTAGAATAGATAAACTAGAACCTACCTAGAAGGAAAGATAGTGTTATAGGAGTAACAAGAGAAATCGAGATAGAGCTAATTAATTCTAACTTAGGCGCTAATAAAGTATAAGATAAGTAAAGTAATAACTTTAATTAAGAAGTTACTTATAATTAGAATACGTAGTAGTAATCTATAGTTATATATAAATAAATTAGAGTAATCTATAATAATATATAAATAGATTAAGGTAATCTATAGTTATATATAAATAAATTAGTAGTAATCTATAGTATTATATAAATAGATTAATATAAGTATATAGTTAATATAATAGGTATTATTAAGATAGTATTAGTAATTTAATCCTCTAACTATAGAACGCTAATATAAGATAGTTATAAAATATCTTCTATTATTATTAGTTATTATAGATTACTATATAAGCTTTTATTATTACTTCCTAATCTACTAACTTCTAAAGATAGGTACCTATAGTTAATAATAGGAGGCCTATTATAAAAGAAGATATAAATACAAGTAAGATACTTATAAATAACTAATATATTAATCTAATCTAGTAAACCTATACGCTAGAGAAGTATAAATAATATAGAGAGATTAAGATACTCTAAGGATTTTAGTAAAGAATAAATAAAGATTATAAGATTAAGTCTTTTTTAAGTAAATAGCTAATACTAGATATATATCTAGAAGCTATAATACTATTAATACTAAAAGACTTATTAAACTCCTAGTAAAAATAAGAAGAGAAGAAATAAAAGTATTAGTAGATTTAGGGTTATTTATAAACCTAATTATACTTAAAGTAGTAGAATAAGTAAGACTCTAACTATATATAAAAAAGATACTATATCTAATCTATATTATAAATAGATAACTAATACTAGAAAACTTAATAGTTAGTAATAAAGTAACTATAGAGATTATTATTTAAGGATATAGTATAAGGATTACCCTAGACGTATTAGTTTTAGCTAATAAAGATATTATACTAGGACTCCTATAGCTATAAGAGTTTAATCCTAGAGTTAATTAGAAAAACTAGAACCTCTTATTTAATAACTATAAAGACGTATATAGATCTAAGCCTATATATTAGTAGAGATTAATAGTAAATAAGAAGGTACTATATAAGATAGTAGCTTTAATAGTAACTTATTAAAAAAGAATAAGTAACTCTATAAGTACTAGTAGAGCGCTAAGCTAAGAAGTAAAAGTAAAGAAGTAATATATAACTTTTAAAATCCTAGAATAATATAAGAAGTTTAGCTACTTATTTATAGAAGAGATAGATATACTAGTATTACCTAAGTACTAACTCTAAGACTATATAATTAAGTTATAAGAAAGAAAAAAGCTACTTTTTAGGCCTATTTACTAATTAATAGAGAGTAAATTAGTAATACTCTAAGAAAAACTAAATAGAGACTTAAAAAAAGGATATATACAAGAATCTTTATTATTAGTAAGATTTCTAATTCTCTTTATACTAAAGAAGAAGAAACTACTAAAGATATATATAGACTACTAAAAACTAAACAATATTATAGTAAAAGACTAATACCTACTACTAAATATAGATAAACTCTAAGATAAGCTAAGCTAAGCTAAGATTTTTATAAAGCTAGACCTAAAGGATAGATACTACCTAATAAGAATTAAGGTAAGTAAAGAGTAGAAGATAGCATTCTAAATATACTATAGATATTATAAGTATATAGTAATACTTTTTAAACTAATAAATATACTAGTAATATTCTAAAAACTAATTAATAATATATTATAAGAATACTTAGATAAGTTTATTATAGCTTACCTAGACAATATACTAATATATTCTAAAGAAAAAGGTAAGTACGTAGAGTAAGTAATAATAGTACTATAGTACTTAGACTAATATAACTTATAACTAAAGCTAAAGAAGTATAAATAGTATAAAATAGAAGTAGAGTTTCTAGGATATATAATAGGTATTAATAAAGTTAAGATAAGCTAAAAAAAGATTAAAGTAGTAGAAGAATAGAAGAAACCTAAAATAGATAAAGATATGTAATTATTCCTAAAATTTATTAACTTTAACTAATACTTTATAGAGAGATTTTTTAAAAAAGTACTACTACTTATAAAGCTTATAAAAAAAGATATAATATAGGAATAAAAAGTAGAGTAGAAATAAGCTTATAAAGAACTTAAGTAAGCTTATATTATACTACTAGTTCTAAAGTAATTTTATAGTAATAAGACCTTAGTAATTAAAACTAATATATCTAATTTAGCTTATAAAGTAATAGCGCTATAAAAGTATAAAGAGAAATAGTATCTAATTATATATTATTTAGAGAAGTTTATAGAATAAGAGGAAAGATATAATATATATAATAAAGAGCTACTAGTAATAGTTAATATACTTAAATATTAGAGAGTATATACTAAAAGCTTAGTAGAAGTAATTATTAAGATAGATTATAAGAACCTAATATACTTTATAACAAGTAAGAAGTTAAAAGATAAGTAGATATAATAGTTAGAACTACTAGGATAGTATAAATTTAAGATCTAGTACGTACTAAGTAAAGAAAATAGCTAAGTAGATATACTTAGCTAAAGATATAATATTATAGAAAAGAGATAAGTAGTAGAAGAAGCTATACTCTAAGATAATAGATAAAGATACCTAGTACTAAATATACAACTAGTAGAAGAGTAAGAAATTAACAACCTAGTTAAGATTATAAATAAGGTTCTAGAAGAATTATAAGAAGTAATTATATAATAATACTATAACAACCTAGTATATAAGTACTTAAAGATTATATAAACTATAGAACTAATCTAGAAAAACTATAGATTTAGTAAGATAAAGGAAAAAGTAATATAGTTTATTAAAGAATACGTAAATTACTAGAAGAATAAGTATAAGATATATATACTCTATAAAGAAATATAAGTAATTAAGATACTAGAAGAACTATAAATAGACGTTATAATAGATTTTATTATAAGACTACTAATATTAAAAGACCTAGTAATAAGAATAAGATATAATATAATAATAGTAATTATAGACTAATTTATAAAATACGCTAAGATAAAGAAATTCTAAAGTAACTATATAGTAGATTAGCTAGGATATATACTACTAGACGTACTAATATAAAGATATAAGATACTAAAAAGTATTATTAGTAATAGAGATAAGCTTTTTATATCTAATTACTAGATAACGCTACTTATAGTAATAGAGATAAAAAGAAAGCTATTAATAGCCTATTATCTATAGATAGATAGATAGATAGAATAGACTAATAAGATATTAAAGATATACCTAAAGATTTATAGTAATTAGAAGTAGAATAATTAAGTATTACTATTACTTATAGTATAATTAGTATATAATAATAAGTACTTAGAAGTAATAGGTAAAATACTATATTTTATAAACTATATAATATACTCTAATTTATTTAAGAGAATACTACTAGGACCTAAGATAGAAGTAGTATTAGTTAGAGTAGAAGATATATAAGAACTCTATAATAAGATAAAATAAAAACTAGAAAAAGCTTAGAAATAAAGTATTTTATATATTAATTAAAAATAAAAAATAGTACTTTAGCTAAAAGAAGAAGATAAAGTATATCTTTATATAAAGAATCTATAGATAAAGTATTATATAGTAGCTTTACTCTACTACGCTAAATAAACCTAAAAAGGTAACTAAGTATTTAATAATATTAAATATAGGAGTAGAATAGTATATATATTACCTAAGGGCTCTTACCTTTACTTATACTTTACGTAGCTATAGCCTACTATAGCCTATAGCGTAATATAAAGTAACCTAGTAAAAGACTAGACTATATTAAAGTTAGACTATTTTTAGTTAAAGAAGATAATAAGCTAGTAATAAAAATACTAGAACTACTTAAAAATACTAAGGTATACCCTAAGTTCTATATAAGCCTACTAGAACTAGCTAAGCTAAAAATACTAGTATAGTAATAATTCTAATATTAGAAAGAAAAAGATAATAAGTTTAAAGTTATAGACCTATAGAGATATTAAAAAATAGGACGTAATACTTTCTAAAGTATATAGTTTCTCTAAAAGTAGCTAGTAAAATAGAAAAGCTACTTAGTAAGTAAAAATATATAAGAACCTAAAGCTAATCTATAGAATTATTAGTAAATACTTAAGAAAGTAAAAAGTAAGTATAATATACTAGGATATATAGGATATATAAAGCTATAGCTAGAATATAATAGATATATTAGTAGAAAAAAGTTCTATAATAAACCTAACTATATAGAGCCTATAAAGCGCCCTTAGTTATAATAAACTTATCTAATAAGCTAATAGTAAACTAGATAGTAGAAGAAGAGGTAATATTAATAGTAGTAGTAGAATAGTTAAGAACTTACGCTAAAACCTTGTTACCTTCTTACTCTAACTCTAACGCTAAGTATAAGGCCTTATAACAAGTACGCTCTTTAGTAAATTTTAATATTTTCTTATTATATAGTAAATAAGTAATAATAATAGTAAGAAGTTTTTTATTATTATTAACTTTTTTATAAAACTTTTTATAAGTTTAATTAAGAAACTCCTAAGTTATACTAATATAAGAATACTCTATATAAATATACTTAGTATACTTTAGAGTAGAATCTAGTATAATAAAATAAAGAATACTTAAGAGAGAATAATATAAATAAAGTATTTTAGAAATATAGTTTATAGTAAAGATTTCTAATAAGAGATAAAGTTTATAAAACTATAAAGGAAGTAATATTATAGTAGAATAGTTTTTAACTAGAAAGTAGAGTAAACTACTTATAAGCTAGACCTAGCTAATAGAGGCTTAGGCCTAAAGATAGACCTAGTGTAAGAAAAAAAAATAGTGTTATAATACTAAGTAGTAAGTAAGCTATTATATTATACGTAATTAGGCTAGGTAATATAGTATAGTAGAATACGTAACTATTTAGTAGTAAATACTCTAGAGTAAATACTTAAGAGTAAATACTCTAGAATAAGCGCTCTAGAGTAAACGCTTTAAAGTAAGTACTTAGGAATAAATACTAGATAGTAAGTATATAGAAATATTAATAGACTTTTATAGACTATTATATTTAATCTTTTCTTTACCTTTTATCCTAATAGAGTATTATAACTAATACTTTAATTAGATTCTTATCTACCTATTAATACTTATATACCTTATAATACTCTAATAAGAGCTAACTATTAATTAAATTAAGTAACTATTTTATTTATTAACCTCGCCTATCTTATAGAAGCCTACTTACCCTTATTACCTTTACTTAGTTCTAAAGTTTTAATAATTAGTTATTATACTCTATTTAAATAAAAGTATAAAATAGAAATTAAATATAATAGTTTATAAATATCTATTAATATTTCTATATACTTACTATCTAGTATTTATTTCTAAGTACTTACTTTTAAGTATTTACTCTAAAGTACTTATTTTAAAGTATTTATTACTAAATAGTTATATATTTTACTATACTATATTACCTAGCTTAATTATATATAATATAATAGCTTTTATACTACTTAGTATTATAATACTATTTTTTTTATATTAAGTTTATTTTTAAGCTTAAGCTTTCTATTACTAAACTTTAGCTTATAAGTAGCTTACTTTACTTTTTAGTTAAAAACTATCTTACTATAATACTACTTTTCTTTTAGTTTTATAAACTTTATTTTTTATTAGAAATTTTTACTATAAATTATATATTAGATATACTTTATCTAAACTACTATAATAATAGAGTACTTATTATTAACTATAAAGAACTTTTATATATAATTAGTAGATTAGAAAGTAATAATAAAGGCTTATATAGTAATTAAGTAATAAGCTATAAATAATAGAAGATTTTTATAATATTAAGTATTATTACTTTTAGTTAGAGATTAGATTACTAATACTATTCTAATAATATATATTACTACTACTATATACTTAGTACTTTCTTAGTACTTTATAACTTTATATTTACTAAGATTATAAATTTATAAAGTTAGCTATTATAGTAGTAATAAGAGAAATTAAAATAGAACTAATTAGCTTAAGCTTAAGTACTAATAAAGTATAAAATAAGTAAGGTAATAACTTATAAGATAATAAACTTAATTAGAAAACTAACTATAATAAAAATATATAATAAATTTATAAATTTATAAAGCTAACTTTATAAATTTATAATTTTAGTAAATATAAAGTTATAAAGTACTAAGAAGTACTAAGTATATAGTTAATAGTAATACGTATTATTAGAATAGTATTAGTAATCTAATCTATAACCTAGAATACTAATATTTAATATTATATATATAAATTAACTATTATTTATAGTTATTACTTTCTAATCTACTAATATATATAGAAGAGTTACTATAGTTAATAATAAGTAACGCTATTATATTAGCTTTATAACTTTATATTTACTAAGATTATAAATTTATAAATTTATTATATATCTTTATTATAGTTAGTCTCCTAATTAAGTTTATTATCTTATAAGTTATTACTTTACTTATCTTAAACTTTATTAGGAACTAAGCTAAGACTAATTAGTTATATCTTAATTTCTTTTATTACTATTATAATAACTATCTTTTAAATATTCTTTATTATATTATACTTAATTTTTTTTAAAGTATATAAAATATACTTATATAAAGTATTTTTATATTAGTATAACTTAGAAGTTTTATAAAAAAGTTAATAATAATAAAAAACTTTTTATAACTATTAATACTTATTTACTATATAATAAAAAAATATTAAAATCTACTAAAAAGTATACTTACTATAAAGCTTTATACTTAGTATTATAATTAGCTTTAAAAAATAAAGATATTTTAGTATAGATTTTTAATAATTTTAATACTTTAATTAGTATTATATTTTTATTTACTATTTAGTTTACTATTAGCTTATTAAATAAATTTATTATATTAAAATATATTTTATTAGCTTTTTTTAGTTAAACTTATTTTTAAATATTATTTAGTTTATATATTTATTATATTATAGTAAATAATACTTATTTTTTACTTTTCTAAGTATTTACTAATAGTTTTATAAGTTAGCTTTATATTTTTATATATTTTTACTTACTAAGTAGTTTTTTTATTTTACTAGTTATTTCTAAAAAATCTATATACTTTAAAATATATTTTATTTTATTTCTTAAAATCTTTATATATTTTTAAGTTTAAACTAATTATTTTTATTTTTTTTATATTTAAATTATTACTATATTAATATTTTTTACTTAGCTAGTATAATATAAACTTTATATAAAATAACTTAATAAGTATAAAAAAGTACTAAGTAAGCTTACTAATATACTCTCTTAGCTATAAAATTTACTAGCTACTAAGTAACTACTTTACTTACTAAGTAGTTATTTAGTATATATAGCTTTATTACTTTCTTTTTAGTAAGCTTTTTATTTACTATTTACTTTCTTTTAATTTATTAATTACTATACTTTTTAAAACTATTTTATATAAAATCTACTTTATATAATAGTAAATTATAATAAAATTAACTTTTTTAAACTTTTTTACTACTTAAGTTCTTACTAGTAGTTTATACTTATACTAAGATATTATTGGATTACTATATAAGAAGCTAACTTTTAACTAAGTATTAGCTATTAATTATAAAAATAATTTAGCTAAGAATTAGATTTTACTTTTTATATAATTAGTAGTAAGTAGTTTTTTAAGTTTACTATTTAGTAGTTTTAGTTAAGATTTATAATATAATTTTACTAGTTCTAGTACTAATAGTTTTAAATATAAAGTAACTATAAAATATACTAAGTATATTATAAAAGCTAGACTATAAAATCTTTTTTTTATATAGATTTTATAATAGAGTTACTTATTATTAACTATAAGTAACTACTAGAGAGTATTAGTAGATTAAAAAGTAATAATAAAAGCTTATATTATAATTAGTAATAGGCTTATAAATAATAGAAGATATTTTATAACTATTTAAGTATTATTACTTATAGTTAATAATTAAATTACTAATATTATCTTAATAATATATATTACTACTAATTATATACTTATACTTTTTAGCTAGCTTTATACTTTATATTTACTAAGATTATAAATTATAAAGTTAATATATATCTTTATTATAGTTAGTTTTCTAATTAAGTTTATTACTCTATAAGTTATATATATTATTGTTATCTATAGTAAAGCTAATTAGCTTAAGTTAGTTTTCTCTTATTATAACTATAATAGATTTAAGTATAAATCTACTATACTAAGTAGTTTCTTACTTAAGTATTAGTACTAAGATCTTAGTATCTTTTTTTTCTATATAGGTTTAAGTATAAACTTACTATACTAAGTAGTTTTTACTTAAGTACTAGTATTTTAAATATTAAGTATATTTTTTATATATTTTTAAATATAAATTTACTTTACTAAGTAGTAGCTTAAGTAGTAGTATTACTTTTTAATATAAGTAAATTTCTACTATTTTATAGTAAAAAATAATTACTAAACTTTATATAAGTATTTATACTCTAAACTAGCTACTTTTTTTTACTATACTTAAAATAACTATTTATAGATAGTTCTTAATTTAAAATAGTTAACTACTTTTATTACTAATTATTATATATATACTTATAAAGTTATACTATTTAGCTTTACTAATATACTAGCTACTTTTTAATATATAATTAACTTAGCTTTACTAGAATATTTTAATAATTTCTATACTATATATATAGATAATATTTTAGTAACTCTAAAAATAAAAAAGAATTTATATTATATATTAGAAAAGTTCTAACTTACTTTAAAAACTTTAAGAAATTATACTTTTACTAAAAATTAAAATAATTTCTAAGTATAGTTATTTCTAATAAAAAGATCTTAATAAACTTAAATAAAAAATATATAAAACTATAAAAGAAGTCTTAGTATTTCTAAGCTATACTAGATTTCTTTAGTACTTTATAAAAAACTACTTAAGCTTAGCTTTTTTACTTATAAAGTTAATTAAATTAAAAGCTATTTACTTACTAACTTTAAGTAAAAATTATATATATATATATATAAACTTATTAAAATTACTTAAGAATATATTAAATCTTTTAATAAACTTAAAGCTACTTTTATTTTAATAATAGTTTTCTTTTAATTTAATACTTTTAAATAAGCTTTTAGTAAAATTATAAAATAGCTAACTTTAGAAAGTATTTAGTAACTAGTTAGATTCTTTTTAAAAAAGTATACTCTAGCTAAATATAACTATTATTAGTTAGCTTACTCTAAGTTAAAAGTATACTATATATAGTATATATAGTAGGGTGAGACGAAAAAAAAGCCTAAAAAAAAGTTATAGTTTTTAACTTATTATAACTCTACTAATAAATTAGATAAAAATATAACTAAAAAAGAATATTAAAGAGAATATATAGAACTTTAATATAGTAAACTATAATTTTTAATTACTAATTAAAATCGAGCTAAGATTTAAAGTGTTTAGAGGACTTTTTTTAATACTAAATTTAACTTAATAGAACTTTTTAATTTAGGTATAAAAATCCTTAATAGTCTAAATATCTCTTATATAGTTAGGCTAGATTACGTAACCTAATTTTAAGTTAAGGTTTCTTAACTAAGTTTATAGTAAAAGAAAGAAGAAAAAAAAGCTATATTAGTACGTAACCTAATATTACGTAATATATTACTAATTTATTAGTCTAATTAGTATAAAATATCTTCGATTATAGTTTTTACTTTATCTTCTCTATATCCTTTAATATAAGCTTAAATCTCTCTAAGTTTAAATCTAAAGTTAACCTTCTTTATAAGGCTAATACGCCTTTATCTACTATTTCTACTATCTTAAAAAAAGATTATAAGTCTATTAAAAACGCTATTAATAGAATAAATAAAAAAATTACTAATACTCTTACAATTAGCTAAGTAAAAGATAGACGTATTATAAAGTTAAATTTAAGAGCTAAAAGGTAATTAAATAGGGACTTAGAAAGAAGTCCTAAGAAGACTAATAAAAGATTAATATTCGAAAATAATATAACTATCTCTATTAGGAGCTTGCAACATTTTATTAAAGAAGAAGGCTATACTATTAATATTATAAATAAAAAGCCTTTAATTAATAAAAAAAAAGCTATTATAAGAGTTAGTTATAGTAAAGAGTAGCTACGAAGGCTAAAAAATAAAGAATTTAATCTAAGAAAAATAATATTTTTAGATAAAAGCGGTATAGAGGCTAGAAAAGGAGCTAGGTCTAAATATTATCGAAAAAGGGGTAAAAAAGAGGTTAGAAAAGCTCGAATTTCTATAACTAATACAAGTAAGTTTAACGTAAATTGTAATATACTAAAATACTTTATTTTACCTATAGTTTTATTTTAAAATTCTAATTTTTTAAAATCTATATTACTAACTATATTTTTAGCGAAAGGACTAAAGATCTAAGTTTAGAGATCTATTTAGATAGGAGGGAGATCCGAACTAGAGTTTATTAGGGACCTAATTAATAATAGAACTCTAAACTCTTCTTGCTATATCTATAGTATCCTTAATAAGTATGTTAAAAAGGCTATTAAATAAGGTAAGTTAACTATCTTTTTTTAACTCCTTTTTTACTATTATTATATATATATATATTAATTATATATATAATATATATATTAAAAAGCTAACTAGTATATAAGGCTATAGTTTTTAACAAGATAATAGTAAAATCTATAAGGCTTTTACTATTATTAATTAGTTTAAAAGAAATAGAGTAAAACTCTTTCTTTAACCTCTTTATAGTCTAGATCTAAACCTAATTAAAAACGTATAGAGTTTACTTAAAGATTATCTAATTAAAAGATTTAAAAGAAATTATCTTATAGAAACTACTTTATTAGAGGTAGAGACCTTTAAAAGAGCTATAAAAGAAGAGTAAGCCTTTATACTATAAAAGGCTATAGATAATTGTATATTATCTCTTCCTAAGTAATAGTAAGCTATTATAGATACTAAAGGTTATCCTACTAAGTACTAATAGTACTATATTATAGCTATTAAATATAAGTTATTACTAAAAGTTTAATTTTTTACTTTTTACTAAATATCTACTCTTTTAATAATTAGAATTAAGTATAACTAAGAGATATTAATACTTTTATATATATCTAACTTCTAATAAAAAATCTTAAAAAAAGATACTAAAAATAAAAAGTAATCGAGCTCTAAAGTTAGTATAAAAAAAAGTCCTCTAAATACTTTAAATTCTAACTCTATTTTAATTAGTAATTAAAAATTATAGTAAGCTATTTTAAAATACTATATATTCTATTTAATATTTTGTTTTAGTTATATTTTTATATAATATATTAGTAGAGTTTTTTTAAGTTAAAAAATATAACTTTTTTTTAGGCTTTTTTTTCGTATTACCTTACTATAGTAAATAAGTAAAGTAAAAATAAATTATATTTTTTAACTAGCTTTTTTTTTATATAAAAGAGAGGAGTCTATAGAATTTTTTTTAAGTTAAGCTAAATATTTTATAAATATATAACTTATTATATATTATAAGTGTAATAGAGGAAATCGAGATAGAACTAATTAGTCCTAACTTAGGTACTAACAAAGTATAGGACAAGTAGAGTAATAATCTTAATTAGGAGACTA